>PVHT020000061.1:5783557-5835924 GCA_004024745.2 Catagonus wagneri
CTCAACTACTTATTTGCAAATAAGAGACGATTAGAATAAAATTCCTTATGAGTTTCTCCATAGTGAATGCAGAAAACCTGGATGGAAGTAGCAGTCTCTGTAAACCAAGAAAGAAAAAAGGATTACTAGGTGGAGAAAGTGGAGTATGCTCTTGGTTTGAAAAATGCCTCAAGCAATACTGCCAAAGAAGTAAATTTATTTTTCATTCAAGATGGAAAATGGAAACACCTCTTCTTTCTGTGTACTCTAGGGTAAATAAATATGCCATTTGTCAGATGATGACAAGCGCTGTAGTGAAAAAAATATGATAATGAGGAAAGAACTATTAAAGTATATTAATGATTTTGTCCAAGTATGATACTATTTTTACAAAGTGATTGAAAACATCCTTTTTAATAAGTTGGCATTTAAATAGAAAGTAAAAGAGTGAAGAACCATATTTATATATATCTAGGGAGCATCATACTCAGTAGAGGAGACAGAAAATTCAAAGGACTTGACTTGAGAGAAGAATAGTTATGTTTGAAAAACAGTGCAGGAGTGTGGCCAAAGAATTACAGAATCTAATTAGGACTCAAGAACTGATCTGCCTTCTAACTGTGTGTGGGGTTGTTGGTAAGACACAGGATATTAGTTGGATCCACTAAGTGAAAGTTCTAACTTTCCTCCAGATTCTAACACAGAGAAAGAATTTCTCATATATGGGTCAAGGGTTGAATGGGAAAACAAAGGACAAGTAATTAACTATGGTTCCGGAATTACTGAGCTTCTGCATAAATAAAACTCTTCTCTATGCAGCCTAACATCTGGATCACCTCTCTCTTTCTCTCCGTAGGCATATGCTTTAGGTGATGGGCTGCCACACATCTTGGGAAGTCTGGCCTCACTGGAGAATTCTTAAGAACACCAGAACCAGCTGGAATAGTCACAGTGTAGGCAGCTTAACAAATTCTGAATTAAGGCTTTCATTAGAAAAAAATATTTAATTTGGTCATCCTGTTACATCCCATTTCAGGTTGGATTTGTAGAATACAATCTATTAAATTCATAATATGGGCTGAGAGATAGAAGCCTTACTTGAGTTTGGACACTAAGTAACATCAAATACTTGTATTTTTAAGTCATTCAATTTTGACTGCAAAATGTTTTTACTTTAAAATTTGTCGTTTAATCATCGATTCATTCAATCAAGTTTCCAAGCAATAGTTTTGAATACTTGTCATATGCTAATTTAATTAGTTAATTAATTTTGTCTTCTTAGGGCAGCACCCGAAGCATATGTACGCTCCCAGGCTTACTGCTTTATACATTTCTTCTACAGAGGCGGAGATTAAAATTTCCACCACAAAATATAAAGACTTTGAAAGCAATAACACCCTTACAACAAACTAAAGAACAATGACTTTCCTTGGACCAATTGCAAAACTGAGGTGGCTTCCATGGCAACACCAGAGCCAAGCCACATTTGCACTACAGTGCAGCCTGCAGCAATGCCAGATTCTTAACCCTCTTAAGTGAGGTCTCAGGTTGAACGTGTATCCTCACAGAGACAATGCTGTGTCCTTAATTCACTGGGCCACAATGGGAATTCCCCAATATGTTCTTAACCAGAGCAAAAGCTGTAAACTGACTTGGACAGTAATATGGATAAACTTCTAGAGGCAGAGTGTGTACTATCATGAGAATAAGAATCCTCTAAGTGGCACAGTTTAGGAAAAGGCAACACATTAGTAGACTTCATCTCTAGGATCCCCACCATTTTCCCATGGTGAAGATCTTAAGATAATTCCTTGTATCTCTGACTGCAACAGGGGAGTGGTCATCATTTTTGAAATACACTAAGTGAATTTATAGTGAAAGCCTACTCTCCTAGAAAATACTTTGATGGGCCTTATTCCAGTCGGAAGAAGGACATCCCTCCCACTGAAACTCCTCCAGCCTTCTTGTATCATCAAAGAAGGGGAGAGTAATCTAAAAGGATTAGGGTTTCAAGCAGATATAGCAAGACTATGGCAGCTATGAGGGTAAAGGGGTTGGGGAGAAAAAAATTTCACACCACTGGAAAAACACTTTTGAAGATCACAGTGCTAAGGCACAGTTCCATTGAAAGATGGAGTTTTAATTGGAAGATTATAGAATGTACTTATCCCTCTACCTCGTATCATCACATGAATAGGGCTCCAATACAATAACAGTAGATCAAAGCTGAAGGAACTGTATTATACTATTCATTCTGAAGAGTAAAACCTAGGGAAACTCAAAGTCAAGAGATGAAACAGAAAACAATGAGGGTAGAGGAATTTGAAGGCTTTGACATGTATAGTTGTAAGAAACACTGAACACAGAGCAGTCCATTACAAACACAGCATATATCATCACACAAAGGCTAACTTATTTTAATTCTTATTAATGGATTCACGAACAATTTTCAACAAGAACATACAATGCATGCCAAACGGCAAGAAAAAAAACTAGTGTATAGAGACAAATTATGCACCAGAAAACAGATTTCAGATAAGACACATTTTGGAAATATCATATAGGAAATTAAAATATCTATGATTATTAAAAAAGCCTTAATGGAAAAAGTAGGCAGCATACAAGAACAGATGAGTAATGTAAGCAGAGATAAAAATTCTAAGAAATCAATAGGAAAAATATGAAATTAAAAAAAGAAACTAAGAAATAAAAGACCCCTCAGTAGACTCAGTGCAGCTGAGGAGAGATAAGTATGATGGAAGACAGGCACTTTTAAAAATAAAATGCAGAGAAAGCAGCAACAGTACATCCAAGAATTGTGGGTCAGTTCTAAAACGTAATTAACACGTGTAACTTGAAAGGAAGAAACAAAAGAGAAGACAAATCGGAACTTTTTTTTTTTTGGTTATGCGCAGAAGTCCCCGGGACAGGGATTGAATGTGCCACAACAGCAACCCAAGCCACTACAGTGACAATGCTGGATCCTTAACCCACTGTGCCACAAAAGAACTCCCAGAACAATGTCTGAAGATAAAATAGCTAAAAGTTTTTCAAAATGAACAACAGACATGGAAATCGCAGAGAACCACAAGCATAATAAATAGCAAAAACAGACAAATATGCAATTTAAGCAAGCCAATCCCCAAACATTTAAGCTAACCGTATATGTTAGTTTGGTAAAGTTGCCATGACAAAGTACAAAACCTGCATGGCTAAGTAACAGAGATTTTTTTTTCCCCTCAAAAAGTTCTGGAGTCTCAAGGCATCAACAGGGCTGTCTTTCTGAGAGGCATGGGGGAGGAGGTGGTGCAGACAGACTTAATAGAAAGCTCTCTTCTCCTTGCTTCTCATCATCTTCCCTTTATTGATGCCTGTGACCAAATCCCCCCTTCTAATTAGGATATCCTCGTATTAGACTTAGGCCCATCCTGATGACCTCATTTGAACTTGATTAGCTGTATAAAAATTCTCTCTCCGGGAAGTTCCCATTGTGGCTTAGCAGTAATGAACCTGACTAGTCTCTATGAGGATGAAGATTTGGTCCCTGGCCTTACTCAATGGGTTAAGTATCCAGCATTGCCATGAGCTGTGGTGTAGGTCACAGATGTGGCTTTGAATCTGAGTTGCTGTGGCTGTGGTTTAGGCCAGCAGCTGCAGCTCCAGTTTGATCCCTAGCCTGGGAACTTCCATATGCTGAGGGTATGTGTGTCTCCCCCGCCCCCCAGCCGTCCCCCTGCAAAAGGAAAACAAACAACTGCACTATAGAAAAAAATCTCACTCCAAATAGAGTTATATCCTGAGGTACCAGGGGTTAGGACTTCACCATATGAATTGATTGGGGGGGGGCACAATTTAACAATAATAAACCGTATTTAAATTTCAAAAAACCAAAGACAAAGAGAAAATAGTGCAACAAACCACATGGAGATAGGGGGAATGCCTACTACACAAGAATAGATTTACAGTAAGTACACTTCTTATAAGAAACCATGTGGATATGCAGAGAATGGAATAAAGATTTGATAGTTTGAAAAAGGATAAAACCAACCTACAGCGACTTCACAAGCAGCAGACCTGCCATAGAAGAAAAGTTCTAAAAACTCTTTAGACAAAAGATAGAAACTTGGAGTTCCCATAGTGGCTCAATGGAAATGAATTTGAACTAGTATCTACAACTATGCCAGTTCAATCCCTGGGCTCTCCCAGTGGGTTAAGGATCCAGCTGTGAGCTGTGGTGTAGGTCACAGATGCAGCTCAGATCTGGTGTGGCTGTGGTGTAGGCCAGAGGCTCCAGCTCTGATTTGACCCCTAGCCTGGGAACCTCCACATGACATGGGTGCGGCCCTAAGAAGACAAAAGACAAAAAAAAAGAGAAAAATAGAATTATTACGTTTGCTGTGTGCTTAATAAGCATCTCAGAATCAAAATGAAAAATATAGCGCGTTGACACTGACAATGGAAGTATCACACAAGAAAATATTTAACAAGGAATTTGCATCAATCATATAATAGAAATTATTTTTTGGACTTAACATATTTACAAATAGGAAGACATACTATGTTCTTATTTATTCTTCAAAGGGAAAACTTACTTTCATAAAATGACATTTTTTTCAGAATTAAATTTTAAGTTTATTTAATTATAACTAGAGACTAATTTTCTTGATTTAGAAAAAAATGACTTTAATCCCAAAATGAGGATCAATGGGAATAGAAAAAGCATTTTATGAAACAAAATATTATATATCATTTTATCTGTCATTGAAATATGCATGTTAACCATTAAAATAAAAGAGCACAAAAATTAATATTGGTATAGACCAAAATTGTATACATACTAAAATAGTTACTTAAATTTAGTGCAATGATGTATACAGAAGGTGCTTGCAAAAACTAATAGCAATCTTCCGGAATAAAAAATTGGATTCCTATTTCATACCAGGTTCAAATAGTTAAAAATATTTTTAGAATAAAAATAAGAATACGTAGGTTTGGAGTGGATATTGGCATGATACCATTATTCCCAAATGCTAAAAAGAAAAAAAATTATGTATTTAATATATAAAATTTCTAGAGTTTTGAACAAGAATATTATATATAATATACACGAAAAAATCTAGGATAGGGAAATATTTGTTTCACTTATGAAAATCATAGGATTAATGAACACGGAATCTAAACTTTCTGAACTTTAATAAGATAAATTATAGGGAAAAATAATTGAGGAATATATACTATTTAGTGGAAAACAGTCATGGAAAAAACTGGTTTTAACAAAAAATAAATGAAAGTTTTCAAAGTTCAGAGAAGGGTGAATTACAGTATCAATGGTTATCAATGCATGTCATTCCTTAAAAGCTTTTGCAAAACAAAGGAAAACATAAACAAAATGAAAAGACAAACTATGAACTGGGAGAAAATATTTGCAAATGATGCTACCAACAAGAGATTAATTTCTGAAATATACTAACAGCTCGTACAGGTTAGTATAAAAAAATAAAGTAAAATAAACAAAAAACAGCCTAAGAGCCCAATCAGAAAATGAATAGGAGACCCAGATAGATATTTCTCCAAAGAAGACATACAAATGCCAATAGTCATATAAAAAGATGCTCAACATTGCTTATTATTAGAGAAATGCAAATCAAAGCAACAGTGAAGTACCACCTAACACTAGTCAAAATAGTCATCATTAAAAAGTCAACAAATAATAAATGCTATAGAGGGTGTGGCGAAAAGGAACTCTCCTACACCACTGGTTGGAATGTAAACTGGTGCTGACACTATGGAGACCAGTATACAGTTTCCTTAGAAAACTAAAAAAACATACAGTTATCATATGATTCTGCAATATCACTCCTGGGCACATATCCAGAGGCAACTCTAATTGAAAAAGATAATATGTGCCTAAATGCTCATAGTAGCACTATTTACAATAGCCAAGGCATGGAAGCAACCTAAATGTCCACTGACAGAAGAATGGATAAAGATGTGGTAATATATACACAATGGTATATTATTCAGCTATAGTAAAGAATGAAATAATGCCATTTGCAGCAGCATGGATGAAGTTAGAGGTTATCATATTAAGTGTTTGTCAAAGACAAACATCATGTGATATTACATGTATGTAGAATCTTAAAAAATGATACAAATGAACTTAATTCTAAAATGGAAACAGACTCACAGGCACAGAAAACAAACCTATGATTGACAAAGGGGTAAAAGGGTGGGGGGAAGATTAATTAGAACTTTTGGATTAATACAGACACAGTATTATATATGGAATAGGTAAACAACAAGCCCATATTATATAGCACAGGAGACTCTACTCAATATCTTGTAATAACCTATAATGGAAAATAATCTGGAAAAGAACATATACATATGCATATATATATACACAACACATATACATGTATATATATATAACAGAATGACTGTTGCATGCTTGAAACGAAAAATATTGAAAATTAACTATACTTAGAAATAGAAAAAAAGAGAAAAACTATTTATATCAAACTATAATTTCTAAACATACAATTTTATAAAAATTAAATATGTCCATATTTTACAAGTTTATATATCTTAACTGAATACTGATATAAAAATGTTACTTTCAATTTAACATGCACATTTCAATGATTTTAATTATGATTAAACTTATAAAATTTATCTGTCTCATTTGTTAGAATATTTTTGCATCTATGTGTTATTCAATAGCTGAATCAGAAATGGTTTAGTAATTAAAACTATTTTCCCCAAAGTGCTAGTTTAATTAGTAAACAGTGGTATATTATGAATGAATGTTGAAAGCGAAAGCAAAGGAAATATTAAATTCAGATACCTGTACTCTAGGTCAAAGAATTTATTTTTCTTTGATATGGCTTCAAAAGTCTTTCATCCTCAGGCTTCACTGACACTTAAAATGGTGTCATGGTGGGAGTAGGAACACAAGTGACAGGTCTAATAAATTAGCAATACCCTTCTCATTTTTGGCTGTGAAATTTCACTTCTTATTAAACTTTGTATTCGTCAAATTGAATGGATGTAGCAGATTTTCTCTGAGTTTTATCTGTTTTATACATGAACTAGGCCCCAAGTTCTACAGCTGAGAAGTGTCAGTGGCCTTTCTCTCAGAGTAGCATGGAGCTTTCGACAATACCAGGAGCCTGGGCAAAGTCTCTAAGGGTTAAATGAAAAGTGCCTTTCAAATGTCACAGTTACAATATCCTGGTTCATTATATGAAGGGCATTCTTCTCTACAAGTAGGCTGCTTTTTGTACTTCTTTCTCCTCTTAAAATATGAACTAGATGAGAAGATACACTTAAAAATAATAACAGTTGAGGAGTTCCCTTTGTGGCTCAGTGGTTAACGAATCCGACTAGGAACCATGAGGTTGCGGGTTCGATCCCTGACCTTGCTCAGTGGCTTAAGGATCCGGCGTTGCCGTGAGCTGTGGTGAAGGTTGCAGACGCAGCTCAGATCCCATGTTGCTGTGGCTGTGGCGAAGCCTGGCAGCTACAGCTCCTGTTAGACTCCTAGCCTGGGAACCTCTAGGCTCTAGATAAAGGCAAAAAGACAAAAAAAGCAAATAAATAACAGTTGACACTAGAGGCAGTGATGGCAGTGATATTTCAATATCTAGACCTCTAGATCAATGGTTCTAGACCAGCGTTTTCTTTTTCTTTCTTTCCCTTTTTTTTTTTTTTTAATCTAGTGGCACTTGCAGCATATGAAAGTTCCTGGACCAGGGATTGAATCTGGTTGCAACTGAGGCCTGTGCTGCAGCTGTGGCAACACTGAATCCTTTAATCAACACACCAGCAGCTGAGGCAACACTGGATCCTTTAACCCACCACACCAGTCCAGGGATCATACCTGTACCTCTGCTCTCAGGATTTAGAACTGGGACAAAGAAAGAATTAATCTACAGTTGAATGGCTTGATCAGTGATACCCAAGCTCTTAGGAGCTTGAATATAAGAAGGGTAGATACTGTGAGGTGTCTATACACATAACAAACATCTGTGTTGATTGAAGAAGAAGAATATTTTGTAAAAGAGAAAATGAAATGGAAGTGATGAACAGGGAGTTAGATCAAGTATTAAGATGGCTATTGAAACTGAGATCCCAGTGCCTTTTGCAAGTACAACTCCATTCTTGTCCTTTAAACTTTGCAGGACATAGATTCTCTATTATAGCTACACAACTTTGCCATTGGAGCACAAGCTGACTCAAGGGTGATACTGAAAGAAATAAGCATGGCTATGTTGTAATGAATCAATTTATGTTATTGAAACATGAATTTAATATACTTTTATATGTCATAAAATATTCTTGCAGTTTTTTCTAACCATTAAAAAGTGAAGGAGTTCCCATTGTGGCTCAGTGGTGAGGAACCTGACTAATAACCACGAGGATGTGGGTTGGATCCCTGGCCCTGCTCAGCGGGTTAAGGACACAGCACTGCTGTGAGCTGTTGTGTAGGTCACAGACATGGCTCGGATCTGGTGTTGCTGTGGTTGTGTTGCAAGCCAGCGGTTGCAGCTCTGATTTGACCCTTAGCCTAGGAGCTTCCATATGCCACGGGTACAGCTCTAAAGAGAAAAAAAAAAAAAAAAAAGATAAAGAAAAGGGTAAAAAAAAGGGTTTAATATGTGGACCATACTAAAAGAGGTGGCAGGTTAAGTAACGGATCTAATAAGCTAGGGAATCACTCTGAAATTTATACCAAAGCTTAAAAGCTTCCCAATCAACTGCCTTCTTTTCAGGTACCAGACTAATAAACACCATTCATTCTCTACCGTAAATATTTCCAGTTGTGTGAGGATGATTTTTGGTTTTTCAACTTACTAAAAAAATTCTCCTTAACAGAATTTTAGTTTATGACACCATAAATTGTATTTCCTTCTAAAACTTAAAAGTGTATTATTTGCATTTTAAGAAAGTTATTAGAAGTGATGACCATAATAAAAACATAAAACCATTAACTGGTCACATTAAAATTATTTGAAAATAAAAATTAACACTTAAGATGAGCAAAGCTACTTAGGATAAATAGCTATTAAATACACAAAGAAGGAACAAAGCAATTGATGTGAAGTTCATTATCAGTACAATAAAAATTATCATAAAAGGAGAATATAAATGCTATTGGAGTACTAATATATGAGAGGGAGAAAAATTATTACATATATCAATATATGAATTATTATTTCTAATTAGATGGTGATAAATGCTGTTTCAACACAGTTCTGCAGTATCGCCAAAATAAAATGCTCAAATATATTTGATAAAATAAATAGCTTATCAAACATATTAAGGCAGGCACTAATGGTGCCACGATAAACCTGTTAGGAATCTCAGCAGCATTTCAAGTCAATATATTTTAAATTCAGTTTAGTCCAGCAGGACATTTGGAAGGTCTAGAAAGAGATTAAGGCAATTATGCATACCAAGTACATAAATGTCAACAGCAATTTAGAACAAGAGTGGATTGTGAGAATGCTTCCAGTTCAATATTTTACTCTGAAGGCAAATAATCAGTGTGAGATTTTCGCAACTGAGAGCTAACAGAAAATACACAGAGGAAAAGAACAAATAAGCATACTTAACATGGAGGTTTTAGAATAATGAGATTCTATTGGTTATTTGATTCACAGACAATTCCTGTAGGGATATTTATGAATGCTATGTTTTTCTAGAAGGTCACACACTTGAGACTTTTTTTTTTCCTATGTCCTCAACAATGGCTTTCAGTTGTTTAGGTTCCTATTATGTGTTCGATCGCTGTCATAAATCCATAAATCCATACAGTTTTTATTTAAAAATTAGGCTGATCTTCATTGAGAGGTGTTCTACAACGAGCCACTACTTCTTGGGTATGAATTTTCCAATTCAAGGGCACACATAGAAATTGGAATGTAAGATTTCTGGTGGAAGGTATCAACATCAATGTAAACTCAAAGCCTAACAAAAAGCTTGACAAACACATAATGAGTATCCAATTAATATTTATTGAATGAATATAACTGTAGCTAGCTATTCACTTGTGCTACAAAGGTATTTGAAAACCCAGTTCAAAGAATATTACTCAGCCATAAAAAATAATAAAATGGTTGACATTCAAAGCAACAAACATAGACTTGGAGGGCATTATACTAAATGAAATACTAACATTATATGATATAACTTATATGTGAAATCTAAAAAATACAACAAACCAGTGACTATAACATAGAAGCAGGCTCACAGATATAGAGAACAATCTAGTGCTTACCATTTGGCGGTAGTGTTATCAAGGTGGCTGAGCGGGAGGTACAAACTATTAGGTGTGAGGCAGGCTACAAGTTTGTATTGTACAATATGGGAAATACAGTCAATATTTTGTTATAACTGTAAATGCAGTATAACATTTAAAACTATAAAATTTTAAAAAACGACTTAAAAATAAAGACACGCAAAAAATGAAACACAAAGGAACTGTAAGATCTTCCCATTCCCATTTATTTTAGAGGTTAAACCTGTTCCTTCAGTGGGAAATACTACCTTTTCCAAGTTACTTGTTGAATGAAACAGGAAAATCAATGCAACTTTCAAGTATTTTATTTATCTGACATGCAAGAATTTCTATATGAATTTAATCTGTAGTGTTCGTTTAATGTGAATAGACAGTTTAAGAATGTGGTATAGGAATTAAGGGAATTCAAACAGACCTAGATATTTCTTGGTATCTTGCATTTAAGTGAGTAAATTCCTATTTACTTATTCTGAATTTTACTTATTTTCTGTTATTACAAATGAATCCCTTTTCAATATGTAAAGTTTCTCAAAATAGCTCATTCATGAAATACATAGAACTCCTTTCATCTGCTGGAACACATAAATAAATTACAAAAAAAATTATCTGGTTTTGGTAAAGTAAATCTCACGGATATAGCTATCTTGGATTATGTGGGAAAATATCCATGTGCATTTGGGCATCACTGAAAAAGCATTTACAAAATCCCCAATAACGAAGTGAGTCTGGGCAGATGAGGAATTGTGTTCTGGTCTCTTTATCACTGAGTCCTTGTGCTCTTGATAAGGACCACAGGAGACTGGCTTCATTCAGTTGTTGACATCTTATTGAAGACAAGACAGCACGAGTATTTTTAAGTTAACAGAATCCTGTCACAAAGGACAGGGATGTTGATTCTGCTTCATGGTGTCTATGTATGTGCAATAGAAAGAGTACAGGAATGATGTAACTTTCCACTGAAAAGGGTCTTCAATTTGAGACTGGGATATTAGACACACAGTGGTCCTGTACTAGATGAAAAGAACATGTGAAGAGGCACAAAATTAAGATCCCTGTTTTTTCCAAAAGTTCTCTGGTAAATCACAAAAGGTGTCCTTCAAATCGTCAAAGTGAGAGGCAAAATTCACTTCCTAAAATGTGCTCATTTGCTTGCTTCCTTATTCCCATCACTAACAAATGCTGTTTTTTGAGAGTAAATACATTTTTAGAATATACATTTTACTTTAATATAGATATTAAAATGTGAATGAATATGGATATAGTTACTCTCTCTACCAGATGTTCTCTCTCCATTTTTGCACTGATAAGTATGAAAATATTTTCTATTATTTTTTATAAAATATATATTTTAATACCAAACTAAGCCCTATACTTTATATGCAAATAAGTAAGATTTTCTAATACAAAATATACTGAATCCTTTGCCTAATCCTTAAAAGAACTTTGATTTTTTTCATCCTTACTCATTAAAATCCATGAATGGAAAAATCTTTTCTAGTTTCTACCATTAAAGCTTTGGACTCTGAATATAATCTAGGCATAAGACATGAAAAAATGGACCTATGAATATTCCAAGTGTGTATTGTGTTAAAATAACCATCTGATCATCTAAATATGGGAGAAATGTTATACACAATAAAAGGTAAAATAAAAGTGCAATTTTAGTCACAAAACAGACACCTCTGACAATAAAAATTTCATTTTCACTGAAATACTCAAGGATGTCTAAGCCTCGCCCTGTGTTAGTACAAGGTGCACACAGTGTAAAGAATTGTCATAGCTTGCAATTATCAATATAAGAAGATTAAATGGCTCAGTTCCTTTCTTTCTTTTTCATAAGCTGAGTTTATCTTCCTTCACAGAATTACCACAGAACAGTATGGACAAACTACAAAGACACATGTAACTGGGTTTTAAATTTTTTTCTTTTGAGCGTTATTTTACAAAATTAAGATGATGTCTTTGCCAAATATAGTATAAAAATTCAGGAGCTAGTTGCATTAGAAGACTTGAATACAATATGTACCATATCCCATTTATGGTTATAATATTAAAAGTATATTTTGAAGAAATTATAAAGGTATTCACAATCTGATAAGGTAAATAATTTCATTTGCTATTAGACCATTAATTATTACTGAAAGTAATGGTCTTTGTCATCTCATGTGTAGGACAACTGATTTTGCTTCTTACTTGGTCACTATTATCTATTTTCCCACTTTACTATGTACATATTTTCAGTGATCTTACATAGCTGTATTTATCATTTCATACCTCTGGTCAAAAGGATCTCCTTAAATAACTGCAAGGTGATATTCTTAAGTAACTGTATTGATTACATCATTTTTCTGGTCAAATACTTCAGTGGGCTCCCAAGAGCCTATAAGAACAAGCTTACATTTATTTGCATAAATAAATGCAAATGCTTTCTCCAATATGGTCTCAAACCTCTAGACTCACCATTCACTCTCCGTCTAAATTGGCTCTTTTCTTCAGGGAAGTGGACACATGCACTGTTCCCTAGAATCCTTTCCCCACTCCTGAAATGCCACCTATTTCCTCATACACTTCGATTCCCTGGGACTGCCATCATTTATGACTTCATTTCAACAATTCTCCAAAATTATTTAAAAGAACAATTTACACATTCAAACAAGGACGATGGAAATATATATACTATAAAGACTGATAATTCCACTTTCTTTTCCTAAATCAGTGGTAACCAAAGTTAAAAGTCTGGTTTGAATCCTTCCCTACACTGTCCTCTAATATTTCTCCAAAGGCAAATGTATTCACGAGAATAATGGCTTCTTCAGCCACCACAGATTATTGGTTAACCGCTTTTGCTGTGTTAGGGTTAGATTACACTTAATTGTTTTGTGATTTATTTCTCATGTTTTATAAATGCTAGAAGATTTTCTTGAGATGAGTATTAAGCCTAGTTAACATTTAAAAGCTTCCTAATATTTCATATTTTTGAATTTTCACAGTTAATTTAACCAGTTCCCTGATGACAAATACGCAGGTCATTTCCAAATTTAGCTGTAAAGACAATATTGCATTTATCATTCTTGTCTGTATATCCATCTCCAGTACTTTTAACCGCAATATTTAATTAGTGTATCACAAGTGTTATCACTGGATCAAATATCTATCTATATACTGATTTTTCTATTTATTTTAAAAGCTATTGCCTAAATGCTTTTTAAAGTCATTACACTTTGCTTTCCCACTAATCATGTGGGTCCATTTCTTCTTATTAGCTCCAAATACTATCTTCTGTGTTCTTCCATGTTTGATACTCAAAATATCATTTTAGTCCTTTGCATTTCTTAAGAACTAATAGGATTAAGCCTTTTCATAGATTACTATTTGATTTTTTTCTGTTTCATGTATATATACTCTGCACATTGGCTTATTTTTCTAAATCACTCTCTTCTCAACTTCAAGAAACACAAAGGATACTGCATACTAAAATTGAACAACCAGTACATTTCAGCGTGCTCCAGTGTATTTCAGAATTCAACTCTTAGCTCCAACTCTTACTAACTGTGATCCTGGGCATGGTTTCTCAATTACACAATTATAGTTAAAATAGTACCTACTCCAGGTATTTCTCGTTAGCATTTAATAAAGGATACATTTTAAAATGCTTAGAACTATCCTGAACACACTGGATTGTTAATTACTACTTGTTATTGTCATTGGATTTTCTGTCATTTGTCTTGCAAATATGTTTCCCCAATCTCTCTTATTAAATATATGTTTTTTGTGTGTGCATATACCTACAAATACATTAAAACACATAATTTTCACAATATTTTTATCACCTAATTTTCATTTGAATTTTCTTTATATAAATTCTCATCCTAATTCTCTTATGATCTCTCTATACACTAATTCTCCTTAATGTATTTATGATTGCATTTTGAATGCAAACTTTATTAATCTGATATGTTTATGTATGTGCTTGTAATCTTGCAAATCAAAAGGCTGTTGCCTTACTTAACTGGCTGTCTGCTACTACTTGCCAATGCCATTGCAAAACTTTGGACAGTTTTCTTTCTCTAATCCCGAGAATGACTTTTTCCAAGCCATCACTTTTAATGAACGCTTTCATAATCTAGTCCCTAGTCATTCACAGAAAATACTGACAGCATAATGTCGGTGCAAAATGACCTTGGCCCTATAACTACTCATCTTTTTCTGAATTATTGATATACATATTTTTCTCTTTTTTAAAAAAAATTATTGTTATTTATTTATTTTTTAGTGCCATACCCACAGCATATGGAAGTTCCCAGGCCAGGGGTTGAATGGAGCTACAGCTGCCGACCTACACCAGAGCCACAGCACTGCAGGATCAGAGCCATGTCTGCGACCTAAGCCACAGCTCATGCCAATGGTGGATCCCTAATCCACTGAGCAAGGCCAGGGACTGAACCCGCAACCTTGTGGTTACTAGTCAGATTTGTTTCCACTGCGCCACAACGGGAACTCCAAAAAATTATATTTCTTTTATAAAGACAGGGCTCTTTTTTATTTATATTTAAATATAGTTGATTTACACAGTTTCAGGTATACAGCAAAGTGATTTTGTTTTATATATATATATAGAGAGAGAGAGATACACAGAGATATATACATATATATACATGTAATCTTGTATCATACATACATATATATCTGTGTGTGTGTGTGTGTGTGTGTGTATACTTTTTCAGATTCTCTTCCATTACAGTTTATGACAAGTTGTAGCTTTCAATTGTTTCAAAGGAAAAGCTGTTTTTCAAAGAGGATTAATATCATGTTCCACATGCCATTTCATACCATATCTTAGGACTGTGCTTCATCAGTGAACAATGTCTCCCCTTTATCTTTAACCTCCTTCCCTTTTCTCATTTTATATTTATGCTCAAGTTTTTCCAATGTTAAAATAGAAATAAAAGTCAACATAAAATTTTAATCTCCTTCCAGCTCTCATTTTATTTCATTCAATCTCTGGGTTGAACCATCACCATGAATGAGGAATCTACAATTACTATCTTAACTGGGTCATTTTATTTTGCACCGACTTATACGTCTCTTTTTCCTCTTCACTCAAGTGATATATTTTTTGTTGAGGTCTCCTTTTAAATAAGTTTATAAATTCCTTGACATCAAAATACTTATCTTAGTATATTCTTACTTCAAATAACTAGAACAGTGAATATTGCAAAGGGGTCAATAACTGTATAATGAATGAATAAACTGCCACATTTAATTGCCAACTTTGTAATCTTTATTTTTCCTTTCTACTTTTTCATACCATTGCATTTTTAATTCCTGACAATTTTGCTTCCTGATTCCTGGTCTTAATTATTTGTCTTTATTTTCTGTATCTTATTCTGACCATTTTCTTTTGGGGGGGCCACACCTTCAGCATATGGAAGTTCCAGGTTAAAGGTCCAATTGGAGCTACAGCTGCTGGCTTATGCCACAGCCACAGGCACAACAATGCAGGATCCCATACACATCTGTGACCCACACCACAGCTCACGGCTACACTGGATCTTTAATCCACTGAGCGAGGCCAGGGATTGAACTTCATCCTCATGGATCCTAGTTGGTTTCATTACCACTGAGCCATGATGGGAATTCCCTGACCATTTTTAAACTTTGAACAACACAGGTTTGAACTGTGCAGGTCAATTTAGATGTGTATCTTTTTCACAAAGTACACGCTGTAGTACTCCATGACCTACAGCTGGCTGAACTGGCAAATGCAGAAGCATGAATACAGACAGATGACTGTAAAATTAGGTATATTTTTAATTGCACGGAGGGTAAGCACCCCTAACTCCTGTATTGTTCAAAGTTCAACTGTAAAAGGTTTGGGACATACATAATTTTATTTTCTTTTGTATTTTGCTTATTTGAATTCATTCAACTATTTTTATAACTCAACCTATTTCAAGAGACAATTCTTTTCAGATTAGTTTATAGATTTTTTTTTGGTTTTACAGGAAATATTAAAAGTACTGATATCTCAAATGATCAAACTTTGAAAACATGGAATAACATTTTATTTTCTCAATGAAACTTCCTCCAACTACTTTGAGTTAACTGCATTTTTCTCTATCAGTTCCACATTTGGGCCTGACATGGTAGCTGACTGAGATGGAAACTTGAAGCCAGGGAATTCAGTTAGAAATTAGTGATCTCCGTCCATTTTTTTTCTGCTGTGCTCAGAATTCTTCTCAACTGGAAATCTAGCAAGCCACACTGATGAAAAGCTTTCTATGCAAATTATTTTCCGTTCAGATTCTATGCTGATATTTTAAAGACATAAACTGGGTTAATCAAGGGGGAAAATGCTAAGACAAGTGAGAAGAGGTTTTTCAAACACAGGCCATGACTCAAACGGTGGATGTGGTGGGAATGTAAGCAAGTGATGGGCTGGTAGCAGCTACACAAGATTATTTTGGTCATGTTGTAAAAGGAAACCTCTCTGAAAACAGTATTTTGCTGTTATTAGTATTTTAAATTTTTCCCTGGATTTCTTATTCCTTTTTATTTATTTATTTTTATTGTATTTTTAGGGCTGTACCTGCAGCATATGGAGGTTCCCAGGCTAGGGGTTGAATTGGAGCTGTAGCTTCCAGCCTACACCATAACCACAGCAATATGGAATCTGAAATGTGCCTGCAACCTACACCACAGCTCATGGCAATGCCAGATCCTTAACCATCTGAGCAAAGCCAGGGATCGAACCTGCGTCCTCATGGATACTAAGTGAGTTTGTTAACCACTGAGCCACAAAGGGAACTCCTTACTCTATTTTCTTTAAGGAAAATGTCCTCTATTCCAAATACATTTATTATTTAAATCATTGCATCACTATTACATAATATATGTTTACGGTTTTCAAAAATGTACTCACATTTTAATAGAATCATCTATTGAATTGTATTGATGTACAAGGCCTCAACATTAGCCCAGTCTCAATTTATATAATTCCGTAGCATTCATTTGACTAATAACTTCTTGATAATGGAAACTCACTACTTATAGCTTTGCTTATTTTTGAGCTTTGCTTCACCTTCACACTGAATCTTCTGCCCAGTTTACAGAACCAGTTTACTTTCAAATTCTTTGGCTCTCAGTTTCTCCCCTGGTAAAGTGAAGATTGTGCCATGCACGGAAAAATGGTATGAGTTAACATGATCTTGGGTCCCTTATCTTTTTCAGGGACTGAAAAAGTCTTAAAAAGTGGATTCTTCTGTTTATTATTAATTTTTCTTATTCTGACGACTTGATCCAGATATTAAGACATGTTTCTGTCTCGCCTCTGCATTCTCCATTTATTGAGACACCTGGAACATTTTCTAGGATTTTTCTGTTGCTGAAAATTCCAAGTGCCCTACCCCAGAACACATAAGATACACTCAAGTAGCACATAACAGTATTTACATAACCACATCCTACAATATGTCAAAACAGGAAAATGTTACAAAATTATAACACAGGGTGTACTATTTTATCTTAAGAATATATGACACCAGACAAACCAGGTGTTTTGTCTGGTCTCTATGCGTTGTTAATAAAAGCATATTTTTCAAAACTTTGAGTCTATATGTAGAGCTATTTTTAGAGTTATAAATTCTTAGTTAATTCTGAATGAATGCCTCTCTATGTACTGTAGCAGAGATAACTGCAAAAATGCTCTATATCTTTAATGTGATTTTTTTCCAACACAATCAAATTATGTGTGTGCATATTCTTTATCATAACTCCTTTATCTCTGTGTGTGCACTTTCTTTTTCATAATACAAATAAAATTTTATAGCCAAATTAAGGTGTATTTTCCATTGCATGCTTTCAGCAAAATTGAGATTCTATAGACAAAACTTGTGAAGCAAATACAGATGTGGGAGAACTGATATAAATATTCTTAAAGTTAAAAAAAATGATGGCATTGATGTCACTTCTACTTTTCTGTCTTAGAAGTATATTCATTTCTCCCTTGACTTAACCATTAAACTCATGGATTATAAAGCTTGAGAAGAAGGAGTATGTCTTATCAGCTTCGCATGTCTTTTCATTGATTTACATGTCTAAAATGAATACGACTTTTGCAGTACTTATTAGTCAATCTTTCTCACATCTGGTTTTATTGATCTCTTATCCATCACCTATATAAGTTATTTGAACATTTTTTTTTTAAAACTACTTCTTTCACTCTCAAAACCCATTTTATTTTTGCTTCTCGTATGTCGAGAGATAATGGTTCCTTGAGAATGATAAAATTAATAATTAAAATTTAAAATACTAATTAAAAATATGTATATACTAATGTGTATTTGTTGCATCAGTAATCTCTCTTTACAGGACTTCCATTCTTTGTAATTAAGCATTTGGCTAGATAAATACTAGAACCCCTAACAATGATTTGACTTTTTCAGTTTCAATGGCCCTTGACCCTTTGGAGCATTCCACATCAACCACTTATTCTCATCTTGCCATTGCTAGTATACGTGCTATTTTGATCATTTATGTGTTACAAATCTAGAACTCTGAGCACCACCTTCAAACTTTTTCAGGTTACTTTCTTCAGAACCCCACAACAATAATGCTTTGTTCATATAGGAACTTTGCTGTTTTTGTCATCATTTCACATGCCATTCACATCTTCTCTTCCATCATTATGTAGGTAGCATAGAACATGGCTATATTTATTTTTTGCTAAATAATGTGTTATTTTTTTTCCTTGTGAAAACCTCACCCTGACACATTGTCAACAAAATGGAGAAATATAAAAAAATAACTAAATAATCATTCTTAATTTAAGAGACAAGTGAGTTGACTCTGTTTGAGGTTAAAATATTATTGTTTTATAAAATTTTGTCAAAAATTATTCACTTTTTTTATAAAACCATGCAATTTCATTTATTTAAGATTATATGCACTGTAAAGAATAAGCAGAAGAATTAAAATTGTTAAGATTTACTATGGTGTTTAAATGGAAACAAAATATTCTTTAGTGATTGTTTTAATAAATAATTTTGAGTGCCTTCCAAGTATAAAACCCTTTCTTTGAGTTCAAAGCACAAGTATGTACTAGAGGGTACATACTATATCCATGATTATACTATTTTGGTCCATTCTTATGATCTTAATAGCCACTTAGATCAAAATAAGTAAAGCTATTCAGTTTTCTACTTTTTAAGTAAATAAATTCCCAAGATGTTAATGAAGAATTCATATTAAAAACCTAGCCTTTATTTTAAAAAGAGATTCTTTAATACTATTAAAATTACACATTTCTTAGATCAAAATGAATGAGATGAAAATAAGTAAGTAGAGGTCTGCTTGAGAAATTTAAGGATGCATGCATTTTTCTTCCTTGGGGAAGGGGTCTATAGTTTTCATCAAGATTTGAAATGAGCCTATTTCCAAAAAATAATAAAAATCCCCTCAAAGGGGGCATTTCAAAAAGGCAGCATAGAAGACCCTGAACTCATCTCATCCCACAGACTTGACAAACCTACAGCTACACATGGAATGATTTCCCCTGAAAAAGATCCGAAAACTACGTGAACAGTGCCTCCACAACAAAAGATTAAAGAACCATACAGAGATGAGCAGGAGAGACAGAGATACAGAATCTTGCCAAAAGCCCCATGTCAGGAGTGGAAACCCACAATTGAGAGAGATCACAAAAATATGGAACATTTCCCTGAAGAGTGAGGGCTTCGTGTCCCACATCAAGCATTCTAACCCTTGGGTCCAGTACCAGAAAGACAAGTCCCCCAAATGTCTGGCTTTAAAAACCAATGGGGATTTTGTCCAAGAGAACCACAGAACTAAAGGGAATAGAAAACCCGCTCTTAATAGGATCACATATGACTCACTCACCCTGGGATCCAGCACAAAAGCAACAGGTTGGAATTGTCTGGACCATAAGTGAAGGAGACCCATTAACTAATCTTCAGTGTCTGCCAGAGAGGCAGGAACCTGTTTGCATTTTTTTTTCCCCTGAGGACAGATACATGCTTAGGTGCTATTTTTGCTGTCCTACTCTACTTTGCTTGTGCTGTCACTGAACAGGGGCCATTTTGCCTCTCTCCCACACTGTCTGCCATGCCTCAGCCATGCCATAGCTGGACATGGTGAGGGCCCTGTCCACTCTGCTGTTGTGCCATAGCTGGCTAAGTGAGCACTGCCCACTTGAGTGGGGATACTTCTTCAATGCCTGGCTCTGGAGCTGGGGGGGTAGGGTGTCCCATGAGCCATCTGGGTCCCATGAAACATCTTCTATACAAGATGGCTCCTCCATGACTGGGAGAGGTAGCTATTTTGCCTAATATATACAGACAAATACAGAGTAAGGCAAAATGAGGAAAGAGAGGAATATATTCCAAACAAAAAGCAAGGAAGAAAAAACTCAGAAAAGACCTTAATGAAATGGAGATAAAATATTCCTGATAAAGGGTTCAAAATCATGGTCATAATGACCACTGATCTTGGGAGAAGAATGAATGAATACTATGAGACTTTTACTAAAAATAAAATATAAGAACACTTCAAACATAAATCATAGAGCAGAAAAATATAATAACTGAACTAAAAATTTTACTAGGAGGTTTAATCCCAGACTGGATGAAGCTGAAAAATGAATCAATAAGCTGAAGTACAAAGCAATGAAACTGAACAAGACAGAGAATCAAAAAGAAAAATCTAATTTTATTTAATTTTTATTTTTTTTTTGTCTTTTGTTGTTTTAGGGCCGCACCCATGGTATGTGGAGGTTCCCAGGCTAGGGATCTAATTGGAACTAAAGCTGCTGGCCTATGCCACAGCCATAGCAATGCAGGATCCAAGCCATGTCTGCAACCTACACCACAGCTCATGGCAATGCCGGATCCTTAACCCACTGAGCAAGGCCAGGGACTGAACCCTCAACCTCATGGTTCCTAGTCAGATTTGTTTCCATTGAGCCATGATGGGAACTCCAAAAAAAAGAACTTTAAAATGTGAAGATAACTCAAGGGACCTAAGGGACAACATTAAACAATATAAAATTTACATTATAGGGATCCCAGAAGGAGAAGAAAGGTATAAAGGAGCAAGAAACTTATTTGAAGAAACAGAAGTCCCAAAAGTCTAATCTGGAGCAGGAAATAAAACCAGGTCCAAGAAACTCAGAGAGATTCAAATAAAATTAACTGTAAAAGATCCACAATATACACTGTAATTAAAATGTCCAATATTTACGATAAAGAGAGAATCCTAAAAGAACTGTAAAAATAGATTGCTGTAAATGAGAGAAGCCCCATAAAGCTATCAGCAGATTTTCAATAGCCTAAAGAGAGTGGCATACCATATTCAAAATGCTGAAAGGGAAGAACAAACAAACAAACAAACTTACAATCAAGAATACACTCTTCTACAAGGGTACCATACAAAATTGAAGAAGAGATAAAGAGTTTATGGATAAGAAAAAGACAAAGAAGTTCATCACTACTAAACAAGCATTACAAAAATGTTAAAGGGATTTCTTTAAACAGAAAAGAAGTGGCAATAATTAATAAAAAATTATGAAAGTAAAAAATTTCAATGGAAAAGGTAAATATTTTAAAGGTAGGTACAATTACCTCCTATGAAATTAGCATCAATGTCAAAATATGAATGTAATGACATTAATAAAGCTATAATAATTAATTAAGGGATACATAAATAAGTAAAATGTGACATCAAAAATTTAAAATACAGGGGAGGAAAAGTACGATTTTGGAATGTGTTTAAACTTTAGTTTGTATGAACTAGAGTGTTATATCCACAGTATAGTCTAAGTGAAACCCAAAGTAACCACAAAGCAAAAACTTATAGTAAAAACACATATGCAAAAGAAAGGAATCTAAATATAGCATTAAAGAAGTTCATCAAATGTGAAGAGAAAAATAGAAGAAAGGAATAGTATTGAACTATAAAAATAGCCAGAAAAAAATTAATACAATAAATACATACCTATCAATAATTACTTTAAATATAAATAGACTAAATTCTTTAATCAAAAGACAGAGAGTGGCTAAATGGGGAAAAAAGACATTTATACGCTGCCTACAAGAGACTTAATTCAAAAGTAAGGGCAGAAGCAGGCAGAAAGTGAAGGAATAAATAAGATATTTCATAAAAACAGAAACAGAGAGAAAGTTTGCCTAGCTATATTCAGATAAAACAGACTTCTAAACAAAGACTGTAATAGAAGACAAAAAAGGCATTATATAATGATAAAAAAAGTCAGCCTACCAAGAAGATATAACATTTATAAATATATATGTATCCAACATAGGAGCATCCAAATATATAAAGCAAATCAACCGATCTAATGGGAGAGTTGAAAATAATAGTAGTGGACTTTAACACCCCCCCTTACCTTAATGGGTGGATCATCCAGACAGTAAATCAATAAGAAAACATTAGAGCATATAGACTTAGTAAAGATATATAGAACACCCCCGCACTAGAAGCAGCAGAATATATATTTTTTTCAAGTACACATGGAACACTCTCCATGGTAGATCACATGTTAGCCCACAAAACAAGCCTCCATAAATTCAAGAAGACTGAAATCATATTGAGCAACTTTTCTCATCGGACTGATATAAAACTAGTAATCAATGACAAGAAAGCAAATGGAATAAATACAAAATATGGAGATTAATATCACATTACTAAACAGCAAATGGGTCATAGCAGAAATTATAGGTGAAATAAAAAAATCGCCAGGGACAAATGAAAACAAACACAATTTACCTAAATATATGGATGCAGCAAAACCAGTTCTAAGGGGGAAGTTTACTTTTACGCAACTTACTATTTGATGTCCTGGCCACACCAATTAGACAAGGGGAAAAAAAAGACATCCAAATTGGAAAGAAATAAAACTCTCACCACTGGCCATATACATGATGCTATATATAAAAAAAACTAAAGAATCCATCAAAAACCCACTAAAATAAATAAATAAATTCAGTAAATTTACAGCATAAAAATTTAATATACAAAATCTGTTATATTTCTATACACTAATCAGAAAGAAATCAGGAAAACAATAGGATTTACTATTACGTCAAAAGGAATAAAGTATCTAGGAATATATTTAACCAAAAAAGGTGAAAACCGTTAAGACACGGATTAAAGAAAATTCAAGACATAGAAAGATAGGCCATACTTGTGGTCTGGAAGAATTAATATTGTTAAAAAGTCCATCTTCTCCAAAGGAATCCACAGATACAATTCTGTATCAAGATTCCAATAGCATTTTTAACAGAACTACAACAAATAATTCTAAAAGTGGTGTGAGGCCACAGAACTGCCTAAATAGACAAAGAAAGCTTGAGAAAGAAGAACAAAGCTAGAGGTATCACACTCTCTGATTTCAAACTGTACTACAATGTTATAGTAATAAAAACAAAACATAATAGTGGCATAAAAGCAGACACATAGATCAACTGAACAGACTAGAGAGCCCAGAAGTAAACCCACACATCTGTGGTCAATAAACCTATAACAAAGGAGATGAGAATGTACAGTGAGGAAGACTCTTCAACAAATTGTGTTGAAAAACTAGATAGATACATGCAAAAGAAAAAAACAAAACAACTAGGCCACTACATTACACCATATACAAAACTTAAAGTAGATTAAAGACTTAAATGTATGATCTGAAACCACAAAAAAGATAAGGGCAACAAAATTGAAATTAGCAAACTGGACCACATCAAACTAAAAAGACTGTGCAAACAAATAAAATAAAGTAAAATAAAATAAAATATCAAACACAACTTACTTAATGGGAGAAGATATTTGCAAACCATATATCCAATAAAGGGTTAATATCCAAAATATAAAAATAACTTGCATAACTTAATGATTAAAAAAAACCAAACCAATTATATAAGGGGGAGAGTATTTGAACAGACATCTTTCCAAAGAGGAAATACAGATGTCCATCAGGCATAAGAAAATGTGCTCAATATCACTAATCATCAGGGAATGCAAACCAAACCCACAATGACATCTCATTTCACAACTGTCAGAATGGCTATTATCAAAAATATAAGAAATATCAAATGTCTAGGATTCTGGGAAAAGGGAACACTCATCCTCTGTTGGTGGGAATATCAATTAGTGTAGGTTCCTCAGAAATTAAAAATAGAACGTCCATATGATCTAGCAATTTCACTTGTAGGTATCTATGTGAAAACAAAAACATGAATTGAAATACATACATACATATATATATACATATGTATATATATAAATAAGCTGTGGGTTGCAGACCTGGCTTGGGACCCTGAAATGCTAAGACTGTGGCATAGCCATCAGCTACATCTCTGATAAGACGCCTAGCCTGGGAACCTCCATATGCCATGAGGCCAGCCCTAAAAAAAAAATAAATAAATAAATAAAAATAAAAAATAAAAAAATAAAAAAATAATAAAAATAAAATAAAAATAATAAAAAAATAAAAATAAAAAAATAATAAAAATAAAAAATTATCTATACACATACACACACACACACACACACACACACATATATACAGACATATAAATACATATGTAACCCTATGTTTACTGCAGTATTACTTATATGGAAAAAAGCTAGGTAACTACAGATGGCTAAATGGATGAAGATGTGGTCTGATATATATATACACACACACAACGGAATACTACTCAGTCCATTAAAAAGAAATGTCAACATTTTCAGTATTATAAATGGGCCTTGAGAGTATTAAGCTAAGCAAAATAACTTAGAGAAAGACACATACTCTATGATTGCACTTATACATGGAATCTAAAAGTAAAACATTACCAAAGCCAAACAAAACCCATACTCATAGAGTATAAAATGATGACTGGGGCAGGAGTAAAATGGGTGAATAAGATCAAGCAGTATAAACTTTCAATTATAAATTAAATAAGTCACAGGAAGTAATGTTCAGCATGGTGAAGTATTTAATAATATTATATGCATTTTGTATGGTGACAGATGATAACTAAACTTATTAGAGTGATCATTTCAAAATACATACAAGTGTTGAATCACTACATGGTACACATTAAACTAATATAAATTGTATGGTAAGTATACCTTGATTTTTAAAAATATAAAATTGAATCCCCTGCACAATTTTAGGTACCTTGCCTTCTATTGACAGTTCCTTGACTTAATCTCCAAAACTTTGTAAAGAGGAATAGCTTGCTAACCATCACTTAGTAATTCCATAATTGAGTTCAGTGCCCAAGTATTCCTTTCTTACAGATTCTTTTTGCATTATATTAATTTTAAAATACTGTATTTTCAAAGGTCATCATTTTTTTTCAATGTAATCACACTATGTAGAATATGTTTCATTAAATCTACTTTTTTCCCCAAAATAGACTTGAATTGGTATTTTAGTAAGAAAAGTTTTTAATATTGTACATTTGGAATTAAATCACATAAAAACCTGAAATCTAACTGTGTTTGCGATAGCATTCTGGTCTTTAAGGTAGCAAAGGTCAGCCTTTTCTCTCTTGAATGAGACCACCTATACTTTGAGGTTAATTACTTCCTGACAAAAAGTACTGTACTCCTTACAAGATAAAAGCCATAAAATTGAAAAATAAGTCAGCGAATCTCAGTTCATCTGTCTGATAAGGCTGTAGACTTTCGTATATGTCATCTTTTATTGACTTGGCTAATACCTTTGATTTAGATCTTCCAGAAGTAATAATCACATCTTTGAAAAGATTAACCCATAAGCCTCTTTGCCTTACATATATTGTGCTGAAAATCACAGATCTCTGACTTTTCTCTCACTTGACCCATTTTTCTAATAGAGTATACCCTGTATATCATACTTTCTATTTAATCAAATACAGTACAAATCTTCCACAAGAATCAAAGCACTCTGCTATTAAAGGAAAAACGAGAACACATATATGCACAAAATCATGGTTAACATTTTTGAGTGTGTTTTGTTATTGAGAGTTTAGACAAATGTACATACATAATAGTTTGCTATGTTTGAAGACTTCACATTTTCTTATAAAGGAGAGGAAAAATATTTGACAGTTAATCCTCCAAAAAATACATTTCCCTTTAATTCTTTATATATTTAGCCAAGAAACAAAAGATTCAAACATGAACTAAATGTAAAAACACAAATTTGATTGACTCAATCTCAATGAATTATTTCAATAAACAAAACCTTTTAAGAGTTAACGTACGTTTTTCTGATCAGTTAAAAAGAAAGCTACAGTTCATGTAGGGAAAACATGCATTCAGCATCATTGGAATTTCCTACATTAACTAAATAACAGATTATTAAAAAAAATATTCTGTGTGATTATCCATATGGATACAATAAAAGTTCTTCCCACAAACATAGAAAGGATAAAATCAGATGTAATGCAACTTCATGTGACCATTAGAAATAACAATGTTTCACCATGTAGTAGGTTAATTGGGTGATTTTATAAACATACAAGTTTGCTCTAAAATGCTGTTTCTATAAAATAACATCTACTGAAAGATAACTGAGGCTCAGCACAATACTTTCATTCCATTTACAGATGCTAAGCCATATATAATTTCTACACGTATATGGTCTTATTTAGAAAAATTTTTAAATTACCAAGAACAGGAAATAAAGTTTGAGTCTTTTTCTAGTTAAGTCAACTATAAAATTATTCCAATGCACAACTAGGATTTGTCTTACATTTCAGTAGAAAGTTTCTATCAATACACTGGAAGAAAGGTAAAGACTTCTCAAAGGCAACTAAGTTGAGAGAAGACACAGTCATTTCACTATAAATACTGTCTTTTATATTAAAGCATTAGAAAGAGGAAAAGGTATGCTAATTATGAGAACGTATAAACCTAGATTAAATAGGGCTCTATACTCTAGACTGCAGAAAAAAACAACTAAAATTGAATTAAACAGATGAAAATAATGAATTGATTGGTTCATAAAATATGTAAAAATCAGGGCTTCCATTCTTTTCTGAAGAGAGTATATGCAAATAATAAATGTGATTGGCCTGGATTAGGTCAGGTACACAGTAATGAGTTAGTGATTATCTTGGGATGTAGAATGTTCTGATTGCTAGGACTAAGGACCATGTGACTAGGGAAACCAGAGGATGAGAGCTGGAGAAGAGTGACTTCCGAAGGAAAAACTGCCCATAATTGTAGAAAAATTGGAAGGAAAGGAAAAAAAAAGAGATGAACTTTACATCTATTATTTAGGGACTTGGGTGGGGGGAAGGAATGAAGCATAATCCTTGTCCTTCATGGTTTCATATTGGAAAGTAAGCAATGTAAATGCACAATTAAAACTTAACATGTAATTTTATGTCCTACATGATATTACCATAGATTCACTTGAAATAATAGTGCTAAAGAATTCGGATGACAGAAACTGAAATATCAGCGCAATAAGAAGGAATCTTTTTAAAGGTGATTAATTCATCCTCAAGACGGATTACAACTTATTTCTCTATATACATTGAGCAGTAAACAGTGATCAGGATCTAAAGAATCCAAGTAGCCAAAAAGAGAACTATAGAGTTAAATATGAAAATGAAAGGTTCTTAAAACAATTGTTTTGATGCTAAACAGGAAGACATCTTACAAAGTGTGCAGAACAAGAGGAACTTCTCCAATAAAGTCACACAAAGTGAAGTATGAGCAATTTCAAATGTAAAATACAGACTGAAGTAAGGTACTTAAACATATATGCCAAACACAAATACAACAAACGGGGGAGGGAACACTGGGATAACAAGAAGGATCAGCAGAACAAAGAAGGCACAAGCAAGGGTGGAGGCTGCTCTGAATCAGGCCCAGAGCCTTTTATGTAACAACCCAAGCAGAAGACACTGCCACCTCTAGTTTAACAGTCACAATACAACGTGTTCATTCTTCTTGTTTAAGTAAGAATGAATTGGAGTTCCTATGGTGGCTCAGCAGGTTAAGAACCTGACTCGTTTCCATGAGGATGTGGGTTTGATCCCTGGCCTCTCTCAGTGGGTTAAGGACTCGGCATTGCAGTGAGCTGTGGTGGCTCAGATCCTCCATTGTGGCTGCGGCTAGGCCAGCAGGTATAGCTCAGTTAGTTAGACCTCTAGCCTGGGAACTTCCATATGTCATAGCTGTGGCCCTAAAAAGCAAATAAATAAATAAATAAATCTATAAATAAATCTATAAATAAATAAAGAAATAAATAAAAATATCTATAATGGAATGGACTTTCTGGTTTCGGTTACTGATTCACTACTAAGGATCAAATGATTAGGCAGTCAAATCAGATTCAGATAAATCAGAAATCATACCTACTGTCAAGCATTTCTAATAATTTCAAGGATACAGACAAACCAGGAGGAAGGGGTCTGGAATATCAGTGGCAACTGCCCTAAGTCCTTCCTTTCTGCATAGGCATCTCTCTCTCCCTAAGAGAAATAAATACAGACTTCAAATGAGTTTTTGTAGGTTTTGGAGGAGAGATTTTAATCCGTGAAGCATCTCCATTTTATACTTTAGCTCACATGATGGCTTAAAGGAATCATATTTCAAGCACAAGGAACCATACCCAATCTCTTGGGATAGAACATGAGAGAAGATAGTATGAAAAAAAGAAATATATATATGACTGGGTCACTGTGCTGTACAGCAGAAACTGGTTCAACACTATAAATTAATTATACCTTACTAAAAAAGGAATCAACTTTAATAAAAAAAAGTTTCTGAGTATTTTTGCACAAACCATCTCTAAAAAGGAATAATCCTTTTAAAAACAGTCCACGGATAAAGACCATCCACTTGGCAAAACTTCATGTTGAACCCTCAGGGCCACTTATCACTTGAAATTTAGATTGGATCACTTTCCCTCTCTTCTCCCCCTGCAGGCATCCTTGTAACTCTTGTTGCCTTATCCCCTTCCTGCATAGGTAGCTGGATCTTTCAGTGTGTGAGAAAGTGCTCAAATGTTTACTGAAGTTACACTTACCCACCGCCATTGAGTGGTGGTTCTGACCGTTCCACAACCTCATAAACACAGTGCTGTCACTCTTAAAATTTCAGCTGTTTCAGCGAGTGTGAAGTATATCTTACTGTGGTTCTAATTTGCATTTCCTTGCTGACCAGTGATGCTAAGCACCTTTCTACGATATTTTTGATCATTCCTAATCTTAGGTTGAGAAATATATAGTCAAGTTTCTTGCCGATTTTATTATTATTATTATTTTAATTACTTTCGAGAAGTCCTTAAGATACTTTAGAGCTAGTGTTCTGCAAAGTATTTATATACTTGCATGTATAAATGCATGTATATAATACTGCATAAAATTTTATGTAATTACATATATAATTTGTATATATGTATGTAAATTTGATAAAGTTTAGTTTAATTATTTGAAATCTTATAATTTGTGCTTTTTGTGTCCTAGGAAATTTGTGTTTAACTCAAGCTCACAAAGATATTCTATTGTGTCTATTTCTAAGTGGCTTTATTTCTCTGCTCATATAACCTATGCTCCTCAAATTCATTTTCATAAGTAGTATGGGGTTAGCATCATCATTACTATTTTATTGTACATATATCCAGTCTGTGCAATATTATTTGTTGATGATTTCCCCCCTTTACTCTAAAATGTCCTGGCAGCTTTGCCAAATTTATATTGGAAATATGGGGTTCTGTTGTTGAACACTCTAATTTGGTTCACTGATTTGTCTATCTACTTTTATGATAGCTCTAATTTTGGAAATATATTAGTGTTGTATGTATTTCAAGCAATAAAATAAAATTAAATCAACAAGGATGGGAAGAAATCCATAATGTGAATACAAATAGGGAAGTTAAAATAACTGTATTTCAGATACAATTTGTATTGCATTTCAAATTTGTTAAATTAAGCCTATGTTCCAAGCTGTAATGGAACAGTGTATATTAGGTATTTAGAAAAAAAAAAAGCAAAAAACACCCCATTGGCTATGAATGAGTTATGGAAGCCTAACTATTAATCATTTTAAATATAACAAAGCATTCAATTCACTATTTGCTTTATTATTGCTCTTGGTTTTCTTTATCATAAGGGAATGCATACCTCTTTGTTGTGATAAAAATGTTTGTATACAGGAAAAATTACACATTTTCCTCAGGCTTTTTCACTGTGGCTTGAACCACAGGAATTACTATATGCCTGGGAGATAACCCAGGGCCTTTTGATTCATGGCTGACACTGGAATAAGTATCATAATAGTCTTTGTTCAGAGTAAACATTTAATTCCTATTTGCTCTAGTATTTCAAATGTCCGTTTTTAGGATCATTATTCTACAGGGAGCCCGAGCTCCAATTTTCCTATTTAGAGTAGTATCATAATGAAGTAAAACATAATTTAACATTTACATTAGTGAAACACAAATTAGATGGGTTTTATTAGAGAAAATAAAGGAAAAGTGCAATGCCACCAAACAAAGTTTCTAGGAATAAAGAATTGTCAGATATACTTGTCTGACGAGTGTTAAGTTGAAGTATATGAGAGGTACCATCATTCACAAGTCACTATAGACAGGGAGAATAATTACTATTAGAAATGTACCAAAATGAGGGAGTTCCCATTGTTGTGCAGTGGAAATAAAACTAACTAGTATCCACGAGGATGAAGTTTCGATCCCTAGCCCCACCTAGTGGCTGGGGATCCGGCTTGAGCTGTGCTGTAGGTTGCAGACATGGTTTCGATCCTGTGTTGTTGTGGGTGTGGTGTAGGCCAGCAGCTGTAGCTCCTATTTGAACACTAACCTGGGAACTTCCATATGCAGCAGGTGAGGTGCTAAAAAGCAAAAGCAAAAAAAAAAAAAAAAAAAAACGGAAATGCACTACAATAAGATGCAACATCTTATTCATAAAATCAGGCTGACTGTCATTCTGAACAGAAATCAAAGTTCTCTTCCTCTTAATGAAATGGTAGTTATTCTAAACATCTTCTAGTCATTTCCTATCACTTAATATCAACTCATATGTATCAAAATTATAAAATGTGTGTAATTTCCATGTGAAAATTGTGCCATGGTGTGGGAAAGCACAGGAGAAATAGTTTTAATGAACTGATTAAAGAAATCATTTTAAAGGGTTATTCTGTAACAAGTTTTAAGGTCTTGAAATGCTAATTTTATCTCCTTTGTCCACTATTTTCACTTCTGTTTTCAGAGTTTGAAGCCTCCACAGAGTCTAAATGAGAATTAGATGTATTATAATACAGGCTTTCTGCTTGCTTTCAAATTATGCTGAGAATCAAAACAGCAGGTTGTAGAGAGCAGAATAAGAGCTCATGGCTTAAAAAATAAATAAATAAAATAAATAAATAAATAAATAAATAAAAAATAAAAGAAGAGGGAAGAAGATGATCCTTTCCTGAAAGGACTAGATAGAATTTACTGGATTAGAAGTAAGGGAAAAAAATGTTTGAGCTTTTGTGTTTGAAGAAGGTCAGAAGCTAGAGATTAAAATTTCCAACTTGGGGAGGTCTTCACAAGAGATAGGAATCAAAGTTTGTGTTCATGTGCTAGGGCTGCCATCAACTAAATACCACAGACCAAGTAAGTGGTTTAAACAACATAAATGCATTTCCTCACAAATCTAGAGGCCCTGAATCACAGAACAAAGTTGAGTTGAGTTCTTCTAGGATGTCCCTCCTTGGTGTTTAGGGGGCTGTCTCCTCCATCTGGTGATTTCTTATGGTCCTCCCTCTGTATGTGTCTGTATCCTAACCTCTTTGTATGCAGTCACAAATCATATTACATTAGGGTCCAACCAAATAATTTTATATTACCTTAACTAGCTCTAAGACACTCTACCTCCACCTGCAGTCACATTCTGAGGTACTGGGGGTCAGGACATTTCAACATATAAATACTGAGAGGACACAAGGCAGACCATAACCCAGCTGAAAGGACACAATGTACTTTCTAGAAACAGAGCCAAGAAACCCAGTGGGAGCAGAGGCTCCAAGTGAGTGAGCCACCATCCACCTCTCCTCAGCCAGGGTTCTCTTGTTATCACCTGTGTCATCAATTTTGCTGTCCCAAAGTTCAGTGTTCTCTGTGCTACTTGCCCTCTCTTTGTTCATAGACCAAGACTCTAGGAAGCAAACTCTTCCAAACATTGGTGTCTCTTTTTCCAAAATGAATCCATTTTTGGTACTGAGCAGGACAGAACTGTGTAGAAAATGGTCCTTATTAAATTACAAGTACAAATTCCCACAGTTTGTCTACTGAGGAGATAGGATTTCTTGAAATTTCATATTTCTGGGTGTTAAACTCTAGCTTAAACAATTAGGAATGGCTGCTCTCAAACAACACGTTTGAACATACGAGACCATTTGGTGATACAGGGCATATGCTTTGATGACAGTCACATATGATGTCACTTTCCTGGAGAGCTCTCATTTTAATGCATTCTTTTAGGATCTAAAACTGATGATATAAGAAAAAGAAGAACAAACAAAACCTAAAGTCGGCAGAAGGAAGGAAATCATAAAGATCAGAGGGGAAATCAATAAAACAGAGATTCAAAAAACAATAGAAAAAATCGGTAAAACCAAGAGCTGGTTCTTTGAAAAGGTAAACAAAATTGACAAACCTCTGCCTAGCCTCACCAAGAAGAGGAGAGAAAAAACCCAAAAAAACAAAATAAGAAATGAAAACGTAAAAGTTACAATGGATATTACAGAAATACAAAAAACCATGACAGAATGCTATGAACAATTATACACCAACCTATTTGACAACCTAGATGAAATGGACAACTTTTTAGAGACTTACACCCTGCCAAAACCGAATCAAGAAGAAATAAATCAACTGAACAGACTGATCAAGAGAAATGAAATTGAGTATGTCATAAAAACACTCCCTACAAAATAGAAGTCCAGGACCAGATGGCTTCACAGGAAAATTCTACCAAACATACAAAGAGGAACTCATACCCATCCTCCTTTAACTTTTCCGGAAGGTTGAAGAATAAGGAATGCTCCCAAAGACACTCTATGATGCCACCATCGCCTTAATTCTAAAACCAGACAAATATACCACAAAAAAAGAAAACTATAGGCCAATACCTTCGATGAATATAGATGCAAAAATTCTCAATGAAATTTTAGCCAACCGAATACAACATATAAAAAAGATGATACACCACAACTGGGTAGGATTCATCCCAGGTGCACAAGGATAGTTCAACGTACACAAATCAATCAATGTCATAAACCACATGAACAAAAAAAAAGCCAAAAACCACATGATCATCTCAATAGATTCAGAAAAAGCATTTAACAAAGTCCAACATGTATTCATGATCAAAACCCTTACCAAAGTGGGTATATAGGGAACACATTTTAACATAATAAAAGCCATTTATGACAAACCCACAGCAAATATAATACTCAATGGAGAAAAGCTGAAAGCCTTCCCACTAAAATCTGGAACAAGACAAGGATGCCCACTCTCACCACTGTTATTCAACATAGTATTGCAAGTCCTAGCTACAGCAATCAGACAAACAAAAGAAATAAATGGCATCCAAATAGGAAGAGAAGAGGTAAAACTTTCACTGAATGCAGATGGCATGATATATATAGAAAACCCCAAAGGACTCAACCCAAAAATTACTCAATCTGATCAACAAATTAAGCAAAGTAGCAGGATAAAAGGTTAACTTCAGAAATCAATCACATTTCTGTATACTAATAATGAAATATTAGAAAAGGAATGTAAAAACACAATATCTTTTAAAATTGCTCCCCAAAAAATCAAATACCTGGGAATAAACCTGACCAAGGAGGTGAAAGACTTACATGCAGAGAACTACAAAACATTAATCAAGGAAATCAAAGAAGATACAAAGAAATGGAAAGATATCCCACGCTCATGGGCTGGAAAAATAAATATTGTAAAAATGGCCATACTACCCAAAACAATCTACAGATTCAGTGCAATCCCTATCAAATTACCCATGACATTCTTCACAGAACTAGGACAAACAATCCAAAAATTTATATGGAACCACAAGAGACCCAGAATCACAAAAGCAATTCTGAGGAATAAAAACCAAGCAGGAGGCATAATTCTCCCAGACTTCAAGCAGCATCACAGGGCCACAGTAATTAAGACAGTGTTGTACTGGTACAAAAACAGACACATGGACCAAGGGAACAGAATAGAGAACCCAGAAATAAACCCAGACACCTACTGTCAATTAAGCTTTGACAAAGGAAGCAAGAACATAAAATGGGGAAAAGACAGTCTTTTCAATAAGTATTGCTGGGAAACATGGACAGGTGCATGAAAATCAATGAAATTAGAACACACTCTCATGCCACGCACAAAAATAAACTCAAAATGGCTTAAAGACTTAAATATAAGACAAGACACCGTTAAACTCCTGAAAGAAAACATTGGCAAAACATTCTCTGACATCAGCCTTACAAATGTTTTCTCAGATCAGTCTCCCAAAGCAAGAGAAATAAAAGCAAAGATAAATCAATGGAACTTAATCAAACTGACAAGCTTTTCACAGCAAAGAAAACCAAAAAGAAAACTAAAAGACAACTTACAGAATGGGAGAAAATAGTGTCAAATGATGCAACTGACAAGGGCTTAATCTCTAAAATATACAAACAACTTATATAACTCAAGAGGAAAAAATCCAACGACCCAATTGAAAAATGGACAAAGGACCCAAATAGACATTTCTCCAAAGAAGATATGCTGATGGCCAACAATCACATGAAAAAATGCTCAATATCACTGATTATTGGAGAAATGCAAATCAAAACACCATGAGGTACCACCTCACACCAGTCAGAATGGCCATCATTAATAAGTCCACAAACAACAAATGCTGGACGGGGTGTGAAGGAAAGGGAACCCTCCTGCACTGTTGGTGGTAATGTAAGCTGGTACAACCACTGTGGAAAACAGTATGGAGGTACCTTAGAAAACTATACATAGAAGTACCATATGACCCAGTAATTCCACTCTTGGGCATATATCCGGACAAAATTTTCCTTGAAAAAGACACTTGCACACATATGTTCATTTCAGCACTATTCACAATAGCCAAGACATAGAAACAACCCAAATGTCCATCGACAGATGATTGGATTAGGAAATGTGGTATATATACATAATGGAATACTACTCAGCCATAAAAAAGCATAAAATAATGCCATTCGCAGCAACATGGATTGAGTTAGAGTAAGTCAGAAGGAGAAAGACAAATACCATATGGTATCACTTACATCTGGAACCTAATATACTGTACAAATGATCCTTTCTACAGAAAAGAAATTCACAGACTTGGAGAACAGACCTGAGGTTGCCAAGAGGGTGGGGGAAGGAATGGGATGGTATAGGAGTCTGGGGTTAATAGTTGTAGACTATTGCCTTTGGGATGGAAAAGCAAGGAGATCCAGCTGTACAGTACCAGGAAATTGTGATGAATTTATATGCATATGCGTAACTGGGTCATCACTCTGTACAGCTGAAAAAAATGACAGAAAACTATAAACCAGCTACAATGGAAAAATTAAAATTAAAAAAACTGATGATATATGAGATTAAATGTCTCCAATATTGAGACTGGATGATCATCATAGTGTCCCTCAAAACATTTCTTTCCATAATACTTAATGACTCAGGTCCTATACCTTAGTACTGCGGCCATTAACCAATTACTGAACCCCAATCCTCTCCTCTTACTCATTTACTTTTAACATCAATCAATTTAGTATTATTAATTGCCTACCCCGGAACTAGCATTTGAGACATTCGATTTACAATAAATTGCACTTTAAAACTTATCCTGAGGTACTTGGGACTAAGGAGAATTGCTGAATATCCAAAATACCTTTCTACTTTAATTTGCCAGACATACCAAAAAATGTATGAAAATATGCTACATAAATTCTAATTCTATATTTCCAGCATGTAAAACTAGTCTTACCGATGATTTTTTTACTATATTAGATTTTTGTCCATTCCTGTGACATGCAAATGAAGATAAACAGAAAATCTGTTTCATTTTAGTAACAGAGAATTACAAACAAGATAGAGATGATCCCTGCCTGAGGGATAATGCTGACACTGATTTCACGTGACGCAGAGGGAGAACACATTAACTCTACAAAATTCTCTTTTATAACAGAAAACGGAATGGAGACAAACGCTGTGTGGCATGCCAGGTTGTGAGGTATATTAAGATGGTCAGTGGAATCATCAAAATTCCTATTTTGTGTCCTTTCCCCCCAACCATAAATATTCTTAATTAGAGCCAATGTGAAAAGATTGCACACATTTTAAAAAGCTATAAAATTATACCATTTCGCCAAAAGTGTATTTATTTTTTTATGGGCATATTCTTCTTAATCTGGTCATTTTCAATTTAAGTTAAAGGCAATTTCTCATAGTGTATGTAATAAAATATTAATAACCCTTAATATTTCTCAGTATCAGTAATAATTTATTTTATCCTTACTATGTGAAACTCTTAATATAAGAAGTGCTTTAGATTTGTTATGTTAGCCAATCTTAATTCTATGAGATGACACCTATTGTTATCATTTGAGTAATGAGGAAGCTGATGCTGGCTCACACAAGAACACAGCAAAGCTGATGATCATTCTAAATCTTGTCAGACATAAGAGGCCTTTGACCTAGTCCTGCTTTTCAGTAGCAAGTGTTAACTCTGTTAACCCTTTCTTCTGTTTTTTCATTTTTCAAATTTTGTAATATGGCAGGTACTATTTAGTTGTATAATTCATTAGCAATTTCTTTAAATTTTTTCATTAGCAGTTTTGAAATGCTCCTTATATAGAGATACAATTTAATTCTTGATAAACCTCAAATTAAACTGATTGTAAGACTATTATATCTCTATTAAATATAAGTTTAATCAACTATTTGGCAACAGATATTTACATAATTTGATACTTAAAAACTTTCTGTGAAAAATTTAAACACTATAAAGTTGCACTCTTTCTTGCAACTTTGCTCTTCTAGTCTTCTCAGATGTCACTACTGTTATGAAATCAATGTAGCTGAGTATACATTTTGTTCTGTCTATATTTCTAGGGCATATACACTGCAATAAAATAGGTGGCCATATATATATATACACATATATATGTATATATATATATATATTCATTTTGTTTCAGGAATTTTTTAATAAAGCTAACGGCAAAGTTTACTATGACTGCCATTTCTAAAAGCCAGACGTATTAAAAAGAACCAGTGTTTATAGAAATAAGATCATATATCAGGTCTGGGTCAGGAGATCTACATAAGATTCCCCTGGATATTTTACCGAACAGGAAAACTATCAAAGACTCTGATATCATGTGAACAGACTCAGGAGCCAACTTCAAGAGTATTTTCTGGTCAAAGATAAAATTTTTGGAGCACCTAAAAAAAGACACTTACTGCATTTTATCCAGATATCACATAGGTTGAAATCCTTTTTGAACAATAATAAAAAATGCATTTCACCTGTCACCTTACGGAATACTAAAAAAGAAAACATTACTTTGAAAATAGTAAGGGGAAAAAATAAAACATTTATACCTCTTTCTTCCCAATTATCTGTACCTCACATAAAGGTAAATAGAAGTTTGTCATTATCCAGCAATTCCATATAATAATACAAGGATAAATATTTTTAGTTCTATTTTTCAAAACCTAATGACTTAATTGACCTAGGCAATGGTCACCCATTGCTAAAAAGATCACAAAAAGTAAACTTAAATAAATATTATCTGCCACAATGGAAATTTGCAATACATCCTAGGAAGTATTTTTTTTTTCTAAATAATGGAAGTCAATGTAAGCATATCAAAGTCTCTGGATTAGTGATGTCCAATAAAACATTTTTGTAATGATGGAAATATTCTATATCCACAGTGCCCACTATGGAAGCCATGAGGCACACACATGAGGCACATGAGTAGTTGAATAGTTACTGTAACTGAGAAACCAAATTTTTAATTGTACTTAAATAACTTAAACTGAGACTTAAATGATCACATGTAGCTACTGGCAAACGTGTTGGCCAGAAGAACTCTTGGTCAAAGTACCAATTTACAATTAATACAAGTATAAAGAAATGTATTAAAAGGAACTATGGATATGTAAACTGCAATATCCAGATTATGAGAATTCATGTAATACAAGTGATGCAGTTTTTCAACAAAAAACATGCAAGAGAAAATAGGAGAGATGAAAAGCGCGTTATTGAAAGGCTTCCAAAGAGAAGCAAGAGATGACATAAGACTTCGAAGTGTACTGAAGCCACTGGCCCATAGAAAAGCTATGGCTTGCAGCTCTGTCTGTGGCAATACCGCTGAAGAGAAGAGTTACCCTAGAGGAAATGGCTTCACTAGATTTTCTAGAGACACTGAAACTTAGAAAGTGGGTTCTCACACCTTTCAAGGATTGTGGACTCATGGAACATGCAATGGAAATAAAAGAATTACTGGACTTTGAAGGAGTATGTAGTCTTAGACAGTGAGCATCTCAGGAGAAAGCAGATTGTTTCCTTTCCTTTCCACATTAACAGAAAGCTTGAGTACACACTATTGTTTGGAGAGAATGAAAGGAGAAAGTCCTAAAAATATTAATATTTAAAAAGTCAATAACAGTAATAGTGACCAAAGCAATATATTTGAACCATTATTATACACCCAAAACTTCTTTTAAAGCTCATCATGCAAAATATTATATAAACCTCACAACTAATTTTCTTTATGTTATAAATGAGAAACTGTAGTACTGAAAGACTAATTAAAGTCCACAAATTACATAAAAAGTAGCTGAGTAGTCTCCTGATCCTGTGTTCATAGTCATCGAAATGACTGAGTTTGTGTCTTATCAAGATGAAATGTATTTCACAATCTTTTGAAATGGATAACTTCAAAATAAAGATACTCAATATGCTTGTCATGTATGATTAAGATTCATATTAACTACATATATATGTAGGTGATTAATTTGTCTATTTTTTCAAAAGGGTAAGACTCTGTATCTCCTGTATCTATTGCCCTGCTGTATTCATGTTGTATTTTACAATGTGTTTTGGAGACCTAAATCATTTTTTACTGATTATAAATCATTGGCAGTTCCTGTTGTGACTCAGTGGTTAACGAATCCGACTATGAACCATGAGGTTGTGGGTTCGATCTCTGGCCTTGCTCAGTGGGTTAAGGATCCAGTGTTGCCGTGAGCTGTGGTCTAGGTTGCAGACGTGGCTATGAGCTGTGGTGTAGGTTGCAGACGCAGCTCAGATCCCACGTTGCTGTGGCTGTGGCGAAGGCCGGCAGCTACAGTTCCTGTTAGACCCCCAGCCTGGGAACCTCCATATGCCGTGGGTGTGGCACTAGATAAGGCAAAAAGACAAAAAAAAAAATCATTGTATATTATGAATATGTCATGATTTATTTAAAATTATCTGTATTAATGAACATTTTTTATTGTTTCTACCAGTTTTCTTTTACAAGTACTACATGAGTGACCAATGAGCTACGGGCTAGTGGTTCTCAGTGGTATATATAGAGGCATTGGACTGATGAGTCAGGGAGTACACATATTATGCAAATTTGAAAATTTTGCCATATTAGTTTATGTCCTTAATAGTTCATATAAAATGCCTCTCTCAACACAATTTCAGTAAGCTTTGAGGTTCTTTTTCATATTTGTAGATCTATGTGCAAAAACATGCTACTCTGCTGTGATTCCCATTTCTTTGTTACTTGGTAGTGTTCTTTTTTTTCTATTAGTATAACCCACGTACATTGCTTCTGGGAAGAATCTATACACATCACTTGTTCTTTATTATTCAGTGTGATGTATAATTTTCATATTAATATGTTTATTTTTAGATTATGTATATGTCAGGAAAAAACTCTCCTATGGAGTTCCCGGGCAGGGAACAGATCTGAACTGCAGTTGCAGGCTACTCCACAGCTGTGGCATCACCAGATCCTTTAACTCATTGTGTTGGGCTAGGGACTGAACCTGTGTCCTGGTACTGCAGAGGCTCCATCAATCCCATTGATCCACAGACGGAAGCCCTACATTTTGTTTTAGTCAAGGCAGTCCTAATTCATACTTATAAACACAATCTTTCGCTTGCCTCTAGAATTTTTTAAAATCCAGATGTTTATTTTAATATTATGTTGAATTTTCCTTCATTCTAAGTAATTTGAGTGAATATTTTTGATCCAAAATTATATTTAGTCTTTCATAAATCCAGGTCTACTTTATACCTGGCAACTTGGGGTGGTACAGAAATTTATCTGTAGCTTATCTGATTATTATATAGTACCGCTATTTGTATTGTACTACTTCTAATTTTGACACTTGGGAACACAAAACTAAGAAGAAAAGGCACAGAGTTAATAATAGGTATATTTGTATTGAAATGAACTAAAAGCCCTTTTTAAAAATAGTCAGTTAAATAATTCATAGGAAATTCATGGATGTTACTTTGTAATCACTGTTATAAGCCTACAAGAGAACTGCTTAATGCATAATTAAAATCACAATTTAAAGGTATACCTTAGCTGGTTGCATGACCCATTAGATTATAAACTCTACTGACATAGATACCATGTCTACTTTACTAAGGAGTCTTTATCCTGCCAAAGTCTTCTGCAACATTTATTTAATAATTGATTTTGAATGGAGCTGTAAATGAGAGGTCTTAAAATATTGAAGTTTCTAATAATCTAAACTTACAATGAAGGAAAAATGTATACATATTTTTTGGCTGCACCTGGGGCATTCAGAAATTCCCAGGCCAGAGATCAAACCCACGCCACAGCAGCAGCCCAAGCCACAGCAATGACAAAGCTGAATCCTTAACCAACTGTGCCACAAGGGACCTCCAAAAAGGTTTATATACTATATGGAATCCTAACATTTGTCTATTTCATATCCAAAGAATCTTATTTTCATTTGTCTAAGACATACTTCTGATATATTTTCAAAATGAACTTGAGGTCAAAGGTTGGTCTTCAGAAGGTATAAACACCTTTAAATCAAATGTTAAATTCTTTATGTTTAACAAAATATGATTTTATTCACTAATTCATATAATTACTCATACTGAGGGAGGGAATGTTAAACTGGTCTCACTTTCTATCCTAACTAATATAACTGCTTACTAGATTGTCAAAGAGGGCTTCCTAACATAATTACCAATATTAATAATAAATATAACATCAATAATAATTGATAATAACATAATGAAGGTACTTTAAAATTATGCTTTATAGTCCTTGGGCTCTCTAAGTAACTTGTTTCGTAGTAAACTTACTAAATATCTATCATCTATTGTTGAATATAGTAAAGGTTCTTATTTAAATTTAAATACTCTAAAAATTTTGGATCAATAATATGGAGAGGATCATTGTTAACCTTGTAAAATCAGCTGCTGATTTCAGTCACTTCTGATTTAAAAATTAATGAATAAACTGGTAAAAACAATTATCAAATGTAAGACATTATTTATTGGCTAAATTAAGCACAACAAAACTAACTAGGTTCCAGTATATGCAGAAACTTAGAATACAATGGAAAAATTTAAAGCAATTCTCAGCACTGTTGAGAAGTGCTGGTATTCATTTTGTGACCTAATTAAATGAGTGTACTGAAAAACAGGCACTAAACCCCAAAACATTTTTCTATTTCAATGATTATAAAGGGATGTTTATGAATTAAAACTAAAACAAGTATTATCAAGAAATTTAAAAATATTTTGCCTATCAAATGCCCAACTTAGACACACACACATGTATATATAAATAATTATATTAGATTCTTATGTTAAATATTATGGAATTTTCTGAGGTAAACCAATTTAAGTTGCTTTAACATGTTTTTGCCCAAAATTACAACACTGAATATCCTTTTTTATGGAAACTTTATCACATGCACTAATAGTTTGTTAAATGCTAGTCTAATTACATTATTTTGTGTGCATCATTAGCTTACTCATTTTGAAAGATTTATAATTCTATGTAATCTAATATAGGGTAGGAACAAAAAACAAGGAACAAGTGTTGAAAGAAACTAATGTCTTTCTTTTACAGTATTATCTTACCTGATTAAATATATAAATGCCATTTCTATGTTTCCAAAAATGTTAAAACAGCAACAATTTTCTAATCCATTTTTTTAAGTAGGAAAAAAAAGTGATCAGATAAAGTCAGGGCAGGAACAAATTTTCTATGGATTTGACTTAAAACAAGCATTGTACCATATGGCAGGAAGGCCCAAGTAGAAATCTCTTAAATATCCCCCAATCCTTGGTCAGGATAATAAATCCAGAGCAGGAGAATACCCTGGAAGATTTGCAGAGTTTAGTGCCACTACCAAAGATTTAAAGGATGCAGACCTGGACACTCTATCAAATCCCTTTTCAATTTACCTCCATGATTCCTGGAAAAATCAGATGGAACTGTCAGAGCCAAGAGGAGTCTAGGGAGAACATGGCCTCTAAAAGTAGTTATGGTATCATGGACAGCATCCTGGAAGAGAAAAAGGAGTGCGGTAAAAACAATGCTTTGTGAAGCAGCTCATTCATCCTTGTAGTTAAGAGTAGGGTAATCTAATAGGGAAAATGCCAGCCTCTTCCAGGGATAAATAATTTGGATCTTACGTTACATTCTGAAAACATTACTTAAGGAAAGTTAAGTCACACCTATGAAAACCAACTGTTGGCTCTGTTTAAAATTATCTATTTCTAATGACAATAAACAAAATAGGACCAATAAGTTTTGAGTCTACATTTTCAAGTTTTTAAGTTTCAGCAATAGGCGTACATTTTATTTTAGCTAATTTGAATTTAAATAGCCATGTGCAACCAGTGGTGTTTCTAAATGATGGTCCAATAATTCCCCATTGTTTTGGTAGCTCTCAGTATCTAAATACTTTCAAAACTATTTTAAGTTTATTCATCTCCAGAGTCTGAGGAAATATGTATTGCTCAGTAAAAACATAACAAAACTTGTTGTTTAAAATCTAACCTATATGATTAGAAAAACAACTAAATTATATTGAATATTTATTGTATGCCTAACAAACTCCATATAATTTTGTTTGGTATCGAATTATCAAAGATTGCTTTTTCTTCTCCTTACATTCACTATTCAGCTCTCTGTCCATTCACTATCTTACTCATCGACACAATGGAATTTGAAATATTTCAGCTATAAGATTTCAGAAATTTTATTATTCAAAAACTGCATTATGGCTATCTTACTTTTTATATGTCATTTACTAGTTGGTTATAGATCAATACAAAAATAATACAAAATTTGGTTTCATAAAAATCTAACCATATCTATACATAGACATACTACATGCAAACTTAAGGGAGCTCATCATATCTTAAAATCTCTGAATATTTAAAATATACTATTTAATTAGAATTAATCTTTTTAAAATAATTTGTGGAATTATTTTAAATTTTAGAGAATTGTCTCAAAGAGAAGTTAGAATTACCAGTTTAGACAAATATGGGAACATTCCACATGACATTTAAATATAACAAATTTAGATGAATATAATATATTTAGAACACATAGGAGTATACATCTAATGCAGTTTTTTGTTCTTTTATGCCAGCTTATATTGTTTTACATTCAACACTGTGATGAAAAAATAAATAGTTTCAAATTTAGATCTTGATATCATTTATTATCTAGAAATAAATGTTCCTAGATGCTAATAATACAAATAATAGAAAATTAGAGTGTTTGCATGATATAGTTAGGTCTTTTCCATAGTCCATTTACAAATATGGGCCAGGTAAATGTTAAAAATGGTTCATTGTTTTGTTAACACTTTTAAGTTCTCCTTTTTATCTTTGTCCTTTTAAAAAGTTCTTTAGTCATTTATCATCCAGGCTGTGACTATCCAACTATGATAAATTCTGAGGGTTCAATTCATATGGAACATTTACTATATTTAGCTACATTTCAAAACATTAGCAGTAATAGCAAATTCACTACTGTAGTGGAAATCAGAAAAAAAAATCAGAATTTGTATTCCTAGTGTACTTTTTTCCTTAATAATATATCTCAGTCATTTTGCTGCATCCACAAACACCATTATACATTAAAAAAAAGTTAAAAAAAAAATTGCAAAGAGCTTAAATTTTAAGAAATGTATAAGAAAATTTTGAAAATTCCTACATATGTACTGGCATAGGGCATGGATTGACATTTATCATAAAGACAATTACAAATATTTTTAAATGTTCAATTTTTTTATGTAGCTTATAAATGCAAATCAAATTTATAAGATATATTTACATTTCTTCTATCAAGAATCCCTCAAGGGAAGTAGCAGTAAATGACTCTACTTGACTATGTAAAACTAACAATTATTAAAATGCTCAAAGCAGGAAAAGCAGGCCTGGAAGCGAATGAGAACAATAGCATTTCGGTTGAATAGACAGCAGAAAGTATTTTCATGAATATATCAGCACTAGAATGTAAGTTTTTCAACATATTTTAGTTTGAGTTTCCTTTATTCGTTCTTACGTAGTTCTATTCATAGAAAAGATATTTAGATTAGTTTCCATCACTCCTCTAAATTCTGAGAGTACCACTAACACAATAAATGGGAGAATGGTCATTTCTCCCAAAGAAAATATAATAATTAGAATAAAAAGAAACAGGGGAAGGAAAAAAATTACCAGTGTTCATTACAGCAATCAGGTGGGTAACGTTACGTAATATTTGAGTCTAATTTAAGAGGACAGATTGAAAACGGACTTTGTTGTCCTGTTTTTGTTTTGACCTGCCATTTCATTTCAGTGTTAGGAAAAAAATCAATCCATTAATATAAAGATAAGAAGCAACCATGTAACACAACAAAGTTGAAACTCTGGCATGCCTGACTTCAAGACTTCAATGTGGAGTTCCTGCTGTGGTGCAGTAGGTTATAAATATGGCTGCAGTGCTTCTGGGCATTGTGAAGGTGCAGGTTGGATCCCCAGCCTGGCACAATGGGTTAAAGATGTGGCACAGGTCGCAGCTGTGGCTTGGATTCATCCCTGGCCTAGGGACTTCCATGTGCTGTGGGTGTGGCCATAAAAAATTAAAAACAAAAAAAAGACAAATCTACATTAATCAAGATAGCGTAATATTGGTAAAACAAAAGACAAATAGGTCAATGGAACAGAATAGAAAGCCCAGAAATAGATCCACGCAAACATAGTTAATTGGTCTTTGATAAAAGAGTAAGACAATAGGATTGTGTAAAGATAATCTTTTCAAGAAAAACTGGACATCCACATAACAAACAAACAAACAATTTGACATACTCTTTACACTCCTTACAAAAGTTAATTCAAAATGTATCACAGGCCCAAATGCAAAATATCTACTACAAAAGTAAAAACGATAGAAGAAAATCTCAATGATTTGGGTGATGATAACTTTTAAGATACAACAACAAAGAAATCTATTTAACAAAGTACTACCATGAGTACTTTCTAAATCTGTTTTTAAGGAGATTTAAGTATATTTTCCTTATATACATATAGAATATTGTTTGAAAGGAATTTAATAAGCTTTATGAATTGAGTATTCCCTGAGAGAAATTTAATTTTTCTAATGTATTGATTTGAAGTGAATACTTTCATATATTCTTTGCAGATTTCATGATATTAGGTTAAGATTTCCTTTCAATTTCTTTTTGTTTATTTATTTAGTTTTGTCTGCACCCATGGCAAATGGAAGTGCTCGGGCCAGGGATCAAATCCAAGCTGCAGCTGCAACCTCCGTGACAGCTGCAGCAACACTGCACAATTAATCCCTGCCCTGGGCCAGGGATGGAACCTGCACCACGACAGAGACAACAGTGGATCCTTAACTCATGGCACCACAGTAGGAACTCCAAGATTTCCTCGCTTGAAACAAATACTTCCTTTCAGGAAAGTTTATGTTTTAAATATATAAGTTTATAATTATAAATTCCTTAGGAAAACATACCAATTCATTATAACATTATTGGGCTATTTACTTCTACAGCTTGGGAACTGATGTTGAGCAGAGAGCTTGAGGAACAATGATGAGGTCAAATTGTGTACTGAGTAAGGTAACTGTAAGTAATAGAGATAGGACTTTTATCTACATATTTATATAGCAATTATAATAGTCATTAGATGAAGCTCGTTTATACTTCTAAAGTTCTAAAACAGATGACAAAAATCATGCTGAGAAAGCTGGATTTTGAAATAAGGCCTCATGAAAGAAATTAAAGAAAAAAGTTTTAGGAATGTATTGCATAGTGACTATAGTTAATAACACTACTGCATATTTGAAAGTTAAGAGAGTAGAAAACATAAAAGTTTTCACAGGAAAAGAGCTGTAGCTATATGGGGGTGGTGACTGTTTTCTAGACATGGGGCGACCATTTTGTAATATGTATAAAAATTGAACTATGAGGTTTACATATTAATTATAACTTAATAAAAAGAAAAGAAGATAAATAATCAGATTGACCAAGGGGTGAGGAATATTTTAACTTCAATTGCTACAAGATTTTCTGGATTCAGATTTTTTCTTTTGTTACAAAGAACAAAAAGACATATTTAATCAAGTATTAGAAGATGTAAATATATTTACATAGATAACATGGAAAAACAAATGGGAAATAACTTTTACCTGTAATAATGAGAAATAATTTTATAAAGTAGGTCGTATTTGGAGGTGGCATGAGAGAATAGACCATGTGTGTACAGACAGATGGAAGAAAATAATCTCCAACAGAGAAAATACTCAGAGGAAATATATAAAACCTAGGAGCTTAGTTTCGAGAATAGAACTCAGTAAGAGTTTTAGCTGAACTTGATGTTTTTATAAATTTAGATATCATAAAAGATATGATATTTGTTCATGGTTTAGTGAAAAGGTGGTGTTTTTTCTTTACTGTTGTTGATTAAAATGTAGAGTGAAGGTTTAGGAAAAATTCATTAGAGAGTGAGATATTGAAATTTCAAAAATAAAAGGAAAGAGAGTCAGTGCCAGAGACAGAGAGAGAAAATGAGTGATTCACTTAAGAAAAGAGATGCAACAGCAGAAGGGATCACAGAAGTTGTCATTAATTTCCTTATTTACACTTTCAGTCATTCAACAAGCATATGTGCCAAAACTTGCATAAATTACTGGAGTACAGCCGTGAGCACAGACATGTAAGTTACTTCCATGAAGCATTGCTAGGAAACGATGTTAAAGATATTGGTAGATATAGGATTACTTATTTTAATAGGTGCTATAAAAGTAGACAGTACTATGAGAGAATAATGGGGTGGGCAAATGGGAGGGCATTCATCACTGAAGGAGAACAAGAGCCAAGGTGAAGGAAGTTCCAGGTGATGACCCTGGTGAGCACAAACTTAGAATTGAGGAGATCTTCAGGATTTAAGGAATTGCAAGAAGGGCAGTGCTGCCGGGAGCAATCTCGTCCAGGGAAAGCAGGGCACGTGGTGATGAAGTCAAGAGAGGAAGGTGGGAGAATGATTCAGGACTTCCAGGACCGGAGATATGATTTTAAGTGCAGTGGGAAGGCATTATAATGCTTAAATAAGATAATCAATTTAAATTGTTTTTAATATGATTCATACTTTTGAGGGCAGAATATAAGAGAAAGAGGGAGGGCCAAAATTCTCTCATCCGGGAAGAAATGATAATAGAGACTAAAATAGTGGCAGAGGAATTTTTGAAAGGTTAATAGATTTTAGACATCATTTGGAGTAGAAACAAGACATTTTAGAGCATTTTATAGTTGCATGTGAGTCTGTGCTATGTTAGAAGTTTCAACTTATTTTTAAATGTGCTTCACCTAATGGTCAAAATGAAATTAGAGGATGACAGAAATTAATAATATTAACAACCATATGACACACAGTTTCTCCACTAGAGTCTAGAAATATATAAAGTGAAAATCAAATTTTAGATAAATACAATTCAAAAAAATCTTAGCTGATATTGCTGTTAAAAATACACTGATTTGTTTTACAATTTTCTTCTCAAATAAATTGTAGAATATGTTTCCAAGAAAGTACTCAATTATATCCTTCAAGTAAGAAGAACACACTGTAAGCTTTGATTTTTTTTTCTTTTTTTTTTAGGGTAGCACCAGCTGCACATGGAAGTTTCCAGGTTAGGGGTCGAATTAGAGCCAGAGCAACCAGTCTACACTACAGCCACAGCAACCAGTCTACACCACAGCCACAGCAATGTGGGATCCAAGTCACATCTGTGACCTACATCACAGTTCAGGGAGACACGGGATCCTTAACCCACTGAGCCAGGGATGGAACCAGCATCCTCATGGATACTAGTCAGGTTCATTACCACTGAGCCATAATGGGAGCTCCACAACTCTTAATTTTTCATAATGAAAGAGTATTACTCTTTGAAAAGAATGACCTGGAGTACTTTTTTCTCCTATTATTTCTCATACAACAATAAACTTTATTGAGTACAAATTATCTGTGACTGCTGGGAATCCAGTGGGTATAAGTTCTTTTTTTAAAATAATTAAAAAGAAAAGAGAACAGATAAGGTGGTTATTATAGAAAATTGGAAAGAAGAATTAAGAGTTGTTAAAATGACCTCTAATATTAAGAGTCTAGCACAGCTATATTCAAAGAGGACTGTTTCAACTAATTATTTTAAGTTGTTTAATATAATAAATTACAGTGCAGATTGCAAGAATTGCCATACTTGTATTTTATTTTACTGCATACTGTTATCTACTGATTTTTGCATACTGGCTTCAGACAATGCAATTTTCTAAACAATGACCTCTCAAAGTAAATAGAATGTTAAAAAAGGTAATTACTGTTAGTCTTTTAAGTGTTATAATAATACACTGAACATCCTTTTAGTTGAGTACCTTAACAGACATTAGGAATATTAATTTCTCTTATAGGCAAAAAGCCCAAAATGTAAATAAGTACTGAAACAACATGCTTGTATTCTGATGAGGGTGTTTAGGAGAAGAACTAAATACAAAATCTTGTAGAGAATATTCTTAAGAATCACTGGCTGTGAAACAATAGAAAATATTTAGACCAGAGATGAAATAGTCAATACGGTTTACCTAAAGTATTGGCAAATCATCAACACTGATGATAAAAGAAATATAATGCTCATTAGTTTTATGTAATAAATCTATTTAGTAAAACAAATTATATTAGTGATTACTATATTTTCACGTGAACATGAACTGCCTTGCAGTTAAATGTCTAAGCATAAGTCAGAAATAGAGCTAAAAATTTAATCAAACTTTAATTATATTTTATAATCCTAACATTCCTTTTTATTGGGTATTTTTACATAACATTATATTTCATTTTGGGGTTTATAATATTTCTTAATAACACTATGGAAAATTAAGCATTTCAGGTATTATTAAAGCAATTTTCTATTATAAATTATGGAAAATATATTAAATTTCTATTAAGACGAAATTCCTATCAAATTGTAATTTGTAACTTCAAAATCCTGTTTGATAAATGTTAAATATTGCTAAGAATTAAATATTAAAATATAGTATAATTGAGTCATTTATTCACTCATTAATGTATTCACATAATTTCATGTATCATTGTTATGTAATGCCTTTCCAGCACTGAGTATATACCAGTAGATAAAAAGCTAAACCCCCTAACTGCCCTCAAGAACTTCATAAGCTAATTTTCTAATTTCTAATTTAGATTATGAAGTTTTTGAGGACAGTTAGTTTAGCTTTAATCTTTAATCTAATTTAGATTATGCAAGTACAGAAATATTTTTATGAAATTAGATTGTGAAAAATGCTATAAATGAAACAAACAATGTAAAGATAGCAGAAATAAGAACTGTTTTGAAACAATCAAATAACTGTCAAGTTGAAAGATGACAAAGTTAAATTTATAAATATGAATAATTGAGTATATATAGATACATATCTGTAACTCTGTTTCTATAAAAATAGCCCTAATAAAAATAACCCTAAAGCAGGTTATATTAGATATATTTTCCTATCCCCACCCTATATATATGTGTGTTTGTGTATGCATCTATGTATGTATATATACACACACTCACTGTTACCCTGGCTTTTTTTTTTTGTCTTTTTAAGCCACACCTGCTGCCTATGGAAGTCCCAGGCTAGATGTTGAATTGGAGCTGTACCTGCTGGCCTACACCACAGCCATAGCAATGCCAGATCCCAGCCACATCTGCGACCTACACCTCAGCTCAGGGCAATGCCGGATCCCTAACCCACTGAGCAAGGCCAGGGGTCTAACTTGCATCCTCATGGATTGAGGTTCGTTACTGCTGAACCACGACAGGAACGCCTACTTTGGCTTTTGTTGTATTACTTGGCACACGGATCCCTTCTCTTTTCTAAGCCTGAAATATATTTGTCTGGAAATTTATCATTTAAAAATTATGCCAGTATTTATATATTTATCTCAGGTAAAGTATCATGTTTTAAATGATATAGCATTGAATAGAGAATGCCATTTTTTTTATGGCTGTACCCATGGCATATGTAAGTTCCTAGGCCAGGGACTGACACTGAGCTGCAGGTGTGACCTATGCCTCAGATATTGCAATACTAGATCTTTTAACACACTGCACTGAGCTGAAGATTGAACCGGGAACTCATAGCTACCCAAGCCATCGAAGTCAGATTCTTAACTCACCGTACTACAGTGGGAACTCCAAAGATGTCATATCTTTATCCTACAGCTTTGTTTATATTCCTAATTTGGCAGAGAATATAAATAGAATATATAGGGTAGGTTGCAGTTATTTATTTATTTATTTTTTGACAACTACAGCATAGGAGGCAGGGAGCACCTCTGTAAATCTGTTCTTTTCTAGAAACAACAAAAACCCAATGAAACTGTCAACTTACTCAGAACTATGGAAATTAACCATACTTGCAATGTGAGGATTGCTTATTGAAGAGAAACTGCTGAGATGCTGAACAGTGGAATTTCATGGCATTTTAATATAGCTCACTTGCACTTCTCCTCCCTCCAGATCCATGATATCCTTAAACACCAGTGACTTTTCAACCACAGCAGCTATTAAAAACTAGCAGCTTTGAAAGCAGGTTTTTACTTCCATCAAAAGGTCTAGCCCCAGAACAATGTTACTCTTGGGCTTGCCTTGCAGCTCTTTGGAAAAGCAACACTTGAAGATGTTTTCATCATTGGACCTTACAGGCACCTCATTCCATGGGAAAATTTCTATTTCCAGGAATTAGCTAGAAAAAAATATCATCCACAATTATCGTGCATCACTGCTGGCTACAATAACAACCGAGGCATACAAGAGTCCAGTGAAAAATTGAAAAGAAATTTTAAATCTCTGACGTGGTACCAGGAATCTAGAGGTTAAACACATGTTCAGGGCTGTGCAAATGAGGAAAGACATGAAAGAGCACAAGTATGTCACAAGTGACTACACTGACACCCTGAACAAGCAAGAGGAAAAAGCTTAGGCAGAATCGTAAATGGCATGACCATTGAAAATATGCGTATACAAACAGTAGTCTCTCAACAGGTGGTGGAAGGCCTATTGTTTCAATATTTTTTGTGAAATAATTGACAATAATTAGCTAACAACTAAGCCAATGAGGAAGAGACAGCAGTGCAGTGACTGCATACAACAGGGAATACACTTTTCCCTGAACAACTAACAGGAAGTTCACTAAAGAAATAACTGAAAAGAAAAATCCTGATGAATGGGGGAGCAATAACTAATTTCTGAACTTGCCATGTTATAAGGTGTCAGTTCTTTAACAACAATAAAACCATGAGATATGCAAAGAAACAGAGACGTATGGCCAAACAGAGAATTAAGCAACAAAGCAAAATGAAACTAAACCTGGTCAGTAGAAACTATCCCCAAAGATATCCAGATGTTGCACTTACTAGACACAGATTTCAAATCACCCATTATACTTGAATGTATTTAA
>PVHT020000061.1:5836924-5979774 GCA_004024745.2 Catagonus wagneri
CTAAAAGACACAATGAACCTTCTTACAGAACAGACAATGACTCACAGACTTTGGAAAACCTTGGTTTTTCAAATAAGACAATCTGGGGGGGGTGGGGGGATGCACTGGGGGTTTGGGATACAAAATCTGTAAAATTGACTTGTGATGATTTATGTACACCTATAATTGAAATAAAATCCATTAAGAGGAAAAAAAAAAAGGAATAGAAAGAATAGCTGAAGAAATAATGGCCAAATATTTTCCAAATTTGATGAAAATGATAAATCTATACATCCAAGAAGTGCAAATGATCTCAAAATAGGAAAATTAACAGACATTCATACATTAGACAAAGCATAAACAAACTGCTAAAAGATAAATAAGAGAGAATCTTGAAAGTAGCCACAGAAAATCTATGCATTCCATACAGGTGATCATCAGATCTAGGATTAACAATAGTAATTACTGTGCTTCTGTCATATTATCTGAAATCCAGCAGAAAAAATGCCTCCTGCTTTGCTTTTTTTTTGTCTCAGGATTGCTTTGGTAATTCTGGGTCTTTTATGGTTCCATATAAATTTTAGATTTTTTTTCTAGTTCTGTAAAAAATATCATGGGTAATTTGATAGGGATCATTAAAACTATATATTGCTTTGATAAGTACATCCATTTTAACAAAGATATAGTAATCAAAATGGTGTGGTACTGGCACGGACATGTGAATCAATGGAACAGAAAAGAGTTCAAAAATAAATCCACCCACCTACAGTTAATTAATCTTTGACAAAGGAGGCAAAGATATAAAATGGAGAAAAGACAGTCTCTTCAGCAAGTGCTGTTGGGAAAGTTGGACAGATGTGTAAACTGATGAACTGGAACAAACACCCACACCATACACAGAAAAAAACTCAAAATGGCCTAAATACTTAAATATAAGACAGGCTACCATAAAACTCCTAGAAGAGAACATAGGCAAAATGTTCTTTGACATAAATTGTAGCAATATCAATATAGATGGCCAGCAAGCACCATGAAAAGATGTTTGACATAGATAATGATTAGAGAAATGAAAATCAAAGCTACAATGAGAATACGACCTTACACCAGTCAGAATGGCCATCATCAAAGTGTCTTCGAAAAAAAAAAATGCTGCACAGGGTGTGGAAAAAAGGGAACCCTCTTATATTTTGAAGGGAATGTAAATTGGTACAGACACTATGGAGAACAGTATAGAGGCTACTTAATAAACTAAATATTGAACTACCCATATGATCTTGCAATCCCATTCCTGGGCATATGTCTGAAGAAAAATCTTTTATTCAAAAATACTTATGCACCCCAATGTTCCCAGCAGCACTATATACAATATCCAAGCATAGAGGTGTCCACTGAGAGATAAATTTATAAAGATATGACATACACGCACACACTTCAATATTACTCAGCCATAAGAAAGAATGAAATAATGTCATTTGCAGCTACACGGATAGATCTAGAGATTATTGTACTAAGTGAAGTAAGCCAGAAAGAGAAGGACAAATAACATATGATATCAGTTACAGGTGGAATCTAAAATATGACCCAAATGAACTTATTTACAAAACAGACTCACAGGTATAGAGAAAAAACTTGTGGTTGCCAAGAGGGAGAAGAGTTGGGGTGGGATAAATTGGGAGTTTGGGATTATTAGATACAAATTATTACATATAGAATGGATAAACAACAAGGACCTACGGTAAACACAGGGAACTACATGCAATATCCTGTAATAAACTATAATGGAAAAGAATATGAGATGTATGTACCCATCAATTTGCTGTACATTAAAAAATAATACATTGTAAATAAATTATGTTCCAATTTTAAAATAAATTAAAACAAATAGAAAATAAGATTGACATGATTTCTACATATTTGACCTGTATAATATGATTGATGTCTTAAATTAATGGTAATAAATTTGCATTAACAAATTATTATTACTATTTATTAATAAAGAAAGAAAACAGTTGATCTTTTGGAGAATGACTAAAGCAATGATTTTGGGTAGAAAAGAGGGCATAGGCCAATTACAAAAAAGGTTGGGTTAATTCTATTGAGGCTCAGACACACGTCATTTATCTGAGGAAATAAATCACAGTTCATTAGCAAAGATGTGGATGGATGTATATTTGCAGTGAAAACCTCTAAGAAATAGTCTTCTGACTGTTTCAGTTTTTTTCAGTGAACTAATAATGTTCACAAGATGAAAGTGATTAAAGTTTGGGAAGACAGAAAAATGACAAATTATTCTAGGTTAGTTTAAGGAAAATATGATTTCTGTGAAGAATCATAAGCTCACTTTCCATTAGTAACAATGAATCTGAGGTCAAACTAGTCACTGTGATTGTATGTATTTTTTTTTCCAGGCAAATTCAGTTGCATGCGGCTAAGCTTAGAGAAGATAGGAAGATTAGCCAGCACTGTGGTTTAAATAAGGGAATATGTTGTGAGCCGCATGGGATTGCTGCACAGTAGGAAACTGACAGAACACTGTAAACCAGCTATAATGGAAAAAATAAAAATTACTATAAAATAAAAAAATAAATAAGGGAGTATGAAGAAATAAGAAAGATAGAGTTGTAAATATTTGAAATCAGGATGATGATTATGACTGACTTTGGAATATAAGCTTAGTTTTCTTTTTCAGTTGTAATTTTATCATTATGACTTTTCAGTCATGTCTTAGAATCAAAAGTTCAGCATCAGTTTCTGATCAAGTTTCCCTTCAACTCTTGACCAGAAATCTAAACCCTAGAACCCCCTTTAATTTCTCAAAGTAGTTCGGTTTTTCAAGTGCATCACTCTTTTACTGACCTATTCATTCATTCACTAACTTACACAGCTTTCCTCTTGGGTAGTGGTTCTCTCCAATTTATAAACTAACTTCCTTGAAGAGCCAGTATCCTATATTCTAAGTACTTAAATACAGCAAATAAGACAGACTGAATTAAAAGTATCATGACTGTAATAGATGAATCCACCACACAATAGGCATCTCAGAGTGCTAACTAGAAAAAGTTCCATCTAGTACAGAGGTTCCAAGAGAATCCAAAGGCGTATATATAGGAAGAAAAGGAAAGTCTTATAAAGGGCAAGCAGAGGTGGGAGAAGAATATTCTTGAGCACAGAAATAAAGCTTGTTCCCTCCTGCTGAGATTTTAGTTGCCTGAAAACCCATTAGTCTGAGTAGGGAAATCAGACCCCCCCGGGCAACCAGAGCTGATAGGTTACAAACAACATAAAAGTGAAAGAAACCTCTGAGTATAATCTGATTTTTAAGGCCTCTACAGTATCTTTTCAAAGAGTCATTTTAAGATAGGTCAGATACTTTTTTTTCTTTCCATATGTCTGTGTGATATGACTTCTTTGTAATGACTAAATATTAAGCCTTCTGATGCTCTGAATAAAAATTTCAGTGTGCATACAAAAAAACATTATTAATTGCCTCTGCAAAACAGCCTTCAAACACTGAAAACTTAAATAGAGCAGTTCAGTCTGCAAGGAAAAGTAAATGAGTAACACTAACTCTATGAACTCCAATACATCTGTCCATGATACGTGATCCTTAATTATCTAAAACCTTGAGTTCCATGTGAACACACAGAAAAACAGAAAACAGATGGGCAGTGGGAAGTATAGTATGAAGCTGGGTTATGTAATGATTTATAGTAAGAATATTTAGACAAGACTATTGCCTGATTTAAACTACATTCCATCTTTAATGATGTTTTTTCAATTTTAATTCATCTCATTATTAATAACTTTTTTTCTAAATTAAGCTTACCTTTTTAAAAAAGTTAAATACATTTAGTTTTACAGGAAACTTTAGTAAAACTTTATAAATTTTAATAGCTGTACTAAATGGAAAACTAGTAGCACACAAAATGAACAAAACTGTAAAAATAGGCATAATTAGACTAAAAATCTAGGTAGGCACCATTGCACAGCAAAGCTCTGAGCCTGAGTCTGTCTCTCTCTTCATTAAAAAAGTGAAATTAGCAAGTGTTAAAGAGACATTATGACAAGCTAGCACCAAATGGGAAGTTACATCCCTAGGCGAAATTTTTAAAAATAAAAATAAAAATACTTCAACAAAATATTTAACATCTCTTTATCACAGTGCTAATTACCTTGGGAGTGAGTTAGAACCTTTCACTTACTTTGAGAAACTGTAGAGGCATGATTCAGTTAGTTCTGAGACAATGAACTCTTGTGTTTTGTTTTTCTCATTTTTTGTAGGTTTCTTGTTTTGTCAAAATTTTTGGATCAGGAGTTCCCATTGTGTTTCAGCGGTAAAGAACCCGACTAGCATCCATGAGTATGTGGGTTCAATCCCTGGCTTCACTCAATGGGTTAAGGATCTGGCATTGCCGTGAGTGAGCTGTGGTGTAGGCTGCAGCTGCAGCTCAGATCCTGCGTTGCTGTGGCTATAACATGGGCCACATAGACTGTGGTGTAGGCTGGCAGGTGCAGCTCTGATTTGACCCCTAGCCTGGCAACTTGTACATGCCAAAGGTGGGACCCTAAAAAGGAAAAAAAAAATTCTGGGACATTATCAGCACAGGATTTAACCTAAAACTGCTGGAGTACCAGAATCACATATTCTAAACCATAATCCCCACACACCCTCACCGTTTATTCCCATTTGCACATGAGGTCACTGGGGCTCACATAGATTAAGACTCTTGCCCAAGGTCACACAGCTACTGAGTGAGGCCAAAATTTGAACAGAAGTCTAACTCCTCTCAAAGCCCACACTAGCACCACCACAATTTGCCATTGTAGGTGCCAAGTGCTGATTCTGTAACATACAGTCTAACTGAACAAAGCTGTCTATCTATGATGTGCCAGCCTGTTCCACCCCCCCCCCAAGATATTCAAGATGTACTCTTGCTTTCCAAGACAAAGATTGGTAGGTCTGGGAAGAGAAAAAAAAAAAATTGATTATGGCCATGCAGTGGATTAAATGCTTTTTTAGAGGTAGTACCTGTGCTCAGGGAGCAGGTCAGAGTACCAGCTATGTGATCACACTGGGGATCAGAGAAAGAGATGGAAACATATCTGGTGTCATCAGCAAGTTAATGACAGTAGAAATCATATGTGGGCATGGATGAGGTCGGGCGGAGGGGAGAGAACAGCACAAAGAGAGGTGAGAGAGGGTCCCAGGCAAACACTAGCTAAGCAGTGTAGATTGAGAGAAGTGTCTCTATCTTCATGGCTTTGCCAAGCTCCTGTTCTGATGAAAACTGAACCATTAAATTCTGCCTACAACCATTCAATTAGGTAGGAGAGGTGCCTAGAATCTAAAGTAGTGCTCCATTAAATGGTCTGTTTTACGACTCCCAGAAGAATGGGCCAAATTAAGCATCTACATGACCCATGGCCTCCAATGGCCAGTGGATGAGGGAGGTAAACATCTACCCTAAGAAGAGGATGTGCATACTCTCAGGAGGTGGAAACCATCAAGAAAGGCAGTGCTGACTACATGGGACAAGCAGGTGAGTATCTATGTCTAAACCAGCATTGCTCTGTGTCCTCGCGGCAGAATGAGGTCTTGCTGGGAATTCCCTTCACAGGGATCGGCATGATCAACATGCGGTTCTGTAAATGTACATGTTTGTCTCATCTCTCACTTAAGAAAGTATTCATATACTTTTACTAAGTAAAATTTTTAGATTACAAAACTGACTTCAATTAATGATTTGATTTATATTAAACATACAGATTAGAAATGCAAAAATATAGAATTGTCACCTTCATGGGAAAATGAGGGAAATGTACACTAAAACAATCAGAATGCACACTCTTTTTATCTTCCGCAGACCCTCTAGCATCAGTAGTACCACCAAATTAATCTTAAATGAGCACTTAGCAGGAAACAGAAACAATGGTGTATTTAGCTTTCATAACAACACCAGGAGGTAGTGATGTTAATGTTAACACCTAGACATAAGGAAATATACGCACATAGAAAGTCACTTACTTTTCTAATGTTTAAGTTGGTGGATCTGAGGCTTGAATCCAAGCAGTTTAATTCCAAGATTCATGCTTAAACTATTAGTTAAACTTATCACTTTAAGTAGATTGCTTTTGGTAGAGGAGAAAAAAATATTAAACTCTCCACTTCCTTCTGCTTTCATTCTGTTGTTTTTGTGCTTAACTTGTCATTATTCAGGAAAAGAAGCTTATATTTATATGTACCTTTTGCTGAGCCGTGCACCAAATAACTCTGTCACTGTATTCTGATTTCATAATATCTTTACATCTTTTGTTACTCTGATTGTTATGAGTGTGGGGAATACTTAGATCTTTAACATCCTGGATGGGCGAAAAAAAAGGTTTCAGAACACTTTTGGGGAAAATTGTATTCAAGTTATATTTTTCTTTGTATAATAACATACCAACACCAAAACTGGCATAATTTTGTTTCATTTATTTGATTCAAATTTTCAGGACAAAAATTTTGAAGACTGAATATATCTTCCAACTGTATACGCAGTGGTTCATTTAAAATCAGTCTTATTTTTAAGAGTCATTTGTCTTGAGTTGGGTATGAGCTGGTTTTCAAGCTGAGTTTACACATATGCTGAATGACTTGGGGGCTGCAACACATGTCCAGTGCTGAAAACATTAAATGCAATGGGAAGCTTTATAGGATTTCCAGTTAATATTTACTGAACAAATACAGCCACTGTACTTCATCTCAAGCCATATAACGTGATGTTCACTAAAACTTGTATTATGTTAGCATTTTCCACAGACACTGGATTTGACAAATTAGCTTTTCAGAGAAAAGAGAAGCTTTGCTAACATTTGATAAAATGAAAACTATAGTGGCTATAAGGCTCAGTTATCTCTGAAAAAATTAAAATGAAACCTGTACTTTGTCATCAAAAGACAAGCATTACAAATATAAAGCTTGATACAAGAAGATTCTGAAATATTTATATATCAGGCCTTTTTGTGATCAATGCTAGTCAACTAAACAGTAGCTTTAGTATAGAAATCACAAAGAACATTGCACTATTATTGACTGAACAACACTAATATCAATGATGTTTCACAAGACTACTGATGTATGTTGTTTTTGGTGGCTTATTTCTCAGGGGCATATAAAATAACTTAGTAAATTAATGCCGATATTGATATTTTATTTTCACATATCATTCTGCATTGTGATCTCTTGTGCAACTCTTTATTCAAATTAGAGTGAGTTCACTTAGATTCTGTAATATGTACTTTAAATTCTATAAAACTTTTAAAGGATATTGCACAATGTTTAAAAATGCTTAAAATACATCTTTGATTAGCCAGATAGCATAAGAAATTCTGGGAATATATTTAAGACTCTATTCCCTAATGGTCAATATATAGGTCCCAGCCAAGCTATCAGATAGAGGAAGTAATAGAAATAAATGCCATCTTTTAATCATAAAGGAATAGTGATCTTCTAATTAAATACGGGTATGCATCCTTTATAGCCCTGAAAGCATATTCGATAAAGTTAACCAAAATGACTTGATATTTTCTATATAAAAAGGCTTTTAAAAATATCAATCCCTTATGAATGTAGCGAAAATATTTAGTGAGGTGTCACAGAAACAAGTTAAAGCAGCATTTTTCTCTGTCACATTTTGAAAGAAATCCTCCCCCCGCCTTTTCTATTTTCCTTGATTTTTGTGTTTGTTAAGATGGTTTAGTTATAAACTCCAAAGAAACACAAAGAAATTATTCCTAGAATAATTCTTTGTTGCACATTCGTTCCTCCCCTTTACCATGTCACAAACGTGTATCATCACAAACAATTCCTGGCTTATTGATGAAACTCTTTATTCTGACAAGCCTCGGGATTCTTACTCCACAATGTGACTATGTATGTAAATACATTCTTGAAATAAGAAGCAATGTTCGCTTATTTGTTTAGTTGTGGTTGCTGAAAAATTTCAACTGAGTCGCACATTTTTCTGCGTTTGGCATTCATGACAGACAGTATGCGTTAGAGAAGAGTGAATCTGGATTGTTCTAGCAACATTTGATTATAGGCTGAGTAGACTTAAGATCCAGAAATAGTAAGAGGTTTTTTAAAGTCTTTTGATTTGTGCCAGGAGGAAATAATTTCTTCCTCTCAATTGTTATTTCCACATCAAGTATTATTAATCTTCCTTTCAATTACTGGGGGGAGAATTCATTTTCTATGAATGTGTTAACCACTGGTGTTACATATTTTAACATAGATTCCCATGTACTCTTTCTTCTTGCTAAGATTAGATATATCTATGTTTTTTGAAAATTTTATTTTATAGTTTTTGCTAGCTAACATTTAATAAAATGACCATATTATTTCTAGGAAATTCAAAAACAGCTATTTTTACGTCTTCCTTAATTTGATGCTGTTGTTTATGTTATAAAGATTAACTTCATTTGCATTTCTCTAACGAGGAGCGATGTTGAACATCTTTTCATGTGTTTATTTGCCATCTGCATGTCTTCTTTGGAGGATTGTAGCCAGGTCATGGAAACAACCTAAATGCCCATCAGCAGAGGAGTGGATAGGGAAGATATGGTACATACACACAATGGAATGTTACTCAGCCATTAAAAGGAACGAATTACCAACATTTATAGCAACATGGATGGACTTAGAAATTATCATGCGAAGTGAAACCAGTCAGACAATTAGACAGCAACACCCAATGCTACCGCTTACATGTGGAAACTAAAGGACACAATGAACATCTTTGAAGAACAGACAATGACTCACAAACTTTGGAAAACCTTGGTTTTTCAAATAAGACAATCTGAGGGGTGGGGGGATGCACTGTGGGTTTGGGATACAAAATGTGTAAAATTGACTTGTGATGATTTATGTACACCTATAATGGAAATAAAATCCTTTAAGATAAAAAAAAGATTAACTTCAATAATAATTTAATAATAAATGTTTATAATTTTAGAAAATATATTGTGTGGTGCATGAAGTGAAATTAAAGTCTAGACATTTGACCTCAAACATTACCTTTTAGGGACTGGATCTTCTTAACTGAAAAATCAAATATTTTCATTGTTTCATGATTTCTTGGATGTTTGTGACATTTTTTGACTAAAATTCAGCAACAGAGGTTATTTCCATGGGGAAAAATACTATATGTAATCAAAATCTAAAAAGCTACTAACATAATTTCTTTTTATAGTTACTTTTAATTACATAATTAGTATTAGCATAGTAATCACAAAATTTTTGTCTATATATGATACACACATTAGGACTCTATTAATCTAATCTGATGCTTGGTAATAAAAACTGCAATACTATGCAGTGTTAAAACCACATTTTAGAGATACTAATGTCAGTTAAAATGTAAAAGGTTCTAATTTTTATTCTGGTAAATACAAATACATGAAATCCTTTAAACCTATAGAACTGCCTAATTAACTTCAAAACACATTTGAACAAATGCATGAATATGACACTTTAAGAAGGCAACTTCAGGATTAGCACATACCAAGAAAAAGAAAAAAAAATTAGAACATTGGATTTCAGTTATTATGGTCGATATTAGAGCATATTGTTACAAATTACATGTACTGTTGCATTGGTTATAGATGTGTAAGTATAATTTTCTAGCTTTTTAAAAAAATGTTATGGCTGTACCCGTGGTTTATGTAAGGTACCAGGCCAGGACTGAATCCTAGCCACAGCTGTGACCTATGCCACACCTGTGGCAATGCCAGACCTTTTAACCCACTGCCCCAGGCTGGAGACCCAGTCCTCACCTCCGCCTCTGCAGCGACCTGAGCCTATGCAGTCAGACTCTTAACAATGCACCACTGTGGGAACTCCTAATTTCCTACTTTTCAGAAGAACACTCTAGAACACTGAAAATGTAATTAGATATCTGAAATGTATCTTGAGGTCATTATGTCTAATAACGCAAACAAAATAGCTAAGATTTATGTCTGCACTGCTCTTTAGGACCTTTGTTTCTATATGGGCTGAACAGAAGATCCATCTAGTATCTTAAATGGTGTGTTTCACCAAGAGTAACAGTCAATCATGAAAGATGTGTTTATGAGATATGGAGTCAAATGCCTAATTTCAAATCTTGGCTCTGTCAATGGCTGCCATAACGCTGGGAAATGTATTTAATACCTCTGCACAAGTTTCCTCAACTAGAAGTTGGAGATTAAGAACATTCAATTTATAGAATTATTATGAGGACTTATGAAATAAAGCACGCAAAACACCTAGCGCTTACCATATAAACTTCTCAATACACAATGATGATGATTATTTTTACAAATTTACCACTGCAAGTAATACGTGTCTTTGAGAGACTTTGAAAAAACTTGTGTGCTAGATTCCTATTGCTGTTGTAGCAAATCATCACACACAATGTTTTACAACACATAAATTTATTATCTTAAAATTTTGTAGGTCAGAAATCTGGTATAATTCTCACTGGGCTAAAGGCAAACTGTCCTCAAGTCTGAGTTTCTTTCTGGAGACTCTGTCATAGAATTTATTTCCTTACTTTTTCCAGCTAGCAGCCCCCTTCTATCTTCATAGCCCTCAGTAGCTGCTGAAGTCTTTCTCACATTGCATCACTCTGGCATTTACTTGGTTTCTGGCCACTACTTACAGTTTTAAGAATCCTTATAATTGCACTGAGTCTACCTCCATAATCCAGGGTAATCTCTTATTTTAAGGTCAAATGATTGGCAAATTTAATTCCATCTGCAACTTTAATCCCCCCCAACTCTGACATATAATGTAACATATTAATATGTTTCAAGGATCAGCATGTGGAAATTTGGTGGGAAGAAGCAGTTATTGTACCTACTGCTATCTGTATAATATATACTTTGTTAATAAAGCGTAAATTTAGTCAGAGTTTCACAGACTACTTCAAGGAAAAGTGGTTATTTTTGTGCAGTTCCTAACAAAGAAAAAAGTTACAAGATATATTTAGAGATAGTTAGTGATCTCCAATACAGCAATCAGACTTTGGATACAGAATACAGAAAATAGTCTACCATATTCCCTAGTGTAGAAGCTCAAAGACAGCTTGAGTTTGATATCTTTCATTCATTTTACTAACACAGTCTTCTTGCTTTAATTTCATACCTCTTTCCATTTTACGGTAGTGAGCCCACAGTGTCCTCTAGAAAAATTTATCTTGACAAAATAATAAACTGAGCTTTTGTTTTGCATCACTGTGTTCAGAATTCAGTTACTGTTAAATCAGTCATTCACAAGAAACTTGACAAGTTCTAGGTTTATTAATGGAACTGAGTATATGATACTTTACTGAAGAAATTGGCATATAATGACCCCGCAATGAGCATCTGGGTTTTTCAACTTCAGTAGACAACTGACATAACTTTCTTATATGCCCTTTGTTTTTTATTTAATTCTAAAGTTATTTTTATTTTTGTTGTTGTCTTTATTGGTTGACGACTATTGTTTTTCCAATTGTTTTCCTCTTAAGGGTCTTAGTAAAATAATTCTGAGGAATTTAATCTCTCATTTTCAAAATATTTCATTGATATGGCCTAAGATAATTGCACCCAAGTTAGTAAGGCTCAGGTTAAATGAAATTCTCTATTTCTAAACCTAAGCAAGGAAAAGTGAGGAAAAATCTGCAACATATTTCCTTATTTTAATGACTGTGATTTCATAGTTGCCATCTTTTTGAAAGCAAGGGTTGCAAATACACGATTTTATTGGCTCACCATGGATTAGAAAACTAACATCTCTATTTTTTTTTAATTAAGAAAGTTTTAGGTTCACAGAAAAATTGATGGGAAGGCACAAAGATGTGCCACACACTCCCTGCCCCCACATACGCATAGCATCTCCCATCATCGGCATCCTCCACCAGAGTGGTACATTTGTCACCAATAATGAACCCACACTGACACATCATTATCACTCAAAGTCCACAATTTACACTATGGTTCATACTTGGTATTAAATATTCTGTGGGTTTGGGCAAATATATAATGGCAGGTATCCATCATTATGGCATCGTACAGAGTATTTCACTATCCTAAAAATGTTCTGTGCTCTGCTTATTCTTTCCAAACCCCTTCACAACCACCAATCCTTTTGCTATGTCCTCATTTTGCCCTTTTCAGAATATCATACAGTTGGAACCATACAAGATGTAGCTTTTACAGACTGGCTTTTTTCAGGTAGAAATATTTATTTAGGAGTTCTCATTGTGGTGCAGTGGGTTAAAAATCTTACCGCAACAGCTCAGGTCACTGCAAAGGCACAGAACGATCTGGCATTGCCATAACTGTGGCATAGGTGGCAACTGTGACTTGCATTCAATCCATGGCCCTGGGAAGCTAGGGATCAAATTGGAGCTACAGCTGCTGGCCTATACTGCAGCCATAGCAACACAGGATCCGAGCTGCATCTGTGACATACACCACAGCTCATGGCAATGCCTGATCCTTAAACCACTGAGTGAGGCCAGGGATCAAACCCGCATTCTCACAGATACTTCTGGGTTCATAACCCACTGAGACACAAATGGATCTCTCTATACCTCATATAGGTATTATTTTCCAATTCTTTTCCCTTATGGTTTATTATAAGAAATTAAACATAGTTCCCTGATATAATTCCCTGTACTATACAGTAGGACCTTGTCATCTATTCCATATACAGTAGTTTGTGCCTATTAATTCCAAACTCTTAATTTATCCCTTCCTCATCCCCTTTCTCTTTTGGTAACCATAAGTTCATTTTCCAAGTCTGTGTGTCTGTTTCTGTTTTGTAAGTAAGTTCACTTGTATCATATTTTATTTGCCATATGGTATTTGTCATTCTCTTTCTGACTTACTTCACTTAGAATAATAATATGTAGACCATTCATACCGCTTCATATGGCATTTTATGACAGATCCATAGGCAACATAATACTAAATGGTGAAAAGGCGAAAGCCTTTCCACTAAAACCTGGTACAAGACAACGATGCCCACAGTCACCATTTATTTTAACATGGTATTGGAAGTCTTAGCCAAATAAATCAAACAAGATAAAGTAATAAAAGTTATCCACACTGGAAAAGAAGAGGTAAAAATGTCATTATATACAGATGACGTGATACTATATATAGAAAACCTTAAAGACTCTACACAAAAACTACTAAAATTGATAAATGAATTCAGCAAGGAAGCAGATTAACATACAGAAATTGGTTGCATTTCTTTACACTAACAATAAAATATCAGGAAGGGAAAGTTAAAAAACATCTCTTAAAATTGCATTAAAAAATACTTGAGAATAAACCTGACCAAGGAAGTGAAAGATTTATATGCTGAAAACTATAAAATGTAACCAAAGGATATTGAAGGTGATACAAAGAAATGAAAAGATATCACATGCTCTCAAACTGGAAGAACTAATATTGTTAAAATGGCCGTACTACCTAAAGCAATTGACAGATTTAACGTGATGCCTATCAAGTTACCCATGACATATTTCACAGAACTGGAATAATCCAAAAATCTATATGGAATCATAAAAGACTCAGAATTGTCAAAGCAATCCTAAGGAAAAAGAACAAAGCTTAGAGGCATAATCCTCTCAGTCTTCAGACAAAACCACAAAACTACAAAGCTGCAAAGTAATCAAAGCACCATGGCACCAGGACAATGGACACGGACATATGGATTAATCTATCAGAACAGAGAGTCTAGAAATAAACCCACACACCTATGGTAAATTAATCTTCAACAAAGAAAAAGGAATATAAAATGGAGAAAAGACCGCCTCTTCAGCAGTGCTGTTGGGAAAGCAGGACGGCCACCTGTAAATTGATGAAGTCGGAACACCCTCAGTCCATACAACTCAAATGGCTTAAAGACTTAAATATAAAACATGACACCATACAACTCCTAGAAGAGAACATGGGCAAAACATTCTCTTACATAAATCATACCTATGTATTCTAGGTCTCCCAAAGCAATAGAAATGAAAACAAAAATAAACAAATGGAACCTAATCAAACTAATAAGCTTTAGCTCAGCAAAGGAAACTATAAACAAAATGAAAATACAGCCTACAAACTAGGAGAAAATACTTGCAAACAATGTGATGGACAAGGGCTTAATTTTGAAAATATGCAAACAGCTCATACAACTCAATAACATGATCAACAACAATACACACCCAATCAAAACATGGACAGAAGGAGCTCCTGCTGTGTTGCAACGGGATCAGTGGCATCTTGGGAGTTCTGGGACGCAGGTTCAATCCCTGGGATGGCACAATGGGTTAGGGATCTGATATTGCTGCTGCTGTGGCTTAGGATGTAACTGCAGCTAAAGATCTGGTTCCTGGTCCAGGAACTCCATATGCCATGGGGTGGCCAAACATGAAAACTAAATAAATAAATGGGCAGAAGACCTAAAAAAATACTTCTCCAAAAAATACATACAGATGGCCAATAGGCACATGAAAAGATACTCAACATTGCTACTTATTAGGGAAATGGAAATAAAAACTACAATGAGTTACTATCTCACACTGCTCAGAAAAGGCCATCATTGCAAAGTCTACAAATAGCAAATGCTGAAAAGGGTGTGGGGAAAAAAAAAAAAAACTCCTACACTGTTGCTAGGATTGTAAATTGGTGCAACCACTATGGGAAGCAGTATGGATGTACCTTAAAAAACTAATAGTTAATAGATGACCCAGCACTCCCTCTACTGGGCACATATCTAAAGAAATCTTTAATTCAAAAATGCGTGTACCTCAATATTCACAGCATCATTATTTACTAAAGCCATAGCATGGAAGTAACCTAAATATCTACTGACAGATGAATGGATAACATTTTGAGACACACACACACACACACACACAAAGAATACTCCTTATTTCTTTTTAAATTTTTAATGCTAAATAATACTCCATTGTTTGGAAGTGCCACAATTTATCCATTCACCTACTAAATAACATCTTGATTGCTTACAAGTTCTGCAAAGTATGAATAAAACTTTGTTAGCATTCATGAGCAGCTTTATATATATATATCCATTTTTTTAACTACCTTGAAAAAATTACAAAGAGCATGATTTCTGGATCATGTGTTAAGAGACTGTTTAGTTTTATAAGAAACCTTGAGACTGTCGTCTAATGTGGCTGATCAGTTTTGAATTCCTACCAGCTATGAATGAGAATCCTTGTTGCTCCACAACCAGGCCACAGTTTATTGTTATCAGAGTTCCAGATTTTGTCGACACTAATAGATGTGTAGTGATATCTTGTTGTTTTAATTTGCATTTTCCCATGACATAGGATGTGAAATGTCTTTTCATATGCTTATTTGCCATCTGTATATTTTTTTGGTAAGGCATATGTTAAAGTCTTTGGCTCGCTTAAAAAAAAATACATTGCTTGAATTCTTACTGCATTTTAAGAGTTCTTTGTATATTTTGGATACCAGTCCCTTTTCATATATGTCATTGCAAATATTTCTCCCAGTCTGTGGCTTATATTCTTCTTTGACATAGGCTTTCAAAGAGAAGAAAATACTCATTTTAATAATGGTCAACTTATCAACTCTCTCTTTCATGAATCCTGTCTTCACTGTTGTATCTAAAATGTCATTACTGTACCCAAGATTATCTAGGTTCCCTCCTATGTTATCCTCTTTTTAGATTTTTCTAGAAATTTTCATTTAGTGATTCAAACTTTGCACGGACCCATTCCTAAAAAGTATTTTCTCTTTTTTTTGCCTGTTTACAACAGTGCAGTGAAACATTAAAGCAATCGTATTACATGAAATCTGATAAGTTAAATTATAAGTATTTTATTGCATACAATACTGGATAGAGAGTGATATTAGTAACAGCTAATATGTAAGTTCTTACTATATGTTAGGGGTTGTATTAAGTTCTTATCATAGGTTAATTTGTCAGGGGATATAACTGTATATGAAGTATTATCTATGTTTTGTAGAGAAAGAGAAAGAATCCAGAATAGGAAAAGTCAGGGTACTTTTTTTTTTTTAAGTATAGTTGATTTACAATGTTGTGCCAGTTTCTGCTGTACAGCAAAGGGACCCCAGCCATACACATGGATACATTCTTTTTTCTCACATTAGCTTATCTTCTATCTCAGGAGACTAGATAAAGTTCCTTGTGCTTCTCAGTGGGACCTCAACGCTTACCCATTCTAAATGTAATAGTTTGCATCTACAAACCCCAAACTCCCAGTTCACTCCACTCCCTTCTCCCTCCCCTTTGACAACCACAAGTCAGTTCTCTCTGTCTGTGACTGTTTCTGTAATTTAATGAAGATCACACTGTGGGTAAGTGATGGAGCTGGTAGATTAACAGGAAATATGACTCCAAACTTTGTACCTCTTCTGAGGATGCTATTCTGCTCTACAGAATATATACCCTGTTCCGTACACATATATTTGGGAAAGGATCACTCTGAATAAAAACATATCTGTAACTGAATTCACATTAATATTTCCACCTTTCTATAAATAGTCTCTATAAACCATAAAGACATAATTAATTAATTTCCATTGGTTCTATGACATAAATGGTTAGGGTACCTCATTTTCTCATACTCCGATGTTTTATGATCCATTGGTAAACTATAATAGATAACTAATGCAAAACTCAAGACAAGTCTTTTAATGTTTTTTCCTATCAATATAACAATTTACTACTTATATCTGTACGCGTTCAAGCACAATAAAAGTGAATTACTTCATCTTCTCCAGTGTTTAATATACAAAAAGTATTGATGTATCCTTGGTTATTTTACTTCTTACATTGCCTTGAGGTATTTTCTTTTTAGCAAAGTGAGAACAAGATGGAATTAAATGTGATCAATATCTGAAGTCTAGATGTTCCCCCTCTATTTTATATCACTCAACCAAATACTGGTGAATGTGCATGTGCTTACACTCTTATGTACATATATAATTATTGGATATTTTATTTATTCTGAAGGCTATTAATATGTCTGTCCAATTAATATTTAAGCTAAAATACATAAAGGGGACAAGAAATGGTGGATCTAAAGTGGTGACGATTTGTGACCTTGATTCAATCAGTATTCATGAGAATTTAGAGAGAGTTGTGTGCTGAGCAAAATACGATGCCTATATCAAATGTTTCTTTGTGGAGCATAGAATAGGGAATAAAAGACAGACAAATCAAATCATTGTTAAAAGCACTGAATTGCAATATAAACAATTTCTTTCAAGTGAATTTTTCTATGAAAGCATAAATAGGGGTGATGGATGGAGCTGGATGGAGAAGGCTTCTCTGCAGAACCGACACCAAAGCTATAATCTGAAGGATATACTGCAATTAGGTGACAAAGTCAGAGAGAGCATTCCGGTCACTGGGGAAAAGAGCGTGTCACATTATAGCTAGCAAAAGTACTTCTGAAATGAGGAAGGATGGAGAGGAATCACGGCTGGGACAAATCATGTGGTGACCGTACTTCCTATTAGGCTTTTAGAAAGCAATGGCCATCACCGAAGGAGTGTAAATTGGGAAGTGACAGGCTCAGAATTGCATGCTTGAAAGAGCCACCTCATGACTGTGTGGATAATGATTTGAGGAAGGTTCAGAATGGATGCAAGAAAGTCAATTAGAGAACATTCCTACCCAATTAGACCATTTGCGAACAAAAGACCCTGGAACTCATTTACAACTCAAGTCCATCATCTATAACTTTACTTTTTCCCTTTTTTTCCTTTTCAGGCTGCACCTGAGGCATATGGAAGTTCCCAGGCTAGGGGTCCAATCAGAGCCTGCCTACACCACAGTCACAGAAATGAAACACCAGATCTGAGCTTCCTCGGTGACCTATACTACAGCTTGTGGAAATGCTGGATCCTTAACCCACTGAAGGAGGCCAGGGATTGAAACTGCATCCTCAGGAATACTAGTTGGGTTCTTAACCCACCAAGCCACAATGGGAACTCCAACCTTTTAAAAACCATTCCTGATTGCTCTTCCCATTGAAAGAATTAATCAAATCTATCTTTGTGTTTTTATTATACATTACACAAATATCTATCTTAACAACTATATTGTCATATTAAAATATTTCTTTCTATAAACCACAGTTTACTGAGAGCAAGAACTATATCCTAATTCATCTTCCAACTTCCTCTGCCTAAAACACTCCTTCATTCCTAACAGGTATTGGATAGGAGATGGCTGGAAAAGTTACCACACTAATCAAGAAAGCACAACCGATAGGTCTTTAATTAATCTGCACACTCTCACTGATGAAATATTTGAAAGGAAGAAAAAAATCACAAAGAGGTTGCAACAGCAAACATTTAAGATATGATTTTAACTCTGAGAAAGACCAGTAGGAAGAAAAGAATCCCATGTAAATGAATGAAAGTGAGTGCCTCGTAGGATAGGTAGAAAACCAAGAAAAAAAAAGTATAGAAGTAATAAAGTTATAAGGGTGGAATTTTAAAAATAAAATTGTCCAAATACTCCCATAAAGCAAAGTGCTACGGAGAGGGAGGACAAAAAATCTAAGAACTTAAATGACCCAGTGTATGTTGCTGCACTAAGACTACGGTTCCCAGGAGAGCGCTGAGGGCATGATGTCAGATTGCACTGAATTGAGTGTGTGGAGAGGACTGAGAAAGTAGATAGAGAAATGAGAGAAAAGGAACAATGCTTTTAAGAAAAAACACATATATTTTTGTTTTGTTTAAGTTTTAAGAACAAATACATGCGCATATTTTTATTTCCAGAGGAAAAACAGAAGAATGATTGAAAGAAATATGTGTATCTTTGCTTATTCTTTTGTAGTTGTCATTTCCTTCCTTCAGATCTAATGAGCCTTTGCCTACACCCATAGGGTGATGTTGTTTTCTGCCCTTTATCCAGTGGCTGAAAACTTCTGTCCCATAGAGAGGATGAGAAAAATGATCTGGGTTTGCACCTGCCCCGCTGGGTGTTCCGTTTCCCTCCTCCTTGCCTGCACCACTATGGAAGTTTGATCCTGTCTTTCACTCTTCCGTCTCTGATGGAATCAAGGAAGGCTGTGACTTTTTTAGACTGTCTGATTTTGTTTAAATATGGGCAGTGCTCTTGGTGGGTTTGCACCATTCTAGCAAAAGCTGAAACCTGAGGGCAGTTTCTATGTACAAATAAAGTTTTAGAAGTTATTAGGTACCATCAGTTCATTCAGTGTATATGCCTCAAATCCAGTTCTTCCTAAGTCTTTTATATTCAGTTTCCAAATACATTTTTTTCTATATTTATAAATCTAGAAAATATTTGCAACTACCTTTAAAAATTCATATGTTAGGAGTTCTCATCCTGGCTCAATGGAAATGAACTTGACTGGTATCCATGAAGACGTGGGTTCAACCCTTGGCCTCGCTCAGTGGGTTAAGGATCTCGCACTGCCTTGATCTGTGATGTAGGTCGCAGATTGGGCTCAGACCCCAGGTTGCTGTGGCTGTGGTATTAGCTGGCAGCTGCAGCTCCAATTCAATCCCTAGCCTGGGAACTTCCATATGCCATGGGTGCAGCCCTAAAAATACAAAAAAATAAAAATAAAAAGGAATTCTTACATTAGTGTTTGGTCTATTTATTGAATTGGTTTATACCATTAACTACTTTTAACTGCACTTAATACAGATAATTTCTTAACAAATATGTTTCTGATTTAATGACTTAACTATATTATTTTTAAAAATACATAATTTATATTAAAAATTTTAACAAGATGCTTAAATAGTATATGTGTATGACATACAACGGACATATAGGTGAAATATATTTGAGATTATTTAATTACATTAGCAAAATTTCACTTGAAAGTAACAAACATAATTCAGTTGCCCAATTTTACATTATAAATAGAATTAAAAGATTGAACTATTATCCCCATTGTTTAAATTCTCTTAAATATCCCAAAATGACAAATAATTGAAATTCTATATACTTACTCAGTCTTCAAAAAAATAATTAATTTTATTCTCTTAAATATTTATATAAGAACTTTGCCTAGAGTCAGAATATGCTTATGTACTAAGGAATAAACCTGGATTTATTTTCTGAGCCTTTGTGTGCAATCATGCTGGCAAGGAAGTTAGTGTATTTGGAACAGGTCAAGTGTCAGAGAAATAATAGCAGAAGCTAATATCAGCTGATAGGGTTCATTTCATACACCCGAGGGTCCATTTCACATAAAGTTTATTTTTTAATTAGTTTTTAAATTTAGCAAAAGACACTGGAAGCCTTTAAGCAGAGGTATGATATAACCCAAGATGTGTTTTTAAAAGATCAGTGTGGCTACCCTGTTGAGAAGAACTTGTAAAAGAACAAATGGCAGAAGCAAAAATGCCTGTTCGTGGATTACAATCCAGGTTCCTATGCTGGTGATTCAAGTTTATCTGGAGTCATAGGATGAATCAGGGTCCACAGAGGAAACAAAGAGCACTCTGAAAGTAATAACTAATATAATGTAGTGGAAGAAATTTTACAGAACTGCTTGTTGGTTTAAAGGAAATCAACAAGATCTGATGAACCAAGAAGAAGACACCAACCCTGCACTTAAAAAGGTTGGGAAATGAGTAGTGAATAGAACTTGGTGAAACTTCCAGCTGAAAAAAAAAAAAAAAGGAGGCCACCTTACAGGAGTTGTGCCCTTTGACAGAGAAAGAGCCATTTCTGAATTTCTTCCACCAAGGATGGAGCTGGGTACTTAATACTCAAACCAAATTCTTCTCGCACATTCTGTTCTACTGCCAGTTTCTCTATTCTGAAGAAAGCAAGAGGGATTCAGAGAGCAAAGTGTTTTTTGAGATTTAAAGATACTATTGATGGCAGGACACAATACACAGCATTTGAATGGATGAAAAACTGAATACTTGGTTACTTATAGCCCTGAACAAAAGAAGGATGCCGAGCAGAGCTACACAGGTGGTGGTATTGGGACAGAATAAAAACAAACTGGTGTTATAGGGGCGGCTTATATTATGGCAAGAGGGGTATGGCTAGCTGTTTCTTGGCTCCCTGTGGATTGGCTAATTTGAAATATTTCACTAGCTCTGGGACTAAGCTGTCCCCAGTTGCCTGGTACCTGCCCCCAGGAGAATGAAGGCTGTATAGTGGCCTGGAGTGTGAGAAGTGGTTGAACTGTGAATGTCAGTAGCTGCTTAAAAGGGGAACTGGCCAGTGCATAGTCAGGACCTCAAACCTGGGTCAAGACAAACATTAAACACACATATTCAATTATATTATGCAAACAACTTTCTTTGATATAATCCTTAAAGTTCAGGTCTTCAAGGTATAGAAAAAGGAGAAAAAAAGTGAAGAGGAGAAAAGGAATTGAGGAATGGCAAATTTCTAATATATGAAGCCAGAGACATCAAGATTTTCTAGAAGACTGCATATAGAACATGAAATAAACTAAGAGATCAACGATAAATTCAATACCTGAGCAATTAGAAAGATAAAGCTACCATCAAAATCAGGACAGTATGAGAGTTCCCATTGTGGCTCAGCAGGTTAAGAACCCAATGCTGTCTCTGCGAGGACAGGGGTTCAATCCCTAGCCTCCCTCACTGGGTTAAAGATGCAGTGTTGCCGTGAGCTGTGGTGCAGGTCGCAGATGCAGCTCAGATTGGACCCTTGGCCTGGGAATTACCGTATGATGCTAGTATGGCCCTAAAAAGGAAAAAACTAAATGCGGAGATTATGTGAGTAGGTATGGGGGCAGGGGTAGAATATGTTCGATGGCTCTGATCAAAAGTTATCCTTAATATATGGATTTTGAGATGTCTATTAAGCAAACAATGTCACTTGTCAACTAGACAATTAAATACATAGGTCTGGAGCTGGGATGAGATACCTCTAGTGAAATTGTAAATTATTGGTTTATAGATGATACTTGATCTCATAGACTAGATGGGATCACAAAAGGCAAGAGTGTAAAGAAGAAGGTTAATCAAGGACTGAGCCCTAGGGCTGTCCCTTGGGGTGGAGGAGGGTAGAAGCGGTCTTGTTGATGGATCTGGAAGAAGAGAAGGAAGTGATAGAGTCTGAGGAGCACTGGGGCTAAAAGCACAAAAGTAATAATATCTTGGAAACCCAGTTGGAGGAAATGTACCAAGGAGGAGAGATAATAAATTAGCTACAATAAAAATGGATAACTGATCATTGGAATCAGCGAGGTGCAAATCGCTGTGGAACACTATAAGAACAATTATATTACATGGTGGGGTTATGAAATCTTGATTTGGAGAGGGATCAAAAGGGAAGAGATTTAGAGAAAGGCTACAGATAATCCTTTTGTGTTCACATATTTGCTTTTGAAAAGGATAACCAAAAAAATGAAGCACCGTCTACTTGCTTATTAATTTGTTGTTCGGTTTTTAGATCAGCAAAATGCCAGTAATTATACTGATGTAGATAATGAATCAGAGATACACCAAAAAATTGATGTAGGGAAGGGGAAAACTCCTGAAGTCTTTTCTTTGCATGGGCCAAGGAGGTAAGAATTAGTGCTCAAGTGGAGAGAAGGTTTTAGTAGGGAGCATGGCAATAGCATCTATACTAAGAGCTGGAAATGCCAAGTATGCAAATGTGAGGTATTAATGAGGATTGGACAGGTACATTTATTTATTTACTTATTTAGGTCTTTTTTGAGGGGGAGCACACCCATAGCATATGGAAGTTCCCAGGCTAGGGGTCAAATTGGCAGGCAGAATGAAATGAGTAACTACATGTAACATTTAAAGACCCACTGAGAAGCTCTCAATCTGAGTAAAAGGGAGCAGCTCTAAGCCCTCTGGTATTCACAATGACCCCGATACAACTAGGGCACATAATTGAAATGAATTTCCTTAAGTAGGACAGTTTGGAATGGTTGAAAAGACATATAAAAGAAGTCAATATTTGGTTTAACTCTATTTCCTGTTAATAACCTGTGAATTTGAACGAATCACTGAATTATTCTAGTCCTTTGTTTCCTTTCTTGTGGAATGAAGAGAATAGAGATATTTTAAACCTAAGGCCTCTCCCATTGCTAAGATATAGAGTACAGGCTCTATGTTCTTTAAGAGAGTAGTCTATGAGAAAATTTTTTCCTATGTGCAATTAACATAGGAAGTTAACACAATAACTACTAACGGACCATGAATGACATACAATATATGAAAGCTATACTGAATAAAACTCAACAGAATATATCAGTTTTATGATATTTTTATAAATATCATTTTCTACTTATCAAAACACAGCCTTCCAGCCAATTCAATTTCTTCCCTCTCTAAATTTAAAAGCACATTGAATTTAGAAAAGTAACTCTCTAGTTTGATTAGTAAGAACATGAAGATTTCAAGAAGAGTTTTTTTAATTATTAGGAAAAATAGGAATAGGAGAAAACCCAATCACTAATGAACTGTTTTGTTTAAGAGGAAAGAAGCAGAAACCATAATGCTAATAATTAAGATTCCACAAAGTTCTAAATGACATGGCACAGCTACATGTTATGTAATAATGTAGATGAATTTATAGATGTACACACACACACACACACACAGAGCTGGTACATTTGAACAGATCAAGAAATTAAAAAAATAGGTTTGAGTCTACGAATTTTAAACTTGCTTGATGAATGTGCTCCCAATGGCTCCCATACTATCTTTAACATTTTGATCTGCAATACTGTCTGTAGTGCTTCTTGCTTCAAGCTCAAAGCATTTCTACAAGATTCCTATTAAAAAGTAAAGTATTTGCTCACAATTGAACATACTTTCTCAGTTCACTTTAGATGACTTCTATCACCAAGAGAGGCATATTTATTTTATTTAAAGTGGGTTTCAAACTTTCATCTGAAGAGTTTGCTCTTTCGAGGCCAGTCATCTCGAAAAGAGTAAACTGGTAAATACTGAATATCTGAAGCATCAAGCTGGAAAGCTTGTCAACAGAAACAAGACTTCCAACTCTTAAACTGTTCCAGTTCACTGACTGAATCCATGGGCTAAGAACAATTTGAACAGAGGTCAAAGTACTGCTGTCATTTTTATAGCAAGTTTCACTCCTGTGCTTACTCAATAGTAATGTCTAGGGTAGCTGGCCAGAGCTCACTTGATAGAAAGCACGTGGTGAAAAAAATGAGAGGTTTCAGGTAGCTGAGAGTAGATTAGGTATGCGTCGATCTATCTGTTGGCACAAATAAAATAATTTCCATGGAGTGGATAATCTACTAACTACTTCAGAAAATGTGAGTTTTCAGAACAGCAGCAGGGATTTAAGTACAATATGACTATAGGTATCACAAAGCAAAATGGAAAAGTAATCTTTTATAGTACATCATAATGCTTTTATAAGTAACACCACAGGAAAGTGGAAAATCTGAATTCCTATAAGTGTACATAACTCATAATGATTACGAAGGGGACATTTTGCTTTGCTTTATGTTTCCCTTACCCTTAGCTGACACAATCGTATCTTCTCCAAAGGAATAAATATAAGCACTGTGTACTGCATACATTGCAGAAGGGTTTATTGGCTTTAAGAGCTTTTCCCTTCTCTATTATAATTGTTGCTGTTTTGAAGGATTTAAATTAGCAGTGATCACATTGGATTTCCTATCTTTCAGAGTGACTTAATCCATATAGCCTCAGACTTAAATTCATAAAGCTTGGCTTTTTTATTACCTACACTATTTGCAAGTACTGTGAACTTGGTCAAGTAAAGGAAACTCTTGATCTTGCTTTTTTTATCTATAAAATGGAGACACATATATCCATTGCAATAGCTTTTTTTTTTTTGATGAAACATGTCAAAGAAAATGTCCTTGTAAACAGTCAAATGGCAGATATAAGAATGTACAGAAATACAGGATATGAAGCTATAGCATCTGTTAGCCAATTTCTTTCCAGACTGACAGAAGTAAAGGCTAGGAGGTGTGTCTACTCCACAGTCATCCCTCCCCGTTCTACACAGGCAAGAAAACCAAACTTGAGAAACACGATTCTTTAGTCAGGATTAGGTAAATGTTCCTTGCCAGAATCTATAAATAAACTTCCAACTAAACTGTATAGAAGAAATATTTAAATTATCAGCAGCAGTGTCCTCATCATTAAGTCCAATACTAGGAAAGCCATTTACAATTCTGGATGTCTCTGAAATAAATTTAATTTTGTCAGTCAAGGTGTATATTTTTATAAGATTCTTTTCCTTTCTGACATTTAAAGTTACTGAATTGGAGAACAAAGAAAAGATGCAATGCCCTACTTTATATGAAAAGTGATTTATGAGAAAACATAATAGAGATGTTTCTGCCCTAAACTATTGCATAGATGTTTGCTCCTCTAAAGGAAATAAAATGTGTAGTATATTGTTATCAATAGAAATTTTCCTCCTTTAAGATATGCTGATATGTCCTTGTATACCCCATAAGGTCACCTGAGGACAAAGGCTATAAACTTTTACTTCTTTATGACATCTCCAGAGATAAAATATTTCCTGGCTTGCAGTCGAATTAATGAATATTAATTAAACATGCACAATTAAGTAAACATGACAAGCAAAGTGAACCACTTAATATCTTTTGATTTTCTTATGATCTTGCGTTATTAAGACATACAGTGGTGACCTGGCAGGAGCCATAAATTTGTCCTCTTATCATGACCTCTTAACTAGCAAAATGCCTGACCCTTACCGTATTAAAATATCAGAGCCTTGTTCTGGTGCATTTAAAATAGTGGATGTAACCAAAGACCTCGTTCTCCAACCAGATTTCTCACTGATACATTTTATGGCAACATACATTTTTTTGCTAACTACGTATAACATGTTAAAACTGTCTTGATCAATTTTTAGCAATTACATGCTCAAACATTTTCTGGCACTTCAGTTTTGGTGATTATCTGATCAATACCTGTCTCGACACTAAACTCTATGCTTCATGAGGGGAGCACAGCTTTATCACAATCTTATTCTGAGCATCTCTACAGAATCTGATAGTATGAGAACATCAGTAAATATCCAATGAGTGGCTCAATGACTGACTTAATGAATGAATGAATGAAGTTATTACAAACTGCTAAGAGAGTCTTCCAACAAAGAGAAAAGACAAATGGGATATCCCTGTGCTGACAGAACACTCTGGTACATTTATGCATCTGGGCTTGTATAAAAACAGTCCTAAGAGATAAAGGAGGAAGAAGTGCTCTTTATTGTCTTCAATAGGAAGAAAACAGTAGATATCTTTCTTTTGGAATAGACTAAGGGATGAAAATTGTCTAGCCCAGAAAATAACATTCTAAGGGTGTTCAGTACTGTATCTGCGTAGTAAAACACAGGGTACAAGTCAACGCTGAAGAAAGAAACTAGTCACTAAACAGAAACTCCAAGGCAGTTTTTGTGTTGCTGTGTTTGCCCTGACAGACGGTGTTGAAATATTTTCTTCAGTCTCCACTATTTCAAGCAGTTTGTACTTGCCCCCTGAAAGAACGGATGTTTCTAGAAGAGAAGAGGTATAACAAATATCTGTAAAATGTGTCTGCTCCTATTGTCACCAGTCCTAGTAATATTAATTCTCTTTTTCTTGGCAGGTGAGGTTTTTTTTTCCTCATTTTTTATGTTAAAGGATGATAAAATTTACTCATGATTTTAAGTGAATGTTTAAGGTTGATGTTGAGCTGTTTTTTACTATTATTATTATTTTCTTTAACTGAAACAAAGTGAACTTTTCTGTGGTGCATCAATATCTACCACTCTGAAACTACCACACTGAAGGCACGAGAAAGTCATGGTGTGAGCTGAATGATGACCACCTGCAAAGAAATGAAAAGACTGCATCTTTTCCCTCTTCTTCTCAGCAGGATCCCTTTGCTGCATCCTGACTTATGCAGAGTAATTGGAGTCTGTCAAATAAACAACCACCTCATTTCCCTTTTCCCTCTCTTCTCAATGTAATACACTTATAAGCTTCACAAGGAAATGTAACAATGCATCTGTCATCTAAAATGAATCACCCCACCGATCTACAAAAATAGTACAAGAGAAATATAGACCTAATTTTAGAATGACACAGGTTTCATATATTCATCCAATGTTACGCTTTCTTAAGATTTTTGGATTTAGCTAATTAGTTTTAATGGAGAGGTGGCAAAGAGAATAGTCATTTTTTTGTTTTTGTTTTTTTGCCATTATAGAGCTTAATTTGAGTGGGTAGAGATGAACAACAAATAATCAAAATGTAAGGAAGATAATTTTCCTTTGGGTTACAATATGTAAAAAAAAAATTGTGATTGGGTTTAACTAAGGGATGGGAAGCTGCTACATAAAATAAAGGTTTAGAGTAAGCAAAAGTTTGGCGTGATAGAAGCACAGAGGGAGACCAGGATAGCTGATGGAGACTGTGGGAAAGGGAGAATTATAGCACATGGTGATGAAGAGGTAGGCAGACACTCGGCCAAACAGAACCTTAGAGTCCAGTGCATGTAAAACTCTAATGCCTGTAAGCAGGGAAAGGCTATGATCTGAATTATGATTTGTGATTGCTCTGTGGGGAAATAATTTTCAGTGAACAAGACTGCAAGTAGGAGACAAGAGACCACTGCATTAAAACAGGCAAGAGATGACAGGGATGAAAGCTAGGGAAACAGTAGTCAAAACAGAGAAAAACTGAGATATATGTTCAAGGTGCTACCAATAACTAAATTGGGGGATGAGGTAAACAAGATCCAAGGTAGATGTAAGAGAGATGAAGGTTTTCTCCAACAGCAATACGTATTTTAAAATGGGGCTGTTTGATTTTCTTCTTGACATACATCACACAGTTCTTAGCAAAAAATAATGGTTGAGTGAATTCTATAGTATTTTATAGCCTCAGAAGTAGATTTGTCATTACTCATCATTGTGTCCTATATAACATCACTGTCACTGATTAAAACTCCTCCCCAAATTCTGCAGACAGTGGTTTTTATTAATAAATTTTAGAAATGCTTACTTTATATTTACTGTGACTTAATGAGAAACTTAGGAAAAATCTATTGTGGAACATCAGACAAAATTCGTTTTATGTCAGACATCATGAAGAACTTTCTCCCCACAAATACTGCACAGAATATCATGTAAATGTGTCCCCTTGCTATAGGGGTTGTTCAAACACAAACTAAAAGATAACTGGCTAGCATTAAAATTATTCACCTTCCATACAATAAAGATGCCTTGTAAATTGTTAAATAAGGAATTAAATAAAAACTAACAATTTTAGTGTGATGTTATTTATAAAGAAATGTGATTTGCTGATTCAAATATACCAAAATAATATGATTTTGTCTAAAGATGCATTGCCAGAAAACATTTGTATGTATTATTTCTATTCCACCGAAAAAGCTCTGGTAATCTAAATAAGTTAAAAACTCAGCAGAGACAATGAAAGAGAAGCTTAGAAAGAGGGAAAAGAAAACTAATTATTATTGGTCGGATGGTTTCAATAGTTGCTATGCTAGGTATTTCATTTACTTTTTCTCAAACTCAAAACACATTTTCCAGGTAGGAAACATTATTCAGATTGGTTGTGTAACACACTTTTTAAAAGACAGAACCAGGATTTAAACTCAGGTATCTTGCTTGACTCCACAACCTTTCTACGTCTTTCTGCGAGAGATGTAGAAATGATGTGTAGTGGAGGTAAGTATGATTATTCGTTTGTTCTGCATGTTGCATACTAATAGACATGCATATACATTATGAGAATAATAAAAAGTAACTTGTAAGAGACAAAAAATATGTCACAAATACTAAAGCCCACTAAGGATGTCATAGGCCCATATGTATATTTGCTTATATCATTTTAAAGATTTGTTTTGGACGTTACTCAGGAGTTACATTAAAAGTACGATTGTGTTAATGTTATTTTTTCAATCTCAATATAATTGATGCATGGCAATATCTAACCCTAATAACCTTTTCTTCTCTATATTCATATGTATGTAGATCTTAGAAAAATAATGAAGAGGGTAAAATACTCAAGTCAGGAAAAGGAAGAATAAATTATGTTTTAGATAATAGGTTTTTCAATCAGACATACCTGTCTTTTATGCCTGGCTTTGCTAAAATTGCGATCCTCTAAAATGATTTTGCTATCTTGTGTTATTCATCTGTATAATATAGTAATATTATTGGCACTTTAAATCTTTATAAGGATTAAATGAATAAAAAGCACACAACACAGTGAATAGTAAATGAGTAAATGCACAATACACAGAAGTGTGAATTATTCCTCTTTAGTGACTGCGATGAACCCATTTTTTTTGGTATTTGACTGCTGACTGCTTTTTCTTTAATTTGGGGTTTTTTTTATTAGAGTATAGTTGATGTACAGTGTTGTATCAATTTCTGCTGTACAGCATAGTGACACAGTCATACACGTATATACATTCCCTTTCTCATATTATCTCCCATCATGGTCTATCCCAAGAGACTGGATAGAGTTCCCTGTGCTGTACAGTAGGACCGCATTGCTTATCCATCCTAAATGTACTAGTTTGTATCTACCAACCCCAAACTCTCCATCCATCCCGCTTCCTCCCCCTTCACCTTGGAAACCACAAGTCTGTTCTCTATATCTGTGACTCTGTTTCTGTTTTATAGAGAAGTTCATTTATGCTATATTTTACTTCTGACCACATTTATGTTTCATTTCTCCTTCTCCCTCTGCTCATTTATCTGGGACAGTTTATAAGAAAGTGGGATGTGCCCCCTTTTGGCTCTTGCATAAGTTCCCAACCACACAAACCCTTGCTTAGATACAAAAACTCTCTCCTCAGCCCTCTCTCACCTCTGCAGAATGGCAACAACAGAGGTATAACTATATGTTTCTCAACTAGAGTTATATCGCTTCCATTCATTGATTAACTGATATACTCAACAGATCTTATGGAGAATCTGCTCTTTGTAGATACTGATCTAATACTCTGTTTGCAATGGTTAAGAAAAAAAAAGCATATTTCTTGTCCTTGCGATATGCATAGGTAAGTAGCTAAGTCACAAAACTACAGAAAAATATTTAATTAGAGACTGCAAAATGGACTATCAAAAACATAAGATGTTGGGGGAAGGGATAAATTAAGAGTATGGGATTAACAGGTATAAACTATTGTACATAAAATAGATAAGCAATAAGGATCTACTGTATAACACAGGGAACTATAGTCAATATCTTTTAACAACCTATAAAGGAAAATAATTGGAAAAATTTATGTACGTATAACTGAATCACTTTGCTATATACGTGAAACTAAGACAATATTGTATATCAATTATATATATGATGTTATTAGATTTTATTATTAAAGGAAATTTACTGGTTTAAGGATGCCAGAAAAGGCTTATTTTCTGAGCAAGTAACATTTAGTTTAAGTAGAAGTTATTTTCACAAGGTCTGTGGATATACAGTTAGTGACAGGAGAAGGAGAAAAGGTGTTCACAATAGAAAGAGCAGCGTAAATAAAGTTCTGAGAGCAACTTTCAGAGTTCATAAAAAGGCTCTTGGAAGTCCAGTGTGGCTAAGATGTGGCGTGCAGGCAGAACAAAGAAAATAGGTTTAGGAGAAGCAGTTATGTGTCTGATCAAAGAGAGTCCTTTCAATAAACATAAAACTAATCACTTATTGTTAAAATGATTAGTTATATGTTTATTGAATACATGCACATTTAGGGAAAAATGTAAAACTGACAACCAAATGGCACACACCATGAAGAGAAATATATAACGGTAGACTTAGTTTTCATTTGCTAGTTTTTCTACTTTTTTTCTTAAATTTTCTTCTAAGGCGTGCTCAAACACAGAAGGAATTTTTATTTTAGAAAGGCAGCAGCTCTGATTTCTTTGCATTCTTTATTATGAGAAATTAACACTTCCCATGAAAAATAATAGGATTTTGAAACTTCCAATTTCTATTTAGTAAGCTTTGAGAAATTACTTTTCATGGAAGGGACACACTGAGGAAGAAATAAATGATGAGTTCCAAAAAATAAAATAAAATAAATGAGAGCTGATTTGATATAAATGGCTGCTCTGCTTGACAGTGATTTGTGTTCAGGTCACAGTGAAACCAAAGAGAGACAAATAGCTTCATCTAATAGCGATTAAAATACTAGACATACAAGAGAGCACACATAGCAAGAGTGGAGTCAAGTTCTCATGACGCTCAGGCTCAGCATCCAATATTCCCACTTTGTAATTTGGAATTACAAGGTCTTGAAATTAGAAATTGAATAAATTCAGCTACCTGATGCTCCTATGACTGAAGGTAACAAATGGATGATAGACAATAGGTAGATAGAAGATAGATTAAAAAAAGATAAACAGACAAATAGCTAAGGATGAGGTGGTAGTAAGCATCTAAATCCATCTTAATAATCACTGTCTCCTATGCAAACTCTTGTGTAATCTTCCCCTTGAAAGTGAGTGCTAACTCACTTGTAAGGAATAGATTATAAGAAAAATGGGAATAAAAAGATTAACTTTCTTTCATCGTGTTCTTCCTCTTTTGCTCTTTCTCACTCTGATGAAATCCAACTTCTATGTTTAGCTGCTGAAAGAGTGAAGAACTGAACCCTTCCAAAACCATGTTTGATTTTGGAAGCAAATTTTCCCTTAGTTGAATCTTGAAATATGTATTTTCACAGTCAGTAGAGTGACTGCATCCTGTCACAATAGAGTGACACAGTCAATAGAGTGGGAGATATTGAGCCCAAACACTAAACCTAAAATGCCCAAATTTCTGATCCACAGAAACTGAGATTTAAAAACATGTTTATTGTTTTAAGACACTAAATTGTGGGATAATTTATTACTTGGCAATAGAAAAATAAGTCACATCATAAATATGATCTAAAAAGTCAGATCATTGTAATAATCACTGATAGGTAAAGAGATTAGACACAAACACATTCTAAACTATTATCTTCCATGGAAGAAAGTCCCTGGTAGGTATTTAGTCTTAACACTGAAAGGGTTACATTGTTTTATCGTTCCCAGTGTATTTAGCACTGAAGGAGAGTGAAAAGCGATCTGCTTATTTGATTTGTATTGGTTTATGAGAGAATTGTCATCTTTGTTATTTTTAAGAATTTACTCTTAATAATAGATACATATACTATATGCATATGCTACATAATTCTATGAATTTGGTTTTTTTGTAGGTTGGAACTAAAATCTCATGTCATTCTTCAATTCTAGAATTTCCTCAACACAAAAATTTTAGTTAATCTCAGTCATTTACTATATTCATTGACTATGACAATGCCTATGTGTATATTTTGGTTATTAGAATTATGCTTCATATATATTAACATCTCTTGCATTATTTTATGTCATTAGAGTTTATCCTAGGTGATTTTCCTCAACCCTAACCTTCCATTCACTAATTCTGTCTTCAACTATGTATATCCCACTCTTTAACAATTTATCTAGGAAGTTTCTGTTGTGGCACAAAGGAAACAAATCCAACTAGCATCCATGAGGATGCTGGTTCAATCCCTGGCTTCGCTCAGTGGGTTAAGGATCCAGCATTGCCATGAGCTGTGGTGTTGATCACAGACACCGCTTGAATCTGGCATTGCTGTGGCTGTGCTGTAGGCCAGAAACTGTAGCTTCAATTTGACCCCTAGCCTGGGAACTTCCATATTCCATGAGAGCAGCCCCGAAAAGAAAAAAAAAACAAGTAAAAAATAAAACAGTTTATCTAGTTATACTTTAAATATTTATAAAATTAAATTCTTGGAATTCCCTCTTGGCTCAGTGAGTTAAGGATCCAGCATGGTCACTGCTGTGGCATGGATTTGATCCCTAGTCTGAGAATTTCTGCTTGCTCTGGGAATAGCCTAAAATAAAAAGGTTAAATTAGAAAAATATTTAAAGCATATAATTCAATGTTTTTTAGCATTATTTATAGAATTGTATAACCATCATCAAGATCTAATGCTCCAGAATTTACATCACCATAAAAAGAAACCTCATGTCTATCAGAGTTCAATGTATATGCACACCACTATTCCTGGGTAACTAAACTACTCACTGTCTCTATAAATGTGTCTATTGTCTACATTTCATATAAATCCTATAACACAATTTGTGATCTTCTCCCTTTTACATGTGTTCAAGACATGTTTCAGCAGAATGTTTCAGCATTCTTTCTATTGTCAAATAATATTCCATTGCAGCAGTCTCCATTTTTTTATTACCCATTCACCAGCTGATAGACACGTGGGCCACTACAAATATAAACATTTATGTCCGTGTTTTCATGTGAACATATTTTCATTTCTCTTGGGTATATTCCTCACGATGGAATTAAACAGCCATGTAATTAATCTGTGTCTCACATCTGGAGGAAGTGTTTTCTTAAGTGGATGTACCATTTTTCATTCCCACCATCAAGGAATTAGGGTTCTAATTTCTCTGCATCCACACCAACACTTGCTATAGAAAATTACAGAAAAATCACAAGGTGATGTGGGTGTAAAGTGGTGTTTCATTGGATTTGCTTTGCATTCTCCTAATGACCAAAAATGGTGAGCATCTTTTTTATGTTTTATTGAACATTTATATATACCCTTTGGATAAATGTCTATTTGAATCCTTTGCTCATTTCAATTGAGTTGTCTGAAACACTGAAGCCTTAATCCACTGAGTGAGGTCAGGGGTCAAACCCACATCCTCATCAATGCTAGTTGGGTTCTTAACCCTGTGAGCCACAAATGGGAACTCCAAGAATTCTTAATATATTGTAGATATGTATCTCTTCTTAGATACAGGTTTTCAAATATTTTACCTATTCTTTTTCAGTTCTGTTTGCATTACAAAAGTTTAAAATGTGATGAAGCCCAATTTATTTTTTTAAATTTTTGTGTATATTTTTGGTGTCCTATTTAATATAATATGCAAACTCCACGCTGACATTGGCTATTGTTATTATAAATATTACATATTATTTAGATTATAATTTTACTGCCAGTATTTTTTCACATATACCTCTTATATTAAAGTCCAATTTGCCCTATGTTTTCTCTATTTTCATTGGTGTGTTTTCTCTTTTATTGATTATGTTTCACTTCTTGAATTGTACTTCAACAAAAGCCTGTTTTTTTTTTTTTCTGCATACTTATATGTGTAATTAAATTGCATTTGGTTTATGAAAGATGCCTTATCTGGCAGCTGGTTCTGCTATGGTCCTACCCAAATCACTGGTACTCATCTTTACCTCTTTAGAATTATAAATGTGGGCCTTTCACTCACAACCTGGAATAAAAAGTGTTAGTTATAGCAAAGTATGCATGGTTCTCTTTTAGGTTATGAACCTCAGCAGTGGAGGAGATACTGTTCGGTATTCCGTCATCAACATGTCATCAGTTTCTGTTTTTTATGTGTAGCTGCAGAGATTCAAGTACCTGCTTTACACGTTGCCTTGATTCATTAGCTCCACAGGCAATAAAATCCAAGCCATACGTCATGTGTGTCTCCCTAGGCCTCACACTTTCAACTCATCTTTATTTCCATTTCTAACATCATCATACCTTCCTGATTTCAATATGAGCAATGCATTAATACTGCAGTTTGGTTTAATTAATATTATTTACTACATTTATGACAGTCTTTTAAGTTTATTAAGATTAACCAATATTCATATACTTAAAGATGACCTTCAGTGCAAGTTTAAATCAATGGATATTGTTTACATGTCTTTATTTTTGAAAGACCAAAAAAAAATACATTAACTAAATAATTTTTTCTCTTGCTAGGGGAATTTCTAGACATGAAATAAGCAGTCATTGACTTTTTTACTTTCTGTTTTTCTTTCATTTAATTAATTAAATATGAAAATGGACTTTTTAACTTTCAGGATAACAGAGTGTGTGTGTGTGTGTGTGTGTGTGTGTGTGTGTGTGTTTAAAATTACCTTCTAAATATGGTTCGCATTACTGCGAGACTGCAAGAAATAATAGGAATGATCATGGGACATAATTTCCTCTGTGAGAGGCATATCAATCTTGTTCTTTCAGAGAAAAAGTCAGGTGTAAAGATAAGATGGTTTGACATTATAAGAAACCTCCCAAATTATTTTAAAGTTAGTGACAGGAAGTGTAGATAAATTCAAGGGGATGCTTACTTCTGATAAAGTTTCCTCAACTGGATACATCATCTGTCTGTCCAGTTTTCTTTCTATGATTATAGTATTTTTAACTTACGGATTGCAAGATATGCATTAAATTATATCACAGAAACAGGTGTAAGCCACAAGGATCCTCAATCACCTCAAGCAACAGAGCTGAATAGTTCAAAACTCTAAGAGAAAGCCGATAAGATTACTTTTCTTTTACCAATTAGAACAAATCCTTGGGGAGAAAGAAGGTCTTGCTGAGAAAGCAAAGTCATAAGAAGAGTATAGGTGACCATTTAATCAAACATGTTCACAAAACCAAATAGCTTTTCCTAGCTTGGTGGGACACTAACTTTTGATACTGTTTCGTACTACATACAGTATGTTTGAAACTACATACCTCAACTGATGGTCCATCTTGCCTCCTTGCCCTTCCTATGGCCTGCTCTAATTATCTCTTCTCACACCATCACAAAGCCTAGATTTAGTCTCATTGGCTCACCGAGCTCTACAGCTCCTGCAACTTGAGGTAATTAATGGCACAATAATGTCATTTCCTACGTATTGTAGATCATTACATGTGTCTTGGCTTACCTGATGCAAGTTCCCTAAGGCATAAAATCATGTGCAATTATTTTTTATATTCTCCTCCAAGCACTGAGAGAGCTGTCCTTTGCTTTTCCACTACTCCCCTGTGCCACTTCCCATTACCTGAGAAAATGGAACTTCCAAGTTGAAACTGAGCACCAGCTAGCTAGATTACTAAATGCATAGGTGAGTCATTTTTATACTCAACAAATTTGTCGATAATCAAGTTTAAAAGTCTATGAAATTTGTTGTGAAGTAAGGAATTTTGCCTCAACCATGAGACAGGTTCTAGTCTTATTCTCAGGTCCGAGGGGGTAACCTCTAATCTTTATAATTTCCCCTCTAGATAGGAGTGTCTATTCTTTGCAGATTACATCTGATAGTGATAGGAGGTGGTTCCTCAGACACAGATAGTCATTTCAACCTCTCTTAACTGGGGGAGCTGGAGACTGAGCTCAGCCAGCCAACCATGACTATGTAGTGAAAATTCAATAAAAAGACTACATTGGATGTACTTCTCTGTTTGACAATACACTGTGCATGTGGTCACACAGTATGTCTAGAGGTAGGTAACGCTGTTTATGACTCCATGGAAGAGGATGACCAGAAGTTCCAGGTCAGTCCTTTCCTAGTATCTTCCCTTTGCATTTCTCCTCTTGGCTGGCTCTAATTTGTACTTTTTCTCTGTAATGAACATCTTCATACAAATAACTTCTCAGTAAATACTGAGAATCTCTATTCCCACTGTATGAAATTTGAATGTGGTTTGGGGAAACCTGTGTTTGTTTGTTTTTTTTTTTTGTTTTTCTGAGAAATCTTGAGCAGGCTCAGCAATTTGGCTAGTGCCATCATAATACATTACCAATTTGCAGATTTTGTATTCCATATGCAGAGAAATTATCTTTCAAAACTGAAGAAAAAATAATCTCTAAGACACACAAAAACTTAGAGAAATCACCGACAGACCTGCCCTGCAAGAAGCGTTTAAAAAAGTTCTTCATGAAAAAGAAAAATAATACAGGTCAGATACATGAATCTATATAAGAAAGAAAGAATATTGTATAAGGAATAAATTAAGGTAAAATTAAATATTTTACTGACCTTATTCTTAATTCATCTAAACTATAACTGTTTAAAGTGACTATAGTAACAATATACTGGGTAATCACTGTATATAAATAAGTGAAATTAATGACAGCAATATCACAGGGGAGGGGAGGAAGGTGTCAGAAATACTCCTATACAAAATATCTGCACTACACATAAAGTGATATAGTTATTATTGGGAGACAGATTTAGATTAGTTATAAATGCAAATTTCTCTCTCTCTCTCTTTTTTTTTTTTTTGCTTTTCAGGGCCATAACCATGGCATATGGAAAGTCCCAGGCTACGGGTCATATTGGAGCTACAGCTGCTGGCCTACACCACAGCTCACCGCAATGCTGGATCCCCAACCTACTGAGTGAAGCCAGGGATTGAACCTGCATCCTCATGGATACTAGCTGGATTCATTTCTGCTGTGTCACAATGATAACTCCTATAAATGTAAATTTTAAACTCAAAGATAACCACTGATTTTTTTAATGTATAGCTGATACTCTAAGAGAGGAGACAAAATGGAATTAAATCAAAAGCTCATTTAAATCGAAAGAGTAAAAAGAGACAATAAGCAAAGAATAATTACAATGATTAGAAAACCGTTAAAATCATGGTAGATATTTATCCAAATATATCTGTAATCTCTTCCAATGTTAATAATCTACATACTGAAATGAAACACAGCAATTGTTAGAAAAGAGACATAACTATATATTTCCTGTAATTAACTCACTTCAAATACAAAGACACAAATAAGTTGCAAAAAAAGAGATAAAGGAAAATATGCCATGCTAATGCTAATGAAAAGAAATCTGGAAGAGTTATATTAAGATCACACAAAGCCAACGTCAGAAAAAGTGAAACCATAAAGGATAAAGAAAGCATTACGTGAAACTAAAGGCTTCAGTTCTCCAAGGAGAAATAACAGTTACTGAATTATATGCACATGAGAATATCAAATGCATGAGGCAAAAACTGGTAAGACAAAAAAGAGGAATACAAATCTACTATCACTTTTTGTTGCAGGGAGCAGCTTACAGGAAATGCCCTTTGTTATAGAAAATGTCCTTCTCTATACGACCCAGATAAGCCTCATGGATTCCCCTTGTTATATTAATATATGACAATCCAGAAAAAGATCCCCAAATGTTCATCTCTGCCACACAAATAATTAGCTGGACCCACCCCCACTGTCCTGACTCATCAATCTGAACAAACTGCATTTTAACCAAAATTTGGTTAAGCTTTTCCTCCATCCACCAGGCTCCTGAACTTTGCCTGAACCAGGATAAAATGCATTCTTCATGGCTCCCAATTATATGATAACTTGGGATTTCTTATCTGCTGTCTCATTTTACTACCCTTGCTGATACAACTTTATCACATCGGGCTCCTCTAGCCTTGTTTATAGACTCCCTATACGAGAGAATTTCCTGCTTGACCTTGGAAACTTCTGTAGATTTCAGTTTGATTCTCCCCACTGTGTTCATCTCATTATGCCTACTGCTGTCCTCCTGGTTTTCCTCTTTCACAATAATTCTTTCAAATAAAATGCCTGTTTGTTTCTTATCTGACAAATCCTGTAAAGTGTATTGTCAAGCCACTGTGAAATTAAACATAAATCAATAATAAAAACTTAGCTGGATATTAAATATCACACTTCTAAATAACACAGGTGTCAATGAAGAAATCTTAAGTGACATTTAAAAACCTATTTTGAATGAAGTGAACATAAAATTAGAACATAGCAAAACTTGTGGGGTGCATAGAAAGCAGTGCTTAGAAAAAAATCTATGGCATTAAATACATGTCATTGAAAAGAGGAAAACTTAAATCAATAATCCAAACTTCACTTTAGAAAGCTCAATGGCGTTAAAAAAAAAAAAAAAAAACATTTTAAGCGGACTAACCAAGAGAAAAGAGAAAAGATACAAACTACCAATATCTTAAAGAGGGACCATGACTATTGAGCCATGAACATTAAGAGAATAAGAATAGAGTACTACAAACAATGAAAGCAGACAAAATGCATCAGTTACATGATATACAAAAACCCACACAAAGAGAAATAAATATTCAAAGCATGCCTGTATCTATGTAAGAAATTGAGCCAATAAAAAATAACCTCCCAAAAAAGAAAGCAAGAGGCACAGATGGCTTCACTGGTGAATTCAACCAAATATTTAAGGAAGAAATGATATCTGTTTTCTCCAATCTCTTCCAGGATTCAAAGCGGAGGGAAATATTTCTAACTCATTCTATGAAACCACCATCATCCTAATACTCAAATCAGAAATACATTGGAATAAAGGAAAACTACAAGCCAATGTATCTTATGAACACAGATGCAAAAGTCAACAGAATATCAGCACATAGAATCCAACAATGTATATGAAAATTTATATATGATGACCAAGTGGAATTTATGCTAGGTATACAAGACTGGTTGAAAATTTGAAAATCAAATAATGTAATCCACCATATCAACAAGATAAAAAAAATCATATAATCCTGGCAATGGATGTCAAAAATCATTTGATAAAATCCAATAATGTCGTAACAAAAAATTAAAAATTCTCAGGCAAGAGTAAAGAAATTCCTCAAGTTCTTTAAGAGCATGTACAACAAAAACTATAGCTAATATCCTAACTAATCTTATTTAACTGGAAGATTTCACTCCAATATTGGCAACAAAGCAAGGATGCCCTTTCCCACTTGTTTTTTTTTTTTTTTTTTTTCTCTTTCTAGGGCCACACATGCAGCATATGGAAGTTCCTGGGCTAGGGGCTGAGTTCAAGCTGCAGCTACCAGCCTACACCACAACCACAGCAGCATCAGATTAGAGCTATGTCTGTGACCACAGCTTACGGCAATGCCAGAGCCTCAACCCACTGAGCAAGGCCAGGGATGGAACCCGCATCCTCATGGATACCAGTCACGTTTGTTACTGCTGAGCTACAAGGGGAACTCCCCCTTCACCACTTCTAATAAACATTGTACTGAAATTCCCTGCTAGTACAATGGAATAAGAAAAGGAAAAGGAAATAAATGGTATAAATTTTAAAAGAAAAAAACATTTTCATTCTCAAATGTATAAAAAATAGATGAGGCCTCAAATAGAGTCACTTGTGCTAAGCCCCACATCAGCAAACCGAGACTTACTACCATCGAACCTAATTGTTGACTAAAACCCCATGCAAACTTCGACCTGTCAGCCTGGAATTACCTGGTCAGCCCTATGGATGTAATCTGCCTAATAGGGTTTTCCATTCCCCTTAGATGGGCTACTTTGGCTAAAATAATGCTGTCTTTGCCAATAATTTTCTTTTTTTATGCCCCTGTTCTGACTTTAAAAACTTTTCTATAGCCCAGTAGAGCTCCTTTCTATTTGTTTCTAGATGGATACGGCTTACTTCATGAATCATTTAATAAAGCCAATTAGATTTGACAAATTTACTCAAATGCATAGATTTGGTGTCAGTGGGCTGAGGCAGACTGCTGACGGCATTTAGGCATAAGAAACAGGCTTGTGTGCACTGTCTTTCTCATCCCTTCTGAAGGTCCTGGGTAAGTTCCCTCTCAGTTCTGAGGTTCACTTTCTTTGTGTCAAGCTCCTGATTCATTCACCGGGTTTCTACTTCACAGTCCCCCATGTGTGGAGCATCTAGTCTGCTCCCCTCATGTCGAGATCTGCTGGCTCCTCCAGTCCCTAGTTCCACAGGCCTCACTGCTGATGCATGGAAGGCATTCTATCGGTCCATCTGCATTTATTTCTAAAGCCCAGCTCTTGGCTCTATCTCCGGACTCTGCACTGGGAACCACTGGCAGTTTAGTCTGAAGCCTGACCTTTGTTTGGAAATCTTCCACACATTCCATGTTGGGAATAACCGGTAGCAGAAGCATTCTCTGTTATTTGGAATCAGTTTGCAGCCTCCGTTCTTTACAGCCTACTGGCTCAAGTCTTTCCCCCAGCCCCCTGTCCTATTATTGCTGGTTTATTAATGTGTACATTTAAATAAAATTATTGCTAACCAGGCAGGGTCTCAGAAGCCAAAGAGCTGAAAAAAATTAAAAAAGTAGGTGGGCAGCTTAAGAGATTTAAGATCATTGGGCACCTACTTAAATCCCACACGTTAGGATAAGTTGGTTACTGACCATCACGGGGATCCTGCACTGCTGTGAGCTGTGGTGTAAGTCACAGACTCAGCTCAGACTCTGTGTTGCTGTGGCTGTGGTGTAGGGTGGCAGCTGTAGCTCTGATTTGACCTCTAGCCTGGGAACCTCCACACGCTGCAAATGTGGCCCAAAAGCAAAACGACAACAACAACAAAAGTAAGGATTACTACGTCAAATAAGCAAAATGAGATACCTATTTTTATTAGTATACAGAAACTTCCCAAAGCCCTTAGAAGGAAAACGAAGTCTGCCGAACAACTAGCCTTTCAACTACGATGGCTTCAAGGCCAGAGACCTAAGAAAACACCTTGACCTCCCCCCCGTGACACCCTCCTAGTAATCCATCATTAAAATGCTGGCACAGAAGTTGAGGTCTCATTTGTAATCAACTGGGACGCTGAAAAAGAGATTGTCTCTGAATGGCCTATGCACATTTTTCAATATCTACTGGAACACCTCTACTTCCACCTTTTCAGGAGTGCTCCCATAATGGTCCCTCGCAGAACTGATTAGATGCTGAGGGATTTGGGGGTACATTATTGCATTTAACAGCTAAGAGGGGAATTAAACATAAGTTAAAAACTTTGTCAAATTATGGAAAATATGAGAGCTACACTCTCCATGTTAGACCCCACACAGAACCTTCTGGTGGAATCCCAAAAAAACTGACAGAAGTTAACAAAGGGTAAGAATTCTTACCAGCATCAGTGTTCCTGAATCTCTGCAGTGCCCTGTGGAGAGAGGAAATTAAAAATTAACATTATTCTGTCCTTTGCAAGTCAAAGCCCATTTGTTATCCAGTATTTCTCTTCCAGAGATAGGCATTGCCTTCTTGCTTGTTTTATGTCAAGCCAAGAGTTTGGCTTTCCTTTTTTTTTTTTTTTAAGTTATTTCTTTTGGTTATTACTTTTGGTTCTTTTTGGGAATGATCTTGTGAAGTAACTTTTCTGCTCTCTCTGAGGACGACTCTCGAATCCATGGAATTGTATAATATTGCCAAAATATTTACTCTTCATCCTGGCTGAAATCTGATATTTGAAAGGATGTAATAATTTTATAATCAGAAATGTGGCTAAATTGGAAACTGATATTCAGAGGCTATCTTTATTTCTTTCTTTCCTATTTTTTTTTTTTTTTAAGTGTAGGCTTTCTCCTCTAAGCTAAATCCTACCCAGAGGAAATGAAAAGCATTCCAGCATAGGTAGGTGGGTATGTCAGTCCTTTATCTTCAAGAATACAACCCAATTCTTTGAGGAATTAAATAGCACTTATCTAAAAAATCTTTATAAAACTAGAAATGCAGTTCTAGAGGCAGTTCAAAGTGTACCTATTCCTTTCACCAATCCCCAAACCTTCCTATTCATCTTACAAAGCACATAACTTGCATTCTTTCTCTGTGCATTTGAGATATAAAACTTAAAATACAAACTTTGGGGAGAAACTTATCAGAAGAACTTGGGCAAAAGAAAAATCTTAAAAGAGCTGCTCTACAGATTTTAGAGAAGGTTTTAGCCATTTGAGCAGGTAACCTTAACTTATTCCATCTAGTAGAAAAAAACACTTAGAGCAAACTTTTTTTTTTTAATAACTGGTGAGTTTTACACAACTGTACCTGTCTCACAGCTAAAATTTTAAAACAAAATCATAAGGTTTCTGGTTTTATCTGTCTGCATGTTTAGATGTATCTATATATGTGCTATAAATACATGGTATTGGTATTTTTCTACCTCCAAATGTTATTGCCAAAAAAATTTGTAAACATGCTCTACTGGCTTAAAGCACAAAACCAGTGCTTATGTGAATTGAAGAACTATAATAAAAAACTAACCCAAACGATTTACAAGTTAATGTGGTCTAGGTTTAATATCTAGGAAATTAAAGATAGTTTGTTGGTTTAGTTAAAACAAGCATATCTTAAGAGTTAACAGCATTAAACATAATACTTTGATTCTACTTAGGTTTAAAAGGTCTAATGGATTAACATTATCTCTTACAAAATTTGATGATTATAGTAATAATAATGTGAGATAATGACTGTTTAATGTCTCAGGAAGTTTTTGTGGATAATCTAAACATAAGAACTAAGTAAATTAAATACATGTAAGTAAAATAAAACATTTTTAGGTGAACTTTTAAAATAGTTTCTCAAAATCATTTTGGTAACTTAAAATGTTTAATTTAGTTTTGTTAAGTTCAATGATGAGCTAAGTTAAATTCATTGAATATCCAGATCATTTCCAAAAAAAATAAAATATTGAAATATTACGTGATGAACGAAGTTTATCTATTTTTGACATCTTATTATCAAAAATATAAGATATTTATGTCTGTCAGTAATCACATTAAGCCACGTTAAGAAAGGAGTTCCCACTGTGGCACAAGAATATCGGTGACACCAGGATGCAGTGGGATCCCTGGACTGGGACAGCAAGTTAAAGGATCCAGCATTCCTGCAGCTGTGGCGTAGGTCACAACTGTGGATCAAATCTGATCTGAGACCCCCATATAACAAAGGTCATTCAAAAAAGAAAAAAAAGGGAAGGAATTTACTATGAAAAATATAGTTTTAGAAATCACAAAAAGTATTTGTCACAGAATGCTAATATAAAGAATTATTACTAATAAGTAAATACTAATACTTATTAGCTTTCACTTCAAATCAAAAGCTTCTAAAAATTAAAAAAAATTATAGCATATGTTACTGAAGCTACTAGAAGTTAGGAAAGCATCTCCATATGTATGAAAAGTGCAATGTATGCTTTTGGTAGAAGACAGTAAAAGAAATGGAGATGTGTTTTTTTTGTGGAGGGAAAAGAAAGTAATTTTGTCTTGAAGAGAGGCTAAGAAAGAGGGAAAATTTTATACAAAATTTTAACATAAAAATTTTGAAGGTTTTATGAAAATGAAAACTTTAGAAAGAAATTTTAAACATGGTGAGGACCGACTAAGTTTAGGATAAATTTGACTGAGTAAATCGAGTAAACGATATTGAGTAATATTAAAAGTAACCTAACACAAAAATGGAATTTCGCTTTCTATATATTAAAAGGACAAAGTTTTATTGGATTATTGGTCTGTTCTCCACAAGAGACTATAAAGGCATTTTAAAATAATCTGTCTACAAAACAAGGATTAAATGTTTTATCAAAATATCTTTGCTCGGGAAGATGAATCTTCCCTTTTTAAAAAAAATCTCTGTTTTAAAACTACTTAACTTTTTACATTTGCTTTTAACATTTACTGTCATTTTGGATAAATATACGACAAAGAATTCTTTCACAGTAAACTATGATCCTATTTGACTAAGTGTCTTAAAACTTTTTGTAATTTTTGACAAGCTTGCCAAAATTAAATTTCAAATAAAGTATTTTTGACCTTGAACTAGATTTAAAGTTTTCCAGAGGGCCCCAGGAACATCTTAAAGAATTTATTCTCGCTCCTTATGAAAAGCGAGATATTAATTAGGCTTATTTAATATGTTAAATTACATGGGAAACATTTTCAAATAAAACAAAACCTTCTTTATGTTGTGCCTGTATAGGTATCTGTTTAAAGTGCCCAGAATTATGTTAAGTTCCTAAAGTTTGATGTATCCTGGTATAATGTTGTCATAATAATTCAAGTTATGATCTTAAACTGCTGTATATTACAGAAATAACTATATTTCTTTATCAAATTAACTCTAACGAAGACATTTTAAGTCTTTTATTATCATCCAGCAGTTCTTATTTTACTCGGATGCTTTGCAAAGATGTTCCTCCAAAAGTGCTTCATCTTCAAAGAGGTTCATGGCCAGAACTCCGACAGGATTCTAGAACACAGATGTCTGATAACCCCAATACCATAAAGCTGAACTGGGTAGTCATTTTTGCAACTAATGGGAAAAGCGGATTCAAGAAGAATGAGAATTGATAGCATGGGACTAAAAATGAACTGATAAAAACAAATATAATATTTTTTATGACTTTTGCTTCTATTACTTTACTATTTTTCTGGATTTAAGAAAATCTTTTTATTTTTTCTCTTAAAGCTACCAGCAATTCAGTAAGGTATATCTTTGTAAACAAAGATGAAACACTGACATTTTCCCTCTACTTACTTGATCCCTCCAGAATTTGAAAACTCTTAAGTATCATTTTCATGGCAATACAGTTAGTTATTTACATACGTTCAGTAAGAAACTGTTCTCCTTATTAGAGAACAAAACCAGAAACTCTGGTCATATTACCAATGCTTTGACTAGAATGTCATATTTGAGATATGACCAGATATCACCAGACAGCATTAAGGAACTAAGGTTGACTTTTATGGAGCCAATAAAGTCCTAGCCTGAGGCTTTCAATCTGAGATTCCTTATAAAACGTTTCAGCAAAGCAGTCTCAAAAGACCTTATATGCTCAATCACTATTCTTGCTGCAGTTATATAATAACTCAGGCAAGTTTAATGCAAACAAATTAGTTTTACTTTGATTATCTCTGATTAAAAATGGAAATAATTGTAGAGAGAAAAATTATGTTTGTAGCTTTATATCAGATCCTGGCACTGTCAGTTATCTTTGAGGATTTGTTAAATATCTGTAAATTGGACTGGATCTTGAATTCTTCTAGTTTCCTCAAGTTCTGGCTAGAACTTTTCAAAGTAATGTGTCCAATTAGCTCTCACCCTTCCGGTTTGTAACCTCTAAGGGCAAAGACTTCTGTTAAATTGCCTTGTGAGGGACTATATCAGGTCTTCCTCACTAACCAGATGTCAGCCAAACTCCAGGAACTTGAACTCTGGATATACAACTCTAAGCCAAACAAGGCACCACTTGATATCTGATTCTGTATAGACACTGGAGACCTCCCAAACTGACTAGGAAGAAAAATAGCTGACACTGAGATGGACCCTTCCTCCCAAGGCAGCAGACCAAGACTTCATACTTTGCAACCTTTCCTCTTTATCTTTCTTTCATTTATTATGGCATTGCCCTAGAAAAATAATACATCATCTGTATCTCCCAGGCTACTGCTAAAGGGGTAACCTCTGGAATTCAGAACAACTCTATTTCAGGCTGGGAGATTTACTTCTCAAAATATGCTGAAAACCTGACTGACCCCTGCCTTGACTAGACAAATGTAACAGTCCCTGTGAATGAATCCATTAACAGTGCCACTGTGGTGGAAACGGTTAGTGCTCTGACAGGACTTATCTTTGGGGCAGTTGTCACTCCCTTTGGAGCTACGAATGCCTAGATACACCCGTTGCATAACCAGGCAGTGCCACTTAGGTCATCTAACTATGCCCCGAACCATTCACAAACAAACCAAAGCCCTCAGTAGTTCACTCCTCTGGATTTACATCCTTGAATTAGAACTTATCAGGAGGCAATTAAAACTCATGATTCCATTTCCCCTGGTTAGGAATAGATGTAAATGAAAATATGGTCAGAAACCTCTGCTTAACTCTCAAAGATACTGCAGAATCCATGACTAAGACAATAGCTGCAAAACAAAATCCTTAGACTCTCTGGCCAAAGTTGGTCTTAATAATAGGATAGCCCTTGCTTATTTTCTAACTGAGCAATAGGGTATCTGTGCTGTAGCCAACACCACCTGCTGCACCTAGATTAACACTCTGGGGAAAATAAAACTCAGTAACATAAGATTACTGAGCAAGTACCTCGGTTTAAAAAAAAAAAAAAAGTGATGCCTTCAGTGGGGTCTTTGATTTAATTTTAATTGCTTTTAACATTTTCTTTTCTACATCACAGCAGAGCTCCTTTCTAGTTACCAGAAGGACTGCTGCCTAATATAGGAACTGTTTAATAAAGCCAATTAGATCTTTTAAAAACTTTTGGTTGAATTTTTTAACAGATACCATGATTTCCTATGTAAAAAAAAAAAAAACACCAAATCAGCACACAAATTCCTTGAAATAATAAGAAAGTGTAGTAAATTCATGGCAACCAAGATTAACAGGCCAAAAGTAACTGCTTTTCTGCACACTAGTAACAAAAACTTTGAATTTGAAATAAAAATACTGTTAATACCGTATATTAGCAACAAAAATGGTACAAGACGGGCTTGACACATCAGGTCATTCCACAAAGTAAAGGATTGGTAAACAAAAACTGATGTTGCTATGTTAATGAGACTATTAGCAACTGAAAGAGCTCCAATATTGATACTTTTAAAATGCTGAATAAATAAATGTGGTAAACAGACACACATTCTATGCATAATGATTTCAAATAAGTAGATATTCCAATCTTATCACCCTATACTCTTGGGGTTTAGGCTGGGAAAAATGACTTCTCTCCAACGTGTACAATATGCAAAAGAAGAAAAAAGGAGTACATTTACAATGGAGAAATACAACAGATATTACTTTCACCAGGGCTCAAAGATAACATCAACAGTGACGTCATGCTTGTATTAAGTACCTCTGACATAATAAGAAACATATTTTTTTCTTCTGGTTCCTGCCAAAGAGCTCCTCAAACACTCAGAATTTTCTGAGTAATAGGAGTTTTCTTTTTTTTAGGGCTGCACCTGAGCCACATGGAAGTGGCCAGACTAGGGGTCAAATAGGAACTGCAGCTGCCAGGCTACACCACAGACACAGCAACACCAGATCTGACCCACACCTGTGACCTGCGCCACAGCTTACAGCAACGCCGGATCCTTAACCCACTGTGCAAGGCCCGGGAACAAACTCACATCCTCATGGATATGTTCGTTAGTGCTGAGTCACAACGCGAACTCCAGGAGTATTTTTTTTTATTATTATTAATATGGATCCAATTTTGAACACCCTTGACTATGTTAAGGGTAGGGTCCCTAAGTACTCTCAGGATGGGGCTGGTCACCAGAAAGACCAAGTGATTAGCGGGCCGGAACTCTGAACCCCAACCACTGAACTTTGAGAAGAGGGTGGTTGGGGATTAAGGTCTAGATAAACTCTGGAACAAAGATATTTGATGAACTTCCTACTGGTAAATCAACTCTTGTGCCAGGAGGGTAATACACCTCAACTCTAAGAGAACAGAAGCTCCTGTAATAAGGTCTCTCTCTTCTGGACCTTACTCTATGTACCTCTTAATCTGCCTGTTAACATGTAGCATTTATAACAGCTTTAAACGTAAGTCATTTCCCTGAGTTCTATGAGATGTTCTAGCAGGTTAGCTAACCTGAGGAGGGAGACCTGAGAACCTACAATTTGCAGCCAAGTCAGATATGAGTGGGTAACCTGGGGACCCTTGACTAGAAACTGATGTCTGAAGTGGGAGGGTAGTCTTGTGACTGAGCCCTTAGCCTGTGGAGTCTGAACTAACTCCAAATGGTGTCAGACTGAATTGTGGACATCCAGTTGATGTCCTTACATAATTAGATAATTGCTCAGCATGGAAAGCTGCTACGCATTTATTATCAGAACTGGGGGTGTTAGTAGAAATAGTGCTTCATAGTGCCCTTGATATAATGTAATGAAAACGGGACGGTACCTCTCTGATCTTCCTATAAAACATTTAAAACCCCAAGCTAAATTAGAGGATAAAAAAATCAGACAAATCCTAATTGAGTGACATTAAATAAAATATCTGACCAGTAATCCTCAAAACTGTCAAGGTTAATAAAGAGAAGAAAAATCCTGAGATGCTGTCACAGCCAAGAGAAGCCTAAAAAGATATAATTAAGTGTACTGTGGTACACTAGATAGGATCCTGGAGCAGAGAAAGTCTATTAGGTAGAAACTAAAGAAATATAAAGTATGCATGCTAGTTGATAATAATATGTGGATACTAGTTGATTCTCACAGATGTATTGTGTTAAAATAAGAGAAAAATAGGGGAAGTGAGTACAATGTGTTTTGGTATTCTCCATGCTATTTTTGCAATTTTTTCTATAATTCTGTAATGTCTAAAACACAAAATTTATTTTCTACACTGTAATTTTTTACCTTTACTGGTTACTATCTTTCTCTTCCTCTCTTTAGCCATTCTTACCTCCAAACATTTTAGTGTGTTTTCTTATATACATGGTGGAAATGGAAGAGAGAGGGGTGATCACCATACTGGCTGTCTGAGTTACATGCAGTATGATAAAATATGTTCATCTAAGAACTACACCAAATATTTAATCATTATACTACAACAGCTACAACAAATTCAGTCTGTGTATTTAACTTGTCTATATCATTTCCATATTTCTTAATCTGTTGTGGGTAACTATATATATGTATATAGATATATTGGTACAGATATAGATATATCGATATATTCTTTCAGAACCTAGAACAGTGTCTTCCTTATAAATATTGGTGAATAAATAAACACATTCTATATTTCATAGTAGTTATAAGATATTTCACTATCATTACTTTCAAGTATACATCAATGTTTTTGAAGATTCTGTTTATAAAGTCTTTTCACCTAATTTTATTTTCATCATCATAATTAACTCACAATGTTTTATTCGATTCTCTTATAATGAAATACATGGACCCCAAAGGAGAAAATCTCCTAGAAACATTAACCATTCTTGCAGCAACAAATCTGTAAAGGAAGTCATCTGTGATGACATGCTCTTTAAATCGCTATAAGAATTTCTATGAGGAGTCCAAGGTTGTTTTCTCAAGAGGAGACAAATGCCTTTATTCTTTTAGTGACTCCTTGATATTTTCACAGAGGGTTATAATGATCACAGGTAATTCATCACCAGGTTCCTATATGCTGTAAAATTTATGAAAGAGATGTAATTGTCAAATCTGTGAAGGCACTCTGTGGTTGCTTAGGCAGGATTAGTTTCACTGGAAGTCCAGCAGACAGAGGCCATTTAAGAAACTCTTTGCTGCTAGTCAAAATGATATCCTATTGACATACCATCTGGATGTCTGCTGGAATCAAGTTTAGCACTACCAGTAGGAGCCAAAGTTGAGTCAGTGGATAGCTTCCTATACAGACATGTTTAAACAAAGGTGTTTAATCAGCACGCTTGTTGACTGTATTACAATCATGTAACCTGATAGGATAAGGACTTTAATAACATAGACAAAAGGTTTTAACAGTGTTTTCTTTTAAACTCTTGAAAAATAAGTATTTTAAACTTTTCCATTTTACTTAATAAACAGTCATCCTAACAATTACCTTTCTTGTTCTGCATAGATTATAGCCCTATATAATTTCATCAATTTAAATCCACAGGCATAGGGTCATTTGTGCAATCATTCAGTCTTTGTTTCCTAGGAAACAGACCAGTCAAGAGATGAAAGATGACCTCCCGCTCTCTTTATCACCATTATTTGATTCTGCGCTAATCCATGTAATTCATAAGTTTCTTTTTCTTATTGCTCAAATTCTGCTCTGGTTTTAAGGCCATTATAGAACCCAATTTTCTTTTAATATTTTATGCAATCCTAAAATAGAGTTATTGACATTCAAAATGGTAAAATTTTTCACGGATACAATTCATATTGAATCTCTAAATCCCACTCCAATGGAAATGAATAACACTATCATATATTTTGTGGAAAATGATGTGATAAAAATTATATCTGGAGAGACAGGTATAGAATAAATGTATAGAATAGTGCTTGACCTCAATATGTTACATTTCACATTGTCTAGAACTTAGTCTTTATAGATACATTTGATTATCTTGAAAAGCCAATTTATGTATAAATGAATTGCATGATTGTAGTTATGTAATATTAAGTACAGCTTGTTCTCAAAACTTCAGTTTATGACGCTACTATTGTCTTTATGTAACACACCATAGGTCATAAACTCTTTTTTCTTTCCTTTTTAGGGCTACACCTGCAGCATATGGAAGTCCCCCGGCTAGGGGTTGAATAGGAGCTCTAGCCACTGGTTTATGCCACAGCCACAGCAACCTGGGATCTGAGCTGTGTCTGTGACCTACACCACAGCTCACAGCAATGACAGATCCTTAACCCACTGAGTGAGGCCAGGGATCAAACCCAAATCCTCATGGATACTAGTTGGGTTCGTTCCTGCTGAGCCACATCAAGAACTCCAAGGTCATACACTTTTTGGGATTGTTCTCCAATTTCAAGATATGGTAGAAAAAATGGTTTCTTGAAAAATAACATATGGAGGCAGCAAAACGGTAACTTGGAAAGTTATCCTGGCCTCTGAATCCGTGGTAAACAATGTTCTGCCTAAGAGGTATGGATTCTAGTAGGGATGCAGACAATAGAGTTTGAGGATAAATTGCTTGCTATTCAGATATTATCTATTCAACTTGCCTCAAAACTGGCAGACTCTTTTAATTACTAAAAGTTCCTTAAGCCTTTGGTTAAGAAAAGATATATTAATTTTAAAGTTTGAGTGATCCTTTATGGAATTAACACCTTGCATTATCAAGCCCATAAGATAAGATGATTCTGCAACTCATCATTTGGAAACATACTCTGCTTGTTTTAAACACTCAACTATTGCTAAACTAGTTAGAAAAATATATATATATTTAGTATATATACTAAACTAATATATACACTGAAGCATTGCTAAACTATTTAGAAAAGAAAATTTATTTATATTTCTCTAGGATTTCCCCTCATTTGCACCCAAATATAAAAGAAAACAAATATATCATCACAATCATCTTTTGGTGGGCTTATCTATAGAATTACATTGTAAAAATAATTGTACATATTGTAATATCTTTTGTATAGGTAATCACAGTCCTTGCTTATGAATATTTACGTATTAAAATTTTGTTTGAGAAACTTAATCTGAAGCATGTTATTTTAAGAGAAAACTATCCCTTGTGCTATGTTAAATAATTAAATGTCTTTCATTAAGGAAATACTATTAAAGTAAATGGGGAAAAGACATATTTTACTCAGCATGTCGTGAGCAGAACATTCCAATTTTCAATGGGTTTCTTTACATTTTATGAACAGAAGATTCCAAACATAGGTATCCTCCACTTTTTGAAAGTTTGCTTTTTTGTCACTTCCCTTTTACGAAAGGCCTATATTAGTACCTGTTTTACTAACAAAAATAAACCCGAGAGGATTTTGTTTGTTATGAAAAAAAGCAAAACCAGAAATAGCTTTCAGCACTTGTTTTGCAGGCACCCTTACAGATGCAGCCCACGACCAGTATACAGCAGCGCCACCCAGCTTCTTCCCGGGAACTACGCTCAGCATCTCTGCATCAAGCTGCCATAGCTTTGAACTACGTCTATGAGCACCTGAGCTTTATATCTGTTTATTGTGTGAATCCCTTAGGAAAATGCCGCCTAAATTAACTGTTTCTTTGCTTTACCCCCTTCTGGCGTATGAAATGTTTCATAGGAGTGCTCTACTTTTGGATAGTGTGGAAATCTATTATATCGAACTGGGCTAAAATTAGTACTCGCAGAAATAATAGAATAATGTGTCCGTGAATATTTTAGGTGCAGATTTTAAAAATGAGAAATAATTTCTGAATGGGGTTTTCATCATTAACTGTACAGAACATATACCAGATATTTTAAATCAATAAAAGAAATACTTATGAATATGCTTTTCTCTATTAAACATAATGAAGCTCAGGTAGTAATAAATTTTACCTAATCATTCTTAGAAGTGTCACTTATTGCAAGTTGTAGGTAATATGCCACAATATTTTACTGCTGAGTATTCCTTAGTTCCTTTTCTTTTTTCACTTATAGTTTAAATTTTTATATTTAGAAATAGTTTTGATTTACTGAATAATTAAAATATAGTAGAGGGAGTTTCTGTGCATCTTTTACTCAAATTCCACTAATATTAATATCTTACATATTTGTGGTACCTTTATCAAAACAAAGAAATTGACATTAATGTAATACCTAATAATTGCAGACTTCACTTCTGTTTCTTTGGGTTATCCATTGATGTCTTCTTTTAAAAGAGAAATTTTCAAAATATCTCTGATCCATTCATCTGTGGATAGACATTTAGGTTGTTTCCATGTCTTGGCTATTGTGAATAGTGCTGTAATGAACACAGGGTACATGTAACTTTTTCAAGGAAAGTTTTGTCCAGATATATGCCCAGTAGTGGGACTTCTCTATCATATGGTAGTTCTATTTTAGTTTTCTGAGGTACTTCTACACTGTTTTCCATAGTGGTTTTACCAACTGACATTTCCCCCAACAGTAAAGGAGGGAAAACTTTTCTCCACAATCCTCTCAGCATTTGTTATTTGTTCTTATTAGTGATGGCCATTCTGACTGGTGTGAGGTGGTACCTCAGAGTAGTTTTGATTTGAATTTCTCTACTAATTAGTGATGTTGAGCATTTTTTCATGTGCCCATTGTCCATTTGTATATTTTCTTTGGAGAAATGTCTCTTCAGGTCTTCTGCCCATTTTACAACTGGGTTGTTGATATCACTTGTATCTGGAATCTAACAGACAGCACAAATGAACCTATCTACAGAAAAGAAACAAACTCATGGACTTGGAGAATAGACCTGTGGTTGCCAGTGGGAAGGGGGAGGAAGTGGGATGGACTGGAAGTTTGGGGTTAATAGATGCAAACTATTGCATTTGGAGTGGATAAGTAATGAAATCCTGCTGTATAGAGCAGGAACTACATCTAGCTACTTGTGATGGAAAAATGATGGAGGATAATGTGAGAAAAGAATGTGTGTATATATATACACATATATATATATACGTATGTATGACTGAGTCATTTTGCCATACAGCAGAAATTGACAGAACACTGTAAATCAATCACAATAGAAAAATTAAAAATCTTAAAAATGAAATTCACAACTAAAAAAAAATCTTTGAACAATAATCCTGCCTATCACATTGCTGTCATATCTCTTAAAACTCCAGTCTGTGACAATTAATCAGTCTTTCACAACCTTGAAACATTTGAAGTATTTGTAGAATCTTCTTCAATTTAGGTTTGCCTCATATTTTCTCGGGTTACAGATTTTGTAGAATGCCATAGAGGTGTAGTGGCCTTTTTGCATCGTATCAAGGGATACTTTAGATACTATGTCTTACTATGGCCGGTTCTAACCTTGCCCACTTAGTTAGGGTGGCATCTGCTAGGTTTCTTTACTGAAAAATCACTCTTTCCCCATCTGCATCTTATTTGCTAGAAAGAAGCCCATAAGTCTACACCACATTCAAGAGAATGTAAATGAGTACCCATCGTGGTTAAGTGGGTTAAGGATTCAGCATCGCTATGGCTGTGGTGTAGGTCGGCAGCTATAGCGCTGATATGACCCCTAGCCTGGGAATCTCCACATGCCACATGTGCAGCCCCAAAAAGGCAAAAGACAGAAGAAAAAAAAGGAAAAAAAGAGAGAAGGTAGATGAAGCTTCATCTCCTAGAGACAGGCTATTAAAACTTTATGATTTTATAAGTGATTTTAATAAATGATATAGATTAAACTTTGTTGCCATGCAAATACTCTGTTTCTTCTTAAACTCTAATTTGAGCATCCATCAGGGGATTTTCCTTGCAGCAATTATTATTATGCTATTCTAATGGTAATTTTCCACTTCTCTCATTTCTTCTTCAGGTATAAATTTTTCTGTAAGGAGGATCTTTTCCTTCTACCACATGCATTTTTTTAAAATTCAATCATTTATTTATATCTGTGTGTATTCAGCACTATTTTTGTAAAGTATTAATGTTATACTTCAATTTTTCTTTCATTTGACAAGGGTTTTAGAAGCCAAATTTTTAGTGCTAGGTCCTATTAATGGACCAATTAGGAAATACATCATGTATAAAAATCCATGTATGTACATACATCTACATTTATTTCTGTGTCTATCACTCTGTATATACGTATATTGAATTAAATAACTATCCATACATAACTCTTAATTCTAATCTAGGACCCCAAGTTTCATTCCAGCAGTCCAATTCTTACTGACTGACGTAATTTCTTTCTGACATTGGGAAACCGATCATTATGATCAATATATTTACTTATCTGTTCAATAGTGATATACATGCAAAGTAGCCTCAGAATTGCAAAACATTTACCTGAAAGAAGCTAATCAGGTAAATTAGAGTATCCCATTAGAATATTGTGTTTGTGGACAGTTATTTTTGTCTTTTGCTTTGAAACAGTCAGTTAAAACACTGCATTACGAGTTCCCATCGTGGCTCGGGGAAATGAATCTGACTAGAATCCATAAGGATGCAGATTCAATCCCTGGCCTCACTCAGTGCATTAAGGATCCTGTGTTGCTATGAGCTGTGGTGTAGGTTGCAGATGTGGCTCAGATCTGGTGTTGCTCTGGCTGTGGTGGGTAGGCTGACGGCTACAGCTCTGATTTGACCCCTTGCCTGGGAACCTCCATACATATGCCAAGGGTGCGGCCCTAAAAAGATTAACAACAACAAAAAACACTGCATTTAAAAAAAAAGAAGTTAAAGTCAGCTCTCACTTGCCCACAGCCTTCCATGAAATTTTTAAATATTTGTGATAAGATTAGATTCACTTTTTAGTAGTTTGCATTCATTTCTGGATTCCCCCAATTTTTCCATAGAGCAAAGTTTATTCTTTGTAGCAGAAAGCTCTATAGGTTTTGATAAAAGAATAATCATGTTGCCACCACCCTGGCACCCTGGAGATGAGTTCCATTAATAACCTCTTGTTGTAAAATTCTTCACGATAAATTACTTCTCATTGAATAACTAAGAATAGATCATTTTACTTTAGTTTCTTAAGCTTTGGGATTACATACATTTTATTTGGTACAAACTCCTAAAGAAAATCTGTTTCACACACAGATGTTAAAGAAATCTAAGATTTCTGAAATAACCACGAGTACTACTTATTTTGATTGCCATTAACAGAAATGAGAAATAATGATGAAAGGGGGAAGAGATTTTTTTTTTTCAGCGAAATTAAATTAACGGAGGGGAGCCCAGGACCTACTGTGCCATTCCTTTTTTTTTTTTTTTTTCCTCCTTCCTTCCATCTAAAAAACATTTCTTTATGGCAGAGACCTGCTGGAAGTCTAGCCAACAAGTCCACATTACAGAGATACAACTGATAGAAGTGGAAACAAGGCAAAGGGCTCTTAAAGTCTGGCTCCTAATGAGCAGTTTTCCAGTAACGTCTTTTTTTTTTAATTTTTATTTTTTCTATTACAGTTGATTTACAGTGTTCTGTCAATTTCTGCTATACAGCAAGTTCTAAACCAAAACTTCACATGCATTTCATTGACTTTCTTTGGCTGTAAGGAAGGCTGGAAAGGGCCATCACTTAGGTCTATTTCCATGCATAATAAAAAGCAGTCAGATGCCTTTTTCCTCCACATAGAGAGCTCCACTGTCTTGAAATAAGCACCTCCCATGGTACCTGTTCTCCTCAAACCATACACCACCCATGCTGAACATGATTTTCATTTCCTCTAATTTTATGAGTTATCTCTTTTTGACACCTCCCTTTACTTTTCCATTATTATTATTTTTCTTTTTAGGTTCACACCTGCGGCATAGGCAACTTCCCAGGCTAGAAGTCAAACCAGAGCTGCAGCTGCCAGCCTACACTACAGCCACAGCAACACGGGAATCAAGCCGCATCTGTGGCCGATGCTGCAGCTTGGGGCAACACTGGATCCTTAACCCACTGAGCAAGGCCAGAGATCGAACCCACATCCTTGAGGTCACTGAGCCACAACAGAAACTCCATCCTTTACTTTTTTTAAAAGCTATTGCTATAAATCTTGGTTTACATATTATTGCATATGACCAAAAAATACCTTCTAAGAGTTTAGTTCAAGTAATAAAGTATTTTTTCCCACAAAGGGAAAGAGGTAAATATTAAGGCAATTAAACATTCAATATATATTGAAATTAATCAACCAATATTAATGTTTTGGATTAAAAACAGATTATTTTTTCTTTCTTTTCCTTTTTTTTTTTTTTTGCTTCTTAGAGCCACACTCACAGCATATGGAAGTTCCTAGGCTAGGGGTTAAATCGGAGCTACAGCTGCTGGCTTACACCTCAGCCACAGCAATGCAAGTTCCGAGCCATGTCTGTGACCTACACCACAGTGCACAGCAGTGCTGGATCCTTAACCCACTGAGCAAGGCCAGGGATTGAACCCACATTCTCATGGATACTAGTTGGGTTCCTAAGCTAGTGAGCCACAATGGGAACTCCCAACAATTTTTTTTTCAAGAAAAATTTCTGAACTCTCACATGTCAGGAATACACGTTTATTTGTAAACTGATCCTGAATAAGTGGGACACGTGTCTACCTAAACAAATTTCCAAGCATGCATTAAGCAATTAAACAATTCTGACCAAGTCCCCTTTTTGCATGACTGAATTTTTTCGACCATGTTTTAAACTTCTAAATGTAGTTTAAGAATTTAATGCTAAATAGGAAAGCATTCTTTAAAACAAGGGCCCATTTAGTATGTCCTTTACAGTGATGAATATCTTTAAAACAACTTTTGTCATAAGTAGGCTAAATTATTATATTCCATCTTAGAGAAATGTCGTGCTGAGGTGATGTTTTAAAAATGAAGTCATTCCTTAGCTCTCTTTGCTGAACTTATTTTCAGTGACTAAAACACAGAGAGAGTATTCACTCCAGGAATGAACAAAATTCCTTCAAATAAAATTACTGAACTCTCACTAGCTGGGAACATGCATTTATTTCAAAATTGATCATAAATGTGTGAGGCAGTTTTCTACCTGACAGGAGATAAAAATGGAGTGGTGAGCAAAGAACAAATCATGCAAGTCATATTAAGGACTTTGTACTTCAGAGAATGGGAAGCTTACAAAGAGCTTGGTAAGGAGAAAGGACATAAATGTATTCATTTAAAAATTGTAACTCAAAGTGCATTTGTGATTATTCAATTAGAAACACGTTGCAATAATCCAAAATAATAGATGGTCGTATTATGGACTAGCACAGTGGCCTTGGGGATAGAAAAGGGTTTACAAAGTGAGGTAAATAATAAATATGACTTATGATCAATTAGGAGCAGGAGACAACAAAGATTTCTGGTTTGAGGAATTGAGTGTTGGTTGCTGATGTTTGATGAAATACACAGAAGTAAAGAAGTTTGGAAAGTATGATAATGTATATATTTGAGACATTCTAAATGGGCTTGTCTGCACATATTCAAGTGAAAATATTCACTATGGTATGGCTAAACATTTCTATAACTCAAGACAAAAAAGACAAACATAGATCAAATATTGTCTGTGTATACATTAATTGCAACAATTTGTATATATGATATCATTTTGTGTGGACCAAAAAGTTGTTGTTGGATAAAATTCTGTAAATTGTCATATTCTGGAGAAGAAACCAGCACAGAGGGCTGAAAAGGAACCACCAGACATTAAAAAAAAAAAAAGGCTGACAGACAAGTGGCGTCATCCTAGAAGATATGACAGAAAAATGTTCGAGCTGGGATTAATATATACACACTATTACAAGTAAAATAGATGGGTCACAAGGACCTACTGTATAGCACAGAGAAATCTACTCAATACTGTAACCTATGTGGGAAAAGAATCTGCAAAGAACAGATATATGTACCTGTATAACTGATTTAGTTTGCTGTACACCCGAAACAAACCCAACTTTATAAGTCAACTATATTCCCATATTTTTAAAAGGTCAGTTATTTCAAAGCTATCTGAGTATTTCTTTGAAAATTAAGTGTTCTCTAAGAAAAAAAGTGTTCACTAGAATATCCAACTGCAATTTTGGCATGAACAATTTCAGGAGTTTTGCAGGGCATAAGTCAGGACAGAAATATCTAAGGAAGGATTTGAAAGTACAGTATTTGTAGAAAACATTTATGGACAATTTATTTTTGAAATTTGGATCTGAATGTGAGGAGAATATGGGGGGGCGGTAATTAAAAAGCAACATAAACACAAGGAGAGTATTTTAAAGTGATCAAGACTTGAGCATTTTAAATAATGTAGGATAGAATCAGTAGTAGGGGAAATGTTATGAGATGAAGTTGGGAGAAACTATAATTTATAACAAAATTTCCTGAGATTGTGGATGGGAATAAGGTCTAGAATAGACTTAAAGAAAAAGAAACTACTTGAAAAGAATAAATACAGAAAAGACACAGGTGAAAATACATCGTTAGATTTGTTAAAGATGAAGGATTATGTTAACCTTCAGAAGCTACATATAGAATAACCAAAGAGAAGAGACATATTTAAAATACCTAAAGGAGAGGCCAGGACAAGTTTTTGACTTTCTTTATGAATTACAACAGTCAAAACTTTAAGGGGTTCCACTGGTGACGCTACCTATAAATTTAAAGTGGTCTAAATAAACCTACCTCTGAAGTATTCTTTAGATGTTATCATTAGCCAGGCTGAGTGATTGGGGCAGTCTGATGGGAGTTAATAGATCCCAGATAAGAGGTAAAATGCAATATATTGACATCATAGAAGCAGTCTTGAAGACAAGTTGATGCCTGATGTATTATGCAATGTGCAGAGAAACCAGAGGTCTCAGTTATTTCAAAGTGCAGTTTGGGGAACAATTAAAGAAGTGCTATGAGAGCAATAGCTGATTTTGGAAGTAGGATTTTTTTTTTTTTTTTGCCTTTTTAGGGCCGCACCTGCAGCATATGGACGATCCCAGGCTAGGGGTCGAATTGGTGATTCGCAGCCACAGCAATGCAGGATCCGAGGCATGTCTGTGACCTACACCACAGCTCATGGCAACACCGGATCCTTAACACACTGAGTGAGGCCAGGGATCGAACCTGCACCCTCATGACACTCGTCAGATTTACTTCTGCTGAGCCATGAAAGGAACTCCAGGAATATTTCTTATGGTTATAGGTTACAGGTGTGACCATGGGAAGATGTGTCAGAAGAGTCATGCGGGAGAAGGTGTCAAGGTGAACAGGCTAGGGGACTGAGAGGAAGGCTTCTGGGATGGGCTCCTTATATATAGACTTTGGCATTATTAACCAAGAACAAGATTGACGTGACAGTAGAAGTTAAAACTATATGCCAGTTACTCTAGCTTTAAGTAAGAGGAACAGTCAGAGATTCTCTAAATCAAACAGGTAATTGGAAGAAAAGGAAGGGGTTTTTTGAGAAAATTACATTACTTTATAATAGAATTAAGGATTTCCTGATGCATCGGTTAGTTTAAAATGTCCATAAGGGGGACAAAGGAAAAGGATAGGAGTGTAGGGGAAGAAGCCAATGAAGCTACATGCTGAATTTGAAGGTGGGAGCATTTAGAAGGATGAGTAACCCCGTTTGGGGGCTTCAGTGAAAAGAGCATCTTAGAGGAGAGCCAGAGTCCCCTGTATAAGTCTATGTGATTCATCCCTGCCCTTTCACAAGTTATTTATTCTGATAGCACAGCTAACAAGGCTGGACCATTGAATCTTCTTACCCAGTACCATCTCTTCTGCCTAAATCCTAAGTGAAATGTGAGTTTAAAACCTATGACTTAGGAAAGACTTCAGGAAAATGATAGTGTTTAAAATCTCAGAGGAAGGCTTTTCATGGAGAAAATGGTAAAACACAAAAAACAAACAAACCTCAACAAAACAACTAATATCACAACAATCCCTAGATTTTCTTTTCTTTTTTAAATTGTCACACCTGGAATCCTTTTCACAATAACCCCCTTACCATTCTTATGTGTTTCACCTATTATCATACACTTGAAGTTTTTCTAAGTCACTTATAAATCAGCTGAAATTCACAATAGGTAGATAGATAAAAATAGATAAGATACATATATATATATGTGTGTGTGTATATATATATATATATATACATATAATTATTGATTGAACTATCCATCTGACAGTACACACTACTTAGTGCTCTCACTTATATTTTTCGATATCTGTAGTTATCTCAAACACAATATTCCACTGTGTAAATATTAACATAGAGAATATTTTTCTTTGTTTACCTTCCAATACTGAAAGCATGGAAATTGCTTACACAGACTAATATAGGCACCATCTTCATTTTATCCTGATTGCTTTGGTAATACAAGAAAGATATCAAAACACATGGTGTCCTGCGTGATGATGTGATATAAACTATTTTGTGAGAATAGTTGCAATGGCTAGATTTTAGAGGTTCCTTAATGCACCCTGTCTAAATTCCAAGAGGTGGGTAGCAGATGTAGAGCTTAACAACATTATTTTTCCATTGAAACCTTTTAAAAAACACATACTGAAATATCAGCAGATACTTGTATTCAGTGGTGCACAGGCGAAAATGCTGTACCTCAGGATTCTGGAAAGTAGAATTGTAAATAAAAGCCAGAGTGGCTAAGGGTTTGAAGACTGAATCCAGTGTTGCCCAATATTTCCATCTACTACTGCAGCGATGCAGCATATTCCATTTAGTAATGTGTCCCATTATCCACGGGGATTCTCCAGAATTTGTCTGAGTGAGAATCACTGATCTTTCTAAACCTCACTGGACAAGAGCATCAAAGGTTAAGTGGGTTGTTCAAGGTCACAAAATAATTTTGTGACACAGTTTAGAAACATGGGTATCTTGAAGTATAATTCACAGTTCTGAATATTAAACCTGTTTTCTTCCTGTCACTAATTACAACTACTATACAACTGGAGTCCTTAATGTTTATGATGATTTAGTTGTTCTTAATCAGTGTAACTCCTATGACTGCCTCAGATGGGAATTGAGAGTGGTCTCTTTATGAATACATTGGTGAATGGAACGCTTTACATGTAGACTTACATAATTTATAATAGTAAGAAAATAGTTTCACGCTCTCCGAGAATATGAAAATCTATGGATATTGTTCTAACTTTCAGATGCAGCAACTCTACTTAGAGAAAAACTGAAATATATTCAGAGTAGTATGTCCAGAGTGGGAAAGAGATTTCTACAATAGCCACTGAAGGATTTGAGGATCTTTAACCTGGAGAAGAAATAATTCAGAAGTAATAAAACTATCATGACTTTTACAGGATCCCTGGAATTCCTGAATTTCAGTGACTTCTGATATTAATATGGGTTTGAAATTAGTCTTTACAGACTTAGAGGGTAGAATTAAGACAGTAATGTGGAAGATTTAAGGAAAAAAATATTTTGACTGATGCCCTTAAATCACATCTTTATAGAACTGCCTTCATAGAGCTTCTTCATCACTGAGATATAAAACTAATTCAGGAGTTCCTGTTGAGGCTCAGCGGTAAGAAACCCAGTGATTATGCATGAGGATATGGGTTCAATCTCTGTTCTCGTTCAATGATTCAGTAAGTTTAGGATGTGGCGTTACCATGGGCTATGGTGTAGGTTGCAGATGCAGCTCAGATCCTGTGTTGCTGTGGCTGTAACTGTGGCTGGCAGCTACAGCTCTGATTTGACCCCTAGCCTGAGAATTTCCAGATACTGCACCAGCAGCCCTAAAAAGCAACAACAACAACAAAACAAACAAACAAAAATGAATTCAAAGTAAGAGATGAATTACATTTTGGATTCTGATGATGCACACTAAGACAAAAAATCTCCTCAAATTTCTGGGCACCTACCATCCCATTCTTAATGAAAGATGATTTTCTATAATACCCAATAAAAGCTAGTTTCTTCCTAGAGACTTCTGGAAATTGTGAAATAGTAGAAGCAAACACAAGATTTAAGATCATTTATTTATAGGTCATTTGGGTTTCTAAATTCATTTCTTTCTTCCTTATCTACTAATAATAGAAGGAAAAAAGTTATATAGAAAGTTGTGGGATTGCTACATCAATGTCACTTAACAGCAAGTGTATTTTCTTAGTTATTAACTATACACAAATAATGGGGAGTAACAAATGAAATATAGTTCAAGAAAATCAGAAACATGTTAACTGGCATCTTGGTTTAAAAAAAAAGCCTTTTGGTAAAGCGTGGGGATCACAATTCACACATACATTATATTATAAAAATGTAGCAAATTAACAGAATGTTCCCCACAATACAAATAAAAAGGTGTAGGGGAATATAATTGGTGACCTTGATAATGGTGTGCAGTGGTCATTTTAAAAAGCTATAAGATGAAGCTACATCATCATGATGGAAATGGATTAGAACAAACATGTAATTGCAAAAGTCTATTAGAATTTGAGAGGGAAGTGTGATTGCTGTTGAGATGTTTGCGTCTTCACAGAATTGTGTTATAATGTTACTGTTAATGAACTGCAAAAAGAGATTCTTGCAAATTGTGTTTATGTCAAATTCCTTATTGTTCTAGCTAATAAGAGCGGGAAATGAGTGGAGAAGAAAATAAGGCACTGAAAAAGACTCAATGTTCCTGGTAATGTTTGGAGAACTTTTTATAGGGAGGAAGAGAGAGCAACAGAGGTAGAGACAGAGATGGAGATGCAGATGGAGATTAGGAGGGAGAGGAAAGAGAGAAGAGGATAGTATGAATTGAGGCTTTGGTTATTGTTGACTGCATCTGTCCAACCCACCACTGTTAATACTTCAATTCAAGCCTCTTAGGTTCTTGTTTCTACTGTAAGCAGCTCTTTGAAGGAAACCACCCTTCACAGGAAACCCCTTTTCACATCACTTTAGCAAAGCAAAATTGTAATTAATTTTTAAATCAGATACCCCCATGCTTTATTCATCTCTGGCCCTAGCACACCTTTCAAACCTTGTGATCACATATTATCTTCCCTAACTTGTTGGTTCTTTCCTTAGATCAAAGATGTAGAAATCAAGAATAAGTAATTAGGAGTTCCTTTCATGGCTCAGCAGTTAACGAACATGGCTAGGATCCATGAGGATGCGTGTTTGATCCCTGGCCTCTCGCATTGGGTTGAAGATCTGGCATTGCTGTGAGCTGTGGTGTAGGCCGGCATCTGTAGCTTTGATTCAGTCCCTAGCCTGGGAACTTCCATATGCCACAGGTGTGGTCCTGCATAGGAAAAAAAAAAAAAAATGAGTAAGAAATAACAGAGGATCAGATCTCATCCCTAACTTCTCCTTCAGTAATCTCAGTTGAACAAACTGTGTGAATAAGATGGAATCTAAAGAAAGATCACAGGATGGCAACAAGCCTACATGCAGTGGGGCATGGCTGGTGACCACTCTGACTTCCTCTCTCAATGATTAGCTGAGACTACTCCTCTTTTCCCTTTAAAAACCTTCACCACCCTCTGCTACACACGGGGCATATATGGGTAACACTCGGTCTTTTTCCATTTTTTATACTGGATTTCCTGATGTAAAGCCATAGATCACTTCACTATGTCCTCTAAAAACCTGTCGCAGTACCTCTTATATAGCGGACACTTAATCAGGAGTTGTTAGACAGATGAAGAAGTGATAAATGGATGCCTTGGATACTCAGAAAGAGGGAAAAATGTAATACTCACATTTTAACTAAATAAGCCGAGAGACGTTTTCCCTCCTGAAAATCATACTCTAACAATGAGAACTTCAAGGGCAGAGGTGCTCAGAGAAGATATTTTGAACACTGTTTCAATGATTTGCCAAAATACTTAAAAGAAAATATGAGCTGAGAGATTGGTAGATAAAGCGTAGATAGATAATTAGGATACTTTAATGTTTGAGTGGGAAACAATATTTTTATCAGAATTATTGGAATTTACATGTTTTAATACTGAACTAATAAGTCATATAGAGGTACAAGACATTTTAAAGTAATTCGATGGCATCCTTTCAATTTCTGTTAGGTAATGAAAATTTCATGAGGGTTTAGTACCAGAACCACCAATTTTTATGCCAAACTTCTATCACTGAGAATCTAAATTCCAATGAGAATTTACTATCTAACCCCTCTCTATTTGTAGATTCTTAAACAACGTACAAAAACAGTTCTTCAAACAGGATCCTAGCAAATTTAATAATGCTAAATGGTATCCCATGGACTATACAGAAAAGAATCAAGCTTACCCATCTAACACAGAATCAAAATAATTTACCTTTAATATTCAGTTTTTATATGCTTACCCTGAAACTGTGAAAGGAAAAGTTTATATGCACAGGTAAATCTGATTCCTTTCTTTCTGCTATTTTGTATTTTCAGATTTTCTAATCCCCATGTAACAAAATATCACATCATTTTTCAATTTGTTTGTAACTAATCAGTTGATAGTGTGCTTCTCAAAATCAATCATATTGATGCCTGTTTAGAAGTATCAATATATTTAATTAGCACTCTTGGCTTAAGATTTAGAATGTCCAGAGAAGACATTTCCAGGTTCATCTAGCAGATTAAAACATCCTATTGAATGAATTTGATCCTTCACATAGACTTTCCTAGTCTTTTCAGTATGGGAGATAAGGCAGACCTTTATTTGACTAAGAATTTCCAATAACTTTCAAGAATATTACAAACACATTTTGTAGTCAATGCACTGTGTATATGTATGAATGTTTTCTTAGTCAAATATGAACAATGTGGAATGATCCACACATTAATAGACTATGAAGCAGTACAAGTTTGACTGAAAATCTACTACTGAATATTGTCCAAGGAAAAATTGACCAATTATTTATCTATATCCTCAAACTCTCCATCTTACTGATTAGTTTATTATCACTACATACAACATCCTGCAGAATTTCTGACATAATTAATATTTTACATGTTTTTCCTTCTTTATAATGTATCTGAAAATTATATATAAATAATATTAAGTATATCTTAAAGAACCCATATTGTTAAGTCTGTGTTATTCAGCTATAGGTTTGAAAATTATAATAAATTCAAAAAATTCAGTTGTTCAGTCATACTAGTTACATTTCATGTGCTCACTAGCTACCTAATATTACAGAAATTTCAATCATTGGAGAAAGCTTTATTAGCCCTAGTCTAAGATAAAATTTTATATATTGGATGTCATAATCTTTTAGAAAATGTGTTAGTTAACACACGTAAGAAATATTATCCCATTTCTTAACAAGCTTATAAAAAGTGGTCTAAATATTTTATATTAAATATGTTTATTTACTTTGCAAATTTGTAGAAAATTTATTTTTTGGGGAGAAATTTTAAAACAGCAGTAAATATTTTATATTTCAAAAAATCCCCTAAATATTACTTGAGGAAATATTCCTTTTGTATTAAAAATGCACATATGGGAGTTCCCATTGTGGCTCAGTGGTTAAAGAATCCGACTAGGAACCATGAGGTAGCGGGTTTGATCCCTGACCTTGCTCAATGGGTTAAGGATCAGGCATTGCTGTGAGTAGTGGTGTAGGTTGCAGACATAGCTCGGATCCCAAGTTGCTGTGGCTGTGGCATAGGCTGGAGGCTACAGATCTGTTTGGACACCTAGCCAGGGAACCTCCATATGGCCTAGAAAAGGCCAAAAAAAAGACAAAAAAATGCACATATGTACATTTGCATAGATCAATTACATTATATTCGCTACTTCTAGAAGAAAAGGAACTAGCTTGAAAAACTGAAGGGGTAAAGTTGAACAAGGGCAGAGACTTAAATGAACCAAAAGCAGTGCATCATTAACCTAGGAATTAGATTAATTCAATCTCTGTATCAAAAGTTAAAACCAAATATAACAAACATGCTTTCCCAGAAATATGGGGAAATTATGGTCTAAGACTGTATTTCTTATGCTACCCAATATGTCAGATTCTTATAGCCTTCCTAAAACAGCTACCAAAAATTCTTTGTCCCAGGTAAAGGCACTTCCTTATTTCCTCTGAACAACAACTTTACAAATAATGAGTTTTATAATTTATACTCATCTTTTAAAAAAAGAACAAATAAGATCTCATCTTAATCTCTCCAAATTTCAATTTATCTTCATCCAAACACCAAATATTTCCAGAATATGAAATAGGTCTTAATTCTGTTGAGATTATTTGCTGCTTACTTAAATATACACTTAAAATACAGATGGTAATATATTTATTAAAACATTAATAACAGATTAATCATGTAGATTCTAAAAATATCACAAATTCTAGACCAAATGTTTTACTCTCTGTTCCTTTTGAGATTCACTGCCATGAAAAAATATACATCAGATTGGATTCACAACAATCACACAGGATGCAAACATGTAGCATTAAAAGGTCAATTACCAAATCTGCTGGGAACATACCAGAACTAATAGAAAGATTAAGACTGAAGAAGGAATAGTTTCTAAGCCAAGTGACTTCCAGTTTGCATAGGTAAAAACATAGCCTTTGTATGTTCTAGGACAACTTGCATAGCAATTATTTACTTAATTTTTCTTCTGTAAAGTACTAATTATTTATTCAATTAAAAATACTAGAACATTCGCCAGTTGTTTGGAACTGTACAAGACAACACTCTGGGCATGGGCAACATTCTTTATAAAATAAGGTGGTTGTAATAAATGATCTAAAAAAGATCCTAGGCTTTTATGTTGTATTTTTATCTCTTTATCTTAAATACAATGGTACTCTGAAAACTTCCTTAAGATAAAGATAACACATCAGCACAGATTTAGTTATGTATAAAATTCAATTTGGAGACACTCAATATTTATGGTATTGATAGGTAATTATTATTAAAAAGATACAAAACATTCTGGAGAGAACTCTGGTAGAAGGCAGAAAAGGATCACTTTCTTTGGTGAAGTTAATAAATTATGATGATAAAAATATCATTCAGGAAATGTTTAATCATTTTACTGTAATTATATCTCTTGCATCAAAATTCATGTCTATTGTTGCTTTTTCCTCTGTTTTTTGTTATACTTGATATTAATCTACATCTCTTTGTTAAAATCTGTTGCTTAAATATTAGCATATGAATTCTTCGTAGTTACTTTCTGACTAAAGCCTGGAAACATAAAAAAACAGTGATTAATTTACTGAGTCATTTGAATCTGAAAACTACTAAAACCCAGACATGTCTATGGTTCACTATATTAGCCATATGGTTGTAAGACTGCAGTTGTTTTTGGGTTGGTAGAAAGTTGTGTAATCAATCAATGAGGGTAAAAAGATTTTTGTACTGAAAATTTTTCCACAAAGTAAGTAGTATCAGAACAAATTTAAAGATTTAAGCACCCATTTTCCTCTTTTGCTATGTGAATTTTTCAATTATTTTGGTTTAACATTCTTTTATTTTTTTTATTTTTGCATTAGAGCTAGTTTACAGATTTCTATCAAATTTTCCAACTGTACCACGTGGTGACCCAGTTACATGTACATATATGGAGTCCCCGTGCGCCTGACAAATGGTTTAACATTTATTAAGTTTTAAACTAGGTAGCTTCAATATTTAAAATAGCTGGGTTCATTACTGCTGAGCCACACGGGAACTCCGAAAATAATTTTACTGGGAGTTCCCATAGTGGCTGAACAGAAACAAATCTGACTAGTATCCACGAGGATGCTGGTTCAATCCCTGGCCTTGCTTAGTGGGTTGACCATTGGGTGTTGCTGTGAGCTGTGGTGCAATTTGCAGACATGGCTTGGATCCTGTGTTGCTATGGCTGTGGCATAGGCTGGCAGCTATAGCTCTCATTTGACTCCTAGGCTGGGAACTTCCATATGCCATGGGGCGGCCCTAAAAAGCAAAAAAATAATAATAATTTTAAAAATTTTACTAAATAATATAATTTATCATGAACCACCTACATTCTTTGTATACCATAAACATTGATTTGTTAGTTTACTTCATTTAGAGTTTTTATTCAGCTTATTTCTTTAGGAAAATCAAGGAGAAAACAATAAAAATATAAAAAATTTCATGGCAACTGAAATAAAATAAAAATATATATGAAATAGTTATTGAATTTAAGCTTTAATTTTGATCTATTATGTAAAGTGGAGATTTATTTCTGATAAAAGAAAGCAATCTAAATTTGGTAGGATTTCATATTTTGATAATAAATGCTTATTAATAAATATATTTGTTAATGTAATATGACTCACAAAATATATTAAATACCTCAATAGTAGATGGTAGTCGATAAAGATTATGCTAGTAGGATATGCAAAAGTGCTGACAGGCTATTACAAATGTAATGCTTGACATCTTGATTGGTTTGTCAAATGAACAAAATAGAAGTAACGACTGTAGAATCTTCAAATGTTTACTAACAACTTAAATAATTTCACATATAATTTCTTCAAAGCCTTAGGCTCTATGAATATGAAAGAATTAAATATACCCCAAAATTTAGTTCATATTCCATAACAGTGAAATGTTGTTATTGTATAGTTGAATGTTTCCACTGAATAGAGAATACAGGTGAATGGACAAAAAAAGTTTTACTCAACTAATAAAAGGCAGTCCTGAAAATTTAATTAATATATAGCTTAACAAAATATTCTTAGCTAATTAACCTATGATTTTTTTCCCCTAAAACATACCAAAATACCAAAAGTTAAAACATCAAATGAAATAATTATTTTTTTCTCAGGTAGGCTTTTAATAAAACGACTTTTTTTTCCTGTCAATAAACTTCATCTCATATTATAGCTAGAATATGATGACTTTCATGATTTCCTGGGCCTACAGCGTAGAGGCCAATATACAGAAGTAGATTCAGACTACTTTCTAATGGCTTTGTGAGGTATGTATTTTTTTTTTTTTTACACTGCACCTGTGGCATATGGAAGTTCCTTTGACCTGCAACTGCAGCAATGCCAGATTCTTAACCCACTGTGCAAAGCCAGGGATCTTAACCCACTGAGCAAAGCCAGGGTCCATAACCCACTGAACCACAATGGGACCTCTGAAGTTTATGATGCTTTCACAAACCAAGGGTTATACCTAATCCCACACCTTTCCTTGAATTCCATAAAGCAGAATTTCTTAGTACTAATAATATTTTATAGGTGATATTTCAAGTAACATGTATGGTACAAATAAAATTATTAAATTTTGTAAAAATGTAAAACACTTTTAGCTAACTGAAATCCTAACTTTACAATTAACATAAATATTAACATCTGCCAAAATACTCTAACTTTTTGCATAAAAATATTTTATATAACCCATTTAATTTTTAATCTGCTTAATACAGGGATGAATTTTGGCATGTAAAAAATATGTTATTACTTTTACTAATTTCATTAAAATAATTATTTAAATGGTAAAATCCAATTTAACCTTAAGTCCCTAGGGAATGTAAAACAAATTTTCTTCATGTCAATTAATGTTTAAATAAAAAAGTATTAAAATCTGGAATTAAATTTTTTAATGTTGATATTTTTAGTTTGGCATTTTAAAGCTGTGATCAACGTATTGCATTTAGACTCTCTGGTTCAATGAGCTATTATATGAAAAGCGGTATTTGTATTTTTAAACACTTCTGGATTTTACTTTTGTTTTTAATTTATAAATATTAAAGATTCATATAATTTATGTAGTTCATATAATTTTCTAATTCATATAAATGCTGTGGCTCAAGTTTTACAAAACTGTAATATATAACATATAATGCTATATACACATATATACACACTATACCTATCTACATATATATGAACACGTCTAGATTTAAATCTAGATCTATCTGTACAATATCTTTGAGAAAGACAATCACTCTAGATATGTTTTATTGACTTCCTCTGGGTATCAGTGTATTAAAATACATTATATCTCAAACAGTGAGACAATGTTAAATGTTAAAAAAACATATATTTCAGAGTTCTCAATGTGGCTCAGAGGTTAACAAACCCAACTAATATCCATGAGGACAAGGGTTCAACCCCTGGACTTGTTCAGTAGGTTAAGGATCCAGCATTTCCATGAGCTGTGGTGGAGGTCACAGACATGGCTCAGATCTCTTGTGGCTGCGGCTGTGGCACAGGCCAGCGGTTGTAGCTCTAATTTGACCCCTAGCCTGGGAATCTTTTTAGGGTGCAGTTCTAAAAAGACAAAAAAAATTATGTTTCAGTTAAATAGTGCCATCGGTATAGCACATCATAAAGTAAATGCAAATTTTCTGCCTAATCTATTTAATCTATTTACACATGAGAAAATCAAGTAAACGTATTACCACCTCAGTTGTGAATTAAATCTTAAATTTCCAGACTCAGTTTTCTCCCCTCTGAACTCGTCTATGTTCCTTCTCTCCTCTGAGCCAGGTATTGGAAATACAATAACAAAGGTGACACAGTGCTTACATTCTGGTGTGAGAGAAAGCTTCTTAAGCTATGGCATAAAATGATTTGTCAATGCTAAATCATTAAATCATAAAAAGGATTGGCGTATATGTATGTGCAAAGTAGAGACAGGTAAGCCAATGGAGTGGTAAGGGCATTTGAGAGAGCAGGATAGTTACTAGATGGAGAGGGAAGGTATCAGGGAGAACACTGATTATCAGCAAATGCCAAAGAAACGGGAGTGTCGGGTTGATGAAAGCAATGGAGAGATATGTAATACCGTTCTAAAATATGAGACATGGAGAGCGAGCAGTAAGGAGAAAACTGAGGAGGTCAGAAATGGATGAGTCATAAAAGGACTAGTAAACCATAAGAGTGCTGAGGAGCATCTCAATACATGAGTTTTGGAATTAGGCCGTTCTCAGTATGTGTCCAAGATTGTTACTGATTACCTGAGTATACTTGAGCCAGTCACTAACTTCTTTTCAAATATATGTTTTCTCATGTGTAAAACTGAAATAATAGTAGCCCTACTTTCTATAATTTCCATGATACAAGTCTGAATACACTATCACAATGCCAGGGACATTTTAAAACCTTGTGGGAGTTGTGCTGAAAGCATCCTCCTCTACCTAAAAATCCGATCTTCATTCCAAAGCATGGTTCCTCCCCAGAGATTTTCCTACATCCCATGGGTCAGAAGCGTGTTGCATTTCTATTTACCTGAAAAGGAGACTGGGAATCTTAATGTTTAGTCATATAGCTTCTTTAATACAGACAAGCAAGGTAGTTGGAACATGTTTTTCATGATCGCATCTATAATACATGCAACAAACCTATAGCCACAAAGAGTCACAATTAAAGGATTTTAGTCAGGGTCATTACATAAAGATTTTTCAATTTAGGACAATGCCTCCAGCATTGTCCTAAACAGATTAGTGGAAGGAAATTACAGGAATATAACACATTTGTTTTCTCCATTGAAAAGAAGCATCACTGATGAGGAAAACATAGAGACGAAAGTGAAGGGTTTTAAAGAGATATTTTGAGACAGTTTCCATGGAGAAAGTAAGTGGCTAGGGAAACACAGAACTATTTCTAGGAGTTATTGATGCTTGAGATCATGGCAATATCCATCCCAAATATATTATACAATAACTTTTAGAAAAAAAAATCAAATCCTATTAAATTTTTAAATTTTAATTTAGAAAAATGATTTAACATAAAAGCATATAAATATATATGTATAATATATATTCTTTGTAGCTAAAAATGATTGAGATTATTATATATCTACCCTACTTATATTCCATGGATATAAAGTCTTAAGCTGAAAAGACTTAAGAAATTATTTAAACCAATTTTACATAACTTATATTAAAGGGAAAGAACAGGATATATTTGAAATTTAGTGTAGAGTATGACCTAGCATAGGTAAATTATTTTTATTAGATAAGAATAGGAAATTTTCATTGAAATCAAGTTTTTATAAGACTGTGATTGACAGTGAACCAATCTGGCCTTTATCCAAAGGTCAATTAAATAAAAGGAGATCATCACCACTCTCAAAGAAGGAGCAGATAAATTAGGAGAAGTGAGCATTTTATCTAAAATTTGTAATTTACAAAATATATCCAGAGAACACTTTTTTCATAAGCATCCCTGTAAGGTTTTAAAAACAAAATATTATAAATACAGATGTATAGAAAGACAACTTTTGAGTTGAGTTGATTCAAATGGCTATGACAACTTAATTTAGATCACATTTACTACGGAATATATTGATTTTACTTCCCCTGAAATTATAAACTAGGCACTGGGGTGTGTACTGCAGCTGTACCCAATGGTGAATTATTTCAAATAGAAGTAATGGGAATTGGCCATAAATCATAGATTCTAATTGAACATGCCTCTGAATTACATCAAACAGTCAACACGAATGTTAATTTAAAAAAAATCCTATTTGTAAATTCTGTTTGGGCCTTGCTGTAATTTTGAATTCAAAAAAATTGGCAAAATTGCCTGAGTTAAAGAAAACATATACCAAATCTAAGTATTTGTATAGGTACCAAAGCCGTCAAATACCATGTGTCTTTCTAAAAAGGAAAACAGTGTGAATTGAGAGATACTCCATGTTCCCTGATAGGAAGATTAATATTGTCAAGATGTTAGTTCATCACAGATCTACAGATTCAACATAATCCTAGTCAAAACTCAGCAAGTTATTTTTTGGATATCAACAAAATGATTCTAAGGTTTACATGGAAAGGCGTAAGACCCAGGATAGTCAAAACAATATGGAAGCAGAACAAATTTGGAAGACTGACACTATCTAACTTTAAGGCCTACTGTTTAAATCCCCAATAATCATGACAATGCAGAACTTGGGGCAGAGTAGTCAAATAGACCAATGGAATTGAATAGGCACCCCAGGATTAGACCCACTGAAGAGAAAAAAACAGTCTTCCTGTGTCTCCTCCAATGTCAACCACTAAATTTCTGACACTTCTGGACACTAAAAATCTGTGGGTGGTTTTCCACACCAAGACATTCTGCAATTCCAGCTCTTATATTCAGTTCTTATATTATCAACTGAGTGTTAGCATCAGATTTCTCAAGCTGAAGGCTCAGTCCCACAAGACTGAACCTCTCTATGCTTCAGATGCCAGTGACAAGTCATCTGTACTTTTTATCAAATGGCTATAAATCAGAGGTTCCCAAGACCCCCTCCTTGGGTGAGAGTAACCTGCTAGAGTAGCTCACAGAACTCAGGAAAACATTTTGCTTACTAGATCACTGGTTTATTATAAAAAAGATATGACCCAGGAAGAGTCAGAGGGAAGAGCTGCACAAAGGCATGTATGTTAGAAGGGACTAGGGTCCTTATGCCTTCTGTGTGTGGGCTACTCTCCTTGCATCTCCACGTGTTCACCAACTTGGAAGATACCTGAATCTGATCCATTGTATTTTTATGGAGGCTTCATTAATGCAGACAAAACTGATTAAATCATTAGTGGCTGATTCAACACCCAGTCCCTGTCCTTCCCCTGAGGTGTGAGATGGGACTGAAAGTTCCAACTCTCTAATTATATGGTAGATTCCCTTGGCAACCAACCACCATCCTATGATGATTTTTAAAAGTCCCCTCATAACATAGTTTCAGGTGTAGTTGAAGGGGCTTTGATCCTGGAGCAAGTTTGGAAGCAAGGAACAAAACTAAATATAACCAAAATACCCATATGGCTCTTATATAGGAAACTACAAGAGTTCTAGAAGCTAAGGACCAGGACAGTGAACAAAGAACAAATATGTATTTCTTATCATAAATCACAGTGTCATCCCAACATAAATATAATGAACAGATCTTTCACAAAAGAGCAAAGGCAACACAACAGAGCAATGACAGCCTTTTCAACAAATGGTGGCTCCATGTAAAAATGAATTTGGACACAGGCCTTACTCAATTCATAAAAATTAACTCAAAATAGATCACAGAACTAAACGGAAAATGCAAAACTATAAAACTAATAGAAGATAACAAAGATAACAAAGGAGAAAACCTAGATGACTTTGGGTATGGCGATGACATTTTAGATACAGTACTTAAGGTGTGATCCATGAAACAAATAATTAATAAATTGTATTTCATTAAAATTTAAAACTTTTGTCAAGACAATGTCAAGAGAACAGACTTTTGGTTGCCAATGGGGAGGGAGGAGTGGGATAAACTGGGAGTTCGGGGTTAACAGATGCAGACAATTGCATTTGGAATGGATAAACAAAGAGGTCCTGCTGTACAGCAGAGGGAACTATATACAATCACTTGTGATGGAACATGATGTAAGATATTATGAGAAAAATAATGTATATGCATGTATAACTGGGTCACTTTGCTGTACAGCAGAAATTGACAGAACACTGTTAATCAACTATAATAATTTTTTAAATGTCAAGAAAAGGAAAGAATACACCAGAGTGGTAAAACATTATTTTCAAAAGATATATCTGATAAAATACTGCTATCAAAATATATCATTCTTAAAGCTCAACAATAAATCAAACAACTCCATTGAAAAGTGGGCCAAAGTCCTTAACATAAACCTCTCTAATGAAGATATACAGATAGATGGCAGATAAACCTATGAAAAGATGTTCGAATCATAGCTATTAGAAAAATGCAAATTAAAACAATGAGATGCTGCTACACACCTATTAGAATAGCCAAACTAGAACACTGATAACACCAAACACTGTCAAAGATGTGGAGTAACAGTAACTGCCATTCATTGCTGGTGGAAATGCAGAATTACACAGCCACTTTGGAAAATTATTTGGAGGTTTCTTAAGAAATTAAATATATTCTTAGCATGCAATGCAGAAATCATGCTCCTTAGTATTATACAAAGTGCATGAAAACTTATGTCACAGAAAAACCTGTACATGGATGTTTACATCATCTTTATTTACCACTGTCAGAACTTGTAACTAATCAAGATGGCCCTTAATATATGAATGGATAAATCAACTGGGGTATATACAGATGATGGAACATTATCCAGCACTAAAAAGAAATTATCTATCAAGCCATGAAAAGATATAGGGGAATCTTCAGTGGATATTACTAGGCGAAAGAAGCCAAACTGAAAAGGCTGCATACCACATGATTCCAACTAGGTGACATTCTTGAAGGAACAAAAGTGTGGAGAGAGTAAAAAGACCAGTTGTTGCCATGGTTTCAGAGGTGAGGGAGGGACGGGTAGGTGGAGCATAGCACATTTTTAGGGTAGTGAAAATGCTTTGTATGATATCATGAGAGATATCATGTTAATGTTATTAATGCTTAGTTAATGTTTGTCCTTTTGTGTAGGTGAGGAAGCCGCAGCACAAAGGCATTAAATTTCATACTCAAAGTCGTGTGATTGGTAAGCAGTTTTAATCATGTCTTCTTTCCCAAAGTCAATTATCTATATTACAACACTCTTGCCTCTTTAATATCAGTGCCCTATATATCCGATTAATGGACAGTCATTATTACTGACCAACATACATTGTTTTAATGAATATTTATGGTCATATTTAGCTTCATTTCTAATGGTTTTATTGAAAAGTTTTAATTTTAAATATTAAATAAAAAATGGTAGATGGCATATATTTTAAAAACTATTTGTAATTGTCATTTTGTTGTCACGTTTTAAAAATATTCTCTTTCAAACATCATATTTTATCAAAAAAAATGGAAATTAAGTATTAGATGCATTGGGAAAACCTTGTTTTTGGTATATAAGTAACAGGGTAATAATACTTTTCTTTCCTGTATTTTCCTGAAACTTTTATTCTATTGAAATATTGTCTTGCAATTTTTTAATATTCATTATTGCTTATCTCTTCCCAAGTTATGTTTAAAAATAATTTGTTAAAGAATATGGGGTACGATTTTAAACTAGAGCTGTAATGCTCTAATAAATTAGCTATTTTCCTACCACTTTGAGCCCATCATATGAAAGCACTTGATTTCTGTTAAGTATCATTAATTAGCATTTTAATGTCATTAAACTATTGTAAAATACTTTACATAATTTAGAGGAATATAAATCATATAAAAGTTATCCTTTAGAGAGTATTTGCGAAATTTAAATATATGTAAGGATTTATAAGTGCCTTTATAGCATACTATAACACTTTTTGCATTAATTAAATAGGAAGGTAGTTTCTACTAATTATTCCCAATGTAATAACTGGTGAATATTATAAAAATAATGCTTAAGTATAGAATAAAGGACAATTTATCATGCATGCTCCTTGTAAAACAGAACAACAAACAACAAAATAATAAATGTACTCATGGGAATTTTTTCAGTATCTCCTGATTCATGTATTTACAAAGATGTGCTTTGTTTAACTTACTTTATAAGCTCCAATTCCCTAAATAAATCCCCAGCAGAAAACAAAATCCCAAGAGTTTCTTTGCAGATTATGTGGTCATCAGAAAGCCTACTGGACACAAGTCCAGAAATCCTCAGTTTTCCTTTGAAGTTTGCTTGAATTGCAGTGTGGAGTTTTACACGAGACATACCAGGTAATAGCAGGTACTAGTAAATTTAAATAAGAGATCATGGATGTGATTTTTGCTTAGGATTATGTACAGAATGTGCTCATTCTCATGTGCATATTTGTTTATGATAACAATGTTGAACTACTTTATTGCGTACTTCCTTACATTATTAAACTAACATTTAATTGTGATTAATTATAAATAAAGTATTCAATATTATAATATATATTCTGAACATAGCATTAACAATGTGAACATTCAATAAATAATTAAACACTCCTAAAATATTAATATAATATCTATCTTAATTGCAAAATCTATATGTGTAAGGCATATCTGGGGGCTACTATAGGTACATTGTATTGTAATACATATTTTTAGGCTTTAATTAAGGAATTAAGAATTATATTGTTGTTATTAATGAGAGGCTTTATTTAAAAAAATTGAGGATAACTGTCTTTATTTTCTATCTAAAATCTTAATTTATAATTATACATATTAAAAGTGTTTTTAATTAAATTTCTTCTACTACGGACTTCATATGTCCGTACAAATTAAAATTATATTGTTGAGGTTTGAATGGGTATTTACTGGTCCCCAAATCTAAGACATTTCACCCTACTTATACCCCCAGAAAAACAAATATAAATTACCATAACACTGATTAATTTTAATAGCGTGATTACTAACCCCAAAGGTAAAAAAGTATAGCAAGTTATAAATTATCTATATCTAAATCTGTATCTAAATCTATAAATTATCTGTATCTAAACCATAGGAAAAATAATCTCATATTCATTGATGCACATGAAAATACAAAATAAAACACACACACACACACATACCTCTGAATTAGGCCTCAAGAAGAGAGGAAATAAAAAGCAAATAGGTGACCAAGATTTTGATCTAGATCTGTTATTAGCTATTCTTCAACAACTATCATTTTATTTACCATGTATCAAATAGTCTGCAAAGGACAAAATTTCCGAGAGATTGTTTTGGCAGGAGTGCAACTAAAACAATTTGTGGGAAGTTCCCATTGAGATTCAATGGTTAACAAAACCAACTAGTATCCATAAGGACACAGGTATGATCGATCCCTGGCCTCGCTCAGTGGATTAAGCATCTGGCATTGCCATAAGCTGTGGTGTAGGTCACAGACATGACTCAGATCCCATGCTGCTGTGGCTGTGGCAGAGGCCTGCAGCTATAGCTCCATTAGACTCCTACCTTGGGACCATCCATATGCCATGGGTATGGCCCTCAAAAGATAATAATAATGGTAATTATTATTATTATTTATGATCGTCATAGCTTATGTAGCTCCTTTCTACATTATCTTCCTTCTTTGGAAACTTTGTGATCTAGTATGTTCCTTATTTAAAAATCAGTGAATGGAAGGAGATTGAAGCAGTTGCTTCAAATTTAAAATTTCTATTTATTAATTTATTTAACTATTTGTTTTCTTAAGCATACAACATATCAAATGTTCAATTCCCCAAGGCTTGTGTAAGATGCATGAGTAAGAGCGAAAAATAATTGCTCTCATTCTGCTTATATTCTACTGGGGAAGGAAAAAAAAGGGGGGGAGGAAGAGTAGATAGTATTTTTTGTTTGTTTTTTTGCTTTTTAGGGCCACACCAAGGGCACGTGGAAGTTCCAAGACTAGGGACTGAATCAAAGGTACAGCTGCCAGTCTATGCCTCAGCCACAGCAATGTGGGATCCAAGCTGTGTCTGTGACCTACACTACAGCTCATGGCACAACACTGGATCCTTAACCCATTGAATGAGGCCAGGGACTGAACCTGCATCCTCATGGATCCTAGTTGGGTTTGCTAGCTGTTGAGCCATGATGGAACTCCATATATAGCATTTTTTGTAACAATACAGCAATTCAATTCAATAAATGTTTGTTGAGCATCTATGAGTGTTGAGCATTGTAAGGACAGTGGCTGATAAGAAAACAGAAAACAATCACTGAATATTCTTGCCTCCCCTGTTGTAGAATAATTGATCATAAGTGTTTGGATTTATTTTTGTGCTCTCTACTCTATTCCACTGATCTACGTGTCTGTTTTTGTGATAGCACCATAGTGTTTTGATTAGTATAACTTTGTAGCATAGGGTGAAGTTAGGGAACCTGATTATTTCAGCTCCATTCCTCTTTTTCAAGATTACTTTGGCTATTTGAGGTCTTTTGTGTCTCCATACGAATTTAAAAATTATTTGTACTAGTTCTGTGAAAAATGTGATGGCATTGAATTAACTAAACTGAATTGACTGAATTGAATCTGTAGATTGCTTTCAGTAGTATGGTCATTTTAGCAATATCCAGTCTTAAAATCCAAGAATATGATATTCCATAGGTCTGTGTCATCTTGAATTTCATCACTGTCTTACAGTTTTTGGAGTAAAGGTTTTGGCCAACTTATGTAGGCTTATTCCTAGTTATTTAAGTCTCTTTAATAAGTAGTGCTTGGAAAACTAAGCAGCTACATGTAGAAGAATGAAATTAGTACATTTTCTAACACCATATCCAAAAATAAACTCAAAATGGATTAAAGCCCTAAACATAAGACTACATACTATAAATCTCCTGGAAGAAAACATAGGCAGAACAGTTCAACATAAATTGTAGCAATATTTTTTTGAATCCATCTCTTAAACTAAGGGAAATAAATGCAAAAGGAAACAAATAGGATCGAATTAAACTTAAGAGCTTTTGTACAGCAAATGAAACCTTTGACAAAATGGAAAGACAGCCTACTGAACTGGAAAAAAAAATGCCAATGATGTTACCAAGAAGGTGTTAATATCCCACATATATAAATAGTTCATGGAACTCAACATCAAGAAAACAACTCGATTTAAACATGGGCAGAAGTGCTGAACAGACATTTTTCCAAAGAGTATATGCAGATGGCCAACAGGCACATGAAAAAATGTTTAGCACTGCCAATTATTATGGAAATGTAAATCAAAACTATAATGAGATATACCCTCATACAAGTCAGAGGGCTTTCATCAAAAGAACACAAATAACAAATGCCAGTGAGGCTATGGATAGAATAGAACCTTCCTACATTGTTGGTGGGAATGTAAATTGGTATAGCCACTATGGAAAAAAGTATAGAAATTTCTATAAAAACTAAAAATAGAACTACCATTTGACACAGCAATTCTACTCCTAGGTATATACCCAAGAAAAAGTGGAAATACTAACTCAAAAAGATGCATGCACCTCAATGTTCATAGCAGCATTATTTACAACTGCCAAGATACTGAAGCAACCTAAGTGTGCATCAACAAGTGAATGGATAAGTTAGAAAGCGAAAGACAGATACCATATGATATCACTTAAATGGGGAATCTAAAATATGGCACAAATGAGCCTATCTACAAAACAGAAATAGACTCAAGGACAGAGAACAGACTTGTGGTTGCCAAGTGGGAAGGGAGAGGGGTGGGAAGGCCTGGGAGTTTAGTGTCAGTAGATGCAAACTATTACATTTAGAATGGATAAGCAACGAGGTTCTACTGCACATATCTAATCTCTTCTGATAGAACATTATGGAAGATAGTATGAGAAAAAGAATCTGTATATATATACACACATATACATATATACATATGACTGGGTCACTATGCAGTACAGCAAAAATTGACACAACACTATAAATCAACCACACTTTAATTTTAAAAAAATGAATTGATAAAGAAGTGATGGTTTATATATACAATGGATTACAACCTAGCCATAAAAAAGAATGAAATAATGTCAATGGCAGACACATGGACTGACCTAGAGGGTATTAGGCTGAGTGAAGTAAGTCATAGAAAGAAAAATACTACAGAATATCATTTATATATGGAATATAAAAATACAACAAACTAGTGAAGGTAACAAAAAAATATGAGAACTCACAGATATAGAGAACAAACTAGTGGTTACCTAGGGGAGGGAGTGGGGTCATATAGGGATCAGAGTGGGGAGATACAAAGTACTGGTTGTAAGATAGATTACAACGGTGCATTTTACAATATGGGAAATATATCAAATATTTTGTAATAACTGTAAATAGAGAGTAACCTTTACATTTTTTATTACAAAACAAGAAAGGAAAATAATATGTTGTCAAGGAGCCTGATGTTTGGACAAAAGGCTGGAAACTAGTGCCTCTAGGCAAGATAGTTTCAAAAGGTTCTGAGTTAGAAAGGATTAGTATGTAATATTGAGAGCTTCAAAGAGGTTCCGTACATGAAACATTGCTAGTAAGAACCCTTTTAAACATAGGTAGGTTTACTAGAGTTAGAATGCAGCGCGAGTTAGGCAAAACTAGCAGCAAAAGGAAAAACGCTGATGTTAGTGATGTTAGGAAACAGACCTATAGAGACTTAAACCCAAAGGAAGCTAGTATGCCTGGGAGCATAACTCTGGGGGAACTATCTTTAAAACACGCAAATTTAGTAAAACACTCCAAAAAATTCTAGTATATATAGGATAGGCTTCTGGCATAAGGACAGGTCAGTGGCTGCTACAAACTCCTACAAAGGAAAAGGGAATCAGGCAGGCATTAAAACAGGACTAAACAAAATGAAGCATGAAAAAAAAAGAAAAGAGCTTTCTTAACAGATATGGAAAGATGTGACACAATCCTCTGCCAAATAGGAGCGATTATAAGCAGCAGTTAGGCCAATGGTATGAAATTTTGACCAACAAATCAGGAAAAATCTAATGATTACAGTCTCTGTTCTCAGTTAATCATTGTATCCTTTACCCACATTTCCTTTACCCACATTAAAGAAAATTGTGCGCTTTAACTGTTGGAATTTTTGTATCAACAATTGTAGCACTTATGTCAGCCATGAAACCCAAATCAGAATGATCAAGATATATACAATTTCTCTTTTTTGGTTTTCACTTTTTGTGCCTGAAGAGTTATTTTAGGTATCTTTAACATGCATAGCTATAAATGCATTCAGAAAACCAATAGAAAGTAGAAGTTAGTCAAATGAGTCAGGAAGAAAGAAATAAAGAGTACTGGGTACTGTGGTGAACTAGAGAATATATGTTCCATATTAAACAAGTTAAACTAACCTGTGCCATTTTAAATTAAAAAAAAATCTTTGAAGTACCCTTTGCAAATTCTAAAAACATTTTATAGTTGACTGTAAATACGTATGGTGGTATTGCTATTATACCTCAGTAAAATTGTGAGAACAGTGAGGGTGGAGGCATGGAGGTGATGGGGCATGGGGGTGAATACACCCAAGGGTGTATTCACATCAAGAAGATCATTCAAGATCATCTAGGAGAGTGACCAAGCTGGATACGGGATTAGTAAACGTTCAGAGCTCTTAAGTCTCAGGAAAAAGAGATTAAACTGTATCCTGAAGACATGCCATGTCACTCATCAATTTTAAACTTTAGAAAACGACATGAACATATGAATACATCTGAAATATTGCTGTGGCGACAATATGCTGAGTGAACTGAGAATAAAATCCATGTACTGCTATCTCTGCCTCAAAAACACAGGATGTGATAAATGATTCACCCAAGGGCAGGAAGCTGAAAAAGTTTGAAGAGAATCACCCTCAAACTCTAGTTCCTTTGCTTCCACATTCTGTGATCTCTAGTGGAACACAAACTTTTCCCCACACTAATTAAAGATCGGAAAATGAAATATAGGTATTATACTTAGAGGAAAAAATGTCTGCTTATAAATGGACCAGTAAAGTTCAAACATGTGTTGTTCAAGTGTCAACTGTATTTGAAGAATGAAATCCATGTACAACTTAATGGTGACTAAGGTTGAGGAAAAATTGTGAATGAGGTGATTTACATTTACTTAAAAATACCAAACTACTTGTGTTGATACATTTGTCAAATGATGCATTTGTTCAATCTTTATTTTAGCCTATTATAATATTTCAAATTCTGTTCCAGACACTGGTCATAAGAAAATGAATAAGACCAATTAATACACCATATTTATCCCAGTGATGCTGGGGTTTTTCAATATCTGCAAGTCAATCAGTGTAATATACTACATTAACAAACTGAAGAGTGAAAAAACCCATGATCATCTTACCTAGATGCAGAAAAACCTTTTCATAGAAAGCTGGCATAGAGGGAACATGCCTCAAAAAAATAAATGTCATATATTACAAATCCAGAGCTAACATCATACTCAAAGGTGAAAAGCTGAAATAATTTCTTCTAAGATCAGGAAAAAGACACTCGCCACTTTTAATTCAACATAATTTTGGAAGTCCTAGCCACAGCAATCAGGGAAGAAAAATCACAGAAATCTTAATTGAAAAGGAAGATGTAAACTGTCATTGTTTGCAGATGACATGATACTGTATGTATAAAATCCTAAAGATTCTATAAGAAAACTAGTAGAGTTCATCAATGAACTTGGGAAAGTTACAAGATACAAAATTAATGCACAGAAATTATGTTTTTTTCTATATACTAACAATGAAAGACCAGAAATATAAATTAAGGAAAAAAATCCCATTTACCATCTCATTAAAAGAACAAAATGCCTAAAAGACATACAGATGCCCAGAAAGCACATGAAACATCTATAATTACTAGAGAAATGCAAATCAAAACCATAATGAGGTACCACCTCACACCACCATCAAAAAGAATGGTTAGAATGGCCATCATCGAAAAGTCTACAAACAATAAATGCCAGAGAGGATGTAGAGAAAAGGGAACACTCCTACACTGCTGGTGGGAATATAAATTGGTACAACCATGATGGAGAACAATATGGAGGTTCCTCAAAAATAGAAATAGAATGAACATATCATCCTGCAATCCTACTCCTGGGCATAAATCTAGACAAAACTATAATTCAAACAGATTTATGTATCTCTGTGTTCACAGCAGCATTATTAATAATAGCCAAGATATGGAAACAAACTAAATGTACATTGACAAATGAGTGCATAAAAAAGATGTCGTAAATATAAACAATAGAATATTAGCCAGAAAATAAGAATGAAATATCATTTGCAGCAACATGCGTATATCTAGAGATTATCATCTTAAGTAGACAAGACACAGACAGAAAATATATGATATTGCTTACAAGCATAATCTAAAACAAGATACAAAAAACTTATTTATGGATGAGAAACAGAGTCACAGACATAGAAAACAAATTTATGGTTACCAAAGTGAAAGGGGGGAGGGATAAATTAGGAGTTTGGAATTAACATCTATACATCACTATATATAAAATAGACATCAATCAAGGACCTACTGCATAGCACAGGGAAGTATTTTCGATATCTTGTAATATGCTATAACAGAAAAGAATCTGAACAAGAATCTTAATTACTTTTCTGTACACCCAGCATAACATTATAATTCAATTATATTTACAGTATAGCAATAGTATAGTACAGAATTATAAGATTGTGATGAAATTTAATGTTTGATGTCCTGTTTCAAAAAAACACAAACATGATAATTCAACTATACTTCAATTTAAAAATTTTTAAAAAATATTGTGGCAAACATACATTTTTGTTTCAGATGGATTAAGTTTGAGATATATATTTGTATTAATTAATATTAACCTTGGTGTTTAATTAATACTTACATTGAGTTGAATACTACAGTTACTTTAATGTGGAACTCTGAGACATTTTGACTGGGGATATAACTTTGAGAGTTATTTACACATGGGTGGTTTTTAAGCCATAGGTAACCTAGAAACATTGCATTAAGAATAAAAAGTCACAAACTAAACTCTAGACACTCACAAATTTCAAGCTAAGGAAGAAGAGCTGGAAGGAGAACAGTTAAGGAGCTGATGAGTCAAATAGGAACACAATCAGGAGAAGAGTGTACTAAAATCAAGGAAAGTAAAAATTTAAAACTGATAAAGTAATTTAATAATTCTTACCTAGAGAATATGGTGAATTTAAGTCTAATACTTAAAATCAATTAATGCATATACAAAAGACAGACAGCTATTAATTATTAAGAATCAGAAATCACATAGGAATAAACCTTGAAAGAATAGCAAAGATGAAATGGAAGCATTATATATAGAAACACTTTTGAGTCTTAGATATAATGATAAAATAAAGGACCCAGGATTTAGAGGGATATATAAAGTTTCAAGACTGGATAATTAAAAAAAAAAAAAAACTGTTGACAGCACTTGTGCGTGCATTGTTTCATTAACAGCAGAGAAGTACTGTGAAAAATAAAAACTGCTAGATGATGCACTATTGTATCCATTCCTTTGTGAAAATATTTGTAAATTAAAAGCAGATTGAAAATGAAACCAACATTTTAATCATGAAAGCATAGTTTTTGATAAACTACAGATTTTTGAGAAGTTGTTGGGACCTTTATCTTATTTTTTTAAATCTTTTGAGTATGATTACAGAGCTTTCATTATTACTGAGACACTGGAAATTATTTCAGATATTATTTTTCAAAAATGCAAGAGGTAAATGAATAAAATATTTTCCTGAGATTGATTTTAAAATTTGATTCTACATTTCATCTAAAATTAATTTATTTTGTACTTAATATTAGAGTGTTTTTCTAAAGTGGAACGATTTTTCACAGTTATCAAAATTATAAGGAAAGTAGCTGGTAAGTTCTATTTAAGTGAAATGGTGAATATTTCAAATCCATTTTAAGGAATGCATCAATTACTCTAAAATTAATACTTAAAGTTTTTATATTTGGAAGACATTCTCTTCAAAAGATTTTACTCCCAAAGATGTTAGGGAACTGCCCACATTTCAACTTTCCTTATATAATAAAGAGGAAAATTTAAAATTAATATCTGTTAGAAGAATGCTGCACTTTATATCTGAGAGAATGACTGTGAGTGAAGTAAACTGCACAGCAAATATTTAAATGGTGTGAACTACTAAATGAGGCAACTACTAAATGAATGAAAGGATGGTGCAGACTCTGAGCAATTATGAGACATACACTTAGTTTTACTGTAACCAAGGTAACTCCTCCTCCTGTCTACATTCATTTCAATCTAAATATTTCTGCTTGCTTTTTTAATGTGTGACATTCAAAATGAATCTTCATTCATCTGAGTCATTAAATATTTTTTGTTGTTTTACTAGAAAGAGAAAATGATACATCTTTTCTATTCCTCTTAATAGAAAATGATAAAAATATCTTCATTTATGCCAAAGCCAAGAGCTGTGGGATGATAATGAAGACCTCTAATAGGAATTTTAAGCAAAGAGATGAAGCCAACACAGTTTCCCAAGTCAGTTGAAAAAGGAGAGAGGATTGTTAAACTTATTTATTATTTGGGTTTTTGGTATCAATTAAACATGAATAAGTATGCAAGCATACAACCAGCATTTAAAAATTATTTTAAGTCAGACTTGTGGTTGCTCATGGAGGATGAGGAGGGGGTGGGATGGACTGGGAATCTGGAGTTAAGAGCTACAAACTATTGCTTTTGGAAAGGATAAGCAATGAGATCCTGCTGTATAGTACTGGGAACTCTATACAGTCACTTGTTATGGAGCATGATGGAGGATAATGTGAGAAAAAGAATGTGTGTGTGTGTGTGTGTGTGTGAGAGAGACAGAGAGAGAGGGAGAGAGAGAGGGAGGGAGGGACTGGGTCACTTTGCTGTAGAGTAGAAAACTGGTAGAACACTAAACCAACTATAAGAGAAAAAATAAAAATCATTACATAAAAAATAAAAAGTAAAATTGTTGTAGGAGTCAGTATTTGCACTGGTGAATACTGTTTAACCTAGATCATTCTGGATGACTGCTCCACTTGAGAGAACAGAAAAACAACTGCTATCTTACAGTCTATAGTAAGGTGAAAACAATCCATTTACAATTTCTTCCACCTCTGGAATTATCAGGTACACAATAGTACCTGACTACCAGTTACTAGTCTGTAACTATCAATGGAACAGCAAGTAAGTTAAAATTTCTCTACTTGAATAATCAGCATTTATCTCACATAGCATTTTGTTCTCTATTGTGTACAGGAATTTCTTAAAGTTGGTGATTATCTCAGTTTTGGAAGTTAGCAAAGGTTAGCAAGTGTGTTCAACCTGTGTTATTTATGCTCCAAGTATACATTGACAAGATTGTCTTTGTAACTTTAGACACATCCTCAATAGTTGGTAAGAAATATACATAGGCTTTTAGATTCACTTGCTAAATTTAGGAAGATGAATATTTTGAGTTAATCAGAAGTAAGCCCTACTGGAATGTAAAAAATCTAGCAGTGATATAGCAAATTTGGGAACAAATTTTTCTATTTTGGCAAAGCTGAACCTGGAAATGTCATATAAATAGGTCCTCGCTGGAGGCATTGGATTGTAGTCACCAAAGGAAGTCTTACAGTACATGTCTTGATTGTTCTAATTTTTTTTCTGACCTAGCTCAACTAACTACATTTTCTCCTTTAAAACATAAATAAAATTAATGTCCAATCTCCACTGCTGCAGTGATGTAGTTCCCAAATTGGCATGTTTAAGACTGGAGACGTGTTCTTTCCACCTGTCCAAAAGGAGTCTGGTGGATTAGCCTGTTCTAGGCACAGGCAACTCCATTATTCAAAATATGTGTCTCCTCTTTTGATAGTTATGCTTTTTTAGCCCGTGCAAGTTTTATCGCTTATGATATAACTTTAAAGTTGTTGACATTACTTCGGCTCTCAGTCTAGTTTCAAGACATTCTACCTAAGTGACCATGTGACCTGAGTTATCACAAAGGTAAGGCACAAAAAGAATGAACGTGGGGGAGTTTATCAGTTTCAGCCATAGGTAGGAACTCAATGTGTAGTAGATTCTTCTTAAGATCATCATTACTAAATATTTTGATTTTTCTGAGAAATTATTAGAATTGACACTTTTATAATGACAAGGGTTTCCACATAACTCACAGAATATGTTTCAATTAATTTTAGTGTGTGTGCATGTGTGTGTATGTGTGTGTGTGTGTGTGTGTATCTTTGAGATCTGCTAAGCTAGTATTTGTTAGGATTGGTAATACGGTGAACATGGTTTTCTCCCCTGCATATCTTAAATAAGCACTTTTTGTGTATATTTTACCTTAAAATAAAAAAATGTTACAATAATATTTTGTTTGTTTGTTTTTGGTTTTTTGCCTTATCTAGGGCCACGCCTGTGGCATATGGAGGTTCCCAGGCTAGGGGTCTAACAGGAGCTGTAGCTGCCGGCCTTCGCCACAGCCACAGCAACACGGGATCCAAGCCACGTCTGCAGCCTACACCACAGCTCACGACAACACCAGATCCTTAACCCACTGAGCAAGGCCAGGGATGGAATCCGCAACCTCATGGTTCCTATTCAGATTCGTTAACCACTGAGCCAGGACGGGAACTCCAAAATGTTACAATAATTTCTAATTATTTTCCCAGGGCTTATCTTGGGCCTTCCAAGTTGGCAATTATATCATGAAATAACGGCAATTTGGTCTATGTCTTAGTCATCTCAGCCTGCAGTAACAAAATACCAGAGACTAGGTGGCTTACACACAGACACTTATTATTACAGTTCTGAAGGCTGGGAAAGCCAAGATCAAGGTGCCTGGTGAGGGCGCTCTTCCTGCAGAACAAACATTTAGATGGTCTGAATTATTAAATGAAGCAACAGCTAAAGATACAAAATATCTTATTAAATTTTTCAGTATCTCATCAAATATTTTAAATATCAATGTTATTAGAAGGTATCTGAATCACAATTTATTTCTATAAATTATACTAAGTTTCTTTCAGAAAAAAAATCTTAATATGCTTTGCCTGAAGTAGATGCAATTTATAGAACAGATATTTTTAAATTCTTATTGAGAACTGTCTCACAGTCTTTTCTCATAGCTTCCTCCTTAAAACACAGATAATACTGACTGCAATGTTAATATACAAATTCTATGCAGGTGAATACATTATATAGGTGATTCACTTAAAATATAGACATGATGCTTAGTCCTGTGCTACGCAATAAAAATATTCTCTGAGAACCCCAGACACACTAGCTCACCCCCATATCCTATACCCTGAGTATTTTCTTTGGTCTTCAAGTTTGCTCCAGATAGAATTTTTCCAAATGCTCACATTCCAAATGTACAAAACATTAATTGTCTTGTGTGTGGATGTGCGAGGCCTGGCTTCAACTGGCTGTGTTCAGGTATATCACACTGTTATTTTGGAGCTGGTGATGGTGGCAACATTTACAATATGGAAAGTGCAGCTGCTACAAATTAAGGCTATTTTTCCCACCAGAGGGCTAGTTTTTGAACATTTATCAGCATGCCACTGGTCCTATGTCCTCTAGTCCCCATCTTCACCATACAGTTATTACAGATTATCAGTATGGTTCTAAACCTCTGTCTATCTATTTAGAAATAAAACTACAGTAAGTATACCCAAATTCATTCTGACTCAAATGTACTTCTCCCCCCCAGAATATATTAGTTTATTATTTTTAATAAATCATATTTATTTCATTATATAGATGCATAGGATCCTCTAGTCCCAGGATTCTTACATCTTACATCACACATGTGATGTGTGATGGCTTTTCTAAACAAGCCACAACCTTATGTAGTAGAAACACATTTATATGTTCTGCACTCATTCCTTACCTACTGAAGAGTTTTAGTATGAAACTTTCATTTGCATTATTTACAATTATATTGTGTTGCCCAAATATACTATAAATATATGTGTGTGTGTATATATATATATATATATATTTTTTTTTTTTAAGTAATAAAGTAGGAATATATTTCTTGGAACCACTTTGGATCAGTTTCTGGCTTTGGTTTCCTCATGATAATATTTCTATTTTATGACTACTATTTTTTTTCCTCTCACATCGTGGAAGAATTATTGATGCTTACACCAAAGCAGTTTATACGTTTATATCACAATCTCTACTAAACTTTCACCAAATAGATGAAACAAAGCTATATATAAATAATGTTGAGCATCTTTCCATGTGCCTCTAGGGCCATCGGTTTGTCTTCTTTGGAAAAATGTCTATTTAGATCTTCTGCCCATTTTTTGACCAGATTTTTTTTTGATACTGAAATACATGGGTTGTGTATTTTGCAAATTAAATCCTTTCAATCACATGACTTTCATATATTTTCTTCCATTCTGCAGGCTGTCTTTTCATTTTGTTTATGGTTTATTTTGCTGTGAAAACACTTTTAAGTTTAATTAGATACCATTTGTTTATCTTTGTTTTTATTTCCATTGCTCTAAAAGATCCAGAAAAATATTGCTGCTGTTTATGGCAGAGAGTGCTTTGCCTATGTTTCCTCTGGAGGTTGTATAGTATTCAGTCTACATTTAGGTCTTTAATCCACTTTGAGTTTAATTTTGTGTATAGTGCTAATTTTGTTTTTTATGTAGCTGTCCAGTTTTCCCAGCACTACTTTTTGATAAGACTGTCTTTTCTCCATTGTATATACTGGCCTCATTTTTCCTAAATTAGTTGATCATAGGTGTTTGGGTTTCTTTCTATCCTGTTCCATTGATCTATATGTCTGTTTTTGTGCCAGTACCCATACTATTTTGATAACTGTAGCTTTGTGGTATAGGCTGAGGTCAGGGGACCCAATTCCTCCAGTTGCTTTTTTTTCCCCTCCAGATTTTTTTATAACAACTGAGTTTTATAACAATTATCAAAATAAATAAACTGATTTAAAGTCATTTCTTAGCTAGTGAACAAGTAGAGATTTCTCAACAGCTCAGTTTCTGGATACTAAATTCAATATTTTCAATGTTAAATAGTGAAATTTCACTCTGCAAAATTTCAATAGTGAAATTTCACAGAGACTGGCTCTGTGATTACTTTCTATAAAGCCTGATATATATTGATTAGGAAATGCATTTTATTGATTTTAAAATAACATATCATACTGGTTTCAGGTGTACATTACAGAGAGTACATATTAATATACTTTGCAAAATGGTCAGTTTAGTTACTATCTATCACCATACAGTTATTACAGTATTATTGACTGTATATCTTATGCTATACACTTCATTCCCCAGAACTCATTTATGTAACTGGAAATTTGTACCTCTTATTGCCCTTCATGGCATTTTTAATGTATTTTTAATATGAAAATTTCAATTATGGGTTTTTTTATCATCAAAACTTTAAACCTGATAGATAATTTCTCAGTGGAATTTAGAAAATCAGGACCCTAATTTCATTGAAGTTATTGAGCAGTCACTTTAACCTTACATTGGAATACACAGTCTCAATAACATTGCTATAATCCCAGCTAAAATAAGAGGAAAAATCTCCTGAAGGAGCAAATAACAAAACATACATCTGCTGTCTAATAGACACCAATTTCAAAAAGAAGATTGTAAAAATAATGAAGGAGTTAAGATGTTAACACAGTAATGTGGATTAATTCAGAAAGGAACTAGAAAATATAAGCATGAGCAAAGAAAAATCTTAAAATTCATTTGCAGAGTTGTAGGCTGAGTTAAAGGATCTGAAGAGCAAAACGAATAATCCAAAGGAGCTAATAAGTGACATGGAAGATAGAATACTGGAAATCACCCAGTCAGGAGAGCAGACAGAAAACCAAATGAAAAAACATGAAAATAATATATCTAAGGGGTAATATAAAGCAGACCAATATATGCATAACAGGGATTCCAAAAGGAGAAGAAAAAGAAAAGGGGATTGCACATAAATTTGAAGAAATTATGGTTGAAAAATTTCCACATCTAGGGGAAACAGATATCAAGATACAGGAAGCACAGAAGGCCCCAAACAAGTTTAATCCAAACAGGCCCACACCAAGACATATTATAGTAAGAATGGCAAAAGTTAAAGAGAGGACTCTAAAGGCAGCAAGAGAAAAACAAAGCATATGCAAATCAATCAACACCATACACCACATTAACTAACGAAAGAAAAGAAAAAAAAAACTCATGATCATCTCAATATATGCAGAAAAAGCATTTGACAAAAACCAGCACCCATTCATGACAACTCTTATCAAAGGTATAGAGTAAAAATAACACAATAAAAGCCATTTATGACAAACCCACATCCAATATCATAATCAACTCAGAAACCCTGGGAGCCTTCCTACTAAAATCTAGAACAAGACAAGAATGTCCATTCTCACCACTTTTATTCAACACGGTATTGGAAGTCCTAGCCAGAGCAGTCAGACAAACAAAAGAAATAAAAGTAACCAAATGGGAAGAGAAGAGGTATAATTGTCACTGTATGCAGATGATATGATACTATATATAGAAAACCCTGTGGACTCCATATAAAACTACTCAAGCTGATCAAAAAATTCAGCAAAGCAGCAGTATACATCATTCAGAAATTGGGCATTTCTGTATACTAACAATGAAATAGTAGAAAAGGAATATAAAAAAACAATATCTTTTATAATTGCATCCCAAAAATTAAATACCAAGGAACAAACATGACCAAGGAGGGGACTGACATCATTAAAATGGCCATACTACCCAAAGCAATCTACATATTTAATGTTAAACCCATTGAATTCCCCATGACATTTTTCACAGAACTAGAACGTTTCAAAGTATATATGGAACCACAAAAGACCCAGAATTGCCAGAGCAACCCTGAGGGGGAGAAAAAAAAAAAAAAAACTAAGCAGGAATCATAACTCTCCCAGACTTCAGACAATACTACAAAGGTACAGCAGTCAAGACCATGTGTTAGCAATACAAAAAGAGAAATACAGACCAATGGAACAGAATAGAGTGCCCAGAAATAAACCCAGACACTGGATGGTCAATTAATCTTCGACAAAGGAGGTAAGAATATAAAATGGTAAGAAGGCAGTCTCTTCAGCATATGTTGCTGGGAAAACTGGATAGCTACGTGTTAATCAATGAAACTACAACACACCATCACGCCATACACACAAATAAACTCAAAATGGCTTAAAGACTTCACATAAGACACCACAAAACTCCTAAAGGAGAACATAGGCAAACCATTCCCTGACATCAAATGTACAACGGTTTCCTTAGTTCAGTAGCCCAGGGAATAGAAATAAAAACAAAAATAAACCAGTGGGACTTAATCAAGCTTACAAGCTTTTGTAGAGCAAAGGAAACCATTAAAAAAAAAAAAGAAAAAGAGAACTTATGAATGGGGGAAAATAGTTACAAATGATACAACTGACAAGGGCTTAATCTACAAAATATACAAACAACTGAACAACAAAAAACCAACAACCCACCTGAAATATGGGCAGAAGACCTAACTAGACATTTTTCCAAAGAAGACATGGATGGCCAACATGCATATGAAAAAAAAATGTTCAACATTACTATTAGAGAAATGCAAATCAAAACTCCAATGAGGCACCACCTCACAGTGGTCAGAATGGCTACCTTTAATAAGACTACAAATAAATGCTGGAGAGGGTGCAGAGGAAAGGAACCTTCCCACATGGTTTGTGGGAATGTAAACTGGTACACCCACTATGGAAAACAGTATGGAGCTACCTCACAAAACTAACTATAAAACTAACATACGATCCAAGCAATACCACTCCTAGGCATATAGCCAAACAAAACTCTCATTCAAGAAGATACATGCACCCCTATATTTGATATAGCACTATTCTCAATAGCCAAAACATGGAAGTAACCTAAATGTTCATCGACAGAAGAATGGGTTAATAAGATACAGTATATGTACACAATGGAATACTACTCAGCCATAAAAAAAACAAAATAATGCCATCTGCCATAACATGGATGCAACTAGAGATGATTATGCTAAGTGAATTAAGTCAGAAAGAGAAAGACAGATACCCTATGATAACACTTATATGTGGAATCTAAAATATGGCACAGATGAACCTATCTACAGAGCAGAAACAGACTCACAGACATGGCAGCAGACTTGTGATTGTTGAGGGGGAGGGAGTGGGATGAACTGGGAATTTGCAGTTAATATGTTCAAACTGCTACATTAAGAATGAATAGGCAATGTGGTTCTGCTGTCTAGCACAGGGAACTATTTCCGATCACTTGTGATGGAACAAGATGAAAGAAAATATGAGAAAGAAACTAAAAAAATGTGTTTATATGTTACCTTTAATTCTCTTCTCCATGTCCCAAAACATGAATTTGAGTTTCATAGAAATATTCAATAGCTGTCACATCCCTGAAGTAATATATACATTTAAACAAGTTTTGGGTATTAGGGATATTTCATTTCACCTATTAGGAAAGTAAATCATGTTACTCTTTTTGACTTTACAGCATTTAACATTTTATTCAAATATCAAAGTGTAAACTATCTTTTAAGTATTTAATATTTATATTTAAATATCATTCTTGAATTCGTTATTTCCATTTAGTAACAAGTATCTGCCTATCATTTACCAGTTTTTAGCATTAAGTTGGACAAATGAAGATGGCAGAGAAGTCTCAAACACTTGTAGCCACGGCATATATGGGGAAAAAAATCATATACAATAAAGCACTGAAAGTTTAGATTTTTAAACTGGGTCAACAGTAGAGTCTCCTTCAAAAATTACTGTGACTATTCACTGAACTAATACATAAAATCAGGTTAGCTCAGTTCCTTGCATATAGCAATCAAACATATCTGTTATAGCTATTAAGTCTTATACCATGGAAACGGATGCCAAATGGAATATTTAGTTCTCCAAGTATTTTACTGTGTGAGTGTATTTATTAGTCCATTGGTCCTAAAGACTAATAGATTAAAAGGCCAAATATATCAAGCTGATAAATGTAAGTAAATTCAGTTTAAGTTTAAGTCAAAGACTAAAAGTTGTCAATTTATCCTGCCACTTTTACAGTAATGTATCAATAAACTGAATGCTACCTCTTTAAGATAAACAAGGCAAACATTCAATATCTTTAGAGTGATGGAATTTTCCCACTTCTGTGAGTCATGGACATGTCACAGATCTCATAATTACTGTATTGAGCAATTTCTGAATCACAAAGCATGAGTCATAGCACATACTTTTAATGAACTCCTTGATACCACTCGGTTCAGTGTATGTTACAGCAGTATCACTAGCATAGCATCTAGATTTAATTAGTCAATAAATACATATAAATGAATGATAATTGAGTGTAAATGTGTAAATGAAATATTGTATGTGCCAACACAATGAAATATGATAGAATGAGTGAAGAGAATAAAGCATTTTAAAATAATATGAGACGCTTTGGAAATATGAAAACTTTGAAAAAAAGTAAAAGTAGATTTTGTGAACGGTGAACTGACAGTTTAGAGAGCAAGACACTACCATGCCATAACTTTATTCCTTGCTATCCTACCCCTCTAACCTAGAACAACAATGAATACTAATGCAGGTATTAACTGAGTTGGCGCTCTAACAACCTAAGAGGCAGGTATTACTAATAATACCCGTTTTACAGATGAGAAGTTACATAGCCTGCCTAAAGCCACAGAGTTCAGAGTTAGCAGAGCTAGATCTAAACTTTATCATCTGTCTCAGAGCTTGTGCTCATAGTGTTCACAGTTCTCTTCCTCTATAACATCTCTTCCTTGTCCAATTCTGATCATTGCACAAAATCCTGCAGATCCTGACCTTAAGATCTACTTAACTCCAGCCTGTGAATTCAAGACCCACATCAGCACTAAGTTACACAACTGTGTGTCTTCTTAAAAATTTGTTGACATTTTCTCATATACCTATCTACCTATTGATTATGCATCTATTATTTCCATCACTACCACTGCTGTCCCTGTCATCATAATATCATTATCACCATCTACCCATGCATAGTTACTTCTTCAACTAGCCTGGAAGTTATAAGGGAAAACACAATCTACATTTTTCTTCTGAAACTTATTTTGGTCATATTATGTTAAGAATTTTAGATACATCATTTTAGCTCACAGCAACCAAATAAAAAGGCCATTTAAAAATCAATCTTTTAGTAAGAGATGATAATCCCACTTATCTTACTTAGGAAATTTTGCACAGATTTAGATCACCCCAAGGAAATATTTATATTGAGGTTTCAGACATAGCTCATGTGCATACGTTATTCACATGTTTTGCTCCATCTAGCTTTCAGCTTTCTATTCAATATTACTCAATTTGACATAAACATTAGGCAATTACTAAATTTATGTTATAAATTATATAATTTAATATCAGAATCAGATTAATACTGTTAACCTCTTGTGAAGAATTCTCATATAGCAGTGGTACAAAATTAGCAATGAGTAAAAGTCATGAAACAATCTATGACAATTTATTTTCAATATGTGTCTAGTCTTTTTATCAAGGTAAATAGTAATTATTATACCATATTTAATACACTTGTAGTGGCAACTTTCATGTTATTTTACTATCAAGTAACCTTGAATTATTATCATAAGTTCCTTATATTCAATAACTATGAAATGTGACCACAAAAATCCATTTCATTTCTGAGAAAATAAGTACTAAACAGATGTTAGAATTTTCATTTTCTTCCTGAAGCATAAAAAATGCATTTTATTTATAAGTATTTTTTATCTCTTATTACTTACATATGAAAAAAATTCAAAAGAATGTATATAGATTTGACACATGTCAAGAGAAGACAATTTTCTGTCCTATTTCTATGCGTTCCATTCCTTAAAATTAGGGTATGTGCTGACTGAAGTGGTAAACTATGTATTTACAGTTATATAGCTGTCCTTCCACTTTTTGTAACCTTTTCTCCCCATTTCAGTGCACCATTATCCCATTCCAGAAACAAGAATTGCCTTCGGTTTCCCTTTGGGTATTAATTCCAGTTGGTTGTCAATTTCCTTAAAAGTCTAGATGAAATTGACCTGAAGTCTATTTTTGTCTACTAGTATTTTCAACTCATATTGAAATCTATATGACGTAGACACAATAGAGAAAACTTTATTCTCAAACCTTTAAAATTCCTGATATGCAGATTGAAATGTATGAGTGATACACAGGGGCTTTAGGCAGAGATTTCTGCCTTTCTGAAATTATACATCGTACGTGTTGACCATCTCTATCCACTCATAATATCGATGTTGCTGGCAAAATAAAGATTATGCCAATAGCAGCAGACATTTGAAATCACCAGGTTTTAAATAAGCAACTTGAAAAGACAAGTATATAACAAGTATACAATGCACTAATTTAAAGGAAGTTAAAGAGATTATGAAGAAGAATAATCTAGGTAAGAGGAATTTGTACTAAAATTTTTATTGTGATTCCAATTATCTTTTATCTTTCTAATGGTAAGCTTTTGTTTTCTCATGGGTCTTGATTCAGAAGGCAAGCAAAACAAATTCAAACAAACAAACAAAAAATGCCCCTGAAATAACATATTTTAAGTGCTGGATATGCCTTCTTGGAAGGAATAATAAAGAATGAATATTTTTCCCCAAGTGACTCGCTTGCCTGAGGTTTCTTATCCAATAGCAAAATGTTATTTTTAAATCTTTCAGTGCTTTAGGGAAGAGAAGAACTACAGGAGCGCCCAGGTTAGAATTAATGAGCACAATGTAACTAGTGATTCTCACGACTTTATGTCTTAGCCTGGACATGTTTTAAAGCAAAAAATACAGGGAAGGGGGCCAGGTGGGAAAGAGAATTTAATAAAAGGGATGAAAATTACAATTATTCCCAACAAAAAATAGTCTTCTTTCTTTATCCACAAGTGGAAAAACATGAAGTTTAGCGTTGAATATTACGAACAACATAAACAGAACTTTTGGAAAGACAAAAGATTGCATTTATTTATTTTTTTATTTTTAGGGTCACACCCATGGCATACAGAAGTTCCCACACTAAGGGGTCAAATCAGAGCTGCAGCTACTGGCCTACACCACAGCCACAGCAACATCATATCTGAACCAAGTCTGCAACCTACACAGCAGCTCACAGCAACACTGAATCAATCCTTAACCCACCAAGTGGGGCCAGGGACCAAACCCACGTCCTTATGGATGCTAGCTGGGTTCATTACAACTGAGCCACAATGGGAACTCCAATTTATTGCTTTTAAATTATCTAAAAACATTAAATCCACTTTTTAAAAAGAAAATGTGAAAGAAATTCTTATGATGGTTAAGTGTAAAAACATGCAAAATACTAGAAAATATTTAAAGAGGTTTGCATAAACAAATATGTTTATAAATATATGTTTATAAATGTTGAACACCTTATCACGGTGTGTGAAAACACACAGACCAGAAAAATACATGTTGTTCTGGTTTACTTCTGAGAAAAAAAAAAAGCTGAGTTGGGAAAAATATAGAATTTATATACTTAGAATTCAATGTTTAACATATTTTAAAAATTTCTAATATAGTTAGCACATTTTATGGTACTTCAACATAGTCTACAATGCTAGGCATTACATTTTTTATTGTTTTTCTGTGTAAAATGGTGTTACTCTCTAAACATTTTTCTCAAATTCACAAAAAATCAAAATGTGTAATATTTCTTTTCAAAAACTGTAGGAAAACTGACTTTATCAGGAAAACATTATGTGTATCTATCTGTGTTATCTAAGAAGTAGTGCATAAAAATTAGACATTATATTTTCAAAGAAACTGAGGTTCCAACTAGAGTTATTAAAATCGTCCCTTGTCACCGATAATTAGGAATTACAAAATATCCCAGAATATTATGAAAAACTGGAAACTAAGTACGATTTTCAAAATTGCATCCTTTCTAGACATGAGTAAAAAACGATTTGTGTTTGTGACAGAAATAACACTTCCCAAAAAACAGATTTAGCACAAAAGCTTAAAATAACCCAAATTTCTCAAGAATATCCCATTTAGGAGTTCCCACTGTGGCTCAGTGGGCTAAAAACCTGACTAGTATCCATGAGGATGCGGGTTCTACCCCTGGCCTCACTCATGGGTTAAGGATCTGGTGTTCCCTGGGCTGTGGTATAGGTTTGCAGCTGCAGTTCCAATTGAACCCCTAGCCCAGAACTTCCACTTGTCCCAGGTGCAGCCCTAAAATAAAAAGAAATTAAAAAAATATCATATTTCTCTTCAGCTACTACATCATTTCTCTCTTCCTTTATGTGGCAAAACCTCTTGAAATAATGATGATATCTCCATCTCCTCTCAACTTATTCTTTCTTGACCCTACTCTTCCGGTTTCCAGTACCCCAATGAATTTATTATCATTGAATTCATTAATGAAATCCATATTACCAAAACCAGTGAAGAACTCTTAGTCCTTATTTTACTAACCTCCTAGCAGCATAAAATACAATGGTTTACCCCATTTTTCTGCATGTGCTGTCTAAAGACGGCCACTCCTAATAGATTCCACAGTAGCATTTCTAGACACATAAAATGCTAACGTTCCTTTTGAATGGAATAATTGTTATCAGAGTCCTTTTTAGAACTTTCTACTTTTATTCATCAGTGCATACAGCATTCAGTTTAATATTCTTTTCACTTTTCTTTGTATTCTCAGCCTGCATAAACTCACTCACATGCCCTTTATATACTGCCTGTTCCATGTATATGACATATGCCTTGATTTTTTTTTTTTTTGCTCTGAAACTTAAGCCAATTTATCTTTCTTCAACTCTACCTCTTCATTTGGATTATTACATACACTTGTACACACACAAACTGGTATATCGAGATCCCAATCCTAAGGGAAGAGAAATATTTTTACCATTTAGATTTCCTCTACCAGGAGTTTACAGATTCTTAGAGAACTAATGGAATTCCATTAGTTCTCAATGGGTTAAAAAAAAAATTAGAACCGAAGAACAGAAACAAGTAGAACAGGTTTAGACAACTGAAAAATGGAGTATACACCAAATGACATTTTATCTCCATGGTGAGTAACTTGATGCTGTAATAGCTTTTTTTTTTTTTTTTGGTAATTTTCTTCCCTATCTTTTAAAGTTGATTAACAGAAACTAATTTGAACTGAGAAATTACTTAGGTTAATGTCCATAGATACTACTCTCTTTCCTGACTTAAATTTCATTGGTATACATTTTGTTGAACTCAGTTATAATAATACCACTGACTCAGAGATGCAGGAGGTCAATTATGGATCAAACTGAGAGCACACACCTCAAAAGGTGGAAAGAAGATTACCTGGGAATTCTAGAATATATATATATATTAGACATTTATTTTTCTGTAGGTGTCAGAGTATGTATTTTACATACGGATTAATGACTTGTCAAGCAAAACACAAGTGTAGATTGGCTAAAGATCTTCCACAATTCTGTGGTTCTCAATATTGGGACAATTATCAAATTCTATCTATGTGTTATTTCCTACTTTTAAGTTACTGTGGAGACAGTAGTAAAGGACGAGAAGGACAAGGAGGAAAAAAATGAAAAAGGATGAAGAAGAAAGAAAAAAGAAAAACAAAAGAAAGAAAATTTAGCAAAACACACAACTGCAACTTGTCCTCTTTAGCATCATGCAAATAACAGTTGTCTGTATGATTGCTTAAATTTACAATCAAAATACTATCTGATTTTATCTTCAGAAATAAAAACTAAGATTTTGAAATATGTCTTAAAATATTCAAAAGTACACTTTATTTCTTATTGGTAGAAAAAATAATTACAGTTAACTAAATATGCTTGCTAATGACTTCAATAGTTTATGTATAAGTCATCTCTTTGGCAGATTTTTGGTTTATTTAAATAGAGATAAATAGTTTGAGTAGACTCTGTTACAGATAAATATTCAGTTTGCCAAGTTAACCAGGATTCATCTCTACACAGTATTAACGGTATAATGATACTATTCTTCTGCCTTTGCAGGGCTCTCAGAGGTACTGTGAATAGTACCAATTCTAATTTCTTCCATCTCACTTTCCACATCATCTTGTGTTGAATTTCAGATCCAGTGAAATCAGTCTTGCTCTGTTTTTCTAAGTGTCAGCAGACAGATTTTGAAAGGAACACCTTGGTTTTTCTTGAAAATAGATCACATGCTTTTTCTTCACATTTCTGCCTATAACATGTGTTCATTATTATTGGCAGAAATCAGGTTTTAATGTTTCACTTTTTACGTGATCAAGTCAGAGTTTCTACTCCTCAGTCTCTATCCACAATTCCAAAAATAAAATATACACCTCACAAAAATGTCAGGGGTATTTGTTGAAGTTAATAAATAAGACTAAAATACAAGGTTGTTATTATGATTTACCTTGCTATTCTTTGTTTTTTCCAAAACTGTGAAATAATAACCAAAAAAAGAGCAAAAGTTATCAAGACATTCTCGTCATAGAAAGCTATGCGTATGAAAGCTATGCGTATGAAATTTTTAAACCAACTTTATGTCTCTGAGCCTCGCCGTGTGATCTAACAAGAGCTTTCTTACATTAGTTCTGTGTTTGTCTTGCAAAAGTATTTTGTTCTCTTAAGGCATTAAAATGTTGTGTATAATGATTTATCTTCAGAAACCCCAGAAGCGGAAAATGAGCTGAAGTGCACTTTAGAGCCTCGGAACATCCTCCAGGCAGAGTAAGGTGAGCTTCTTTGTGCGCGTTCAATTTATTCTGCATTATGAAGCAATATTTCACTTTAGAGTATACATGTGATATCACTGCAAAATCACAATGGATAGAGGTAAGTTTTTCAATGTATAATGATTATAAATTACAAATGAGGGCACAGAATATAAATAATAATTTACTTAACTAAAAGTAATTCTGATATTTTTTCTTAAAATTTACATAGAATAATGACTAAAAGTCTTTCCCAATTAAATAAATATGAATATAAACTTTATGAATTTCGTGAAAAATTGGTAATATGTCAACAAGAAAAATTATATCAAGACATGATCTCTTAGTTAAATTACTTATAAGTAAGGGTTTCAGTAAAGCTTAAGGTTGAAATACACTACTAAATTAAAACTAAACATTTTACTAAAGCAGTTTAAGCAAAATTCTGTTAATACTGTAACATATTAACTCTGTGTTATTTCTCCTTCTTCCCTTTCCAAAATAAGAATGTCTTTTTCTCTACTGAACTCATTTGGTTTTTTATCCATCATTTTTCTGTGTTTCAAGTAACTATTTAGCCTTCAGAACCTCATCAAGACCCCACAGAAATACCTGCAAAATTATCTGGGATCCAGAATTCGGATCTGGACTTAGTAGGCTGATGCAATTTTTTGCTTACCCTTTGGCAAAAAGCAAGTGAGCTTAGACATGTGTGCAGAATCCCTAAATTATGAAAAAGAGGTTTTTTACATGTAGCCTATGAAGAAATGCTACTCATCTTCTAAGCGTATGTACTTTCTTGTTCTCGCTCCGATGACCTCAGTGAGGACATAAATCAGGGATTCCGGGTGTCACAGGTGATACCAAAACCAATGGGTTACATTTCCTTGAGCCAGAGTCATTTCTTTAGGGATGGATGTATGACCCCAGCAGAGGAAAAGGGCTTCCTTGAAGACTTTTCTTTGGAATACTAGTTCAGAGAGTTGCCCCTGACCTTGATACTTAGCATGTGAAAGATCTTGGCCTGTTGCTCCACTTTAACTGTGTGAGGCCTTAAAATGAATCAAAACAGAAGTGAGACAATCTAATTGATGAAGAGAGAGACCACTTCAGGGACATCATTTGGAACCTGAATCAAGCTGTATTGAAGCCTGTACTATAAATCCATGGACTCTGTGGTTTTATAGGTCAATAGATTTTTCTTTTTCTTACCCTTTATACCTTCCCCTACCCCAACTATTTTTTTAAGCAAGCTTTTGTTGAGTTTTCTTTCATTTGGGAGTTTTAAATGTCTGGACTAATAAAGACAAATTAACTTCTCAGTGGCATTTCCTTCTTTGTGGGACTACTCCTTTTCTCTCTGGCCATATTATTCCCATTTGTCTGTTTGTATATCTAAACATTGATTTGTCTAGACATGAGGGTTTCCTGGATCATTTGAAACCAATAACAGATATTTTAAATTATAACCAAGGAAGTCAAATATCTCTTGTGGGATGAGCTATGCATTTTAAATAATAAAAGCTAGAAACAGTTGTGCTTCCCAAGTTGTTCTGAATTGCTTCCAATGGTATTTCGATCTTTGCTACAAGAAAATGGAATTGTGAATGTTAGAAAGCCTAGTAAAGGCATGTGGTTATAACACTGATATTCAGATATGGAAGCAAATAATACTATTTTTAAGTATTCAAAGGTCAGATAAGCTATTAGGAATTTACAACCTAGGCAGACAACAGAGAATAAAAAAAATGAAACAAGATTTTTTAGAATAAACCAATTCACATTAGGACATGGGTCATCATTTCAGATGCTGGGCACCAAAGTATTTAGTTATGAGCCAAATACATGTATAATTTCACATGAAGCATGTGCCAGAATTTTAGGACAGGCATGGACACATGATAGATGACATGATGGATGGATGATATGTGGCACAGACACTGATGGATGAGATAAAAATAATGTGAGACATGACAAGAAACCGAGATATCTCATTGAATTCTCACAGAGTCTTTTTCACAGGAACACAGAAAATGGAAACAAGCTGGTGATTATGGAAACCACAGTCAATGAAGAAATGCAAAAAAAAGGTTAATTCCACTATTCAGCCCCAGTTTTCATTCTCTTTTCTGGAGTTTAATAGGGACAGAATTACCTATTGACTATCTTGTCTGAAAGAAGCAGCTCTGATAATATAAAAGAAGAAATAAAATGTGCAGGAAGAATAGGTAACACATCTTGTGTTGCATTACAATATTTACTCAGGCATTTACCTCCCATTCTAAGCTGTAAAACATAATAGGCATTGCTGACAGTCATTTGAGGAATCAAGAATATCCTTAGTGCAGTGATCGCAGAGAAAAGAGTACTGTTCAATGGATAACCTATCAGAAATAATATTTGAAAGATGTGAGGTTCTTTAGTCAGACTTTCTCCTTCATGCACAATTTCCCAAAACTGTAAGGTATTATTATAAACTTCTAATTAAAAAATATTACTAGGATACTTATAATCATTAATAAAAGTCCTATGATATATGGTTAACTCTGTACCATCGATCTATGGGAAATAACATCAATCACCTTGCTAAGCTGTCCTCATTACTACAGGATATCATCAACTAGAAAATATATTGCTATTGCTCTGTTTCTCTCCATGTTTTTTTAACTCTTTGTTGGAAAATGCATTTTGTACAGAAAAAAATATCTTTTTAATTGTTAAGGTTTCTACTAGTGGCTCAGAGCGGAGGTTTGAGAGCAAGACCCCCTTTGCCACTTTTTTTAAACCTGATTGACCTTGGGCAATTTTTTTAACTTCTTTAAGCCTATTTCTTTTCCATTCATAAATACCAATGGCAAAACCAATTTAATAAACTCATTGAGAAGATTAAAGAAATAACAAAGTACTCTTCTTGTCCTAATACCTGACGCTTTTAACTCTCTAGGCAGAATGGAAGCCAATATTTCACAGAATCTAAAGGATAAGCTTTGGTTTAATTTTACTATTTTCAAGTAGAAAACTGCATTTCTTAAATTCTATATTGCCTTATCATGTACCAATAGGATATGTTGTTAACTAGGGTTAATTCTAAAGTTTCTTTTTAAAATCTTGATTAAAATACCTTTTTTTTCAATTTTTAATCATCCTAATTATAAAAGATGTTTTACGTTTCTTTCTCCTCATTTAGGGTATGTGTGGCTGCTTCTAAGAATGAAGACAAACGTTTAAAGTAATTTCTTCAATGTAAGTCTAAGAGTACCACAATTAAAAAAAAACAGCTATTTTCTTATTATTCAAATCGATTCTCTTTCTTAATAAGAGTTGCCTGGAGGGGACTTTTAAAAACTTTTCATTCCTATTTTCTGTAATATGCTAAATTTTATAGGTATGATTTAAAATATCCCTTGAAACCATAGTCAATAAAGAAAAGCAAAGCTGTTACTGCACACATTCATTGGAAAGTTGGAGTAATAACACATTTCAGAAAATAATATATACACATATGTAATGTTATTTTGTATTGTTCAGAATTTTTAATTTTTTCATTTATTGCTGTATGTTTTATTCTATAATCAAAATGATTCATAGAAATCCTACTTTAAAAACAAATGAGCTATGCATATAAATTGATATTTCTTCCCAAGTGAACTGAAATACATGAGAAACTAAGATTCTGAGAAACAATTTATCTCAGCATATCTTTTTTTTACTTATTTAAGAAATTTAGCAAAAACTTCAGTCTCAGATTTGAAAACTCAGATTCTATACAAGGGGAATTAGGAGAAAAGCTTATGATCCGGTTAATTTTTTTTCCAAGCAATGGAATTAATGCCTCATGACATTACAGTCAAGTTTACCACACTGCCCAAGCAAAAGGAGTAAGCAATTGAGACTCTTTTTTCCCAAAAGGATCTCAAAGCTACTGGAGAATGTGATGGTTGAAGGATGTATCAATCACAAGCCAACACTGTTGGGGGAAAAGGAGTAACAGTGTGTAACATAAATTAAATTTTTATTCTAAAGATACGGTTGCCAGAATTTAAAATAGTTTTCCACTGGCCTACTAGGCCATCAATTAAAATTGCTTTAGAATTTAGGCTGAATTCTCCTTTAATGGAACAAAATATTTGTGTTAATTCCTTTTCAGATGTAGCGTGAACACAAGTTAATATAAATTCCTTGTTTTTCTCTCTTTTTCTACCTTCCTTTCATCTCTTTTCATGTATATTTTAGCTTGTAACTAAAACACTGTTGGTATAATCAACAGACTTATGGATATGCTGTTAGGTTTATACATTTTAAATATGTTCTCACTGCTTCTGAATTTGCTTAACAGAAGAGTCTGATTGTCTGATTTTCCTTTACTTGAAATATTCTCAAATGACGTTTTCAATACTCTAGTTTCTCATGTAAAAATGTAAACAATTATGATAATATAATCAAACTATTTTATGTTTACCTTTAGGGGAAAGAGTTGCCTGATTTACACAGCTGTCTTGTTAGAAAGGGGTGAAAAGATTGCCCTAAAATAGATATTTATGAAAATACAACACAATCTTAATATTTGCTGAAAGAATGGCCATATTCCACTAAACTTCTGTCAAGTCAAATTATAATTATCACTCACAAAAGGTAAACTCACACCACTTCAAGTCTGTAAGGCATTTTTGAATTTAAACACATCACTACAGTACCCTGACGTTGAGTACTGGAGTCAATAACTTAAAAATACCCTGCACAGTTAAAAGCAGGATATGTCACCTCAGCACTTTGTGTTGACTGAAGAAAATTTCACTAACTGGAAGTTGCAGAATTTTATCAGGCACAGATTGTCCCTACCATGCACATTCAACAGACTCACCTGGGCCTCTAATGATAATAAAATCTCATTCCACCAACACCACTGTGATGAGAATAATAAATGGAGAGCATTACCGGGTTTCTAAAGCCTCTTTCTTAGAATGGAAAGGATTGAATTAAGGACGAAAACTGATCATGAACAATCCTAACCCCTAAAGTAAATAAGGATCATAGAAATAGTTGAGCAAAACATGCTATAGATAACGTTTTTTCAATGATAAAAGGCTAATATTCTATAGTTCTAGGATTTTAACAAAGAGTATAAAATGTTCCAATTACAGAGAATGATTTAATCTCAAGATAAGACCATTATTTAGCATGTAAGGAGACATTTACAAGCTAAGTAAGTTTTTAAAAAGTCTCTGTATTTTACAGTGCAATTTCTAACCAGCGTTATTTCCCCATTTCTGATGCAGTGGCTCTAGAATCATTTATAATACTGAAGGATGGTTAAGGATTGTGTAAAGAAATAAAACATATATAAAGAATACTGTGCTTCAGTTATTGCATTCCCTTGTTACTGGCAAGAAATGAGTAAATGACTAACCCAGAAATATATATAAGTTGATTTCTAAATTGAAATTAATCCAGGCTTTCTAATTGGAATTATTCTTGAAGTGCTTATTTTATACGTAAAATATTTAGATTTGATAAAGATAAAACCATATTCAGATTGTGTTATGACAATGCCTTTGCCTGCTTTTCTCCATCAGTCGCAGACCACTGTTCCCTCATCATATCCTCCATCTGGACTCTTTTTCTTCCCACCTCTGTCCACTCCCTGTTGAATACCTTGAGTATTTTTTAATTTTTCCTATTGTGAATTGGACCACTTCCTACTCAAAACCTTTTAGAGACTTCCTTTACACTTTTATGACAACATCTGAAATCCTATTTTTGACTGACATTACTCCTGAACATTTCTCTCATCTCAACTTTCCTTTCTAGGAAATTTCTGCTCCTTCTAGGTCTTCAAACACACACACCCCTTGCCTGCCTCAGATCAATCACCTGCCCTCAGAGCTCAGAGATCTATACCTTTCCTGGAGCCTCATATAGCCTCCTTCTCAGCCTCTATGTCTAGACCTCAGATTAATTACCTATCCAGGGACACCTCCGAAGACTTTAAATCTAAAGTGTTTTACTGAATTAGTCTTCATATTACTACTTATTTTTATTTCTTTATGCACCTATACTTTTTGTTTCTGAGCCTCTGACTGTAGATCCACTGTGGTCTTGAAATATGTTTTCTATTCACATATGTAGGATGGATATACTTAACTGTACACCCATATGTATGGATTCCCAACAGATCCTACATGTGGATACGTTGTATCCATATCAACCAGCCTCATAGTTAATGTTTATTAAATGTTCAATAGCTACTTATTGAATTAGTGAGTGGTTAGTCAATCAATCCAGTGCAAAAGGTAAAGCAAAGTTTATGAATCTGCATACATACTGCCTTGAACTCTAGTGGTGTTATGCAACCATGATTTTGATTGTTCATATTCAAAGATAATGCATTTTATTATTTCATTTTATTTTGCCTTTCTTTAGGGTTGCATCTGCAGCATATGGAAGTTCACAGGCTAGGGGTTGAATTGGAACTTTAGCTGCCAGCCTATACCACAGCAACACAAGATCTGAGGCGTATCTGTGACCTATACCACAGCTCACAGCAACGCCGGATCTCCAACCCACTAAGGGAAGCCAGGGATCAAACCCGCATCCTCACAGATACTAGTTGGATTCATTTCCGCTGAGCCACAATGGGAACTATTTTATAATCTCTGTTGTGTTTAAAGCTTCCTGCCTTGTCAAGAGGTCTTCTCAAACTGTGAAAATAGGAAGTTCACTTTTACTGTTTTTCTTTGGACATTCTTTTTTTGTGTGAGTTTTTAATTTTATTGTGGTATAGTTGATTTGCAATGTTGCAACAGCTTTAGGTTTACAGCAAAGTGAATCAGTTATACATATATCTATTCTTTTGCCAATATAAGTTATGACAGAACATTATATAGACCTCCCTGTGCTATACATTAAGTCCTTCTTAGTTACCTATTTTACATATATTAGTGTGTATATGTTAACTCTTTGGCTATTCTTATATTTCTTCTTAGGTTACTATGTAACCCTCTGATTTTCAGAACTCTAACATACTCTACCAGTCTTAGTTTCATAGTTTCTCATGTTTAATCAAGGTCTCATGTAAGTTTTCTCCTAACGTATAATTTCACAGTTTTTCTACATCATAAGAAATTATGATTTTTAAAATTTTGATCTAACACAGTCTTAGGTCTACAGTAAGATCCGAGTTCAAAATCAAATCCTGCAACTTACTTGATAAAGGAATTTAACTGAGTGACCTATTTTCCCAGAGCCCAAATTTGTAAGAGCAGGATTAAATCTATTCTAAGGCATTGTACCAAATAAAATATTTTACTAACTGCTTAAAACAGAGGCTGGCAAACAGTACTTTCCCAGTAAATAGCAGCTTTATCCTAATAGCCAGGTCTTTTTCTCTCTCCACTTATTTTCAAGATTCTTCCTCTCCGTGTGGCCTGTCCAAGCTGTCTTTCCTCAGGCAATTTGATTTTTTAATATGGAATCTCAAGACTCACAAAAGCACAAAAGTGGAAGCTGCCAGACCTTCTTGAGACCCAGAACCCAATCCAACACATTATCACTTCCATCGTGTTCTACTGGATAAAGTGAATAAGAGGGTTAGGCCAGGTCAAATGAGAAAGGCCTCAGAGTGGGAATTTTGGAAGCCATGGTCCATTTTAGACAAGTGACGACAAAATCATAAACAGTCCGTCAAATGCCCAAGGTTGACTCCACAGAGCCTTAAGTTCTGATATGTATCCTTGGGCAAATTACTTCATTTTTCGCTCTTAATTTCTTTCTATTATTATTCCTAGTATAGAGATAAAGAAATTAAGGGCAAAAAAGTGGAGTAATGTGCCCAAGGACACATGTCAGAACCATGAAGACATGGGTTTGATCCCTGGCCTTGCTCAGTGGCTTAAGGATCTGGCATTACAATGAGCTGTGGTGTAGGTCGCAGACACGGCTCGGATCCCGTGTTTCTGTGGCTGTGGTGTATAGGTCATCAGCTGCAGCTCCGATTCGACCCCTAGCCTGGGAACTTCCATATGCCACAGGTACAGACCCAAAAAGACAAAAACAAACAAAAAAAAGAACAAAATTCAAAAGTTTTGTTATAAGACAGCAGATATAAACCACTTAGGAGCAGGTCTGGCACGATAGTTAAAATTCAGTAAGTATAAGTTTTACTTACTGCTTTTGTGATTCACCAGTTACAGGCTTACATTTGACTAAGGAACTTAACCCCTTTTAACATTAGTTTCCTTTATTTTTTTTAATGAGGGTAAAAATTCCCACCTACTAGTGTTGTTATAAAAATTTAGTAAGAAATAATCTGGTTTCCTGGTACATGGTAGTTAGAGAATCTACAACTTCCTTCCTCAGGAGTAAAAGTCATGATGGAAGTTTAAAAAGAAAAGGAATATCAAAGTGTAACCACATAGTACGCTAATGATTATCAGTTACTATTAACTCATTATAATCATTTTTGAAATAAATATTTGTATACAAAGTAATGAATTAAATATATAAAATATCTGTTATTTATTTATAAATCAATAAAAAGAGCTTCTGTTGCAATAATTCAAAATTTTGGAATTCTCATTGTGGATCAGCAGGTTAAGATACCAACCAGTATCCATGAGGATGCAGGTTTGATCCCTGGCCTTCCTCAGTGAGTTATGGAGCCATCACTGTCGTGAGTTGCAGCACAGTTTACAGATGCAGCTTGGATCTAATGTTGCTGTGGCTATGGTCTAGGCCAGCAGCTGCAGCTCAGAATTGACCCCTAGCCCAGTGACTTCCATATGCCAGAAGTGCAGCCCTAAAAAGAAAAAAAAAATTCAAAATTTCCCTGTGACTATTTGGACCACTGATATACATTATTCTTACATTATTAGGCAAACTGTGAAGTTCAAATTATTATTATGTCTTAGATACTGTCAACAAAGTACAATGTAAAAGACTGGAATGTCTGCATTAGCTGCAATTTCATAGCTTTATTAATTGAACACTGAAAACGGGTACGAGACTATACTAAGTAAATTCTTAAATTCTTAATGAAACTTAAAATATTCTTAACAGTATAGAACCAAAGAAAAGAAGCAAAATTATTTTGAATGCTACCTTAAAAAATATGGTATTTAAACAATGAATATAAAGAACTCTAAATTATAACAAATGATTGCACTATTTAACTATTTTCCAAATGAGGTATAATGATTTGGTAACATGGATATATCTTCTAAACTTACAAAGTACATACTTGAAGAGTTCTTTGTGCCTCAGAAAAGACAAAGAGACTAGTCTGATGCTTCTCTGAAAATAGCATTGGCTATAGAGCCTGAGGTATATTTGGGATACAAATAGCATTTTGAAATCCGTTGTGAAACCAAAGCATACCAATACCTATCTCAGGCAAAGTTTCTCTGATAATCACTCTGTGTCTTTGTCAACATGTCCCTAAGCTTAATCCTTGCCATAGAGAGGATTTCTAATACAGAAATTAAATGTGTAAATATCTAGAATTATTTTTAACTGCATACACGTACAAGGTAAAGATAGCGCAACAGGATTCTTTAAAGAATTTCCCCTATATTGCTTAAACTCACTCCTTACAGATTAATGACATTCAGTTTCTCTAGCATGGATATTTATCTTACCTCTGTTTGCAACCAAAAGACTGTTGGACATAATCAATGAATTTGATAAGTCTCAGAATATAAAATAAACATATAGAAATCAAACAATCTGATTATACCATAGTGTCAAAAAATAAAATACTTAAGACTAAATGTAACCAAGGAAGTGAAAGATCTATATACAGTGAAAACTACCAGATTTTAATGACAGAAATTGAAAAGGACAAAAACAAATTGAAAGATAGCTTGTGTTCATGGATTAGAAGAATTAACATCATTAATATGTCCATAGTATCCAAAGTCATCTATAGATTCAATGCTATCTCCATTCAAAGACCAAAGGCATTCTGCATTCATAGGAGGATGAACGATGTTGGAGGCATCACATTTCCTGATTTCAGTCTCTACTACAAAGCTATACGAATTAAAGCAATATAGTACTGGCATGAAAATAGATATAAAGACCAATGGAACAGAATAGAATGCCAAGAAACACATCATATCAACTAATATTAGACAAGGGAGTCTAATATGTCTAATACAACTCAATAACAACCACCGGAAACAATTCAATTAATAAATGGGTAGAAAAACTGAAGAGTTTTCTTCCAAAGAAGACATCCAAATGGCCAACAAGCACATGAAAAGATACTCAGTATCACTAAACATTAGGAAACTGCAAATGAAAACCACAATGAAATATCACCTCACACTTTTGAGAATGGCTGCCATCAAGATGAGATAACATGCAGAATAAACACCACTGGAGAAAATATAAATTGATTCTGCCACTGTGGAAAACAGTATGGAGGCTTTTCTAAAGACAAAAATAGAACAACCATACGGTACCACAATTCCACTTGTGGGTATATATGCAAAGGAAATGAAAAAGAGAGTTTTAAAAAGATATCTGTACCCCCATGTTTACTGCAGCTTTATTCACAGTAACTAAAATATGAAAACAACCTGTCCATCAACAGATGAATGGACAAAGGAAGAAAATGTGCTGTTTATCTCTATAATCTATCCATCTATCATTCAGCCATGAGAAAGAAAGAATCTTTCCGTTGGCAACAATATGGGTGTAACTTTGTGTCTTGAAGGCATTATGCTAAGTGAGATAAGTCAGAAAAAGACAAACACTTTATTATATCGTGTGTGTAGAATCCAGAAAAACAAATACATAGAAACAGTGGAATGGTGGTTACCAGGGGCTGAGGGGTGAGGGATCTAGGGGGATGTGGTCAAGGGATACAAACTTATAGTTATAAGATGATTACGTTCCAGAGACCTCATGTATAGCATTGTTACTACAGTCAACAAGATCAGGTTATGTACCTCAAAGTCGCTAACAGATTAGATCTCAAATGTTTTCTCCACAAAAAGACACAATTATGTGACAAGAGAGAGTTGTCAGCTAAGGCTATAGTGGTAAGCATATTGTAAATATATAAATGCATCAAATATACACATTGTGTAACTCCAACTTATAAAAACTTATGTCCATTATATTCCAATTAAACATGATTGAAATTAATAAAATGTACTAGTCATATTCTAGAGCCAACATTTTATTTCACAAGACTTGTGTCAGTAAAATTAGTATAATGGAGAGGTAACTTAGGAAGGGGCTAATGAGCATTTGTTTCTGAGGACATATTGGAGTTCAAATCTGGCTTCACTACTTAGTAGCAATATATCTTTATATCAATTTTTTTTTACAATGGTGTATCTCAATTTTAAACAATCAGACCATTTTTCAACAACCTGCTTGGAAAAAAATAGCTTGTACATTAATTCCACAATATTTTTCCTCTTCAACAGCACTATCTCAGAGAAATATAATTCAAGACCCCAAAGTGAGTCACATACATAATTTTAAATTTTCTACTGGCCATTTTAAAAATAAGTTTTTAAAAAAGCAAAATTAATCTTATATATTTTTTAACACAAAATATCATTTCCTCAGAAGAAAATGAAATATTTTAATTATTTTTCTACTGTGTCTTTGAAATATGATGTGCATTTTGCACGTACAGCACATCTGAATCTAGACTATTTCAAGTAGTTGATATATGCCATATGGGGTAGAGAGAACTTACTAGGATTTAGATTTGCTTTCAGTTGCTAAGATTTCAGCAATGAACAACACAATTTGGGAGGAAACATATATTCTAAAAACAGAAAAGCACTGCTTGCAGTAACAGTGCAGTGCATTACACAGCGGAAGTATAGTATAGCAGTTACAGCGTTGCTCATTCTGTGATCAGACTGCTGTGTTTAATCTGGCTCAACAACTTCTGAGTTATGAAACCTTAACCAATTTTCCTCTTTGTGCTTCAGTTATCACAGAACTTTTTTAAAAGACCTAACAATAGTACTTATCTCAAAGGGACAGTTATGAGGACATGCAAAACAGTTAGAACAATGTCTGTTATATAGTAAATACTGCATTAATGTTATATCTAATATGAGCGTGATTGGTTTGGGAGAACAAAAATTTAAGCAGAATACAAGTACGGAGGATGGGTATGGTGTTGCAATTTTATTTAAGGTACACAAAGAAGGGATGACTGACCAGGTAACATTTGAAAGCAGTCCTTACTGGGTTAAAGGAGTGAACCTGGGATAAGAACAATCTAGTAAGGGAAACGTCTTTACAATGCCTGTAAAGCAGAAGCCTATCTGGCGTGTTTATGAATTGGCAAGGGAACACAGTAGGGTAAGCAAGGACCAGAATTAAACTAGGTGAATTCAGGTAGGTCATGGAGAAGAGAGCAAAGGACCACACATTCCAGATGCCTGCCTCTTAACTTTAATCAGGTGACTCCTGGTAGGGAAATAAGCCTCACTTCTCCCCCTTACAACTTCTCTCAACTTTACTGGAAGTGGAATGTGTGCCTGTCATTGTGTTCTGGTCAATACAGGACAAGTAGAAACAGCAGGTTCAACTTCTGAGCTGTCTTAGGGCAAGTTAGCAGTCTGGCAGGGAGCAGGCTGGTGATAGTTTGTCATTTTTCTTTTCTTTTCAGTTGTCTTACTGGATGAAATGTGGATTCCTTTGCTGGAACCTGAGAACCCATTTTAGATGGTAAGATGGAAGTTTCCATGTGAGGGTGAATGAGAAGTCCCAGACTTGATGATCCTGCTCTCATGGAAACAAATCCACTAAATGTTTTTTAAAAAAACACTGTAATGATGGTAGTGGGGATTATTTTTTTTTTAAATTACAGGTTTTCTTAATCTTATTTAAACATCCTTCTGAGAGCATTTACATTTAAAGATTAGCTAGTATTTATTGACTGCTTGTTATGTTCCAGCTACAAGGCTGAGTACCTTGCATAAATTATCTACTTAATCCCCACCACACACCTATGAGGCTAATAATGTTAATATTTGCATTCACTACCAGAAAACAGAGCCCTCACAGATGACAGGTAATATGTCAAAGCCTGAATAAGCTAGAAGCTAACAGGGGTGGATTTAATTCAAAGGTATCAAGATAACTGGATAGTTTGTAATTACTTCACCACAGTGTATATAGAAGACTTTCAGAGAAGCAGTGCCTCCACTCCAGTAGGAGTTCTCTGGTGGTACTATTTAAGACATTAAGGAGCTCTGGAAAAGCTGAAATTTAATGGTTCTGAGTGTTCATCTTTACAGACTTTTGCATCTTAACCAAGAACAATTCCAAGTGATCTGAGAATAACTGCAGATCACTTTACAAATTAAAACCCTTAGGGGATAAGAAAAAAATACAAACAAAATATATTTCTCAAATTTTCAAGGTTGAATAAATGATACTGTACATGAATATATATGTATATATGAACACTGGATAGGTAAAAGTGATAATCCACTGTGAGAAACTGGATTAATTTCTCAAAGAATTATACACTGGAATGTATTTTGAAAGATTTTACAACTCCTTTAATTGCAACCATATAAAAAATCAGAGACTGTAGATATGTGACCTAATATCTAGAGTGATGCATCTAAATATACATCTACACAGAGCTGATGACATGACTGCATCATCAGGTAGTACATTCAGGTATGGGTCTTTCTTTCTTTCCCGTGTCTAATGATCACTTTAAATATTCTTTTTTTAATCATCCATGTTTAATTAACCAAAACCGAAATGTTTAAAAAAATTTCTGTGTATTTTATCCTGGACATTTTTTTCTTTTTTATGTGAAATAGAACATACATTTTAAAATGTGCATAAAACAGTTCCATGAGTAATCCTAAAGCAGACACCCACAAAATGGCCAACATCAAAGTTCAAAAGCCCTTTGAGTGTGTGCTCAGCCTCCTGACCCTCCACCCCCACCCTACAGGGTTATCTATTCTCCTGACTGGTGTGAACCAGATCCTAGATTTTTGTCTAATTTCACCACTTGAATGTAGCCCTGAGCATAGTTTCGGTCCTGCCTGTCTCTGGGCTTGGACAGAATCATTTTGGATGTCATCTTTCATTCCATCAATGCCAAATTTGTCAGTATGGTCGCTGCCACTGGTTGAAGCTGTGCTTCATTCATTCCCGTTGCTCATGTGACTATGCCCCACAGTTTATTTTTCCAAACACCTTTGATGGGTTTTCCTTTTTTTCTTAATTACTCAGCAAATTTTATTACATTTGTAGATGGACAATGATCATCACAACCAAATTTCCTAGCATTTCCATGCCAAACCCCCAGCGCATGCCCCCACCCCTCAACCTGTCTCCTTTGTAAACAATAGCATATGATGTTGGTGTCTTGCTGTCTGACTGACTTCACTTAGCATGATAATTTCTAGGTCTATTCATATTGCTGCAAATGCCTTTATTTCTTTCCTTTTGATGGCTGAGTAATATTCCATTGTGTATATGTACTTTAAATATTCTTGACCAAAAATTATGAGTGGAATTTATTTTCAAGGAATTAATTTTATTCTATATGTAATCATTTATAGTCAAATTTTAATCTAATGCTCAAATACATTAATGCCCAACGAGTCATTCCACCATAGGAAAATAATTTTAAAAACATTAAGATAAATTCCAGACATAATTTTATTTATGTATTTATTTATTTATTATTGTCCCTAAAAATAGCCACACCCATGGCATATGGAATTTCCCAGGCTAGGTGTCAATTCAGAGCTATGGTTGCAAGACTATGCCATGGCCACTGCAACGTGGGATCCAAGCCATGTCTGAGACCTATATCACAGCTCATGGCAATGCTAGATCTTTAACCCACTCAGCAAGGCCAGGGATTGAACCCACAACTTCATGGATACTAGTTGGATTCATTTCTGCTGAGCCACGATGGGAACTCCCAGACATAATTTTAATTGTTACTTAAGTTATGTAAATCACTGATAAGTATTATCTATTCCAGGTTAAAAGACATTACCTGTAGTTTTTCATTTAACTCGGTATATACGATGACATATGTTTTTTTCTCCCTCTCATGCTTTATTGATTCAGTTAGTTTTAGATAGCCATGTGGAAAAGCTCTATGTAAGTATCAGCATCCAAATAGTTTGCATTGTTTTTTAAATAATCTTGATCTCATTCCTCATTATACAATAGAATTTCCACACAGGGCTCAAGATAGCAAATTAAACTGGTGAATTTAAAAAGGACATAGTAAAAAGAAGAAATTAAAATAGGACTATTCTTTGCATAACATTGTAAATCAACTAGACTTTAATAAAAATAATTACAACAGAAAATCAAAAATAGGACTATTATGATTGTAAAAAAATTGATGTGTTATAATACAATTATCTTGCATGTGGGAAATGGGATTTTGACTTTAATGAATTAAAGAAAGATTCATCTAGCATGTACCAAGAATAATTCAAGATTCTGGGATACAAACATCGGCTAAGACAAAGTCTGTGTCCACATGAAGCTTACATTCTAGAAGGAGAAATCCTAGTAAAAGATAACCATAAACAGATAAAAACATGCATGAGGCAGTACCCTATCTAAAGAAAAATAATTTAAAACAATTTCTAAAGTACTTTAGAAAAAAGAAGGACCTGTAAAGGTGGTGAGAGACTGTTTTTGGAGTAGATGACAATGCTTGCTAGGGGAAAAATTCAGTATGGGAGTCAGAGTGAGAATGAGAATAAAGGGAGGAATATAATGTATTGAAGGAAGTCTATCCCAGGCAGAGGGAAGAGCAAGTCCAAAGTCTATAGAACAGAACTGAGCCACGCACGTTCATGAATAGCAGAAGCATCAATGGCTAGAGCAGAGGAAACAGAAAGAAGGTTAGTGAAGGAGATGAGCATGGCAGCCAGGTAGGGACTGGATCCACAGAGTCCTGCGGATCACTGTAAGATGTTTAACGGCTTTATTCTGAGAGTCAGAAGTAAATATTGGCAGGGATAGGGCAGAGGACTGCCATAATGACAAGATGACTCTGTTGTGTGTATGTCTGACTAGAGAGAGAGGATTGTAAATAGGAAGGAAAGACATCAGCCAGGAAGTTATTGATAGAATAAAGATGAGAGATCTCTAGCTTCAAAATGATATGACATCTTAAGATTCCAGCTACATTTGTAAATTGGAATTCTGTTTTAGTAGTGACAAGTGAAAAATAGCATTTTTGACCTTTACACACAGAATCCAATTATTTCAAAGATTTAATAACACATTTTGAGAATTGTTTCTTTCAGTTAGCTATCTATTCTCATTATAGCAATTCATGAAATCCACTTAAAATATTACAGAATTTTATACATAAGCACTATAAAAATGGATACACCCATAAATGGTACAAAAATGAAATTCAGCAGCCATATATTTCCTATGAATAAATATGGCAAAAGATGTCTAGAAAGGTAAGTAAAATAGGCTATTGAATATTCTTTATTTTCCTAAACCTATATTTATATTGTATATACTAATGTTCAATAATTTTACTGCAGCTTGTTATATCAGTTTACATTGAATATATATCTTATTTTCAAATTAACCACACAAACTAGGGTAAGATTAACTTCAATCACTTTCTTGGTTTTCCTACACAGACATTATTCAAATGCTTACCTCTCCCAAACTCACTGGTCCACAAAACATAGATTTTAATGCCAGTTATAACACATAATAAGAAGGAATATTGTAGCAAACCGCTAACAGAACTACAGTTGACCCTTGAATGACATGGGGGTTGGGGGTACCAACCCTCTGCACAGTAGAAAATCCATGCATAGTCTACCACATGATGTATAACCTACCACATCTACAGATTCAAGGATTCAACCAAATGTAGATGGTGCAGTACTGTAGGATAACATTGAAAAAAAAAATCTTCTTATAAGTGGACTCATGCAGTTCAAACACATGCTGTTTATAGATCAAATCTATATGGTAAATGAGATCAAAGCCTATAAAAGAAAAAGTTCAGAACAGAACATTTTTATTATGACATTAATCTTATTAAATAATATATAATATTGCAATCAAGTAATACGGAAAACATAAGCAATGAAAAAAAATACTAGTGAGTACTAGTAAAATAGTAAATAACTGACTAGTGAATACAATGGAGAAGAACATGTAGAGTTAGCAATTGACCATAAACATTTTTGTCTATATGAAGATGTAATGCTATGACGGTTGTTATTATGTGCTGACTGCATCACAGAGAGCCTAGATTAGCTAAATGTTATTTCTGGCTGTGTCTACCAGGGAGCTTCTGGATTAAACAGATTGCCCTCCCCAATATAGTGGGCCTCAACCAGTCTGCTAAGGGCCTGAGAAAAAGGCAGAGGAAAGGAGAACTCACTCTCTGACCACTTGAGCTAGGACACTGGTCTTCTGCTCTTCCACTGTGACTTACCCCACCAGTGCTCCTGGTACTCAGGCCTTCCAACTCGGACTGGAACAGCACCACCTGGCTTTCTTGAGTCTGCAGCTTGCATAGGGCAAATTGTAGGATGTCTCTGCCTCCATAACTGCAGGAACCTATTCCTTATAAGAGTCTTTCTATAGATAGACTGATAGGTGATCTCTAGATACATGTGTGTGTGTAATCTAATTTTTTCTGTAGAAAAAAGAATCTCTTGAAGAACAAGAATTGTGTAATTCTATTACAGATAGTCCACACATAAACCATAATTATACACATGTATGTAATTAATATTTGAAGTGTCTGCCTGTATTTCTCAAAATGTACAAATATTCACTAATGTATATCTCTGGAAGTTCTTCTCCAGCAGAGTTATAAAATACTTCAAAGGAAACTCTTCTGGATTCAATAAACTAACAAGCAATAGACTTTTCTGGGCATCATGCCAAAAAAGTATGATAATGCAGATTTGAAACATGAAGCCCTCTTGTGGAAAGTCAGCTATATGCTCGTATATTTCCCAAAGCCTCATAGAGAAGGAAAAACACCCTAAACACACCTCTTACTGTACTCATTAAATACTGTGAAACCATTAGGGCAAATCATCATTCATACAGCACCTCACTTTGTTTGGCTTTGTTTATAGATTCCATTTAGAAGCACTTGGAGAAAACATTTGCCAGATTTTTAATCACTTATCAAATTCCTAGTAAGTAGAGTGCTTTCAAACACTAACAACCTATAAACATAGTTATAAAATCAAACAAAATGATATAGAATCAAACTGACAACCAGATAAGCACTTCAGCTGCATTTGCTGGAATTATTCCCACCCTCAAATGCTTTCAGCGTAAAAAAAAAAAAGGGAAAAGAAAAAGAAAAAAGATTAAAAAATCGCTTTCCTTTTTTTAACTACTAAGCTAGAAAGGGCAGTTTAATTTAATAAGGTATTAAAGACGGAAGAATGATGGTAAATAAAATGGTAAATGAAATTTAACAGAAAATATTTCTTACAATGTGCTTTACTAATCAATTAGTACAGGAAACAATAGCTTTAGAATGAACATGTAAAAACCTGAACTTTGATAATTGAAGAGTATATATAACTAAGCTCTTACTATAAAGTAAATGCTTACGAGTAATGTCCTCCATTTTAACTTACAGATTTGTTTCATAATTCTAACCATATGTTATCTAAGTATGTTGCAATAAAAGCAAAACAAGCACAGAACAATCTTCTACAATATACATGAACTTGGAAACAATAGATAAATGTGGGTAAAATGGAATTGTACATTTTTGTAAATGTTTGCATGATTATGTATTTATCACCTATTTTTTTCATTCCTAGAAGATCCTGATTAAGAATTTTACCCTATTGAGTTACATTACATTTTACAATATTCAGGATTATTTAATCAGGATTAATTTTGAACAAAAATAGAAATAAATGTGGTAACCCTGTTTTATAAAAAAGAAATAATTATAAAGAATTCCATGACCCTTCTCTTTGTAAAATGAGACATTCCTAGATGTAAATGATGTTCCCAAAAGTGGAGCATCATTTACAAAATCTCTTATCAAAATGGAAACATGTTTCAGAGAGCGGCTGTTCCAATTTTGATAGATATTGCTTAAGAACTTAATAAAGATTAGACCTGCAATCAAACAGTAAAAACAGATATAACTGTAAACATTTAAATAATATATAATGTAGTTTCTGAGATCTCCATGAACACATGAACTATTAGAGAGAACTTTATATACATTCGATAAAATCCTCAGAAACGACGATATATATGTGTATTACATTAACAAAGTCATGCATCAGATTTTGATTGAACATTTACTGTGGCCAAGGTGTAGCTATATTCTGGGGAAACATTAGTGAATTAGGCATTTGAATCATCACAATCTGACTGTGTTTTTAGCACCTATCTTTTTACCCTGTTGCAGTTATACCTTTTAATAGATGAATAATATTACAGACAGGCTAGGATCCAAAAGGCAAATTCTTAGAACTATCAAAATAGCACTCCAAAGACAGTATGAGTTCCCATCGTGGCTCAGTGGTTAACAAATCCGACTGGGAACCATGAGGTTGCGGGTTTGATCCCTGCCCTTGCTCAGTGGGTTAACGATCCAGCATTGCCATGAGCTGTGGTGTAGGTCACAGACGCTGCTCGGATCTGGTGTTTCTGTGGTTGTGGCGTAGGCCGGTAGCTGTAGCTCTGATTCGACCCCTATCCTGGGAACCTCCATATGCTGCCGGTGCAGACCTAAAATACAAAAAAAACAAACAAACAACACCAAAAAAAAACAATACAAAGACAGTATAAAATTTTCTTCACTCTTTCATTCATATTAGAATTAGTTTAAGTGAAGCCTGAGACTCCTTTGAATCAGTATCCAAAAGTCCCTCTCTCTTTCCCTTCTCACTGCTTCAAATACCTAGACCCTCCTATTGCCCACGTTTCGGAATTTAAACAGATAGGCTTAGTTTCATGCTGCTGTCTCTCTTAATCACCTGTAAGTCCCCTACGTCTAAAATAATTATATACATTGTGCCATAAATATGTAACATCTATCTGATGTTGAACATATCTGAAGATTGAACACAACATTCATCTGCAAAAAATAAGAGGCTAAAGATGTCTACAAAGAAATCAATTTATTCCTAAAAAGCTGACCAACAATCCTTGAATTGCCATACCTGAGGTACATCTCATTGATATGTAATATAAATTTCAGATATAGCTTACAAAATTTTTAAGAGAAAGCTTTTATATTTATCTTTTTAATTTTTACTAGATGTCTTTAAGGACACTGTGATGAGGAATAAAATGCTTCTAAATATATTGATACATGGAGTAGTATTTCTTGATACAGGGCAGTTCTACATTAGCTAAATAGATACGCTTCCACTCATACTAAATTTACTGCCAGCTGCTTCAGTCTTCCTAGTTTTGGCAACTTGAGGAGAATCAAAGGGATTGAAGAGAAGAGCACAGTATTTCCTGAAATGTGACTGTGACGAGGTTTGGCAAAGGGCAGCAGAAGAGTGTTGATGACACCACAGGGAGTGTTTCACCTGCAATCACAGAATGTGACCTGTGGCATGTTAGATATGGCTGAGATAATTCAGTTTTCCAGAATGAACAGATGGGAAAATTAAAAAAAAATAAAAAAAAGCAGAAGGGTAAAACACCTGCTCCCAATTTGGGGCAAATACTGAAATAACGGTTATAAAGAGATTTATACCTTTTCTGCTCTTTATTTTAGTATCTTCATTAGGATTTATAGTAAAGCCCTTTAACTGGTCCAGAGAACATGTTGAGTGCAAAATGTTTCCTCAAATCTAGATTCTTCTACCGATATGAAATGATCGGCCTTATTAAATCTACAGATTCTTCTTTCTATTGAATATCATGCTAAAGCATAATATGAACCTTTCTGCCTCTGCTTGAATTTTGCTTATACCAAGTGGTCCCCTGAATTACCAAGCCTCAGAACACTGGTAAAGAAGAACAATCATTTGAAGATAGACTCAAATGCAAGCAGGATTATAGATGATTTATCTGTAATTTGGTTTAGCAACACATATATATATGGCCATATTGAAAACCTAGCCAGAGTTGTTAGGTGACATTAGAAATTAGATTGAAATGATGTTAAACTAAGAATTATTAGTCTTTCTATAGGCTCTGGGGATTCTCAAGTAGTCACTGTTTTCAAACTGGATGGTATAATTAGCTTCTGGTTGGATGATACATAATTACATTTTGCAACCAACCCTGACACTTATTATCCTATGCCCAGAATTGACACACCATTAGTAGCTTTGGGAATTGCAAAAATCATTTATCTGTGGATTTATGTAAGCAGTTTTGGCAAATAGCCTTACATGAAAATTCAGCCAAAATTAAATTTGTGTGTTGGATGTGATGTGAATGTTCAATAATATATCATTTCGACTAAAGAAATTCATGGTTTTTTTTTGCCCAAAAGCCAAGTTAAAGACTTAGACAACCTTCAAGAATTTACTCTAAATTTTATTAGAGGGTGAATTTCACTTAACACTATATAAAGAGCAGAACAGTCTAAGAAGAACAAATGGAATATCTGTTGCCATGGGAGAAGTCAACAGTAATTGAAAACATCACCCCAAATGAAACTGAGCCCCTCTAAAACCAAGTTCCTCTTCTGAGTTTATGATTAACCGCTCTATCCAAAGCTCTACTCCCTTTCTTTTCTTGAACCTGTTCCCCTCAAAATTGAGGAGTATCAAAGAAAAGTGGGGATTGAAACAATATACAAGCCCCTGTGTCTCTGCCTTTTGAAATATAAATCTTCTGCTTTAATCTCCCAAACCTCTTCTAAGGCCCAAAAGGGTGGCTCGAGTTCATAATTAGGAAATGTAAAGATGTAGAAATGAGAAATAGCTGCTGGGCTAGGAAAATGGTAAAAATTTATATTTTAAATCCTCCACAGAGCAGAATCACCAAACTCCCAATTCCATGAAAGATAAAGGCTTGATACACATTCCTAACTTGTTTTTACAGGAAGCAGACTCTTCACTCCCAGAGGAAAAGTGCTAACCACAAGTACATAGACCCTAGACCAGTTGAAACAAAAAGGTTGATGATGCTGAAACTCCAACTTGATGCCAGCCATGTAAGAACTGTGCACCAGTTAATTATACACCCTGAATCCTCCTCCCTCACACTGCCTTCAAAACCCCTTCTCTGGAAGCCATTAGAGATTCTGGGTCTTTTTACTGGCAGGGGTGGGGGGGCACACCTACATCATGTGCAAGTTCCCAAGCCAGGGATCAAACCTGCATCATAGCAATGCCAATGCCAGACCCATAACCTGCTGCACCACCAGGAACTCTCTAGTTCAGATATTTTGAGTCTGAGCTGTCCATTCTCCTTGCTTGATGCCCTACAATCAACACTCTTCACAACAACCCAATGTCAGTAGATTTACTCTACTGCAAGCAGGTAAGTTGACAAAAAATATCCGTTTGGTGGAACAGAAAAAACAAACAGAAGAAAAGCACTTCTAATGGAAAATTAATAGGCATACCTGAATGAGACACAAATCCCCAAAAGGATTTAAAATCATGAAAGGTATCGAAACTGTAGGCGAGAAGCTATAGAATAAAATGAAGTTGAGATAAAATACTATGGAATAGTTAACTATTAGTATAAAATAATCTATATTTAATATATGTTTTTATCTTTTACTAGGGAAGAGCTAAGTACTACAGGTCTTCACTAAGTATGAGTATGGAAATAAATGAAAGAATATGCTGCAAAACTGTTGCAAATGGTTATATCTAAGAATGTGAGATGAGGACTGGGAGACACAGAAAGGCTTTTTCAAAATATTAACACTTAGTTACTAATTGATGCTTCAATGTCAAATAAGAATTATATCAACAAAATGAGTGATTGTTAAGATTAGATTTTTTTTTCTATAGCTTCCTTTCCCATATAAAGGGCAAGATCTACCATTCTAAAGTGCATTTCAAATTGTTTTTCAATAGTATTTGTCTTCTGAATTCTGAAGCAGTCTATACTATTTGTAAAATCAAAACACGATTTGGTAAAAAAATTTAAAGATTAAATCTAAAAATACAAACAAAATATTTCAAAAATAACACGGGCCCTTGTATATCCAATATAAACTGTAATAAAATTAAATTTATTTTAATTTCTTTCATTATATTTGTGACTATTTCTTCCTATCCTTGTTAAACATTACTAGGAGAAATAGATTTGGAAGAACATTCAAACATAAAGGGTTTTATTCATCAATCATTAATTTTTAGTCATCCAATATGTATTTATAGTAGACAGATTTTTAAAATAAAAATAAACATTGTCTTTCTTGCTCACAAAGATTTTACCTTCTTGCTGAGGAGATAGAGAAATAAGGTAAGAAGTACAGTGTCTTATGAAAAATATTAAGAAAATGGAATATTCTAGGTTCTAGGAGAGGACACAAGAGAAGCATTTCAATCACTCACAAGTATACCCGTGTGACAAACTAAATAGCATGAATTAATACATATATATTACACATACGTGATATGTAACATATATGTTAACTATATTGTGTATTTCCAAAATATTTTGCCACCTCATTTTTTTCATGTGTTTATGCAAAAAATACAATTCAAATAAGAGTGTGGCCATCCACAAGGAAAACCACTAAGGGAGTTCCCATTGTGGCGCAGGGGTAACGAATCTAACTAGGAACCATGAAGTTGCGGGTTCGATCCCTGGTCTCGCTCAGCGGGTTGAGGACATGGCGTTGCCGTGAGCTGTGGTGTAGGTCACAGACATGTCTTGGATCGTGCATTGCTGTGGCTGTGGCATAGGCCAGCAGCTGTAGCACAGCTTCGACCCTCAGCCTGGGAACCCCCACATGTTGTGATTGCAGTCCTAAAAAGCAAAAAAAAAAAAAAAAAGAAAAAAGAAAAAAAACAATTAAAACCACTGAAAAACTGTAGAAAGTGTCGGCATATGCTTAATAGATAATATCACAGCAATTTTATATTATAGAATAATTAAGCAATTGATTTTAATGATATTTTAACAAGTGGCCATACTATCAAGCTCTAAATAATTTAGATAACACAGCTGTCACATTCAAGGCAAATGTTGATGCTTCAAATAAACCCAAGGCTCACAAAGACCATGAACTAAACTAAATATAATACGTCCTCACAAAGACTAGTGGGCTCTTATAGAGTGTCAGAGTCCTTATAAAGAAGAGCTATGGTACTCTTAAAGGAAGGACTGAAGAAAAGGATGCTATGGCCAATAATATAAGTATGCTACATTTCAAGACATGGCTTACACACCTCCTTGGGAATGTGTTTCGACTCCACTGAAGGTGTTTCAGGAGGACAAAGTCAGAATCTCAGCTATGCTGATGACATAGGGGAGATATGCTATTAAGATATGGTAACACTCTGCTAAGCAGAGGTGTCAGAACAAGCCAGATTTGGTTCACCTTTTTGTTCCTTTAAAAAACACAGTTTTCTTATCCACTCCAAATGCAATAGTTTAGATCCTGCTGTAGAGCATAGGGAACTATACCTAGTCACTTGTGATGGAACATTATGGAGGATAATGTGAGAAAAAAATGTGTGTGTGTGTGTATGTATATATATATATATATATATATATATATATATATATATATATATGACTGGGTCAGTTCTCTGTATAGAAGAAGTTGACAGAACATTTTAAATCAACTATAAGAGAAAAAATAAAAATCTTCAGGAAAAAACGCTGTTTGTATGTGGTTTGTAATTCAGTCAATACTTCAAATCTGGGAGATGTCACACAAAAAGTCCAGTTTTCAGGTTTCCCAAGGGGAAAAAAAGTAAGCTCTAACCACATTGGGCCCACATTCTAGCTTGTCTACTGTCTTAATCATTTTTTATTGGCTCTCTGATCCTGAGTCAAAGTGTCAGTTCTGTGATAAGTATCAATTTATTGCCACTCAGCTCCAAATTCACTCTTTTTGATTGCTCTGTAAAGATGGACCAGAGCCCTTTTAAGTAGGTTTTCCTCTGCCAGCTGGCACTGAGGCTTTGTCAGCAGAGGGCACTGGAGAGACTCAGAAGGAAGGAGAGGTTTGGTTTCCCTGTTCCAGTGTATTCTCTCTGGGCTGGTGCCCAGCAGGAAGACTTACCACAGTGCCTGGCTGCTGCAGGGTAGTTAGTGGAAGTTGGCTAGTGGCACCCAGCATCCAAGGAGATTCCTGTACCACCTCCTCCTTGACATCACTCTGGGCTGAGGCTGTTCTGTCCTCTGAGTGCCTCTAGTGAGACAGGGCCCCGCACATCAGAGGGCAGATTTCCAGCAATTTCTACCGGTAAGGCACATCACTTCTCTGCCATCCAATGAGCCACAGCCTTGAGCTCTCCAGCAGGGCCTGGATGGCAGCTCTGAGCACAGCTTCCCTGAGTGCCCTAGGTCTACCCTCTGCAGTGGCTGTAATTTACATACAGAATTACTATAGTCCGTAAGTATCTCTTCTTCCTAGGCAGTCTTTGGTTGCTCCAATCACAGATTATAGTAACTCCTTTTATTAAACTTTCCCAGTTCAGATTACTGTGTGATTTCTCTGCAGTGCTTAGATTTAGACTGATACAGTTTCCATTTATCATGAGGCTTGCTCTTGTTTTCCCTTATCTTAGGCATATATTTCACTCTACTAATATCTTCATCAAAAGTGAAAATATGAAATTTAGATAGACTTGTTTTTCAAGAAAAAGGAGAGAGAATATTTTCCAATGGCAAGGCAGTGTATTTCCATGTTTCAAGGTCTACATGAATAGGATTTTTCACCACCTGCCCATAAGGTATCTCCACTGTGTGACTTATGGGGCTCATGGAGTTTAAGATGAGCTATGAAGCATCTATTTCCTCTGTTTGCATTTCTCATGCCATTATTTTTTTTGCTCTTTATTAAACAGTAAACTTGATCCAGCATTGCAATGTGTGCAAATTTTCTTATGTGTGGGTTTCTTCTTACCATTGGTTAGCCCATATGCAATGCTGCAATATCATAAATAAGAAGCATAACAAGTTTCGAGAAACAACAAATGGTGGAAAACTTAATAAACTGAAAAAAACTGTAAATGTTTAGCATTTTTAGTGTGAATTAATGGAAACATAACATTATGAATATAGTGCTATATAAGGTTTAAAAAGTGCCCGGAGCCCAATAATTTTATTAATGGTAGATTTAAAAAAATAAATATGTTGATTAAAATATAAATTAAATGCTCTGGATAAAAAGAAACATTTTCAAAAATAATCTAGCTGGGAACAACTGTGTTTATTTTGGTGAATATTTGACTGAAAACTGACAGAATGATAGATTTTAAAAAATTGAAATTAGGAGAGTGACCAATATGATGGAGTAGAAAAACCCTAAGCTTACCTCCTCTCAGGAACCCACCAAAATCCCAACAATCTTCAGAAAAGATCCTCTACATCTAAAGACATAAAGAACCACAATGAGACTGGTAGAAGGGGTGGATTCTTAATATAATCCAATCCCATACCTTCCCATGAGTAGGCAAACCACAAACTACAGAATAATTGTTTTATAGAGGTTACAGAGTGAGAGGTCTGAGCTTCTTAAACAGTTCCAATCCTGGGAACTTCCATATGTTGCAGTTGTATCTCAAAAAAAAAAAAAAAAAAATCAGGAACAGGAAGACAAGGGTGCCTAGTCTCACTACTTTTATTTCACATCTTTTTGGAAGTCCTAGCAAGAGCAATCAGAGAAGAAAAAGAAATAAAAGGAATTAAAGTTTAAAACAAAGAAGTAAAATTATCACTAATGCACATAACATGATGCTATACATAGAAAACCTTAAAGATGCTACCAAAAAGCTACAAGAGCTCATCAATGAACTTGGTAAAGTCATTTGATACAATGACTAGATACAAAATTACCACACAAATCTGCTGCATTTCTATACTCTTACAACAAAATATCATAAAGAGAAATAAAGGAAAAAATCCATTTATCATCACATCAAATGCCTAGGAATAAACCTCCCTAAGGAGTTTAAATATTTGTACTGCAAAAACTATAAGACGGTAATGAAAGAAACTGAAGACAACACTTAGAGATGGAAAGCTGTATCATTTCTTGGAATGGGCGAATTAATATTGTTGAAATGACCATACTACCTAAGGCAAACTACAATCAACACACACTCTATTAATTTACCAATGCATTTTTTTTTTTTACAGAACAAGAACATAAAATTCTAAATTTGTATGGCAACACAAAAGACTTCAGCCACAACAATCTTGAGAAAAAAGAACAGAGCTGGAAGAATCACACTCCCTGGCTTTACGCTATACCACAAAGCTACAGTAATCAAAATACTATAGTCCTGGCACAAAAAAAAAAAAAGAAATATAGATTAATAAAACAGAACAGAAGGCCCAGAAATAAATCCATACACTTAGACTGAATTAATCTATGGCAAAAAAGCAAGGATATATAACACAGAAAAGACAGTCCCTTCAATAAGTGATACTGGGAAAACTGGACAGCTACATGTAAAAGAATGAAATTAGAATACTCAGTAACACCATACACAAAAATAAACTCAAAATGTATTAAAGACCTAAATTTAAGACTGAATACTACAAAACTCCTAAAAGAAAACAGGCAGAATGCTCTGACATAAATCATAGAAATATTTTTTTTGGTTCCATCCCCCTGATTAACAGAAATTAAAACAAAAACAAACAAATGGGACCTAATTAAACTTAAAAGCTTTTGTACAGCATTTGAAACTATAAACAAAAAGACAACCTTCAGAATGGAAGAAAACAGCTGCAAACAATGGTACCAGTAAGGTATTAATTAACAAAACATACAAACAGCTCATACAACTCATTATCCAAAAAAAATAAAAAGATGGGGAGAAGACCTAAACAGACATCTCTCCAAAGATATTCAGATGACCAATAGGCACTTGAAAAGATGTGCAACAGTGCTATTAGAAAGATGAAAATCAAAACTGCAATGAAATATCACATCGCACAGGTCAGAATCAAAAAGTCTACAAATAAGAAACACTGGAGAGGGTGTAGAGACAAACTGAACCTTCCTACACTGTTGGTGGAAATATAAATCCATACACTATGGAAAACAGTATGGAGGTTCCTTAAAACACTAAAAATAGAATTACCATGTGATTTAGCAATCCCACTCCTGGATATATAATTGGAAAAAAACTCTAATTTGAGAAGATACATGCACCCCAATATTCACAGAAGCACTATGTACAATAGCCAAGGCACTGAAGCAACCTCATGGTTCATCAGCAGAAGGATGGATAAAGAAGATGTGATATGTATATGCAATAGAATATTACTCAGCCATGAAAAGAATGAAACAATGCCATTTGTAGCAACACGGATTCACCTAGAGATTCTTATACTATGTGAAGACAGAGAAAGACAAATATCATATTATATGATTTATAAGTGGAATCTAAAAAAGTGATACAAATAAGGGTGTTAACTAAATAAAAACAAACTGACATACCTAGAAAACAAACTTATGGAGTTACTTTCTTAAGCCAAGTGATCAGTGATCTTATGTAGCTGAGTCCCTACCTCCCCAAAAGTATTAATTCAAGTGTAGCTTTTGCAGTAAGTTGGCTACAGACACCTCCTTGCTCAGCTAAAAGATAATAACAGCAATCTTATTATCAAACAATTTTGGCCAGAGGGTCTAGAGATATTTGGGGGGGGGGCAGCTTTGGCATCAATGGTAGATTCTACAATATCTTCAAGAGTTAAGGAGCAAGAAAGAGAGGGAAGGAGTGGGATGGACTGGGAATTTGGGGTAACAGATGCAAACTATTGCCTTTGGAGTGGATAAGCAATGAGATCTTGTTGTATAGCACTGGGAACTATACCCAGTCACTCGTGATGGAGCATGATGGAGGATAATGTGAGAAAAAGAATGTATATATGGATGTGGGACTGGGTCACTTTGCTGTACAGGATAAAATTGACAGAACACTAAACCAACTATAATGGAAAAAATAAAAATCATTAAAAAAAAATCTCCAGAATGTGAGACCCTTGAAATGTATTAATTCCAATAACCCCAATGCACATAGTTTTCACATGCAAACTGTTGACTTTCTGTTTAATATCTTATTTTCCAGTTAAACGTATCTGTATCTCTCTACCTAGCCAAACATTTTATAAGCCTTATTAACAGAGTTTCATTAAAGCTTAAGAGTAAGATTTAAAAAAAAAAAAAGGTTAAAGAGCAGTTCCTGATCATAGCCTCAATTATACTTACTCCTAGCCAAAGAAGTACAGATCTGCCAAAGGAAGCAGATTTTGAGTCATGAGTGCTTCCTGGTTTCTGTCTGTAATGCAGGTTGAGAAGTGCAGCCCAAGGTGAAGCCTCAGTTTGGTGGCAGAAAGTCAGAGACTTGACAAGGCAGCTCAGACTACAGCCTCTCACTATTTTCAATCTCTTCAGACACGTAGTGCCCATGCCTGAGGGTGTGTTGGTCCTTCACAGGGAAACTGGGAGGAGCCCAGGCAGAACTGCCCAGAGGTATCCCCATGGTGACAACTATCGCGATCGGGTAAGGCTCCAAGTTTTAAAGATTACAGACAGCCCTAGGCCAGTAAGAGTTAAGGTTCTTCAGACCACATAGGGAATACTGTTTGGATTTTTCTATAGTTGAAAAAAGTTAATTTGCATATGGCGAACCATAAAATAGAAGCTATCCCAGTGGCCTGGCCTATGTCACAAATCTAAACGTAAGTCAGCCTGTACATAGGGGAAATACCTCATAAATCTAACATCGATCACAAGCCTCCAACTGAGCTTCAGCCAGCACACTTCATCTTAAAAATAGGATGTCCTTGTCTTATAGGAAATGCCCACCCTCCTAGCCAATCATGGCCTGGTTCTCTGTTGCTTCTTCTAACCTACAAAACTTACTCTTGCCCAAACTCCCTCAAGAAGAGTGCTCCACTCCTATGAGGCACGGTACTCCCTAATCCATGGTTTGTTTTCCCTTGAGCAAAGAACATAAAACCAGTTACTGAATGTTTTAGTTTTGTAATTTGACAGTGTCTATCTTACAGTTGAGGAAAGAATGTATCGAAAACATAGTGTGTTTTTGAGATTATACAGCTTCTGAGATGCATAGAAGTAATTATAACCCATTTTGATCTGGGTTATAAACAGACCTCAGTATTTCAGCTGAGCAAAGGATATTTGGGTATAAATCATAAAGCAAGCATTAATTACACACCTGTGTTTCTAGCTGCAGTAGTTCTAATACTTACTAAATTTTAAGTCATAATTAAGTTAAGAGTGAAAGTACATACCTGCAATGTGTTATCCATTTAGTTGCTCTTATCAGGTAAAATTATGACACTATAAACTGTCACAGAAATTATTTCAATAAAAATTCTTCAAAATTCATGTAATACTATCATAATTCTAACAGCTTAATTCATAATCTCTGAAAATCATTAACAATAGTAAGGGAATGCAGTTCCCTTCATGGCTCAGTGGTTAACGAATCCAACTAAGAACCATGAGGTTGTGGGTTTGATCCCTGGCCTTGCTCAGTGGGTTAAGGATCCGGTGTTGCCGTGAGCTCTGGTGTAGGTTGCAGACGCGGCTCGGATCCCACGTTGCTGTGGCTGTGGCAAAGGCCGGCGGCTACAGCTCCTGTTAGACCCCGAGCCTGGGAACCTCCATATGCCGCGGGTGTGGCTCTACATAAAGGCAAAAAGACAAAAAAAAAACAAAAACAATAGTAAAGGAAATGATGTAATGACTGTTTTTCTCTTACACATTCCAAGAAAAGGATAGCCTTTAAAGGAGGATGGATTGGTTAATATTTCTATATTAACCTGACAATGTATCTTCTCGTATAGTGTTAATTTAGCTTTCCATTTCCATTTAATCTTCATTTTTTTAAATGGTATATTAAAAAAATAAACTGTTCATGACCAAAATTGAGCATTTCTCTAGTTTTTGTAATCTAAGATTTTTTAGATCATGTTAAAATAACAGATGTAATAAAACAATTGCTTTTGTTTCTGGCCTCTTGCAGATCAAGGAAATTCAAATGTCTATTTCAAGTGGAAATTCTCAGTTTCTAAAGAAAATACATACCATTTATTTTTTTCTCAACTTAAATTGTGTTATTTATGATTAACTTTTTCAATGCTAGTGAAGGTATGGTGAACATTTGTTTAAAAAAAGACTTTCATAGCAGCAACATATCTCATGTATTTCATGTTATTACATTTAAAACCTGACTCTCTTTTCTAATCACATTTAAGGTGTCAGAAAAATACAGGCAAACAAGTCTTGAAACATTCCCTTAATCGTTTTCTTGCAGTGGTGTGCAAAATGCTGGAAATAATTGGAAACAAATTGTATCTGTCTGAGCAAAAGGAACAATCTGCATGCACTTAAATACAGCAATTGAAGACTAATTATTTCCATCAGAAACAAATATATGTAGGAGAACATCTTGGGTAATCAATTTGGCCAGTTCATATGAAAAAACTGATATTTTGTAGCCACCAAGAAAGAGAAGAATTTATATATAAAATTTCCACTTATGTTTACCAGAGAATATAATGTTGCATCCAATCCTCAATGGAAAACAGTATACCTATCCTTTGGTTTTATCAGTGTAAAGGTCATTTATTTTTATTTTATTTGCTTTTGATGCTTGCACCTGAGGCATATAGAAGTTCCCACGCTAGGGGCTGAATTGGAGCTATAGCTGCCAGACTACACCACAGCCACAGAAATGCCAGATCCAAGGCATGTCTATGACATACACCACAGTCCACCACAACACCGGATCCTTAACCCACTGAGCAAGGCCAGAGATTGAACCTGCATCCTCATGCTTACTAGTCTGATTTGTTTCCACTGAGCCACAATGGGAACTCCAAAAAGGTCATTTAAGTTGAGGAGAAGTTTCTGTGGGGCAGGTGAAGAGGAGGCCAGACTGAAAGAGTTACAGGTGGAAATGGGAAGAACGGGACAAAGGATAAGCATGTATGTCAAAGAGATTTGTGACCAAGGCAAACCAAAGGAAGGAGACAGTAGCTTCCCTCACAGAACTCATACCCTGCACTCTTCCACTCCTTCACGCTGTTTCTCAGTCATGCCAGTCACTCTCCAGTGCTGAATCTTTCTTGGAATGCTTTCCCTAAGGGATCCCCTTGCCTAACTTTCTTCGAATTCTGTTTCAATATTATTTTCAAAATTTGGCTTTCCTTGTCCATTCTCTTAACGTGTAATTTACCTTTCTCCTTTCATATTCATTCTTGTAATCCCACTAAACTGGTTTCCATTATATTTTTCCAAAGCACACAACACCTTCTAATATATTATGCATTTCCTTATAATGTTTATTTCACACCATCTGTCTTCTCCACTGAAAGGTAGAAGGAATCTTTTTTTTTTTCCCCCCACAGATGTATTGGAAGCACCTAGAAAACAGCCTGGCATGGAGCAGGTACTCTAAAGATATGTGACATAAATAAATGAAATCAAGGCAGAAAATAATGGCTTTGAAGAGATCAACAAAAATCTAATATTTAACATAAAATAATGAAAAAAATGTCTTCTTTGTGGGCTGAAAGGACAGTGGTAAGTGGAACTGTGACAAGGCTGTTATATTTTTCTTCTGGAGGATTAGCAGAGGGAAGTTGTTCCCAAAGACTAATGCAGAAGTCAGAGGCCAAATTCATTAAATCATATTCATCTACTCAGAATATTCTTCCCAGTTAGTAGGCAAAATTTAATTCAAACGTGGAGAATATGAATTTTAAGAAGAAAGGCCAGGTACAGATTCATTAACAGAATTTGGGCCATGACTCAGATGTGTTGACTCTGCCCTAATGCTTATAACACAAGGAATGTTTGTTAAACACATGGATTATATAACAGAAAATGGAGTTAACAAAAATGCTACAGAACAGTACTATATTCAAAAAATAATTTTGTTAAAATATGACAGAAACCATGAAGAGCAAATTTCAACAAAGCAACAAATAACATACTAGGAGTTCCCATCGTGGCTTAGTTGTTAGCAAACCTGACTAGCATTCAGCAGGACATGGGTCTGATCCCTGACCTCACTCAGTAGGTTAAGGATCCCCCAATACCATGTGGTGTAGGTCGCAGACACTGCTCAGCTCTGGCATTGCTGTGACTGTGGTGTAGGCCGGTGGCTACAGCTCTGATTCGACCCCCCTAGCCTGGGAACCTCCATATGCCAAGGCTGTGGCCCTAAAAAAAAGCCAAAAGGACCCCCCCCAAAAAAACCCTACATATTAGCAGCATCAGGATTTCAAAAGCAGATATTTTGGCTGCATATGTAAATGACATATTTTTCACTTGCAATAGCTATTTAGATTTGCAATTATCCCTTTTTATGTATCTGTTTGTATATGCAAATAAGATATTTGCATGCATAATATGGACACCCCTTCTTGATGTTGGACTTGTTAGAAGATCACTAATGGTAGCAGAAGTTTGCCTTCTGAAAACTGTGAGCATCAAAAATTCAATTTGTTTAGTATATTTTCCTGAGAGAGAAATTTTCAGTTTTTAAAATCAAGAATACATCCCTTTGGTATAAAATAATTATTTTAAAAATTGTGTTAAAACAGCACATAAAATTCACTATCTTAAACATCTTGAAGCTTATGGTTCAATAGTGTTATATACATTCACTTTTGTTGTGCTGCCATCACCACCATTCATACCTTCACTGTTTTCATCTTGTACATCTGAAACTCTATGCCTGTCAAGTAATAATCAGTTTTCCTTGTGGTCCAGCTGCTGGCAACTGCTTTTACACTTTCTCTCTGTATGATTTTGATTACTCTAAGAACCTCATATAAGTGCAATCACACAGTATATGGCTTTTTGTGGCTGGCTTATTTCCATTAGCATGAACTTCAATATCCGCAAATCAATCAGTGTGATACACCACGTTAACAAACTGAAGAATAAAAACCATATGATCCTCTCCATAGATGCAGAAAAAGCCTTTGACAAAATCCAGCACTAATTTCTGATAAAAACCCTTCAGAAAATGGGCATTGGGGAACCTACCTCAACATAATCAAGGCCATCTATGACAAACCCAGAGCTCACATCATTCTCAAAGGTGAAAAGCTGAAAGAATTCCCGCTGAGATCAGGAATGAGACAGGGATGTCCACTCTCGCCACTACTATTCAACATAGTTTTGGACGTCCTAGCCACAGCAATCAGGGGAGTAAAAGAAATAAAAGGAATCCAAATTGGAAAGGAAGAAGTAAAACTATCACTTTTTGCAGAGGACATGAAACTATACCTAGAGAATCCTAAAAACTCTACCAAAAAAATGTTAGAGCTCATCAATGAATTGGGCAAAGTTGCAGGATACAAAATTAATACACAGAAATCAACTGCATTTCCATACACTAACAATCAAAGATCAGAAAGAGAAATTAGAGAAGCAATCCCATTTACCATCGCATCAAAAAGAATCAAATACTTAGGAATAAACCTACCTAAAGAGACAAAAGACCTGTACTCTGAAAAATTTAAGATGCTGATGAAAGAAATCAGGGATGACATGAACAGATGGAAAGACATACCATGCTCTTGGATCGGAAGAGTCAATATTATCAAAATGAATATACTACCCAAGGCAATCTACACATTCAATGCAATCCCTATCAAATTACCAAAGACATTTTTCACAGAACTGGAACAAAATATTTTAAAGTTTTCTGGAAGCACAAAAGACCCAGAATAGTCAAAGACATCCTGAAAAAGAAAAATGGAGCTGGAGGAATCAGCCTCCCTGACTTCAGACTCCACTACAAAGCTACAGTCATCAAAACCTTATGGTATTGGCACAAAGACAGAAATATAGATCAGTGGAACAGAACAGAAAGCCCAGAATTAAACCCACACACCTATAGTCAACTAATCTATGACAAAGGAGCCAAGAATATACATTGGACAAAAGACAGCCTCTTCAATAAGTGGTGCTGGGAAAACTGGACAGCTACATATAAGAAAATGAAATTAGAACACTTCCTAAAGCCATGCACAAAAATAAACTCAAAATGGATTAAAGATCTAGATATAAGACCAGATACTATAAAACTCTTAGAGGAACACATAGGCCAAACACTCTCTGACATAAATGATAGCAACATCTCAGATCCACCTGTTAGAGTAACAACAATAAAAAGAAAAATAAACAAATGGGACTTAATTAAACTTCAAAGTTTCTGCACAGCAAAGGAAACCCTAAACAAAATGAAAAGACAACACACAGAATGGGAGAAAGATTTGCAAATGAACTGACTGACAAGGGATTAATCTCCAAAATTTACAAACACCTCCTATAGCTCAATACCAAAAAAACAAACAACCCCATCAAAAAATGGGCAGAAGATCTAAACAGACATTCTCCAAAGAATACATGCAGATGGCAAAAAAACACGTGAAAAGATGTTCAACATCACTCATTATTAGAGAAATGCAAATGAAGACCACTATGAGGTACCACCTTACACCATCCAGAATGGCCATCATTACAGAGTCTACAAACAATAAGTGCTGGAAAGGATATGGAGAAAAAGGAACCCTATTACACTGTTGGTGGGAATGCAAATTGGTACAACCGCTACAGAAAACAGTATAGAGATTCCTTAGAAAACTAAAAATAGAATTACCATTTGATCCAGCAATCCCACTCCTGGGCATTAATACAGAGAAATCCATGACTCGAAAAGACACATGTACACACAATGGAATATTACTTAGCCATTAAAAGGAATGAATTACCAACATTTATAGCAACATGGATGGATCTAGAAATTATCATGCAAAGTTAAACCAGTCAGACAATTAGACAGCAACATCCAATGCTACCGCTTATATGCGGACACTAAAAAGATACAATGAACTTCTTTGTAGAACAGACAATGACTCACAGACTTTGGAAAACCTTTGGTTTCCAAATAAGACATTCTGGGGGGTGGGGGGATGCACTGAGGGTTTGGGACAGAAATGCTATCAAATTGAGTTGTGATGATTTTTGTACACCTATAATTGTAATAAAAATCATTAAGCAATGAAAAAAATAAGATTACAAAGAAAAAAAAAGACAAGACACGTGTATTCCAATGTTCACTGCAGCCCTCTATACAACAGCAAAGTCATGGAAACAACCTAAATGCCCACCAACAGAGGAGTGGATAGGGAAGTCGTGATACATATACACAATGGAATATTACTCAGCCATTAAAAGAAAGGAAATAACAGCATTTATAGCAACATGAATGGACCTAGAAATTATGCGAAGTGAAACCAATCAGACAATGAGACACCAACATCAAATGGTACCATTTACATGTGGAATCCAAAAAAAGGACACAATGAACTTCTTTGCAGAACAGATACTGACTCAACAGACTTCGGAAAACTTATGGCTTCCAAATGAGACAAGTTGGGGGGTGGGGGGGTTACACTGAGGGTTTGGGATGGAAATGCTATATAATTTGGTTGTGATGATTTTTGTACACCTGTAATTGTAATAAAATACATTAAATAATTAAAAATAATCTTACAAAGAAAAATTAAAAAATTAAAATCAAGGACCTAAAGATAAGACCTAAAACAATAAACTCCTTTTAGAAAATATAGGATAAAAGCTTCCCAACATTAGATTTTACAATTTGCCAACATCGGATCTGGCAATGACTAATTACATATGACACCAAAGGCACAGGCAACAAAAGAGAAATAGACAAAGTGGATTTTATACAATCTTTTTTTAAAAATTTGCATCAAAGACACTATCTACTAGAGAAGATGTGGTGTGTGTGGGGGGGGTGAAATATCACTCAGCCATAAAAAGAATGAAATATTGCCATTTTCAGCATCATGGATGGACTTAGAAATTATCATACTAAGTGAAGAAAGTCAGAGAAAGACATCTATCGTATGATATTACTTAGAAATTATCATACTAAGTGAAGAAAGTCAGAGAAAGACATCTATCGTATGATATTACTTATATGTGGAATCTAAACAATGATAAAACTCAACTTATTTACAAACCATACACAGATTCATAGACATAGAGAACAAATTTATGGTTACCAAAGGGGAAAGGGGGAAAAGATAAATTAGGAGTTTGAAATTAGCAGATATGAACTACTATATATAAGGTAATAATATATGCGAAAATTTAGAGGAAACAGATTCATGTTCAAACACCACTTAAAAAAAGGATACAATAAGATACAGAATATAGTTACTCCTAAATTTACCAAAATTATTAACAAATACTATTTCATAAATAAAACTCTAACTCAGCTTCATCAAGAAATTCTTCCAAATGTATATATGGCAGAATTTATGCCAAACTAATGTAAAGTACTTGAGAATAGAGAAGTAGTACAAAATCTCAATATTCTTGCAGACAATTGGATCACATATTGCTGTACAGGTACAACAGTGCTTTTTCCACAATTTTAAAATTATAGCTGATATATATTATGTTAAAGTGTATGCCATAGTGATTCAAAAAGTCTTAAAACCATCTGTCATACAAAACTATTACAGTATTATTGGTTATACAACTTAGTGTGTATATCACATGCCTATAATTTATTAATTTATAACTGAAAGGCTGTGTTTCTCATTTCCTTTCACCTATTTCACCTAGCCCCCCACTTACCTCCCATCTGGCAACCACCAGTTTGCTCTCTGTATCTGTAAGTCTATTTCTGTTTTATTGTTTGTATGTTTCTTTTGTTTTTTAAATTCCACATATTGCTGAGATCACATACTTTCTCTGATTTTTTTCAGTTAGCATAATACTTTCTGCAAAGTACATCCCTGTTGTTGCAAAAGAAAAGACTCCATTCTTTTTTAAAAACTGAATAATATTCAATTTTATACATATAGATATATCCCACATCTTTGCCCATTCATCTATTCATAGACACTTAGGTTTCTTCAATATCTTGGCTGTTGTAAATAATGCTGCAGTAAAAATAAGAGTGCTTCTTAAATATTTTTTAATTAGGTAAACTTCGGAAATGGAATTGCTAGACTGTATGGCAGTTTTAATTTTTTTTTTTTTTTAGGGCCACACCCACAGCATATGGAAGTTCCCATGATAGGGGTCGAACTGGAGCTTCAGCTGCTGGTCTACACCACAGCAACTCCAGACCCAAGCCGTGTCTGAAATCTGCACCACAGCTCACAGCAACGCCGGATCCTTATTCCACTGAGCAGGGCCAGGGACAGAACCTGTGTCCTCATGGATGTTAGTCAGATTTGTTTCCGCTGAGCCATGACGAGAATTCCAGTTTTAATTTTTATAGGAACTTCCATACTGTTTTCCAGAGTGGCTGTACCAATTTACATTCTCACCCATGGGGGTTTCCTTCTCTGGTTAGCATCACTAAAACTTATTTGCTTTCCTTTAGATGACAGCCATTCTGACATAGGTGAGCTGTTAGCTCATTGTGGTGTCGATTTACATTTCCCTGATAATTAGTGATGCTGAGCGTCTTTTCATGTCTGTTGGTCATTTTTATATCATATCTCTTTTGGAGAAATGTCCATTTTTAATTTTTTTGATATTAAGTTATATAATTTCTTTATATTTACCCCATATCTTACATAAGTTATTTGCAAATATCTTCAATTCAGTAGGCTGCCATTACATTCTGTCAATGGTTTCCTCAACTTTGCAAACCCTTTTTAGTTTGATGCAGCTCCATTTGTTTATTTTAGTTTGCCACTGCCTGAGGAGACAGATCCAAAATATATACATACGTAGCTTGTGCTTTAAAGAAAGTCACAACTGTGATCGAGGCCAGAGCTGTAACAACACTGGCTGCTTTAACCCACTGCTCTGGGCCAGAGTTCAAACCTGTGCTGCCAGAGAGTCAATGCCAGGTCATTACCCAATGTGCCACACCAGGAACTCCTAGACTGATAATTTTAATTAATGAAAATTATTGACCTCATTCTACAGTATCTACTTGGTTCCTAAATACATTCAATAATCCTTCTTTTGAGAATTTTTAACTACTAGACATTGCATTTGGTTCTATTTAAGAGCAGTTTTGTTTTTATCATTGTTTTTAAATGTTTTAACTTATATTTTTGGTATTGCCTTATTTTTCAGAACTAATTTTTTTCTTCGTACAATTGACAAATATTTCTTCTCTATTCTAAAATTTTCCTTATGCATTTAAATATGATACTGTGGCCAAGAATATTTTATTTATTGCATAGTTGAAGGTATTTTATTTTATTTCATACTTTATTTTATTTTATTTCATATTTTATTTTATTTTATTTCATATCTTATTTCATGGTTTCTGGATTCTAAGTCACAGCTAGAAAAATTTTATCCAATCCAAGATTATAAAATTGTTTTGTTCTCATTGGCTCGATAGTAGTAGCAAATGAGTGCATTAGTCAGAAGCTTTACAACCCTGAGGTCTAGTGAAGAAAGTTTTGGATGGAGCTATTAATCTATGAAATAACAGCAGCTGAAAAAAAATTAAAAAAAAAAAACAAAAGAAAGGTGCAGTAATAAATACAAAGCAGCTTAATGGAAATTTCACAGACTTCAATGAGTGGGAAAAAAAAAAAAGGAGGGATCATAAAAATGGCAGAATATCACCCTGAGGAAAAACCTACCAATTACCGTGCCATAGTTTCCCCTGGAAATTCTATTAATCCTGAAGGAACAGACCTCAAAACTATGGTCTCATCAAAGCATTACTGCATCCTTTTCACTCTACCTCTTATGACTTTTGCTGCAAATTATAGTGAAAGATCATATCAACAAATGTCCGACTTCTAGAGAAGCAGAGATTTGGCATAAACCTATTAGACTTAGGAATTGTGTTTTCTTTTATGTGTAAAGTACCTCCACGATTTGTCTATGTTGGCAGACCACTTAATTTTAACCAATTTGTCTACTGACAAAACCTAAATAAAACTAGACAAAGTTTAATAACATCTGCTTTAAAGCATCATGGGTTTAAAAAAAAAAAAAAGCAAAGATTCTTTAGGTCAAGGTACAAGACAGGAATAAAACCTAAAGAGAAAGGACTAGGAAAGAAGGTCTTGCTAAAACCCAGGTTTTGGCATGGGATCCTAAGGGACTCCACCCTATGATTAGAGTAAATTGATTATTATTATCAAACAGCAGGATTTTTGTGGTGTTTACACTATTTTGACATAAACATTGAAATGACCCATTATAAACATATCTTTATGCACATCTGAATGTAAAATCCTTAAGAATACATAGAACAAATAACCTGTTTTCCTTCTATATGAAGATCTTTAGTATTTCATTTAACGTATGACTCCTGATTATAGGCTCACCTAGTTTTGGTTTTCCAGAAAATATATTTACCCTGCCTATAAATTTCCCTCTAACTGGTGCCTAGGGACAATGATCACTTTAAATCACATTAATCCATGCCTGCATTTAGAAGATTTGAGGCTAGTCTACAGTTTGATTTTTTTTAATTTTATTGAAATAGAGCTGATTTAGAATGTTGTATTAATTTCTGCTGTATAGCAAAGTGATTCAGCCACACAAATGCATACATACATTCCCCCATAGGTTATCACAGAACTCTGAGCAGGTATTCTGCTACGTAGCAGGTCTCCAATGATCATCTATTCCATATTCAAAAGTATGCATTTGGAGATTGGATTAAGATGGCAGAATAGAAGGACTGGAGCTCAACTTCTCTCCCCAAAAAAACGGCAAAACTACAACCAAATGGCGAGCAACCTTCAAACAAGTGGAATGTAAACCTCCAAAAAAGACACTCGTGAGCAGGCATCAGTCCCTCCCATCAGGAAGCCTAGAGCAAGCCCCCTCCATACCAACTTTAGCCACAGGGGAGGCAAACACCTGAATTAAGAGAGGCTACAACTCAATTATTGACACAAAGGTCACCACACCAAAAACCTACAAAAATGAAAAGACAGAAAACTCTCAGATAAGGGAGAAAGAGAAAAGCCTAGAAAACAGCTCAGTGATGAGGAGATTATCAGCCTCCCAGAAAGGGACTTTAGACTGTTGATGCTGA
>PVHT020000061.1:5989177-6084848 GCA_004024745.2 Catagonus wagneri
CTGAACTGCTGTGCGAGGCCAGGGACTGAATCTGCATCCTCCTGTATACTAGTCAGATGTGCTTCCACAGTGCCACGACGGGAACTCCTGTCAATGTTTATAGTAACTAACAGGTATTTACTGCCAACACTCGAGTTTCAACCCATTTTAGAAATATAGTATATCTTCGTCATGCTTCCTTAGAATTTTTTTCCAGTGGAAGAAATCATATTTTAGTAAAATGTTGGCATAATTTTGACACATTGCACTGTATATTTTAGTAAAAACATAGGGTTTAACAAAGATCCCATGTATTTTCAAACAGATACTTTCTATTTTAATGTTCAACTTGACAAACAATTAAGGCAAATACTTTAATATTATTAAAAAAATATATATTAAAATGCAGAATTCTGGCACATAGACATGTAATTCAGCATTGAATGCTTAATTTTTTATACACACTAAAGCCGTGAACTTTTTAAAAAAGTCTGCAAAGGAATCTGGAACAGGTTTTCTTTTTCTGCCATTAACATAATGCATAATTCACGTTCATGCCATGTAATTACAGACATTGGTTCATGTCCCATAATTCAAAGCATATTTATGATAGCTCTATCTATTCCATTTGCCAAACCATGGAAGACATGAAGCATCCGATTAAAGACTGCTATGCCAAAAACTATCTTTAAAGTTAATGAGTTTATTTTTCTTACATATTCCAGATCACTCAAATCTGTATTAAGGTTTTTCTTAGTTCTAGCCTTTCATATACCACATTCTTCTTTGCATCACCCTCTTATAGCAGAGGCTCTTAATTTTTAAGTAAGCAATCCATCTCCTACAGTCACATTCATGGTTTACACTGTTCACAACACCCAAAGGCCTGCTTACTGCTATTTTCAAACCATAATTCCAAGAGTAAGAATCGTTAATGATAGTAAATTGTGAACAGAACCTTATTAAAATGATATCTTAAGTAAAATAAAATTTGGTAATACATAAAATCACCTTGGATGTTATCCAGAGGGCATTAATTCTGGAAGCATGAAAAATATCTCATTATAAGGTAATTTCGCTTTTAATACGGACTTCTTTCATAGAATTGAGAACATTGTATGTCTGTCTTTTTTTTTTTCTTTCTTTCTTGAGCCCCACCCACAGCAAATGGAAGTTCCCAGGCTAAGGGTTGAATTGGAACTGCATCTGCCGGTCTACACCACAGCCCCAGAAACATGGAATCTGAGTCACCTCTGCAAATCTACACCACAGCTCAAGGCAATGCTGGATCGTTAACCCACTTAGCAAGGCCAGGGATCGAACCCACAACCTCATGGATACATGTCGGGTTCATTACCACTGTGCCACAACAGGCATTCCCATGAACACTGTATTTGAGGTTAGACATGTTTTTCAGTTCAGAATGTTATAGAATTACAATGCCATTAAAAGCTTAGGAAGCAAACTCAAAACCAAATAAAACAGATACTGAACTTCTGGTACAGAGAAGATGGTACAGACTTATTACTCACTGTTTCTTCTAATTACAATGATAAACCTATGAAATAATGCAGCCAAAGGAGAGCTCTGAAAGAGAGAACTAGGGAAGCGAACTGGTTTGGTACCCCAGAACTCAAAGAACAGCACTAGGGCAGAGCCTCTTCCATCCCCCCAAGCCAACAAAATAAGATAACTCAGGCCTGATATTTCCTGGTCCCCAGCCTAGCAACAGTAGCTTTCCCAGGCAGGCTGGATCAAACAGAGGTTTCATCGATAACATAAGGCAAAGGGAATTGATCAGGAGCTCCACAGGCAGAAAGAAGCCAGGAGAAGCACTCTCCTTATTGAGGAGAGGGACGTTGCTGCGACTCTACACCCCACACCCATCAAGAGATTTCATGGTGGACCTGAGCAGACTGGCAGTAGTGGCCAGGGAGATCCTACTATAAAAATTCGGAAATGTCTTCAGCCTCAGGAACTTGAGACTCCTCTCCTTCAACTAATGTCACCAGCTAGCGATGGCAAGAAGGATACACTTACAAGAAGCATTTTGGGTAAGAAAGCCTTGTCATTCCTGTAGCCTGAGAGTGCCTTCCTCCACCTGAGGCTGAGGATGCTCCCCTTGAGAAAAATCCTATTTTCCCCTTGGGCAGCAGAAGCAGAGAGCACTGGTAGCTCTAGCTGTACTGGATAAATCAAGCAGACAAAAACAGCAATGCAAAGCCTCAGAGAATTAAAGTGCATGTGGAACCTTACAAACAAAAGTAGATCAGGACTTCGGTGTTAACACTAACTGGTAACTACCTGCCAAAATAAAAGATGTAAATAGGACCCAAAGTCCCCTAATAATAGAGAAGATCTGAACACCATAATTAAACAGGATTGAATCAGGATAGACAGACCAGTCTCCTCAGGAATAGAACATTCTTTTTTTATTCAAGCATCCATAAACCATACCTAGACTTTATCCTGAAATGTACACCAAACCTCACACAAATGTAAAATAGTTGAAATTATACAGAGTAGACTGTGGGACAGGTTTTCAAACCACCTAGCTAGCAAGGGACTAATGTCTAGAATATATAAAGAATCGTCAAAACTCCACATTAAAAATAAGCCAATTAGAAAATGGAAACACAATTATAAGGAAGAATTACACCAAAATAATGAGATAGCAAATGAACACCTGAAAATATGTGCACTATTATTAGCCATTAGGGAAACACAAATTAGAACCACAATGTTATAGAACTATACAGACCTATCAGAATGGCCAAAATAAAATTAGTGACAACATCAAATGATGGCAAGAATGTAGAATACTTGATTACTCAGACTTTTTTTTTTCCCCTGTTCCTGTGCCATGTGGAAGTTCCCAGGCCAGGAGTCAAACCCACACCAAAGCAGTGACATGGACCACAGCACTGACAAGGCCAAATCCTTAACCGGCTGTACCAAAAGTGAACTCCTACTCAGATAACACTAACAACTATGTAATAGCATAGGCACTCTATAAAACACTTTGTTATTTTCCTAGAAAAATAAACACTCAGCTACCATGTGGCCTAGAAATCGTACACGTGGGCATATTTTTTTTCCAGAAAATGGAAAACACATTCACACAAAACATGTACAGCAATTTTATTTCCCAGTTTTATTTAGAGGACAAGAAGTAAGCTACCCAGACATCCTTCAACAAGTAAATGGTAAGTAAACTGTGGTACATCCATACGGTAGAAAACTACTCAGCAAGAAAATACAGTGAATTTTTGACTCAGAACTTTGCAAACACTCAAGGGAATTGTGCTGAGTGAAAAAAAGAAGCCAGTCTCTAAAGATCGCCTAACATTCCCGAACTGACAAAATTATGGAGATGGAGAAAAGATTGGTGGTTGCCAGGGTTTGATGAAATGCGTCAGGAGGTAGATACAATTATAAAAGGGAAACAGGATGAATTTTTACAGTGACAAAACTACTGTATCTTGAGTAGAGTGGTGGATACACGACTGAACGTGTGAAAAAACCGCCAAAACTACAAATATACACAAAGTGCTAGTAAAACTTGAGGATTCTGAAGAGGACTGGTGGGTTTCAGAAAGAAAGAGAAAGAGAACACAAGAAACGAAGAAGGAAATATTTTTAAAAACAGCTTCTCTTTGCACAACATATGGTTTCTACAACAAATAAATAAGGTAATTTTCTAATTGATCAAAGACTTTATATACCTGTTTTTGCAAAAAAAATGTTGTTCGTATCTATTTTATCAAATATAGTCAGACATTTATTTAGGGTAGTTTCTTCAAGAAATAGAAAACATAAAAGTCAGTTCAGTTGTCACTTACAAGCAATGATTAATTCCAATCAATGTATTTCCATCCCCAAGGTTCTCTTTTCTACGTTTAAGGGTTCCCTTTACTTGATTTGCTTAAAATTTTCAATTTGATGAAATCGTGATGGTGAACCAGGAGAGGATTTAGATAAATTAGGGTTAAATTTCCCAAAGTTAAGGTGGATTTTGATCTTGTAAATCATTCTGAATTGCAGTGACAGTGCAGGGGAGTTTAGGATAGGGTAATGCAAGGAGGAAGGGGGCTGCGGCTGCTCTCAGGGGAAAATTTCTGTCTCCCTGAGCAGCCACGAAGAAGAAATGGCTAGAGCACTGGTCGTCTTTGAAAACACACACACACACACACACACACACATACACAAGCATATACTTGCATGTCTGTGATACTCAAGCCCTAAAGAAAAGAAGATGGAAAGAGAGAAAAATGGAAGAGATGGGAGAAAAGGAGAGGAAGGAAGTGGAGAGAAAAAAGAAACATAAAAAGAAAATGAAAAGAAGGAGGAAGGGAGGAAGGAAGGGAAAACACAAAACCACCTTTTCACTCCATGAAAGTAGCACTCTTTAACCTATTAGTCTGGCAGAGACCTCACAAATTAGTGCATTGATTTTTTTTTCTAGTTTTTCTCAATCATAGCAACACCTTTTGTTGACTAATAAATATTTTTCCCTTTGATCTGAGTTTCCTCTTATAACATCTACCAAGTTGTTTATTATAATTGGGTCTTTATGGAATCAATTTTTTATAGTTATCTATTTATTCTTGGATAAATATTCCAGTATGAAGCTTATGATAATTGCATATGTTTAAATGATTGCCAGGCATTTTTTTCTTTGTCTTTTTTTTTTCTTGTTATACCTTTACAGAGTATATTTTTCAAGTGTTTTCTTGTGATAGGAGAATCCTTTTTATCACACTTGGTCTGTGCATCAGCCATAAGTATAAAGCAGATGAAAGCTCAGCAGCTCTGGTTAAATAAGCCTGATCACCAGGACAGCACCACGGCACACTGGCAGAATTTTAGGGCTCCTTGGACGTATGTTTAAATCTGCCATTCTGGAGCACCTTTTAATGTATTTTTGAGAATTTCAACCAGAATTGAGTTTTGATTTTCACTGAAATTACATCAAATCTATAAATTACTTTGAACATAATTAACAGTAACGATTATTAACAATTGATTTATCTGGAGTTCCTGCTGTGACTCAGAGGAAACGAACCCAACTTGTATCCATGAGGATGTGGGTTCGATCCCTGGTCTCACTCAGTGGATTAAGGATCTGTCATTGCCGTGAGCTATGGTATGGGTCACAGATGTGGCTAGGATCCCTCCCTGCTGTGACTATGGTGCAAGCTGACAGTTACACCTCTGATTCGGCCCCTAGCCTGGGAACTTCCATATGCTGTGGGTGTGGCTCTAAAAAAAAAAAAGAAAAATAATCATGCCTTTTATCAATTTATTGCCTCTTAGATCCAAACTGACTATTCTTTTCCAGCTGTTCAGTGTTGAACTTTGTTGGCAGAGGATAAGAGAGAAGTCATGAAGGAGGTATTTTGTTTGTTTGTTTTGCACTGTTACTGGTGTGCTTTTCTTGACTTGTTGCTATGATGCATAGCAACCTGCCCTAAGTGAAGACACCAGTAACCTTCAGGCTCCAGCTTGCCAGTTAAGACCCTTGATTCCCTGTCTCAACAACCCCTGTCAACCAGCTCTCCATGGAGTTCCTGGCTTGCAGGTCCCATTGCCAGTTTCAGCACACTGATACCCAGCAGAGGCTTATCTCCTTGAAAGCCTTGTACTGTTTGTCCATGCTTACTGATCTCAGCCTATTTTAGGTTACCTGACCGAGGTTTTCTGTCAGGCTTTGCCTGCCAGCATCCTCCTGTGGGTGTTTGTAAGGACTGCATACTTGCTGGCCAGCCCACAGTTCCCTGTCCACCAGCTTTAGTTAGATGACACCCCAGCGGGTGATTTTACGACAGACATGTCCCACCACAGTTCCCCACCCTCCAGTCTGAGCTCAGTGGCACAGATGAGAAGCTTCTGGTTTCCTAGTCCCTTCTCAGAATTTCCTACTCACAGGCTTCGTCCACCAACTGTGGACCCACTCTGACGTGGGTGGCCCAGAAAACTTCTCTACTGTTCAGTGGGCTGCTCTGACATGCGATGTCTGAATTATAGCTTTGGGGAGGAGAACCTCTTCCAACTGTCATTTTTTTAGTACATTTCTTTAGACTTAGAGAAATTTTTAAGTCATTTTGCATTTACTCTTGGTAATAATCTGCCCAATACTGTTTACAGTTCTTTATATCACTGTGTTTTTTGTGTCCTATATAGACACCAACTGATGCTACAGTATATTTTTCTCTTTCCTCCTCACCGTCTCTTCCACCTTCTTTCTGTTCTTCTTTTCTAACTAAAAGATACACTTTTCCAATTATTCAAACATTTTAAATTATTTTTTGTGCTTTGAAAGCATTTTATTTTTCTTTAGTTGTATAGTATTGTTTTATTCTAGAAATGTACGTATGTACTTTGCCCCTTGGTAGATGGGTAATTTCCATCATATGTTTTCTTGGGATTTGCTGATGCATAAAAAACTAATGCTTTGCTTTTTAATATATTTAATTTCCATTGTGCTTTTAGGCTAAATTATTGTAGGATCAAACTGTTTTCAATGATTTCTAAGGTACTCTAATAACTTTATTTTCTGTAAATAATGACTGTTTTCCCTCTTCTTTTTCACTATCCTAGTATCTGAGAAATAGCTTCTGTGTTTCTCAGTATTTTTTGCCTCTTGTACATGTGAGTAAAGAGTAGTGAAAGGAAAAATCTTTGAATGAAAATGGGAGGCATAACAACCTCCCACAAAAGCCCCTTTCCTTTTCCAGAGGACTACAATATTAATATAAGATCTTGGAAAAACTATTGGGTTTAAAAGCAAAACCTCCTGAGTGACAGGTGTTTGTACAACTGGTTGGAAGAAGCCAGGGGGACCCCTACTCCCATTGTCGGTTAAGGTCCTTAACATAAACTTACTGCTATTTCAACTTATCTTCCTACAAACAAATAATTCAAGAAGGTAATTTCACATAGTATAGTTTGAGGCCTCTAAGATGGGTCAGGGAGGAATGTATATTGCATTAACTTAAAAGTATTCTCAAGACGAAGCTTAAATTCTTCCGTATTTGATTTCCTGCTCAAGTTTTTCCCAGCTAAACTCCCAGTTGAGTTAACCAGTGCTAACAATGATAATAACAATTCACACTTACTGAGGGTTTATGTGGTACCATGAGCTTAATGCCTTCCTATGTGACTCTGTATGCAGTGATTTGCTTAATTTCCATGACCACCCATTTAAATAATACTATTATCCTTCCAATTTTATAGAGGAAAAAAACTGGGGGCCAAGAATATAGTTTTTCAATGTCATATAGCCAGTCAGTTCTAGATATGAGATTTGAAGTCTGGTATAGTTGCTAAGATCTATTTTATTATCTCTCTACTTGGCAGCAGAAATTATCCTAAACAGTGCTAGGAAGAAAAACATTTTCCAAACTAAATAATTATATCCTATTACTAACTTGGTGCAAAAGTCAAACAGCCAAATTCTGGAAAAATAAAAGTCTCCAAGGATTTTTTTCAAAGTGTTTTTTGTTTTATGCCACTAGGTTTGAAATAACTTGCTAAATAGTAAAGCTAACAGTAACCAAAGGCTTTTTGAGGAATTGTATTTTTTTAATTGCCTATTCTTACTGTGTTTTCAAAAACTATTTAAGTTGCTTTAACTGTTCTGGAAACGCCATACATTTTTAAACTCTGTTGTTTGGAAAAGTAGGTGATTACAATGGGGTCAGTTACTGAGGCACAACTTCCCTATACTAGTAGACAACAAAAGTGCAAATTATAATTAATCATAAACATAATGGAATTTTTGAGAACTTCTTTTGGGTCAGATATTATGTTAGCTGTGCCATATGTATTATTTATTTTTAAATCTCTACCTTATTCCTCTAAGGTAGAAATTATCATTATATTTTACATATGCATATAACAAGACAAACACTACATAAGTTACTGATCCAAGGCTATTCATTCTTTCCATTTAGAGAGTGGAGAAGTAAATCCAGGTTATGTTGACACCAAAATCCACAGTCATAACTACAATAAAAAAGGACTTATATTCTTGAGATAATTTTACAAGAAACTAATGATCGTTTCCCCCCAAAACCTTCTCTATTGTATTTTTATTCTCCTCAATGTCAGCAGAGGATTCCACACAACCATATAGGTGGGGACAGTCACACCGTAAATAGACACAAAACTGACCTTTCAGAACTGCCCCAGGACCAGTAACACACATATTTTTACAGCAACATAATTTATAACACAACAAAAAATATTGTTTTCGCCAGTAGAAAACCAATTGCCTATAAGTTCTTGGAGTAAAATTTGGTAGACATTAAAAAAAAAAAGGAGAGGAAAGAAAGACAAAGATGAGAGAATTTGCTTAACAAATTAGCACATACTTAGCGGTTTAAAATCATACACATAACCTGGCTATTGCATAGAGCGCTGCAATGAACACTGGAGTACAGGTGTCTTTTCAGATCACGGTGTCTGCTGGATAGATGCCCAGGAGTGGGATTGCTGGATCAAATGGTAATTCTATTTTGAGTTTTCTGAGGAATCTCCATACTGTTTTCCACAGTGGCTGCACCAATTTGCATTCCCACCAACAGTGTAATAGTGTTCCTTTTTCTCCACACCCTCTCCAGCACTTATTGTTTGTAGTCTTTTTGATGATGGCCATTCTGGCTGGTGTAAGGTGGTACCACTACATTTATAGCAACATGGATGGACTTAGAAATTATCATGCAAAGTGAAACCAGTCAGACAATTAGACAGCAACACCCAATGATACCGCTTACATGTGGAAACTAAAAAGACACAATGAACCTTCTTACAGAACAGACAATGACTCACAGACTTTGGAAAACCTTTGTTTTTCAAATAAGACAATCTGGGGGGGGTGGGGGGATGCACTGGGGGTTTGGGATACAAAATCTGTAAAATTGACTTGTGATGATTTATGCACACCTATAACTGAAACAAAATCCATTAAGAGAAAAAAAATTAAAATAAAATCATACACATATTCTGTGATGGACAGGCTGGGCAAAGCTTAACTGAGAACTCAGCTTAGGGTCTCACAAAACTAAAATTAAGGGCTACATGAGTTGTGAATTCTCATCTGGAGGTTCAACTGAAAAGGGATCTGGTTCCCAAGTCCTCCATGCTGTCAGAATTAATTTCTGTGCAGCTTTGAGATTTGTAGCAGATTACTTTTGAAAATCAGCAAAGGAGAGACTAGAGTGAGTTTGCTAGCAAGACGGAGTCTTATGTAATGTGAAACATCACAGGAGTGACTTCCTACTGCCTGCCATATTCTATTGGCTAGAAACAGGCAAGGGTCCAGCTGAAGGGGAGGGAATTACGTGAGTTTGAATACCAGAAGGCAGGGATTAGTGGATATAAGACATGATTTCTGATGAGAAACAATATGATTCGTACCTTTATTTCTCTATAGGTTCTGTTTTTTTTCTCTATCTTAAAGACTTAGATAGAAAAATTTGAGAAAAGACACTCTAGTCCTGAATATGAATTGAGAATATCAGTATTAATTCATAATATGGTTTAGTCCATTTGAATGAAAAAGCCTAAAAAGAAAGGGTACGCCAAAACCATGAGCATTTGCAGCATCAAACTGCTGACCTCTAAATACCGTTTCCTATTAAAATGCTCACTGGAGAAATGGTTGATTTCAATTCCTGGCAGGAGTTCTGCAAGATGAGCCTAAGACTGAAACATCTCATAACAACAGGCAAAAAGACTCTCAGCCTTTTGGAGAAGAGGTCCACTGGGGAAATATAGCATAATGAGATCTCCATTAAGGATAAAAGCATCATAATAATGGCAGTAGACTGAGACCCCAAAATAAATGTGTATGTATATGTATACTTAACATATACACATCACATACACACACACACAGTACACACTGTTAAGAACTGAATGTTTGTACTCCCACCAAAGTTCTTGTGGTGAAATCCTAACTCCTTAATGTGATGGTATCAGGAGGCAGAGCGTCAGGAGGGTAATTAGGTCATGAGGGCAGAGCATTCATGAATGGAGCTGACACTTTTACAGAAGACCCCAGAGAGCTCTCTTACCCTCTTCTGCCATGTGTGACACAGGGAGGAGACAGCCCTCCGCAAACCAAGAAGAGTGTCCTCCCCGGACACTGATCCGCCAGTGTTCTCACTGTGAATTTTCCAGCCTGCACAACTCTGAGAAATAAGTTTGTTGTTTAGGCCACCAATCTACGGTAATTTTTGTTTGTTTGTTTTTAGGGCTGCACCTGAGGCATATGGAAGTTCCCAGGCTAGGGGTCAAATCGGGGCTACAGCTGCTGGCCTACACCACAGCCACAGCAATGCCAGATCCGAGCTGCATCTGTGACCTACACCACAGCTCAAGGCAACACCGGATCCTTAAACCATGGAGTGAGGCCAGAGATCAAACTCATATTCTCATGGATCCTAGTCGGGTTTGTTAAGCCCTGAGCCACAAAGGGAACTCCCTATGGTAATATTTTTAAAGTGGTTCAGACTAAAGACCCAAACACACACACAGAATCTGACTGATTTTCTTTTGAAGATGCCAGTGCATCAGCTCATTATTTTAAAAACTGAAAATTTAAGGGAAAGAAGCAATAATTTTTTCTGGATTTTAACATAAATATCAGTGTAGCTAAAAATACGATTATTACTCTATTAATGGATTTCAGCTAACAAGTTGAAAATTAATATTGTAATTAGATAATACAATTTTGCAATTTCTAAAAAAATAATGAATCTGGGCACTGAACATCAATGGCTACTGACATTCAGAAAAAGAGAGGTGAGTGAATGTCACATGTCATCTGAGGAACAAGATTCATTCTACCTCCGAACCTGAATTTGGTCAATGCTTTAAGTACAACTAACCATTTTCAGAATTTTTTTATGGAAATACTGCTGCATTAAGCAGATGCAAACAGAAAACTTTAACCTAGACAATTCTATCAGAAAATCAACCCAGTTTCTAAAAAAATTACTAAAAAACAAAACAAAGAAGGATGGAAAAGGAATCTACAGATTAAATGAGCCATAGAAATATGTCAGTCACCATATGTGTGAATCTTTTTTCAGGCTGGATTCAAAAAAATATATATATGTATACGTATATGTATATAATATACCCATATGTATGTAAACAACATGCATACAACATGGATAAAATACATATCCATACACACACAAATATATATATACACATACAAATATATATACACATAAATATATTATATACACATACATACATGTGTATATTATATACATAGGTATACACATACATATATGCATGCATATTATATATGTATACACATACATATATGTAATATGTATATATGCATATATATGCATGTGTATAAACACATACATATATTATATAATACATACATGTACATTATATATGTGTGTATATATGTATATTAATATTACTATAGATATATTTAGTATTTTCTACATTGAATGGCTATATGAAATTAAAGTTATTATGAATTAAATGTTTTCATAGTATGATCTGCATTCTGTTCATATTATAGATAAAAGATAAACATAGATAGGTGAGATATGGTAGATGAAATATATGTGGATGAAATAACATGATATCTGTAATTAGTTTTAAAATAACATGAGGGTGGATAAAAATATACATGATGCAAGAATTGTCATGAGATGATTATTGCTGAATCTGAATGATAACTATATGGCTTTTTCTTACACAGTTTTGTCTATTTTTGAATGGTTTTCCTTTAAAACGTTAAGAGAAAATGTTAAGAATCTGGCTCCTTTTCTAAGATATGCAGCTCATAATCATCTCCAAGAAATGGTGAGACTATAAAACAACAGCAAGAGTTTGGCATTATAAAATATTAAATGAAGAACTACCACCACTCCCCATTTTTAAAGAAATGATATAGCGTTGTGCATACTGGGATGTGTTGGAGAGTTTGACTTGCCTGAAAAGTTACTTAACATCCCCGAGCTATAGTTTTCTCACTTATAAAATGGAAGAAATATAGTAGCTGAATGAGATGAATGCCTTCTAAGCACTGAGAAAAAATATTTCATAATAATAATTACTAATAATTCAAAATGCTAAATTAACTCTTAGAGCTATCAAAATCGTCTCCAAAATCCATATCCAAAATCAACATTATTAACAATATGCAAATACTAATATAATATTAATTAACTTTTGCAGTTGTAGTTAACCCTTCAAAATAACTGTGTTTTCTAAGAGGGTAACAACTAACTCCAATGTTACCGAAGGGCGTTAAAATAAATATCATTATGAGACTTTGAAACAAATAACATCAGTGTACAAAAACTCAGCTTGTATAATCAAAAGACACTAAAATATACATCAGGACACAGATCAATAAAGTATGTATAGATCAATAGTAAAAAAGTTACCTCTGTGATGAATTAGTTACGTGATCTGTGGTTAGCAGAAAAGATGGAGTTATCATTTCAGACAAAATCTTAAAAAGCTTATAACCTTTAAAAACATTAGACTGAAAGATTTACCTGTCATGAAAAATTTTAATACACAATGGACTAGTAATAAATTTCATAAAATAATTAAAAACTGAAAGAATAAAGCTCATATGTGTTATTATGCAGGTACTTCTAAATGATAATTCAAAATTATCAGTGAAACATTTTCATCTATAAATCAGATTCTGGACTGTAGTTTGCAAAACTGCTTCCTTGAATTTGAGTATCCATCATGTTTTTTACTATGTTCTTATAGTTTATGAACTTTGTATAAACTACAGACCTAATTTATAACTTTCTCTGGCAATATTAAATACTCCACATATGAAGAGATAAACCTGTGCACATAAATCACCAAGTTATTAAACTTATTCATATGCAACTAATGTAAATTTATGGAGAAAAACTAAAAGTACAAAAATTAAAACCTTTCATTGGAAAACATTGTGACAAGGTTTTAACATTGAATGTACTTTGAATCAAGAACAATAAAATATTATTATGGCCTGTCACATTAGAAAAGCAGTTATGTGATGCGATGTTTAGTCAATTAGGTCTCATTCAGCTTTCAAGCCATTATGCAAAAAAATGGACAACTTGTAACCACGGCATAGGAAAGGGATTTGCAATTTATCAAAGGATGATTAAATTCTCTATCAGTCTAGCTTCATTTATTACTATCCTTGGAATAGCACCATCTTTTTAGATGTAGACAATTGAATGTAATTTTTTTAAATTAGTACTTTGCTCTGATAAAACTGATCTAATTTTGACCTTTATTGCCTTAAAGAATGAACCGTAATGGAGGAAGTCTGTTAAACTACTGACTTTTATCCAATTTTATTTAGTTAAATCTACTGTAAGAAAAAAGATCTTTCAAATTTTAAAAAATTTTATGCTTTATTCTAGCTTATTCATAAAGAAATAGGTTATCATCCATGTGTTCATTCAAAATATACATAACAAACTTTCAGTCTCAAACAATGCATTTTAGGAAGCTATATTACTCAAGTTTTTAGAGCTTAAAATAGATAAATAAAAACTGTGTTATTGGAATTATTTTATTTTCCTCTAAACTGATGTTTAATAGAAAGGGTCCATATTGAAGAATTATACCATTTTTGTAAGTTTAAGAAAACCCCAAATTTGATTATTTTATCTTTGAGTACATGATTTTTAAAGAAAATTTTGATACTTGTTTGCATATTTGAAAAATTATTCAAATAAAATATTTTATATGGTTTCTACTTTAGAAATTCACAACTTAAGAGCTTATATTGTGAGTTTTTACTTCCACTCCATAGTTTAACTTACTATGTATTCTGAAATAATTTAAATGAATAACTGTTCTTCAAAAATATTTTTATTTCTAAGTTTCATTCTTTGTGTCTTACGTCAGAGATTTTATCTTTATAATGAGGCAAAACAATTTTTTGTAAATTTGGCAAGTGCTACAAAATCTATCTCTGACCTGAATCTCACTAGACAGTAATTCACCCAAATGAAGAAAATAACTGTATGTATAAAATGCTAAATTTTATTCAATAATTTCCAACGTCAGAATCAGAACTTTAAGATTTCACATATTTAGAAAAAAAAATTAAAGGCAATCCAAGTAGTAGAAAGTGAGCCAGAAGCACTCTGACCCTGCCTTCTACAAAGTGGCAGTTGAGTCACCGTCCACACATTTCAACGGTGTTTAATGGAGAACTTTTCATGAAAAGGTTGACACACTTTAAAATATTTTCATTAGCAGACTTATTTAACTGTTTTACAATTACAAAAAACCGAGCAGTAAGAACAGAGTTTTTATATAACTCTTCTCTCCTCCCAGTTTTCCCTGTTCTTAATATCTTGCATGCGTGTGGTCCAATCACTGGAATTAAGAATCCAATATTTCTATATTATTATTATTATTATTAGAGTTGACATTAGTCTTTGCTCTTTGTGCTGTAGACTCTATGGACTGTGACGAATGTATAATGGCATAGATCCACACGATCGTAACATGCAGTCTAGTTCCGCACCAGCCTCACGATCCACAATTCATCCCTTCCTTCCACACATGCATTTTTAATATGCAAAACACTTGTTTATCAATTTTTTTAATTAAAGAAATAAGAAGTCTTCAGGGGGCTTATCTTCTCCAGTTGATATGGTGGACCAGGCAGTCAGGGCACTGCTTCAACTGAAAACAACTTAGATGTCTGGAAAATAAAACTTCCTAAGGGAGGTAAAGAGCTGGCAAGAAAGTAGGGTCTACACAAGACAGAAACTAAATGGAGGGAGGAATTCCCAGTGTGGCGCAGTGGAAATGAATCTGACTAGTGTCCCTGAGGATGTGGGTTTGACCCCTGGCTTCGTTCAGTGGGTCAGGCCTTGCCATGAGCTGTGGTGTAGGTTGCAGATGCAACTCGGATCCTGTGTGGCTGTGGCGCAGGCTGGCAGCTGCAGCTCCAATTCAAACTCCAGCCTGGGAACCTCCATATGCCACTGCAGGTGAGACCCTAAAAAGCAAGAAAAAAAAATTAATGGAGGAAGAAACTCAGGAAATTTGGAGCATGAAGAAAATGACTCTCAATAAGAGTATTAAGCAACAGAAATGAAGGGAGCTTTAGTTTTCACCGGTTCCAGTAATAGAGGGTATAGGATACAAAGGAGAATTTTCACTGAAGCTGGAGAATATAAAATAAGATACTTATTAAACTGGGGCTCCAATTTCTAAATATTGAGTGTAGGGGTGAATTAAAAGTAAAATTATGCTCCAGAGCTCTAGAAAACTGCATTTCTTAATTTGGCACCCAGGAAAGTGGGAAAAAAATTGCTCCTAAAAATTAACAATCAGAAGCTAGCCCTCATGTGAATTTGCAGAATGAATTCACAGTACTACAAGCAAAGAATTTACTTAAAAATAGTTAGGTACAACTGTTAAACACACACACACACAACACATATATATATATATATTATGTATTTTACTATATACGTGTGTGTGTGTATATATATTGTTATAAATATATATATAAAATCCTGATGCAAACACGTTTCTGAATCAGAGACAGACTTAATTACAAACGAAACCTCTTGAGGAAAAGCACGGTCATACCTTGATGACTCCCTGGACAATGCAGAGAGAGTCTGATGTAACCTGTGTATACAGGGGTCTGTGCCAGAGGAGAGGAACCTTGCAATTTTGAATCTTGGACCTTATATAGCTGCCTATCCTCTCCTCTCCTCCAGAGAAGACAAGGAGAGTCATCTTTCTATTATAAATATACCCTCTCTGGGGACAGAATATAAGGAGAATATACGGTCCCAAGGTCAATTACTTTTTCTTTTTCCCTTTTTAGTGCCACACCTGTGACATTAGAAGTTCCCAGGCTAGGAGACAAATCCGAGCTACAGCCACCAGCCTACACCACAGGCACAGCAAAGCCAGACCTAAGCCACACATGTGACCTACACTGCAGCTCATGGCAAAGTCAGATCCTTAACCTGAGTGAGGTCAGGAATCAAACCCACATCCTCATGGATACTAGTGGGCTTTATAAGCCCCTGAGCCACAACAGGAACTCCCATCAATTACCTTTTGTGATGAAAATAAATGGCTCCAGAGATTATACAATTACAATAAACAAATCTCTCCTGAAGTCACTATTTACTTCCAAGACATATTTGCTATTATGAAATAAAAGTCATATTGTTATGACAAGAAAAATTTAAATATAAAAGAATTGTCCCTGCCCTTTGACGTCCCCTCTCCTGCCACTGTGCACTGTGTATCTTGCATTATGTATGAACCAAACTTCCCCTACTAGCAAAATACCTGCTCAAACCATAAAGAGTGACATTCTTCTAGCATCAATAAGATAGCTCCTTAAAAGAAAACATTCCTTCCTGATCTTGCAAGAGGGCAAGATATTAGACCTGGACTGTGTAAACTGTCAAAAATACGTTATTTAATGTCCAGCTCTCTGTCTCAAGAAAGTTAGGTAAAACTGTGCCTTGACTTATAATGGGCAGAACAGTTGTTGGAGCTTTCTGAGATGCTCTTCTTGAGTTACGATCCACAAATTTGGCTCAAATAAAATTTCCCAATTCTTAGTTCAACTGATTAATTTTTGCTGACATCATTATAATATTCTTTAAACCAGGCTGTCAGGAATTTTTGCTCAGAAAGTCCTGGCTGTGAAGAAATATGAAAATACCCATGGAACACAGTCCCTCACCAGTAATTTCCTAAGATACTGTAAACATTAAAGAATTATTTTTCTTTTCTTCAAAATGAACTTACCTTCCTTTCAGGAGTCAAATAATTTCTATTTAATACTTTCCAAGAAACTGATGTCACAATAAAAAAATAACAAAATACACAAGGGAACACTGCACCATGAATCAGAGCAAAGAGAGCTGACAGCAAAATCCACCAAAAATTCCCCAAAGAATTCAAGGATATAAAATATAAAAAAGTAACTTATTTAAACATATAAATAAAATACAGACTTTTAGGTAAAACGTATTCTTAAAAATTAAGAGCAGACATGAAAAATAACAATGTAAATTCCTGACACGTGACTTTGTATCAGTGGCTAAACTAAACTCAATGGATTTTATTTCTCATCCATGTACAATTTCAGGATGGAATTTTCTGGCTGGCTGCAATTTAAAAGTCAGAGTGTCTCACTCCACACAGGTATTCAAGAACCCTGGTCTACACAGTCTTTTCCATGTTGGAAATTTGGCCATCAATGTAATCCTGTGACTTCATGTTTAGCTGTCATATGGGGAAGGCAAGAGATGTCTGCAAGTTGATACATTCATGGTCTGGGATAGATTTAACACCCAGCACTCGGCTTACATTTAACTGCATGCAACTCTGGACATGGCAATATCTAACTTTAAGAGACGCGATAAGTATAACTTAGCTCTGTACCCTAGATAGAAGACATGCATTTTGGCAATCAGTTAGCAGTGTATGATGACCTTAACAATGACAATGTTGTACTCCCAAGGAAGATGTACAACTTAAAAAATTTTCTGCCCTTAACACTGTAACATCAAAACAGATTATGCAAGAACTGGCCGATACAGAAGCAGAAATTTAAAGTCTATAATTACAGTGAGAACACAACATCACAGAAGAAAAATCATTATTGATAGAAGACACTAAATATAGAATAAACTTTGTGTGAGACCTAAAGAAACCAAAAAGAAAATGCCACACCCTTTTTACAAGTTTTTGAAACACTCAAGTCATATCCCTGCCTACATATGTGCATGCACACACACAATATACATATATTATCAATATATATGTGTTTCCTACTGCTGCTGTAATAAATTAGAATAACCAACATAAGAGAACTTCTTCCTCTTAGCATTCTAGAGCCCAGGAATTAAAAGTGAGTCTTACTGTGTTAAAATGAAGGTCTCAACAGGGCTGGTTCCTTCTTGGGGCTCTAGGGAAAAGTCCTCTTCTCTAGTTCCAACAGCTGCCAGCAGTCCTTGGCTTGTGACCACATTATTCCAGTCTCTGATCTGTCACCATGCTTCCTTCTCTTCTGTAGTCAAATATCTTTCTGGCTCCCTGTAGTAAGGATACTTGTTATTACATTTATGACTCACCTGAATAACCCAAGATAATCTATGTTGAGATCCCGACTTGTATCACATCTGCTAAGGTCCTTTTGCCATCTAAGGCAACATTCACAGTTTCTAGGGATTAGGACCTGAATATCTGTGAGAACTGTTATTCAGCTTACAAATTTCAGAGTTGAGAAAAGAAAAGAACATCAATGGAACTTTTAAGCTAAATACAGTATCTATCAAGATCAGTTATAGAAAAGCAAGATTTGTAAGCTATTGTTTCTTTTTTTAATGTTATTCTTTAATTTCAAATACAGTTGATGTTCCATATTATATAAGTTACAGGTATAGATATAGTGACTCATAATTTTTAAAGGTTATAATCCACTTATAGTTGTAAAATATTGGCTATATCTCCTGTATCATGTCTTTTTGTAGCTTATCCATAAAAGTTATACCTTACATACATAATAGCTTATACATAATAGCTGTTACATAGTTATAGCTTACATACACAATATAAAATAGTATTATATATTATATATAATACATATATACATAATACATAACAGTTATAGCTTATATATATAATAGCTTATACAGTTATAGCTTATATAAATAATATATAACAGTATTACGTATTATATATAACACATATATAATATATAATAGTTATAGCTTATATACATAATAGCTTATACATAGATTATACATAATAGCTGATACATAACAGTTTGTATCTCTTAACATCTTATCCTTATATTGCCCCTCCTCCCTTCCTTCTCCCCACACACTGGTAATCACTAGTGTGTGTTCTGTTCCTATGAGTCTGTTTATATTCACTAGTTTGTTGCACTGTTTTAAATTTCACATTTAAGTGATAACATGCAGCACTTTTTTCATATTTAGAACTGAGCATCCCTTAAGCAAACTGGTAGCAAACTAAATCTACTAATGCATTTTAAAAAGGATAGTATTGTAAGACAATTTTTTTCTGATTAAAGGATGCAGAACTGGTTAACATGTAAAAATTGAATTAATGAAACCACCAGTTTAGCAGGTTAAAGAAGAAAATACTTATAAATTTACCGGAATCAAAATTAATATTTGAATATATTAGCAATTGTTTATTATAAAACTGCTTACCAAGGTGGAAATGGAAAGAAACATTATTAAATTGGTCATATATATCTTCAAAATTATATAGAAAATGCTATACTTGGTTATTAAAAAACTAAAACCATTCTTAATGTTACAAGGTACTGTAAGAGTTTTTAATTTCACATTATACTGGGTATTCTATACAATATAATAAGTACTATTTAGATGTAAAGGAATAGAGAAAATGAAACAAAATTTTTATTAAAGACTATATGAATTTCTATCTAGAAAATATAAAATAATCCACACAAAAATTCTTGGAATTAATAAATTTAAAATTTTCCTGGATTTGAAGTTAGTATTCAAAACCAATAATTTTCTGTATTTTATGATTTTTATTTTTCTCCATTATAGCTGATTTACTGTGTTCTGTCAATATCTACTGCCCAGCAAAGTGACCCAGTCACTTTTTCTTATATTCTTAATATTTAATACATTTTTAATATTTCTTATATTCCTTTTCTCACATTATCCCCCATCATGTTGCATCACAAGTGACTACATATAATTTCCTGTGCTATACAGCAGGATCTCATTGCTTATCCACTCCAAATGCAAAAGTTTTCATCTATTAACCCCAGACTTCCATTCCATTCCACCACCCCCTCTTGGCAAGCACCAGTCCAAAGCACTATCCTTTGTGCCATGAAGCCACTTCAAAACCAGTAAATTTTATATGTACCAGCAACAAGCAAGAAAATAAAATGTAAAGACAATGATGAAATTCAGAACAGCATAGTACCTACAGAGATATCTAAATACAAGGTATCTAGAGATAATAGGATACAATATCACAATCTTTACAAATTGTTCAAAACATTAAAAATACTAACAAGATACGGAAAAATCATAATGTCACATTACTAGAAAGATTTGGCATTACCTAATAAAGACATGCAAACATGAAGTAGAAATTCCACACCAGGGTACAGAACCTGTAATAACTTTCATATATGTACACTAAGGGAATATGTGAAAGAATTTCTAATATCTTTCCTAGTATTAGTAACATAAATGTAAAAAGTAGAGTAGAAATGTATTTTGTGGTATATTCATACTATATTTTATATGCTTTCTATTACACATCACTTGCAATACACAAGTGATGGTGAAAGAATAACATTTAGTAATCACAGCATTTATGTCTCAGAAATGTTTTGCTGAAATAATAAAGATGCAGGGAAATAAAGTTTATCTTTAGATATTAAAAGCAGAATACACTTAAAATTGGACAATATATAATGTATAATGATATAAACATATGGGGTAAGTGTTTATAAAGCAAAAGAGGAGTTCCCTGGCAGCCGAGGAGTAAAGGATTTGGTGTTGTCACTGCTGTGGCGCAGGTTTGATCCTTGGCCCAGGAACTTCTGCATTTTCCAGGCATGGAAAAAATTAAATTAAAAAATAAAAAGCAAATGATTCATAAATATACAATTTAGCATAGTTGTTTTATATGACAAAGGAAAGGAGTGGTTAAAATCAAGAAGAGAGATACAGGGAAATTTTTCAATGTCATCAAGTAAATAATGGAAGAGTCTGGTCACATTTCTATCACAGAATCTATACAACATTTTAAAATATTTTAAAACTAGGTACCCAAAAGAGAAATAAAGAATTATCTAGGTTTTATAACTAAGAATTTAGGCAAAATTTTGGTATCAAAATTATTGGGCCTGGAAGCCATGCTATTAAAACCAACTACAGGTGTTTCTGAAACATATATATTAAAAACAATTATGGATAAAAATGAAAACAGGACACTAAATAACTTTGACAAAAAACTATGTCTAAAATAGTTATTTAGTAAACAAAAAGATCCTAAAGTGCTAAATCTTAAATATAAATCTTACATATGGATTGTAAATAAAATTAGTTCACACAGAACTAGCACTCAAAACAATCTCTCATGTTTTTTGTGCAAAGCATTATTTGAGCCTTTATTTTTTCAAGAGGGACCACCTGAAATTTGCAGTTAAAACCACAGGGTTTTAAAATGTAACATGCTGAAATATTTAGTGTTTCCCAGGAAAATTTTTATGTGGACTGTAATAGTACAGAAAGCATGCTGAACATGCAAGTTGAGATAATCAAACATATAGTGGTTCCTGCTTCAGTGAGCAGCAAAAGAGCCAAGAAACCAGTACCTTCAGTTGATATAAAAGGTAATTCTGACAGGAGTTGGCTGTGAAGAATATTTTGAGAAATGCTTGTTTTAAAGCAATTAAAGCTTTTAGGTAAAAAAAAAGAATTCATACTTGAAATTTACTAAGAGAGTAGATATTAAATATTCTTACTACAAACACACACATATGGTAACTATGTGAGATAGATGTATTATTTTATTGTGTGATAGGGAAGAACAAATTTGACCGCATAGTGGATCTGTTTCTTTAACCTTTGTATTCTATTGATTTTGTTACAAATTAATCACTAAAAGAATGTTGCCTATAGCTTAAAGTATATATCATGGTCTATATCCAGGAATCCTGCCTCCCATGCCTGAAGTTAACCTAAAAAATATTTGTTTAGGTCATAGGAAACACCATGACCAGACCCACCTGTGAATGGATGCAGAGAAGAAGAAATGAACACAGACCCTAAGGAGTCTGGAAGGGAGTAGGAAATCCATTAAACAATTTATTGCCGGAGTTCCCTTCATCGCTCAGTGGTTAACGAATCCGACTAGGAACCATGAGGTTGCGGGTTCTATCCCTGGCCTTGCTCAGTGGGTTAAGGATCTGGCATTGCCATAAGCTGTGGTGAAGGTTGCAGACGCGGCTCAGATCCCGTGTTGCTGTGGCTGTGGCGAAGGTCGGCGGCTATAGCTCCTGTTAGACCCCTAGCCTGGGAACCTCCATATGCCGCCGGCGCGGCTCTACATAAAAGGCAAAAAGACAAAAAAACAAGAAAATTTATTGCCTTTTTTTTTGAATTTTATGTCTTCACCTCTCCCTCTTTCTTCTACTAAAGAAGCCTAAGTAAGATCATGCTTTGGGACAATAGTCCACCATCTTCCCCATCTGCTGACTTTCCAAATAAAGTCACTATTCCTTGCTCCAACAACTCACCTCCCAATAAATTGGCCTGTTGTATGGCAAGCAGTATGAGCTTTGTAACAAATTGTGGTAATAATTTCACAATATATACATATACCAAAGAATCACCTTAAAGCTACACAATGTTATTATCAATTATATCTCAATAAAGCTGGAGAAAAAAATAGAGAATTCATCCAAAAGAGTTACAGGGTTAATGGGAAGGGAGAACATTACAAGCCACCATTAAAAATACTCAGCCATAAAAAAGAATAAAATAATGTCATTTGCAGCAACATGGATGGAATTAGAGACCCTCATACTGAGTGAAGTAAGTCAGAAGGAGAAAGACAGATTCCATATGATATCACTAATAACTGGAATCTAACATACTGCACAAATGAACCTTCATGCAGAAAAGAAACTCAAGGACTTGGAGAACAGACTTGTGGTTGCCAAAAGGGTGAGGGAGGGAATGGGATGGTAGGGGGGTCTGGGGTTAATAGCTGTAGATTGTTGCCTCTGGGCTGGAAAAGCAAGGAGATCCTACTGTATAGCACTGGGAACTATGTCTAACCACTTGTGATGTGTAACCCTGTCACCACGCTATACAGCTGGGTATAATGTAAAAAATTTAAATATATATATATATATATATATATATATATATATATATAAATAATATAAATTTTTCAGTTTTTTGCTTTGTGTCTCGTAAAGACTATTAAAAATAAGGAAGTGATCTTAAGGTTGCGAAGGAGATAAAATAAGTAAAATGATAAATTTTACAGTTTTTCTATCTTTGAAAATCAGCTAAGTTATTATTTCCTAAAACCACAATTAAGGATATTTAAATGTAAACAGGTGTCTGCAGGATTTGCAGACAATTTATTCTTTAACTTAAGGAGGTGAAGACTTTGACAAGTAGAAGCCTGTGAAAGGGTGTGTTTTATATTATGTGAAATTACAAAATTATTTTATTTCAACTTTTAGCAGTTTTGCTTTTCAAGATTTAATATTCTTAATCTTTTTATATTAACATATACTTCATGATGCTTTTATTGAATTTGTACATGTTTTATATATTCTGACATATCTATATGAAATTTGGACCCCATCTAATAAAATATTGAGATAAAATATACCGAAGTAATCAGGGAAACAAAAAAATGTACCATATACTCTAGAAATAACTAACTTTAAAACTAGTTTTATATGAAATGTTGATTCCTCAAATGTAAAAAAATACATATGTTTACATGATTCTATTATTTTATTGAAATACTGAATATTTTCTCTGGTTCTAGAGGTAAACTACACCTCTTTTAGATAATTTTTATTAGGTGAAAGATTTCATAGACCTATGTACCCTCAGCCAATAAAAACTTTGGAGCCTAAAAGGGAAAATTTGAAGCTACATTGTCACAGCATGAGTCAAACCAGATACTTTATATTTGTAAACATATTGACTATAATTAGAGAAATTACTAATTCTCATAGTTTCTTATTATACATATAACTGATTTTACAAGTTTTAAAACTCTAGGTTTAAAAGCCTTAAAATTCTGTAATTTAAGCCTATTATTTTTGATGAATTAATGTTACTAGTTATATTAAGTTGGTAATATGGTGGGTGTTAAGAGATATAATATCTGGTTACTCAGAGAAGATAAAGGATGGTAAAAAACTTAAAAGCTCTATGAACACAGTGATTTTTAATACAAAGTTGAGAACTGTGTTCCATTATAATCAAAAAATATATACACTTATATCGTATTATCTATCATGTATGTTTGTTAACTTGTACTTGTTTCACAGATGAATACATTAGCTTTGCTAGTATTACACCTTTTAAAATTAGTTTAGAATTTGCATTTTGGATTAGAAATTGAGTAAATTTAAAATCTAGTATTGGAGACAGACTAGAAAATATCATTATTAATTCTATTCATTATGGTGGCTTGGAAACATTGCCACCCCAGTTAAACTGATATTTATCATTCATACTTCGATTTTTATTTCTGATGCTATTTTCCTTTTCAAGGAACCTTGGCTTCTCAGGAAAATCACAGATTCCTATCTGGAGTTAGAAGGGTACAGCTGAGGTAGGAAATGACTTATTTATTGCCGCAAAGAAAGATCTGGTAAAACTTTATAAAATCTTTTGGTATCTAAAGGACACAGCTGCTTGACCTTCCACTGTTCAGGTTCTGGTCAATTTCACTTTATATTTATTAAAACAAAAACTGCCAAAAATGAAACAAAAGCCACGTGTCCATAATACTCAAAAGAAAAAAGCACTCTACTTTCATGATATTCTATTCAGAACGATTTTAAGAGGAACAAAAAAGTTTCTTAAACGAAAATAAGTTAAACTAAAATAAATAGTTTATTTTCCAGATTGTAAAAGGAACCACGTTTAGCCCCAGAAAGAGACAATAATATTCAGACCCCCAAATGTTCTCGTTCACCAGTTAGAGCAAAGGCAAATGCTATGCTTCCCAAACGGTATAAATGCTAGTGTTAGAAGGCAATGAGCCATGTTCAGACATTCCACACAGTGTTACAGTGATTAGGGTAGTTTAAAGCAATTCAGTTTATTTTTCCTAAGGTGAGTGGGTATCAGTTCCACCTTCCTTCCAAATGACATTCCTTAGACAGTAACATGTGTGATCTCCGGGAGATTCCTTTCATAGCTGGTGTATAATTTGATACCAGATCCCCCAGCATTCAAAACTAGAAACTCACTGTGAGTTAAACAAAACAACAACAGCAACAAAACCCAAAGTAATTATGTCAGTTGCTGCAATGAGGCTGGCTTATTTTGTCTATATAATCACATAAGCTGGAGTCTCCCCTGGAAAAGTTAGGGAGCAGACTTAAGGAGCACACAAGCAGCCTACAACTGAAAGTAATAGTAGAAGTAAATTCTATTGAATCTAAAGAAAACACGCATTTGACCTTGTCCATCATTGGTGCTATACAGAAAGTTACAAAGATCTCCACTGCTGAATGAGTGCTTTCCAAAGTAAGAGGAGGTCAGCTTCAGAGAATCTTTAAAGCCATTTCCTTGGTAATCTTTGCAAAGGACTATACTATGCATTCTTATATGTAGATTTACTTTTTTTTTTTAATAGAGAATGGACACTAATCATCTCATGAGTTGTGTTAAAATTTTGAAGAACAGATCAATGAAGATAACCTCTTGTACAGTTGAGAAAACTGAAAATTACTTAAATGAAAACCATTCAAGTAATTCATGTGTGGCAATTACCCTGGCGACCTCTTCTTGCTGTCACCAAATCACTAACTGGTGAAAATATGAGTTTCAGGTACAAAACTTTGCCTAAAATAAACATAAAAATGTAAGTGCTAACACTGACTGAATATGTTAGCTGTCATAAAATTTCTGGACTTTTTACCTGACTTCTTCTGTCAACCATATATTTATTAAACACAAAGACATAAAAATTAAGAAAATACTAAAAAGATTCAAACAGTTAAAGAGTAAGGAAAAACTATTTTTACAAAGGCCAAATACGGAACACATAAATCTTTCTTCATACAAATGTCCATATTCACAATAGATTAGTAATAACAAGGCCAGTAATTTTGACCAAATTGCAACAGAAATAATGCAACAGAGTAATATTATGTATTCAGTGCTATACATCAAGGCAGGCAAACAAACAAAAATAGGTGAGAACTCCTACAAAAATGTAATATACAAAATAAATATTGTAATTTTGCCTAATACTCCACAGGCAAATTTTAATGTTTTAATTTTCAATTTATTAATTTTGGTCCACAGGCTGTACAAAATATAAAACACAACTCTTTTTTAAACAAATGTTTAAATTTAATTTATTGAAGTGTAGTTGATTTACAGTGTTGTCTTAAATCTGCTGTAGAGCAAAATGATTTAGTTATACATAAACATACTTTTTAAAAATTCTTTTTCATTATGGTTTATCATAGGATAATGGATATAGTTACCTGTGCTATACAGGAGGACACTGCTTTTTAACCATGCTATATATAATAGCTTATGTCTATTATCAATCTTCCACTCCACCGCTCTCCCACCTCCTCCCCTTGGCAACCACAACTCTGTTCTCTATGTCCATTATTCTGTTTCTGTTTCACAGATAGGTTCATTTCATTTGTTTCATATTATAGATTCTATGTCTAAATGTTTGCCTTATGATTGCCTCTCTCTGATTGTCCACATTATATTGGCAATCCTAATTACGCTAAGTATACAATAAAATAGAATAGTTATTCTGATGAAAAATGAATGAATGACAATGAACCTTTCACGAAGTATGTTTCTTCACTCAAAAGAAACCTGAAACCTGGAATTTAAAAGTGCCTTTAGCTAGGTTGCTAGATTTAAGGCCAATATTAAAAATCAATTACTTTATCACTGCAAAAAAAATTAATGTGATTTACAAAAATATTTAGGCAAAAAAATACAGGCTACATTAGAGAACCATCAGAAAAAATATATCTATGATAATGTTATGGAGGAAATTACAGGACCTCCTGAAAGACGTTAAAAATAATTAAAAGAATAAACAGCTATAGCATTTCAAAGAGATCAATAAGATAAACATTACTTTTCACAAAATTAGTAAATACATTCTTTAACTTCAAAATAAATTCCTTATTGGTTCTATAAGTGTGTGAAAACAAATATTGACTCTAAAAGTTTTGTAGTTGCAAAAACTGCAGAGTAGATGATATAGTGTTGAAGAAGAATAAATTATGAGGAATGGCCTGATAGCTATCAAGGATTTTTATAAAGGTGTAATTTTTAAGATAAAGTGATATTGGGTTATTATCAAAGTAATTCAGTTTAAAAAAAGAAGATACAAAGAAATGGAAAGATATTCCATGCTCATGGGCTGGAAAAATAAATATTGTAAAAAATGGCCATACTACCCAAAGCAATCTACAAATTCAATACAATCCCTATCAAATTACCCATGACATTCTTCACAGATCTAGAACAAACAATCCAAAAATTTATATGGAACAACAAAAGACCCAGAATCGCCAAAGCAATTCTAAAGAACAAAAACCAAGCAGGAGGCATAATTCTTCCAGACTTCAGGCGATATTACAGGGCCACATTAATCAAGACAGTGTGGTACTGGTACCAAAATAGACACACAGGCCAATGGAACAGAATAGAGAACCCAGAAATAAACTCACATGCCTACGGTCAATTGATCTTTGACAAAGGAGGCAAGAACATAAAATGGGAAAAAGACAGTCTGTTCAGTAAGTATTGCTGGGAAACCTGGACAGCTGCATGCAAATCAATGAAACTAGAACACATTCTCACACCATGCACAAAAATAAACTCAAAATGGCTTAAATACTTAAATATAAGAAAAGACACCATTAAACTCCTGGAAGAAAACACTGGCAAAACATTCTCTGCCATAAACCTTACGAATGTTTTCTCTGGTCAGTCTCCCAAAGCAAGGGAAATGAAAGCAAAGATAAACCAATGGGACCTAATCAAGCTGACAAGCTTTTGCACAGCAAAGGAAACCAAAAAGAAAACTAAAAGACAACTTACAGAATGGGAGAAAATAGTGTCAAATGATGCAATTGACAAGGGCTTAATCTCTAGAATATTCAAACAACTTATGCAGCTCAACAGCAAAAAAAAAAGAAAAAAAAACCCATTGAAGAATGCACAAAGGACCTGAATAGATATTTCTACAAAGAATAGATATGCAGATGGTCAACAAGCACATGAAAAAATGCTCCACATCACTGATGATTAGAGAAATGCAAATCAAAAGTACCACAAGATACCACCTCACACCAGTCAGAATGGCCATCATTAACAGGTCCACAAACAACAAATGCTGCAGGAGGTGTGGAGATAAGGGAACCCTGTTGGTGGGAATGTAAGCTATTACAACCACTATGGAAAACGGTATGGAGGTACCTTAGAAAACCATACATAGAACTACCATATGACCCAGCAATCCCACACTTGGGCATGTATCCAGACAAAAATCTCCTTGAAAAAGACACCTGCACATGCATGTTCACTGCTGCACTATTCACAATAGCCAAGACATGGAAACAACCCAGATGTCCATCGACAGATGCTTGGATTAGGAAGATGTGGTATATATACACAGTGGAATACTACTCAGCCACAAAAAAAGAATAAAATAACGTCATTTGCAGCAGCATGGATGGAATTAGAGACCCTCATACTGAGTGAAGTAAGTCAGAGGAAGAAAGACATATGCTATCACTAATATCTGGAATCTAATATACTGCACAAATTAACCTTTCTACAGAAAAGAAAATCAAGGACTAGGAGAACAGACTTGTGGTTGCCAAAAGGGTGGGGAAGGGAGTGGGATGGCAGGGGGATCTGGGGTTAATAGTTGTAGACTGTTGCCTCTGGGATGGAAAAGCAAGGAGATCCTACTGTATAGCACTGGGAACTATGTCTAATCACATATATGTTTGTGTAACCAGGTCACCACACTGTGCAGCTGGGTATAATGGAAAAAAATAAATATTTTTTTTAAAAAAGCATCAAACAAACCCACAATCACGTGGGAATTTGAGGTATGGCACTGCAGAGAAATTGGTAGAAGAAATTAACTAATGGAGCTAGACCATCTGCTTATTAATTTAAAAAAGGATACCTATCTCCATCATATGCAAAATATATAATGGAGTTTAGAATTGAAGTTGGAAAACAAATACTTAAAACTTCCAAGGAAATATAAGGGAATATATTTATAACACCAGAGTAGGTATACATGTCTTAAGGTAAATATAAACAATAAAAATTTGATAAATTTTGATTCAACTTTAAAGGTCTTTTGTTCAACAAAATACATGATAAAATAAGAAAAACAAAAGTCTGTAAAAAATGCTCCAGTAAATTTAACAAAGGACTAGTATTCAAAATATATAGTTCCATAAAATGCAAAAAAAGAAACACCTACATATATTAAAATTATAATAGAAATGATCAAACTCACAAGTAATCTGGAAACTGCTAATTAAGTCTTCAATTAGATGCTCATAAATGGACCAGCATTCAAATGTTGTCATAAAGAGGTGGCTAGGATATGGAAAATAGAAATCTCTTACACTACTGATGATAGCTGCTGGGGTTTGAAGGTGCCACAGGAAAAAAATGGTCCCTTTCCCTAAGTAATTTAAATAGTAAAGTTGAAGAGTGTTTTAAGTGAGGATCAAAATATCAACATTAGGACAATGAAGACCATATTGGAAGAAGTGGTTCCTGTGTGACTCGACCATGAATTACCTATGTGAAAACACTTATTCAGTCACAGTTCCCTCATACAAACTAACTCTGTGGCTGAAATCAGATGAATATGCTTTTAGTGGACTCATAGATAACTCCATGGAGGGAAAAAAAAAAAGGGAGAGAGAGAGAGAGAATGGGATGGAGAACAGCCAAAGCTGTGAAAGATTTCCTTAAATTGGTACAAATATCTTGAAGAGACATGTTTGCAACTAGTAATGAAACAGATGATGGGCAATCTGTCTTTTAGAAATATAAATCAAAGAACTTTTGGACATATTCATAAAGAAACTGTAAACCATTATTTAGATCACTGTTGTTTTCTATTTAAAAACGCAACTGAGTTATATATCCATTAACTTGAGGATAGAGAAATATACTGGACATATTAGCACAAGGGAATTCTATCCCTCTGTGAAAAGAGATGAACAAATATCATATATCCATTTAGTTGGATGGATCTCATGTAATAGTGACATAAGTTGCATAATATAATCAGCATTATCTGACATATATAAACATGAAAAAGCAATAGCATATATTGTTTAAAATACATATATATGTAATATGAGAAACACAAGGAAATTTTAAAACCCAAATTCAGCTTAGCAGTTATTTCTGATGCAAACAAAGGCCTGAACTCAAGGAAAGGTACAGAGGCACTAACTGCATTGGAAATTAGCACATCCATGCTACTGCATGTAGGAGTTGTTATAATTACCCTTAAAGAGTAGAAAAATAGACTATTTGGCAAAACGAAAGGAGGGTACAGAATATTTACAGATGTTATCATAAAATGTAAATTAAAGTGTATACTTATTATTCCATATGATGATGTCTTATTTATTTACTTATTTATGGCAGAGCATTTCTCTGAGATATGTGTTCCGTAGGAAACATTTCCATGGGCAATATTAAGCAAGTGATTTATTCCAGCAAAGTCTCAGAAAGTTCTAAAAAAATTAGTCCAGGAATTAGTCCCATAATTCTACAGAGGATAGAAGCCATTTAATATAGGGGCAAATGGTCTTAGAAGACATAATAGCTCCTGAGAGTGTCACTGTACAGAAAACATGGCACCAAATTTGCCATAAAATTGACCAGCAAAATATTATGCTGTAAGTTACTCTCCTATATGTTTCCAAAGGGACATTATGAGAGAAGTATCAGGGGAAGGTAGCGAGTCATGGTGAAAATGTGGGTTCTTGAATTATAGTTTTTGAGTGTGAATCACGGATCACGGTCCACCACTCTTATGCCTTATGATTTTGAGAAATTTAACTATGCCATTGAACCTTACATTTCTTATCTATAAAAAAGAGTTAATGCAAGTCCCAAAGTCAGAGTTAATAGTGGGTTTCAATGTGAGAAGGCACAGAAAACCGAAGTGCTACATACACGCATACTTTATTACAAAACATCTGTAGACTTGATTTTTAACATAATTAGCTGATGTTATTTCTTTTCTCTATTTTAAAATAAACAAATTTTAATTAAACAATTGTCTTACTCAAAGTATGGTACTCACAAAAGATAATGCCATATCCTACCACTCTGGCATTCATTCACATTCTGTAACAAGAGTAGCACGTTACTATTTCAAAGTCAAATGTCTGGTCTGTTCAGTAGAGCAGAGAGGAATCAAGAGCACGGACCTACGAGGACCTAAGAAAAACTGTGTCTGAATAAATAAAATTGAAAATGTACAGTCAAGAAACAATTGCCATAAACATTTATCCCCTAAAGCTCCACAGTATTTAATTAGGAAGGATCCAGATATCTATAGATGACAGATAAATAAAAATAATTTACCTTTAGCATTCTAACACCCAGTATAAGTTATGTGAAATACATTAAGCATAAGAAAGTTTACTTGTATATTAGTACAAGCTTAAAGAGATTTAAATGGACATCTTATTTGATTTTTAGAAATAAAAAATACCTTTAATATTATCATATTATTAAGGTAATATAACAACTAGGAGGGGGAATACATTATCACAATTTCTACAGTCCCTCAAGACATAACAGTTATAGGGAGCCATATCCATTTCTTTCAAGGTAGAAGTTTGCAAAAACAAACAGAAAGTAAATGACCTTCTTTAAAAGAAATGTTAATAAAAGGCATTATACTCAAATATTCTTTATTCTTTTATCCCTATGTTTGTCTTCCAGTATTATAAACTTTCTAATTTTATGAATAAATTACATTTTTACTTCAAAGTCTAGAATAAAATTGGCCTTCAGTATTGACCTCAAAGATACTGTTTTAATACTGCACTTGGGTACATATTTTCAGGATGTTAGTACCATTGGCTTTGCCGCAAGCATAAACTAGAAAAAAAGGAAAATGAGGGTACTTCTATTTTCAACTCTGATGTATGAAGACCTTGAGTAACAAAACTTCCTTCTTTGCAACAAGAGAATTCTTGACAAATTGAAAATGAGTGACTTTTCCTGGACCCATTAGAGAACTAGGGTTGTAACGCAAGCTCAGCCACAAACCATAGAGAGTGAGGTATGTCCAGAAGGTTAGTGTCAAAATCTGATTACAGAAGAAAGAGCCTCTGGAGCCATAAACCAGTAGAAATTATTAAATGGTAATTCTGAGGAATTACTAAAGGCTGAGTATAAACTAACCAAGAATGCAAAATCCTTGCAGGCTCCAATCTTAGGGGTCTAGATACCTAATTAGGATTTCACTCAAGGAATTCCAGAAGGATCTCACAGTAAGAATCCAGAAATGTCCCTTGTCCTGGCCAATGTAAAATACACCTGGATCTTCTCCATAACACTGACCTTCTCTCCAGAGAAAATAACTTTGCCTGAGTGCAAAACCTTATTCCCTGTGGAGGAAGAAAACTATTCCCTGGTTTAGACTCCTCCATTTTTGCTAACTTAAGGAAGAAAACATTGCCAACCAGGCATAGGAGTATAAGGTAATATATTTTTAAGACTATAGCCAGAGGGCGGGGATAAAAACAATAGCTTTGCACCTGGAAAAGTGATGTAAGTACAACCCCAAGAAACAGGTACACACAACTTGAGATTTCATCAAAAGGCTATAGAATTCTCTCCCTCTTCAACATCTTATAATCAAACAGAAAGGGCTGCAGAAAAAGAAAAGAGACCAAAAAATCAAAAGATGTCTAACAGACTCTAGCTGTGGAGAACAAGGGAAGATGCAAAGGGGAAAAACGTACACTAACTGAATTTGAAGCCTCTGATATCTTTACAACAAATTTTAAACACAGTTTACTTACTGGCCAGATTAACATAAATATTCACAAAGTCCTGTTTACCTCAGCTCTTGTTTTCCCAAACATGTCTACCTTTCCACGAAACATTACAAGACACACCTACAGGGAAAGCAAAATGCACTCGAAAGAGTCAAAGCAATTCCAAGAATGAGACTCAGACATGACAGATGTTAGAATTATCAGGCATGGAATTTAAAATAACTGATTAATATATTTAGGGCATTGATGAAAAAAAATTAGATGGCATGTAAGAACAAAGTGGTAACAGTAAAGGAACCAAAACTGTAAGAAACAAAAAATGTTAGCCTCTAAAGAATCAAAAATGAATAATTTTGACAAACTTGTTTGCAAATTCGATATGGCAAGGGAAATAATCAGTGAACTCAGAGGCAGATCAATATAAACACCCCAACTAAAATGTAAAGAGAAAGAAAATCATAAAAAAAAACCAGAACATCCAATAACAGCCAAGACAATATCGAAAAGTGTCACATGTATAACTGGAATGTCAGAGGAGATGAAAAAAAAAAATGGAACAGAAAAAAATATTTAAAGTAATAATGACTGAGAATTTCCCAAAATTGATCACGGAAAGAAACCACCCATCCAAGAGATCAGAGAACACAAAAAAGACAACTATCAATAAATCCAGGCCCAGGTGTATTATATACACACTGCAGAACCAAAACCAGAGAAAGAAACCTAAAAGTAGCCAGAGAGAAGGGCTACACCGCACCTACGGCTGAACAAGGACAAAAATTACAGCTGACTTCTCAGCAGAAATCATGCAAACCAAAGAAAGAGGAGTGGGATTTTTAAAATGTTGATGAAGGACAGCAACACCAAAGTAGAAATTCATATCTAGGGAAATTAGGTTTAAGTGAAAGAGAAATAAAATCTTTCTCAAATAAACACACAAAAGAGGTAAAGAAAAATCACAACCAGAAGATCTAACTTACAAGGAATGTTAAAGAAATTTAGGCGGTAAACAATAAAAATCAGAAACTTGGATCAATATCATAAAATAAAGAGCACCAAAGAACAAATGAAGTTAAAATTGAAATGTTTTTGTCTTTAAAATTGAGGTATAATTGACATATAACTTTTTATTAGTTTCACCGTGTACAATATTATGATTTGATATTTGTATATATGGTGAAAATGTCACAACAAGTCTAATTGCCCTCTGGCAACTTACAAGTTTACAAAATAGGCAATACAATATTATTAAGTGTAGTTCCTACGCAGTACATTGTATCTTCAAGACTTTTTATTGTATGACTGGAAGTTTGTATATCATGATACACTTCACCCATTTCACATGTCACACAAATCTTTCCCCACAGGAACCTCTATTCTGTTATCTGAATCTATGACTACGGTTTGGTTTTGCTTCTCATGCATTTGCTTGGCTTCTTAGATTCCACATAGAATTGAATCAAGTTGTATTTGGCTTTCTCAGTCTGATTTCTTTCACAAAGCATAATATCCTCAAGGTCTATCTGTGTTGTTGCAAATATTTCATTCTTATTTACGGCTAAGTAATACTCTATTGTGTTTACATGCCATATCGTCTGTATTCACTCATCCACCAATGGATACTTAAATTGTTTCCATATCTTGGCCATGTGAATAATGCTGTGGTGAACACAGGAGTTCATCTTTACCAATTACTGTTTTCGTTTTCTTCAGATAAATACCCAAAGGTGGTTTTGCTGGATCCTATAGTAATTCTATTTTTAGTTTTCTGAGGAACATCCATACTGTTTCCCATAGTGGCTACCTCAATTTATATCCCCAACAAGAGTATTTGAGGGTTCCCTTTTCTCCACATCCTCATCAACACTTACTGCTTTTATTTTTAATAGATATTTTAAATGACATGAGGTAATATCCTATTTTGCCTTTGATTTGCATTTTCCTAATGATTACTGATGCTTAGTATCTTTTCATGTGCCTGCTGACTACCTATACCTCTTGGAAAAAAATCTCAATTTAGATGCTCTTCTCAGTTTTTCAATTGTTTATTTTTATGTTATTAAATTGTATGAGGGAGTTCCTTTTGTGGCTCAGCGGTTAACAAACTCAACTAGCATCCATGAGGATGTGGGATCTATCCCTGGCCTCACTTAGTGGGTTAAGGACCTGGCATTACTAGGAGCTGTGGTGTAGGTCACAGACATGGCTCAGATCCTGCATGGCTCTGCCTGTGGTATAGACTGGCAGCAGCAGCTCCAATTCAACCCCTAGCCTGGGAACTTTCATATGCTGTGGGTGTGGCTCTAAAAAGTAATAAATAAATACATACATACATGCATGCATACATACATTGTATGAGCTTTTTATATACTTGGATGTTAACCTATCATATGATTTGCAAATATCTTCTCCCATTTAGTAAGTTCATCTTTCATTTTATTAATGGTTTTCTTTACTGGGCAAAAGATTTTTCAGTTTGACATAATTCTACATGTTTATTTTTTATTTTGTTGCCCTTGCCTTTGGAGTTAAGATTGAAAACCAAACTGTCACAAAGGCCAATTTCAAGGAGATTATTGCCTTTCTTTCCCCTAGGAGTTATAAAGATTCAGGTCTAATGATCAAGCTTTTGATCCATTTTGAGTTAATTTTTGTGCATAGGTTAAGATAGTCGTCTAATTTTATTCTTTTGCTTATGGCTTTCCAGTTTTCCTCATACCATTTATTGAAGAAGCTGTCCTTTCCCCATTGTATATTCTTGCCTCCTTTGTCAAATTATTTAACCATATATACATATGTTTATTTCTGGACTCTGTAAACTGTTCCATTGATCTATGAGTCTGTTTTTATGCCAATATAATACCATTTTGATTACTATATTAGAATATAGTTTAAAATCAGGGAGTGTGATGCTTCCAGCCTTGTTCTTTTTCAAGATTGCTTTGACTATTAGGGATCTTTGATGTTTCCATACAAATTTTAGGATTGTTTGTTCTATTTCTGTGGAATGGTGTTCCACTGGAATTTTGATAGGAAATGCACTGAATCTGCAAATTGCCTTGGGTATCATGGATAATTTAACAATATTACATGTTTAAGAATGAGCACAAAATAGCTTTCTATTAATTTGGGTTGTCTCCTAGTTCATCAGTTTCTTCTAGTTTTTAGTGTTGTCTTTCACCTCTTTGTTTAAATTTATTCAATTTTATTATTTTAATGCAATTGTAAATGCTGTCTTGATTTTTCTAAGAGCACACAATAGATTTTTGAGTATTGATTTGTATCTGCAACTTTACTTCATTTCATTATTAGTTATTAGTCCTTTTTTATGGCATCTTTAGGGTCTTCAACATTTAAAACTGTATCATCAGCCAAGATTGATTGTTTCACACCTTGCTTTCCAGTTTGGAAGCCACTGATTAACTGATTGCCTAATGCTCTGGCTAGGTCCTCCAATACTATTATAAATGAAACTGGCAAGAAACAGCATCATTGTCTTGTTCCTGATCTTACTGGAAAAAAAAAAAGCTTTTGGATTTTCACTGTTTAGCATTACATTAGGCGTGGGCTTATCATATACGATTGTCTGTTGTGTTGAGTACATTCTCTTTATACCTACTTTGAGATTTGTTATTACAAATGGATTATTACAAATGGATTTTATGAAATGCTTTGTTTCACATCTATAGAGCTGATCATATCATTTGTATCCTTCATTTTGTTACTGTCATATATTACTTTATGGATGCTGAACCATCCTTGCATGCCACATGAAGAGTATATACTAGCGAGGGAAGCAGGCAAAGCCTGAATACACGAGGTAGATAGTTCCCTGTGAACATGGAGGAAAAGGAAACCAGAGCTCCTCTGGGAATACTAGACTTTAGTGGTAACAGGTCTACTGCCAACTTTTTATCAGGAAGGAGGATGTAAAAATGCCTGTGTCAACCTAATGGTGGGAAGAAGCAGGAACTAATGGTTTCTCTCTTCCTTTGATGTAGGAGACAAGAATCCTCACATGTGGAAAAGTGAGGAAGAGGATGAACTAGTGGTGGAAATGTGAAAAGGACTCAGTTCAATTTTGCTAGCTTTTAGAGTGAAGAAATAGGATCATAAGCCAAAAATTACAGATTGTCCTTAGAATCTGGATAAGAAAAGGAGAAAGGCTCTTCCCAGAGTCTCTAGAAAAGAACACATTTTGATTTTAGTTCAATGAGACCAACTTTAATATCTCTTACCTCCAGAACTGTAAGATAACATGTATCTGTTATTTTACCCACTAAGTCTTTGATAGATTTTTACAACAGCAATAGGAAACTAACAGAATGGTATACGCCAGGTCCTTCTGGAAATGTTACTGCTCTTAATACCCATTCAACAAGCCTTATGCAAAGAGTTTTCTTTAGTTAATGTAGACATCATGAATGTGGCTAATTACTATCACCCACTATCTCACCAAAGCCTTACAACACTCCCAGTTAATTATGTATCATTATTCATATATTATAGATGAAGAAACTGAGGCACAAAAGCTCTTGCAAAATTTTTCAACATTTAGAAAAGGCCAATCCCAGGACTTTAACTCAGATTTTTGGATTCCAAATCCGTTTTTCTCCATCGCATCTAGTTCCTGACTATGCAAAATAAAGTTTCAGATGTATTTACTTTAAAAGTTTCAGCTTCTACTTACAGTGAAAAACAAAAATAAAAACCAAAAAAACTCTAAAGTGTAACATTTCCATTCTCTTGCACTCCCCATATGCATTCACATGAGCCATATATTTGTGTGTATCACTAATATGAAACATAATGCTATTCTTCTGTCATAACATTCAGTTCATAAAAATTCTATTTTTCTCATATTTAATTGCTAAGAGATACTCAATTTTATCTTTACAAACCCACAACTACATTTCAAAAATATCTCCAACATCTCTGTTCCCATTTCAACTAGCCTTAGGATTCACCATAGATCTGCCCTTTTGTGTTTTAGGGACCTTTCTAGGAAGGACACTTCAGAAAATAGCTAAATGTACACATAGACAAAAATACCTTTGTCTTAGGATAAGCAGTCACATATTTTTAACAAGTGCTACTTTGATAAATCATGTATTTCCAAACTTCTGGAGCCTTCTTGCTTACCTGGACCTGGAGGATGTACAAGAAGACTTATAATTGGTAGATTATAAATGCCCTGTGGCACAGATAACATGTTAACTAATTTATGGTCCTTTAATTCAGTTGTGACTTAATTAAGATATCCAATAAATGTTGAAAGAAGAAAATATGTTGAAGTCTTGCTCCTGCTTGTCACTAATGAACTCTCCTGTGGATGCTCCTGCCTAAATAGTCATTTTACCTGTGAGGCTCTGGGTACCTAACAGGACACTTAACATCTGCTCCTCTTGATACCTATTCCTCATATTGTGGTTCAGACTGTGGCAGTATGACATGAATTTTACTTGCATACTGAAAAAAAAAGCATGGCAAAGAACAATGCTGAATAAAAACACAAAACTAACATTAGTCAAACTGCATGGGAAAAGAAAAAAGCAATCTCTCTTTCTAATTTGTTTTAGTGGACAGAATACCTAATTTTTCCTTTTATGATTTTTCAATATTGCAAGTGAACAGTGATTTCCTAGAGAGCAGTGGGAAATATATAAAATTTGGAAGTTTCATATTCAATTTAAATTTTGGCCAGCTCTCACAATATTTGTTATTTTTGCCTGAATTGCCCTATAGCTATGAAAACTGGTTCCTCATTTGAAGGCAGCAAGTAGTCAGAAACTGATTTTATGATTGAATGCATTAGGAAATTCAGCTTCATTAGTATAATTATGAAAATGCAGTTCATAGCCTTGGGATATTTTCTTTTTTTCCCAAAGAAAAACAGTAAAATATAAGTATACAATTTTGTTTAAGGAGTAAATATTTGTGGAATATTGAAAGCTGTAAACTTTGGGTTACTAGTGTAAAAGTGGGTCACTGAAAATACTTTTATTATCTTATTCATTTTTTCCTCTAAAGTATAAAAAATGAAATGTGGTATAAATAAAAATTTTAAACAACCAATAGTAAGGGAAATGCAGTGGTAGAGGCATTCCCTTACCTCTACCTTCCACTTCCCTATTTCCCTGTCTAAAGGTTACATAGCTGCCTGCCTCCCATGAAGAAGGAAATTCTTATACCAGAGGCCATGAGGATAAAGAGTCTTGGTTGTGGCCACTCTGCCACCACTCTCTGGCTTCCACAAGCTGTGGAAGATCAAGGCAGCCAACGATCAGAGAAAGATACTAATTTGGGGGAATTAGAGATGAGGTGGATAAGGACTCAAGCTTGCCTGCCTGCTCTCATGAAAACACCAAAATCAAAACTAACTCTGGACAAACACTGACAAAATAAACTGGAAACTACCCAAAAAACATCATACACCAAAAGACAAATGAAATGGTAGAAGGGGTGCTTTCACTGTATTAGCAAATTCCCTATCTTCCAGGTGGGCAACTCACAAACAGGATAATAACAATACAGCAAATCTTCTCCCATAAGAGTGAGAGCTCCGAATCCTGTGTCAGGTTCTCCAGCCTGAGGATCTAGCATTGGGAAGAGGAGTCCCCAGAGTATTTGTCACTGAAGGCCACTAGGGCTGGAATACAGGAGCTCTACGGGACTGGAGGAAACAAAGAATCCACTTTGGAGGGCACATACAAGGTTTCAAATACAATAGGTCCTGGGGAAAAACGGAATCAATAAGAATCTGAGCCATATCTACCTGTGTGTCTTGAAGAGTCTCCTGGGAAAACAGGGGTAGGCTGTCACTTAATGTGGAGGCAGGACACTGGAGGCAATGGTCCCAGGGAAAAGTCGTTGGCATGACTTCTCCAAAGGCTACCAGTTTGGAAAAATCTGGCCCTACCCAACAAAAACTTGCAGGTAAGAGTGCTGAGAAGCCCAAGGCTAAACAACCAATAGAATGGAAAGACAGACCCACCTATTAGCAGAAAGGCAGACTAAACTCCTCATAGGCACACAACTGAGTCTAATAACATCCCTTGACATGCCCCTGCACACCAGAGGGACAAGACCTAGCTCTACCCATAAATGGGGAGGCACCAGTCCCTTGTATCAGGAAGCCAGCACAAATCCTTGGGGATCAACTTCACCCAGCAGGGGTCAGTCACCAGAAGGAAGAGAAGCTTCAACTCTGTAATCTCCAGAAAAGAGGCTACAAACACAGAAGGCTAGACAAAATCAAGAGAAAAGAAATGCACTCCAAGCTAAGGAACAATACAAAATGCCAGACAATGAAGTGAAGAGGAGATACGAAACCTACATGAAAAAGACTTCATAATAATGACAGTAAGGACAATCCAAGATCTCAAATAACACGTGGAGACAAAGATTGAGAAATTAAAGGAAAGGTTTACCAAAGAAATAGAAGATTCAAGGTTCAAACACAGACGAATAATACAATAACTAAAATGAAAAACACCCCAGAAGAAATAAATAGCAGCATACACGAGGCAGAAGAACAAATAAGTTAGATGGAAGACAAACTGGTGGAAATCACTGATGCTAGAATAGAATAAAGAAAATAAAATGAATGAAAGGAAATTAGGACAGTCTCAGAGATCTCTGGGACAATATTAAATGCATCAACATTCACCCCAAAAGGAGAAGGGAGAGAGAAAGGACCAGAGAAAATATTTGAAGAGATAGTAGCTGAAAACTTTCCTAACATGGGAAAGGTCATACTCAAATACAGGAAGCACAGTGAAGATCATACGGTATAAACCAAAAAGGAACTCACCAAGACACATATTAACTAAACTTACCAAAATTAAAGATGAAATATTAAAAGTAACTAAGGAAAAGAAACAAGTAATATATAAGGGAAACCCTGAAGTAACTAAGGAAAAGAAACAAGTAATATATAAGGGAAACCCTGATAAGGATATCAGCTGATTTTTCAGCAGAAACTCTGCACGCCAGAAGGGAGTGGCATGATATATTTAAAGTGCTGAAAGGGAAAAACCTACAACCTATAATCTAGCAAGTCTCTCATTCAGATTTGATAGAGGAATCAAAACTTTAGGGACTAGCAAAAGCTGAGACTTCAGCACCACCAAGCCAACTTTACAACAAATGCTAAAGGAATTTCTCTAGATTGGTGTTAGGGGGTGGAGGGGGAAGGCCACAACTAGAAACAAGAAAATTACAAATAAGAAGGCTCACAGCTAAAGGCAAATACATAGTAAAGACAGGAAATCATTCACAAACAAATATGGTATCAAAACCAGAAATTATGAGAAAAGTATGATTGCAGGATATTGTAAATGTATTTGAAATTAAAAGACTAACAACTTAAAACAATTTTGTATATATACTACAATAGATATACACACACAAAAAGAACAAGCAATTCAAAGACAACACTAAAAATAGTCATCAAACCACAAGAGAAGACTACCAAAGAGGAAAGGAAGAAATAAAGATCCCTCAAGATATCCAAAATAATGAACAAAATCCCAATAAGAATGTACATATTGCTAATTGCCTTAAATGTTAATAGACTGGAGTTCCCACTGTGGCACAGTGGGTTAATGATCTGGCTTGTCTCTGACAGTGCTGGTCTGATCCCTGGCCCGGTGCAGCTGCAGCTGTGGGGTAAGTTGCATTTATAGCTCAGATTCTATTCCTGACCCAGGAACTTCCATATGCCATGTGTGTGGCAAAAAAAAAAAAAAAAAAATTAATGGATTAAATGTTCCAACCAAAAGACTTGTACTAGCTGAATGGATACAAGACAAGATATATGTATAAATACATACATACGTACATACATACTGTCTGCATGAGTCCCACTTCAGATCTATGGACATGAACAGACTCAAAGTGAGAGGATGGAAAGGTTTTCCAGGTAGACGGAAATAAAAAAAGCTGGAGTAGCAATACTCATATCAGACAAAGACTTTAAAACAAAGACAAGCACAAGAGAAGGACACTACATAATGATTAAATGATCAATCCAAGAAGAAGATTTAACAATTGTAAAAATATATGAACCCAACATATGTACACCTCAGTATATAAGGCAAATGCTAACAGGCATAAAAGGAGAAATAAACAGTATTACAATAATAGTTGTGGACTTTAAAACCCCATTAACATAATGACAGGCCATCCAGAGAGGAAATTAATAGAAACAAAGGCCTTAAATGATGCATTAGACCAGATGGGTTAAATTGGTATCTGTACAACATTCAACTCGAAGGCAGCAGATTACAAGTACACATGGTTCAATGCAATCCCTATCAAATTACCAATGACATCTTTTCTTTTCCCCCTTTTTTGACCTCCCTACTCCCTATGGAGTTCTCAGTCCAGGGATAAGATCTGAGCTGCAGTTGTAACCTATGCCAAAGCTGGAGCAATGCCAGATCTTTAACCCACTGTGCTGGGCCAGGGAAACAAACCAGTATGGCAGCAGTCCAGAAACACCACTAGTCTCATCGCACCAGAGTAGGAATTCCAAATGACATTTTTCACAGAACTAAAACAAATTTTTTTTTATTTTTTCATGAAAACACAAAAGGCCACAAAGAGCCAAAGAAATACTGAGCAAGAAAATTGGAGCTGGAGGAATCAGTTTTCTTGGCTTCAGAATATACTATAAAGCTAGTCATCCAAACAATATGATGCTGACAAAAAAAAAAAAAAAAAAACCAGAAATATAGATGAATGGAACAGGATGGAGAGTCCAGAAATAAACCCATGAAACTATGGTCAATTAATCTATGACAAAGGAGGCAAGAATATACAGTGGAGTAAAGATAGTTTCTTAAATAAGTGGTACTGGAAAATCTGGGCAGTCACATATGAAGAATGAAATTAGAACATTATATAACACCATACACAAAAATAAAATGGATTTTAAGGACCTAAATATAAACCAGATGCCATAAAACTCTTAGAGGAAAACACAGGCAGAACACACTTTGACAGAAACCAGAGCAATATAGTCTCAGATCCACCTCCTAGAGTAGTAAAAAGAAAAAGAAACAAACGGGACCTAAATAAGCGTAAAAGTGTTTGTACAGAAAAAAAATATTGGAAAGAAAACCCACAGAATGGGAGAAAATATCTACAAATGAAGTGACCAACAAGGGATTAATCTCCAAAATATGCAAACTCATGCAGCTCAATACCAAAACAAACACACACACAAACAAAACATAACGAAACAACAACCCAATCCAAAAAATGGTTGGAAGATCTAAATAGACACTTCCTCAAAGAAGACATACAGATGGGCAACGGGCACATAAAAGATGCTCATTTTACTACCTCATAGAGAAATGCAAACCAAAACTACCATAAGTAATTGGCACAATATTGTAAATCAACTATATCTTAAAAAATGTAAAAAAAAATTATCATGCAATATAAACACATAGGGGGTCAGAAAGACCATCATCCAAAGGTCGACAAACAATAAATGCTAGAGAGGATGTGGAGAAAATGTATGCTGCCTATGCTGTTGGAGAAAACGTACGCTGGTAAAACCACTACAGAAAACCGTATGGAGGTTCCCTAAAAAACTAAAAGTAGAACTACCATGTGATCCAGTAATCCCACTCTTGAGCATGTATTCGGAGAAAACAGTAATTTGGAAAGATCTATGCATCTGATGTTCATAACAGCACCAGGTACAATAGCCAAGACTTGGAAGCAAGCTAAATGTCCGCTGACAGAGGAACGGATAAAGAATGGAATATTACTCAGTCATAAAGTACAATGCAATAATGCTATTTCCAGTAAAATAGATGAAACTAAAGCTTATCTTACTAAATGAAGTCAGACAGAAGAAGACAAGCATATATCACTTACGTGTGGGATATAAAAAATGATAAAAATGAACTTATAAAACAGAAACATACAGACTTCAAAAACAAACTTATGGTTACCAAAGGGGACAGGTGAGGGGCAGAAATGGATTATGGCTTTGGACTGGCATATGCACACTACTGTATATGGAATGCATGGTCAATGGGGACCTGCTGTATAACACAGGGAATTCTATCCAATATACTGTAAAAATCTGTATGGAAAGAGTCCGGAAAAAAAATGGAAATGTGCATATGTGTAGCTGAATCACTTCGTTGTGCAGCAAAAATTATCACAACATCGTAAATCAACTACACTTCAATAAAACCAAAAAATAAAACATACATAGGCAGAGAAAGGAAAGACATAAACATAATAAAATTGCATTATAATATTTTTAGTTTTTTTCATGTTGATGTAGTCAGCATATCATTAAGTTTCATATAATTACACCTTAGTTGGAACTCTTGTATAATTGCTAATGTTTATATGTTTTTTAAAAAAGTCTTTGCACTCCTCCATACAACATGGTTCCAAATTCCTTCTGCATTTTATTTTTGATTCTCTGCAAGTATGTAGGTAAGAGCTACTAACAATGTCTATTTTTTTATATTAGTCAAAAATATATTTCTAAAACCTAAATGTAAAATATCAAATGTAAGTTTACCAAGGATTCCTACTGATGATAATAACAAAAACAAAAAGAGAAGATCTGGCAAGTACAATCTGGTTTAGGAATAGAGGGTTATTGTCAGGCTACACCAAACAAGGAAGGTAAATACCAGATTAAATCTATACCATACATTTCATGATTAGATACATTTATATTAAAAGGTATATAAATAATCTTTCAGAAGTCAATGTTTATGACCTAACTATGGTATCAGATATGAAGAGAAATAATGAATAAAAATCACTTGTGTGCTGCTGTGTAAAATATATAGAAACAAATAACTACTGCTTTTCTCTTAATTAGGATGACATACAAGGACATAAGCACTTTCATCCATGATATAAAACTACATCTTATTCATAATCAGCTTCTATTTATCTCACCTCATAAATGAATTTCAAACTATTTCAATTCTCTATATCCTCAACATTGCCATATTACAGACTACCATCACTTCTAATCTGGAATAGCGAAATAGTGCCTCATCCAGAATCTTTTCAGAGAAAAAAGGAAATAAGTGTGTAAGGCAATTAAAGGGAAGAATGCAAAAAAATAAAATAAAAATGTGTTCATACAGGTTTTTTTAGTACAGAATGTAAGGGCTTTTTCACTCAATTTAGAGTAATGTAGATAATGTTCATTTAGTCCATTCTAAATGCGCATTTTCTCTTTTAAAAGTATCTCTGAAACTGACATCTTATAATCAATGCTGTTGTTCGCTAAGATATAACTCAGGTATCTGCGTATCACATTACCTTTACCTGTTCAACTGGCTAACATGGCTACGTGGAAAGCAGGACATTTTACTGTTAAATGGCAAAGGATATTTCGTTAGTAGTTATGTAAGGAAGCTTTAGATCAGAAACATCATAAATTTCTGCTTTTTACTGTCAAAATTATTTGAATCTACCCGGAAAGTTTGGTAGCAAGAGAAGGAATCAACAATAAAGTAATTAAAAATGGACTGTAAATCAGATTGGCTAGAATATTATAAAAACGTCCTCATCTGGGGAAATACCTGTGTCAAGAAAATTCCAAATAGTAACAATTTCAAGTATTTTTGAAGTTTACCATAAATTATATTATAATACCTAACAAACAATACATAATTCACAATTTATATATGTTATTATATTTTGATGTTTATTAATTATGTTCACTTGAGGATTAAAGGCCTCATCATAACTTCTGATAGTTAATATCAGTCACACATGTATCTATTCAATCAAAATCTAGTGTTATTTTCAAACACTTACATGCATGGTTCTGGAAGAGTGTACAACATAATAAGGGAACCAAACTAAAAAACAAGTATAAGTAAATATCTGTGGTGATATAATATTGCTATTAAAAAAATCATACCCATATTAAAATAAACTAACAAAAAATATTTTAATAACTTTTTATTCCAATGTGTTTACACTAAAATTTCATACTGAAATAAAATATATCTAAAATTTATTTAAATATAAACTTCAGGGAATTCTCTTTGTGGCTTAATGGGTTAAGAACCAGATATAATGTCCACGAGGATCCAGGTTTGATCCCTGGTCCTGGTCAGTGGGTTAAGGTTCGAGTATTGCCAGAGCTATGGCATAAGTCGGTAGCTGCAGTTTGAATTCAACCCGTAGCTGGTGAATTTCCATATGCTACAAGTGTGTCCCTAAAAAGAAAAAACAAAACATAAACTCCATCACCCTTGTTTTAAAAAAGAAAATGCGTATAATTTTTTATTCCAAGTTTAATTTTTTTTTTCATTTTATAAGACATTAAGCCTTCTATAGTTTAGATAGCATATAAGATATACAGGTTATTTTTAGTTAATATTTACATCACAGAATAAACAGTTACTGGTCCTTTCCAAATGTTACCCATTTAAGCATAAGCTTTACCAATTTCGTACTTCATTAAGAGTTTTTAATACTTTTAATCTTTCTTTGAGGGACGAGTCTAAATTTCCTCGTATGTTTCTATCAATTAAGGAAGTTAAATTGTGTTTACATATTCCAAATTCTGCAAAAGTAAAGGCTTTATGAATATTAAGAAAAAAAGAAACAGGAACACAAAAAAAGCTCTTATCAATGTCTAAGAAAACCTATTTTGGGCTATGCTCAGAGTTTCAGGATTTTGCAAAGCAAATCCAGCTTTTCACATAAACTCAGGTTCTATTTTTGTTCACTTTGTTATTTGGAGTCATTTTTATACTCATTTGAAAAGAGTCCCTTTAAATCAAATTATTAACTGTGATGCTACAAACAAGACTTGAAAAACAGTTTTGTGTTCAAATATGAGTCTGAGCCAAATATTGTACAGGAGCTAGGTTCCCATAACGTTTTTTATATTTATATCATGCTGTTGCTTTGGAGATCTTGAATTCAGTTGTAAAATTACTGCTGAAACAGAAATTAGTCATCTTCATAATCAATTATGTAGCCAGTGCCAGACTGTATTAAAAAAAGTCCCCATGTGGTTTTGTTATTAAAATAAAAGAACTAAACTGGTAAATCTAAATACTATCTTCTTAAAAAAGCTCAAGATGGTGCCTTTTATGCCTCAACGGAAAGCAGATAAATTGAGAAATAATATAGTTCAGGGAAAAGCTTTTCCCTCCTTTCCCAAGAGCTTTATTCCTTTGATTTTAAAGTAAATATCAATTACACAAATAATAGAGGGATATATCTTTATAACAATAGAAGAATATCAGATAGTAGTATAAGCAGCAAAAAAAAAAAATTACATATATATTCAGGGAGTTCCCTTTGTGGCTCTATGGTTAATGAACCAGACTAGGATTCATGAGGATGTGGGTTCAATCCCTGACTCACTCAGTGGGTTAAGGATCCAGCATTGCTGTGAACTGTGGTGTAGGTCGCAGATGGAGCTCAGATCCTGATTTGCTGTGTCTGTGGCCTAGGCCAACAGCCAGCCATAGATCCAATTGGACCCCTAGCCTGGGAACTTCCATATGCCGTGGGTGTGGCCCTAAAAAGTGAGAAAAAAAAAACATTCAATTTGATACTTGTTAACAGAATGTGCATCCGCCTATGTTTCAGACATTTTGCAGTTTAGTGTTTGGCTGTTTTATTTAAATAAAATTTCGACAGGTATTATAAAATTAAGGATATTAAACTTGCTCTTAGTCACTATTTTATATATATATATATATATACATATATATATATACACACACACACATATATACATAAAATACATATATATCACTAATAGACTAAGGGTATTAACTGTGTTGTTCTAATTCACTGTAGTCTTACTATTTTAATTATTCTCTGGATATATATGAAAGGTTTTTGAAGTAAACTGATCATTTATTTATGTATTTCCCAAAGTTTTGGCTCACTTTAGAAATCCTTCACATTGCCATCCTACTTAGTAGGGCGGTTGAAAATCTGAGTATTTTACCCAGTGGATATTATTTCCTTAGATGTATAAGAGCAAAGCTGGGAAAGATTAGCACATACCAATCTCTGCCACGACATCTACATTTCTGAATCTGGTATTTAAATAGAGTTAAGAAAAAAAAGAGCTAGTTGTTTTAAAACAGCAAGACAAAAAAAAAGAAAAAAAATAAAACAATGCTTTGGATTATGACAACAATCATCCCTGTTGCTCAAGAAGTCTAGAAAACTCTAATCACTGCCACTTTTGCTCAAGACTAGAGTCCATGTTTTGTATAGATCACCATATTTCCACACCATGTAGAGTTGCCATTCATTAGAAGTAGAAAGATGACTTGACTGGTGGGACTCAATTAGCTCCGGGTAGCTTTAGGGCCTTCAAATAAAATGTAGTTGTAAACATAGATGAAAAAAACAGCCCTCGCAGTCCTATATACTAGGAGTTTAAAAATTTATATAAATATGTTTCTCCACTTGTCATAAAAATTAGAAACAGGGTAGGAAAAAGTCACATGAAAAGAACAGTCTTCAAGAAAAGGAAGTCTGGAGAGATTGAAGGATTAAAATTAAACCAAAGGCACAAAAGTAAAATAAATATGGGAGGCAGTAAAGGATGAAATAACCCAATGGAAATTGTAAGGACCATTAAGAGCATCCTGAGATACTCTCCTAGAGGAGAGCCAAAGAACTGCAAATTATGAGAGAGATGAAGAAACCAAGAGCCACCTGGAAATTCCAGGTGTTTCAAAGAGTAACTGGGATACAAACTAAAATCAAACTTAAAATTGAAGGAGATTTTACTGGGCTGAAAAAAGCACCAACTATGCAAATTTCAGTGAAATTAACATTTAGAAAAAAACAGAAATAGACACATTCTTAGCACTACTATCTCTTGAAACATAGCCAACTCGATGTCCTGAAAATCTAGGTGTAACAAAAATCCTAAAAATTTCTAATAAAATATCAGAGACATCTTTTAGATACACAGTTGAAAGTTTACAGGGAAAAATCTCATGAATAATAAAATCAACAGAAAGGGGACAACAGGGATGCTGTTTCAGCTATACTGAAGGTGTTGGGCCGAGAGAATAATATTCGATCAAAAACCAAGTAGAATTTCAAAAGCAAATATCTTTACTGATGCATAAAGATGCACTAATTGATCAATTTTCTCAAATCATAATAAACCCAAGTAACTACTAGGATAATCAAAAAGAACATGACAAGCACCATAAAAAATCCTCATATAAGCAACAAAGGAAACCTGAATTATACTTTAGATCATTTCCTCTATTTCTTTTTTGTGTGTGTCTTTTTGCCTTTATCTAGAGCCGCACCCTCGGCATATGGAGGTTCCCAGGCTAGGGGTCTAACAGGAGCTGTACCCGCTGGCCTTCGCCACAGCCACAGCAACGTGTGATTGGAGCCGCGTCTGCGACCTACACCACAGCTCACGGCAACGCCGGATCCTTAACCCTCTGAGCGAGGCCAGGGATCGAACCCGCAACCTCATGATTCCTAGTCAGATTCGTTAACCGCTGAGCCACGAACCACGAAGAACTCCCGATTTCCTCTATTTTTGAATGTTAAATAAATTGAACCAAAGAAAATAAATTTGTGTGTTGGCTTCTTTTGCCAACTCTTAAATTTGGAAGATTCTCTCATAAATGAATTTTTATGAATTTCAATTGTATAAATAAACCATAAATTTTCTTTTGGTTACTAACAATAATTAGGTTTAGTCTAGTTTTGTGCTATTAAATATAATGCTGCTAAACATTCGTGCACACATCTCTTTGTAAACATAAATAGGCATTTCCACTAGATATATCCATAAGAGTAAAAATATCAGATCATAGAGTATGGAGAAATTCAGCTCTTGCAACTAGTGACACAAGTTTTCCAAGATGATTGTATGCATTCACATTTCCATCAGCAGTGTATGAAAGTTTCCATTTCTCCCTATATCTACTAGCACATGCTACTGTCAGTTTTATTCCCTCCTACTACAACCCCCAGATTCTTCCAAGAGAAAGTGTGCAAGACATACTTGTCTGCTTTTAATTTGCATTCCCTTGATAACTAATGAGATAATTAGTGACTGAAATTAAGTATATTTACCCACTTTATAGGCTATTGGCATATTTAAGGAGAAAATAGTCAAAAGAATAAAACACCTTTTGCTCATTCTTTAGTGAATTGTCTGAATTTCTTAATAAATTGTTGTAATTTGAAAATAACTGCACTCTGAATATTTATTTTTTGGCTTACTTTTTCACTCTCTTAAATTTATTACTTAAAAATACTCTTTACAGGGAGTCCCTGCTGTAACACAGCAGGCTGGGAGTCTGACTGTGGCAGCTCGGGTTGCTGCAGAGGTGCAGGTTTGATTCCTGGCCCAGGAACTTTCACATGCTGCAGGTGTAGCCATGACAAAAATATCCTGTACAGTAAAAAGATTTCCTTACGGTCTATGTTTATTGGGTACTATTTACAAAGTATTTGCTTAATATAAGGTAGAGATGATATAACCCATTGTTAATTTACTTTTCTAGAGTTATTTTTTGATAACAATGAATTTGATTAAACGTCAGTTGTACAACCATCATCACAAGTCAATTTTACAACATTTCCATCCCAAACCCCCAGAGATTTTATGTTACATTTTATTATCCACCTAGAATTATTTTACATATATGGTACGATAAAAGGTTTCCTCTTATGTTCCATATCAATGGTCAATTAACCAGCACTATTCTTTTTTAAATATATTTTCTCACAGTATTATATTGTCTACTTGGCATAAAACAAGTGACCATGATATGTGAATATACCTCTTGAACTTGCTATTTTGTTGAACTGACTACTGCTCCACTAATATTACAGTATTACTTTAGCTTTATGGTAGTTATTTTAATTTTTATTAGGTAAAACATTTCTCCAGATTTCTTCTTCTTTTCCACATTTCCCTTGTCTCTTCCTGGTCACTTTCATTTCCACATATATGTTACAATCAGTCAATAATATGCACATACACAACATACATATGTACACACACCTACAAATACCTACTGCATTATTCGGGATTTTATTAGTCTTGAATTGAATTTAGAGATAATTTAGGGAACCATGACATATACAATATAGAGTATCCTAAACTCAATGTAATTTCACTTAATATCAGTAATATTTAAAAAAAATATATGTAGTATTTTCTTAGATTTATACCCAAGTATCACGATTTTTATGTTACTGTAACTGATATAAATTTTACCAATTTAAAAAATGTTTATTGCCTACTTTATACAGATAAAATTATTTATATTGGTTTCATATATTCAGTAACTTAGTTAAGTTCACTTTATTAGTTCTAATAATACCTGTAAACAACCATTCTGTGATCTATTTCTCATTCTCAATTCTTTTCCACAAAATAATCTATCTGAAAACTATAAGATGCTGATGAAAGAAATTGAAGATGACAAAAAGATGGAAAGATATACCATGTTCTTGGGTTGTAAGAATAGATATTGTTAAAATGACCATACTCTCCAAAACTGACTATATTATCCAAGGCAATCTATAGATTCAATGCAATCCTCATTGAATTACAAATAGCATTTTTTACAAAACTAGAAAAAAAATTTTAATTTCTGTGGAGACAGAAAGACCTCAAAGAGCCAAAACAATCTTGAGAAACAATAACACAAATAATACACCCAAGATCACATAGCTGCCAAGTGGCATATCTGAGATTTGAACCCTGTTAGTCTAAGTCCAAAATCCTTGCTACTAACCACTAAACTACATTGCCAGAGTTATAATGGATACATTATTCATGCAAAGAATTTTGAAGAACTTTGAATATGTTTTATATTCAATATTATATTTATATATGAGCATCCACTGGAAACGAAATTTTATGATACATTTTCCAGAAATTCCAGAAATTTTATGATACATTTTCAAATTATAAGTGTGTGTGTGACATAGGAAGTAAAAATAACAAAACAAAGCTTGCTATTCATATGATTTTAAGTCCCAATTGAAAGTAAATTCACTCATTTTATTTCCATTAAATGCTCTCATTTAAGTCCATATAAGCTAAACCAGAAGTAACTTACATTGTCTTAAAAATGTAATGTGTCTTCTCTATTATAAGCTTTATGAAGTATATAAATATTCCTGATATACTTATAAAATGGTATTTTATTTGGAACTAGAAGAATTGGCATAGGATGTAGAACCATACTTATACAAACACAGAATATTGGTCAATCTAGAAGAGATGGAACCAACTCTTCTTTCACATTCTACATAATTTTATTAAGGATGTGTTTTTCCATTTTTAGAATTATTAAAAACAATTCGCATTGAGAAAGAGGGCAAATTCAACTTGATTTTTAACATTTCTTAAAAATTCCTTTTCATTTTCACAATCGCTTTATTTCCTTGTAATTTTGTACTTAATTCAAAAAATGCAAAAGCTAAAACCACATCAAGGGTGATTCACAAACATTCCTGTAGGCCTTTTCCTTTTCACTACGAGGTGGAATTTGCTGCTGCTGATGTAGTAACCATTTAGAAAAACAGTCCTTCAGCAACATTTGTTTCCTTACAGCATGGTTTATAATGTATATCTTACAATTATTGTTTTGCTAATATACATAATAAACTCAACAGAAAATGGTAAAATAATAGCCAGAAAGCAGAAATCCAGAAAACAAATGATGAAATAGAGCATCTTCAAATAGAAGTGATGAAAGGCAGTGTTAATATTTCAATGACATTTACTTCAGATTATGCATGGGAAACATGGCTTTTTTAGACAGTTATTTTTCATATATCTGGCCATTATAATAGTGAGAAACATATCATTCATTTTGGAAAGTGATGAAGTAAGTTAAGACTATTGGGTTTAATTTTTATGTAAAGTTCCGTTCAAAATATATAACACCATTGTTAAGAGTAAGAACCTTTAAACAGGGCAATCTGTAATTGAAGCATTTATTAGAGAGTTAAGGCAGTACTAATGAGAAATTGGCTACAATGGATAATGCGTCCTGGTTAAATGAATATGAAATGAACAACCAAACAATAATGATAAAAAGGAAGTTACACTGATTAGCCACAATGAGTCTCTTTTACTCTTCTTAATACTTTTTGAAGGTACATAAAAGGGATCTGTGAGATCAGAGAGCTCATATGAGAGGGAAAACTACTGAAGAGTTTTAGGAAAATCTGGGCCAGGGGGAGACTTGTCATAGAGAAAACACACTTTTAGAAAGATCTGTCTTAGGAATCTCAATAGATAAAGAAAATATTAACTTTAAACCAAAGGATATAAGATGAAAGGTTATATGTAAAGGAATGAGAGAACTGCAAAAGCACAGAACTCCTTCGAGTAGGAGGAAAGGTGATTGGCAAATTTTACATCATTGATTTATTGTATATAAATCATAGCAACAGAAAGAAAACCTCAAAAGAAGAATCTTAAATATGAAAAGACTTGGTAAATGGGACAACCTGAACACTTCCTGAAAATAAGTTCTTCCACATTAAAACCTTGGGAAATATACTGAATCACTGTAAATAAATAAAAGGTTAGGAAACAACAGGAAAAATTGACTGATGGTCAAAACAAACTGGAATCAAAAGCATGTGTAGAATTAAAACCAATAAGCATTTTCATTAATAAGAGTACTAAAACATTTTAATTTAAAAATAAATTATCACGTTTTAGACTAAATAATTTGTTTTAAAATTCCATAATATGTAAGTACAATTTTAAAACGAATAGCAACAGTATAAGTCAATATCGGTATACTCCTCTCATTTCTGAAATAGAGATATAAATACTTTACATTTTGTTGATACTGAAGTAGGTAAATTTTAATTATTTTAACAACAGCAACAGAAATTAGAGCTAGTTACCTACCAAGTTACTATAAAAAAATAGAAAAATAAAAAAAAAAACAGAAATTAAAGGCAATCATATGAGCTATGACTAAGAATTTTGGGAATGCCAGAGAAAATATCTCATAAATCAATAAAAGAAAGTCCTTAAAATAATATAAATTAAGAATTCAGCATCCTATATGTACACAAAAACATACCTGTCAAACCCCAGGGTCAGTCATTCTTGAGGATCTGGGATTTTGTTTTGTTTCTATTTACATTGACCGTAAGAGAATGGATAATGGAATCCAGATTATTTGTTAAAAATGTATTAAATGTCGTTAAACTTACATCTTCCATTATTGTTATTAGTTTCTTGAATATTAAACCTGTTATTCAGTGTTTCACATAAAGTGCATTTTTGTTGGTAAATTTTTAAGATGAAAATCATGTTTCACTAATGTCTTCTTGTAATTTTTATGTTTTTTTCAGGAAATATATGGGTCAAAATATCACACACAAAAGATGGTCAAATACTTCTTGCTTTATAATACATAATGATGCATTTTTTGCATGTTATTTTCAGTATACTTAAAATTCAAGTCTGTAAGATTTGCAGTATTTTTTATATTTTGCATGAATACACTTAATTTTACTTAAATAATTAAATTACTTTATCACCAACAGTTGCAGTAGGATATGTCACCAACATCTCAGGCAAGTCATACTTTGAACCACTTAGTTTGAATCTATTTTTAACAGATTTTTCCCTAACATTCCCATGAAGTTATTAATTTAGGAACTACTATATAAAGTTGTCAAAAATGTATTAAAATATTAGATTACAGCTTTCATATTTCAAATTTAATTCTTGTCATATATCTATTAAAATATATAACTCTCGTCTATATAAGTAAAGTTTGCTCTAAACTCCTCCAGATTCCAGGTGTTCATCACTAATGTATGCCTTGGGAAAATACACAAGATTATTTTAATCGCCATAAGCAATCATTGAATAATTGGCCGTATGCTGACAGAATGCCAATTGCACATTTGCAAAAATCATGCTTCCTCACCTGAGTCTTTTTATTCTTGCTTTGCCAAGTTTATTTTCACCTCCTACATATTTTCTGTACTAAACATTCTCAAAACTGAAGTAGAGGAATAGCATCTATTTGAGATATGTTCGAAATCATGACTTCAATCACCCTCATCTTTCATCTGCTTTTCACCAGCTTATTATTTTTATCTCACTGTGCAGAAGCTCAAAGAAATTCAAGAAGAGACCTTGAAATAGTATCTCTTTTCACATCAAGTTTACCAGCTGTGACAGTAGAGACATTTTTTCCCAAGAGGACCCTCCTTCCTCTTTTGCTGATGATGAGTCCTTTCTATTTAGGCTACAAGAATCTTAGCTTTTGCTGGACGCCTAGCATATATGAATAAAGTACCTACTGTTATCAAATTCTTCAACTAGATATGCTGTCTCAAACAATATGAGTTCAAAACTATGTATCTGAATCCCTGTACAGTTTTACATTCTGGCAGTTTTTGATTAATGATGTTCATCTTGATCAATACAGTTCTCCAAAATCCTGTTGTGACACATTGCCTATTTTTGTGTCTATGCTGCCTGTATCTGTGTTTAAATTTCCAACATTAAACTTTATAAATTGGAGTTATTTTTGCATTTTAGTAATGTAAAAAAATTATATAATTTAGTAGATTAATAAAGCATGAAATGATGACTCAGAAATGCTACCACACACAAACTTCAGCTTAAGTAGTAAAGAAAAACCTCTTTGATAAGGTGATATTCACGAGAAACCTGCAAGAAGTGAGTGAGCCATATGAGTTCCCTCAAATCCATGCACTTTTCCTCGCCATCTACACTATTATTTATAATCCACTCCCAGTGATCCACATCTCCAGATATTTTCTTTCCCATCCTTCTTCATGTTGCATTTAGAGTTGAAAATTTATCTTCTCCTATGTAAAATCCTTCAATAGCTTCCAACAAAATGGAGTCTAAATCCTTTAATAAGGCAAACCTTGTGATAGCATAGGTGTTCTATGAAACTCCCTTGACAGCTCTTTTCAATCTACACATAAGTAGTTCCTCTACCTCTCTCAGGATACAGTCTTTCTGTTCCGACTGTAAGCAAGCAACCTTTAGTGAGTGACCATTAGGAAGCAAGTCTTGGCAAGCAACGGTTAGTGCCCCCTCCCCCCACTGCTTCCTCTGCATAAAATAAGCCTGAAATTGGACTGAGGGAAGATGGTCTTTGAGACACTAGTCTGCCATCTTCTAGGTCTGCTAGCTTTCTGATTAAAGCCATTATTCCTTGCCCCAACAACTCCTCTCTGGATTAGCCTGTCATGTAGCCAGCAGAGCAAGCTTGGGCTCAATATCAATTTTGGCAAAGCCAGCCAGGAGACTTGCTGCTTGTGGCCAGCCTGCCCTGGTTAGGGAATTTTCAAGTAAAGCACTAGCAGATGCAAGGCCCACTTGTCCTGATGATCTTCCCTTCAAAATTCCCTTTAGTGTCACTGGCTGCCCAGTCCCTTGGCAGTTGTAACAAGGAATCAACATTTGGAAGCTGATGGACTCCATACAGTAGGGTAAGTCACTCCAGTGTGTAAAACCAGGAACATTCTACCCTCTCAATTCAGGATTTTCCTATAAAGGAAAAGCCAATTTGTTTGGCATTTGATTGAGGTATCCTGTTGGAGAAGGGAAAGTTGGGACTCAATTTGTGAAAAAAAAAAAAAAAGTTTTGTTTTTGTTTTGTGTCCATTCATGATGGACTCTGTTTATACTTCTGGAATTGGAATTTGCTTGTGCTTTTTGTGTTTTGTTGTTCTTGAACTTATAAGTTTGGGAAATACTCCATTTGTTCCTAAGGAGAGCACCTCAGGGCATATCTTAAAATAATGGGCAAAATACACTAAGAAAAATACAACTGAAAAAGGGATGATGTTTTATTGTAATAGTGTGTGGTCCGATTAGGCTCAGGAGAGCTGCGGCCCCTGAATGACTCCCTTTATTATTACACACTTAGAACTGTTTTGTGAAAGAGCAGATTAAAATGATGAGATCCTATATGTAGAAGCATTTTTTGCTACTGCATTAGGAGGAAAAAAAAAGTCAGCTGGTTGCCACCTTATGGTATAGCAGTCTAAAAGGGAACCAAGGGAAAACACGTTCTATAAGAGGGAGCGGTAGAAAACGAGAGTGAGGACATGTTACTTCAAAACTTAACCCCCTTCTGCCCAACATGATGCCCCCACTGGCTGAAGAGATGGCACCAGCACTTGTTCCAAATGCCCCCATGCCAGCAACATATTCACCGCCTCCTCTTTCCCCCACTTATGGGGATCTATTGGAAGTTTCTATGTTAACCTCAGGGCACAGGATGCCAGTTTGGTGTCACCATCTAAAACCCAACGGGAACCCAGTTTGGGCCAGGAGCCAGTTCTTCAACAGGGCAATTTCCCTTGTACCAATATCTCATAAGAGGCCTTAATGCAAAAGGCCAACCAGCTACATTTCTATGGATATACAACCAATTCTCAACTTCAAATTTCTTTAATTGGAAAAACCATTACCCTGCTTACTGAGAGGAGCCCCTCAACATGACTGAATTTTCACTTCTCTCTTTGCAACTCATTATCTTTCTTGGGCAGACATTCCACATTTTATGAATATGATACTTGCTGGGGATGAAAGAAGGATGGCCCCTGACAAGACTAGAGAGGAATCACTCCAGCTTCATTTAGCAGATCCAGATGGAACTCCAGCAAATCTGGCGGTTCCCACTGCTTAGCCTGACTGGGACCCTAACAATGGAGCTATAATGCCACTAGAACATTATAGGAAGTGTACCTTAATGACCCTTCAAAAGGGGGCACCCTAGGCAAAGGAGCTTCCACAGATTAGAGGAGCTACCCCAAAAACCCATATGAGGATCCATGAGAGTTTCTGAAGAGAATTTATCAAGATTTTAGGCACTGATGTAGACCCTGAGGCTCCTGAAAATATGAGAATGGTAAATATGGTCTTACTTGGGCAAAGTACTCCAGATAAGAAGAAAATTCTAAAAATTAGAAGGTACATTTGGAATGAACCCTTCTCCACTGGTAAATGTTGCTTTCAGTGTTCAACAACAGGAATCAAAAGACAGAAGCAAGAGAATGCAAGATGGAACACTACTGTTCTGGCAGTATAAGTTTCCTAGAAATCAAGTAACCTGAAGAGAACTAAGTTACCATTGGGGGGGGGGAATGATAAGTTTACTGGAAGGAGGAAGGATATGGGGGAAAGATTGCCCTATGGTAAAGAGTAAGAAAGAAAACAATAAAAGAGAGGAGCATTTCCTGTGGTGGAAAGAGAGGAACACGCTGGTGATGAATGAAGAGACTCAGGGGTTCCTTTGGACTTGAGATGTCCTCTTCCAGTTTCCCTACAGGAATCCCAAGTAACACAGAAAGCATCCCAATCCAGCCCAGTCACGGGAATTTCTGGAGAAGTACAAAGTCATTCTTCCTTACAACCTGTAGAAGGCCAACTGGGGGACTTCACCCTGAAAAAGCAGTTTCTTATAGATGCCAACATATTCTAATCCCTCCTTTAAGCCAAGATCTCCTCCATCAATTAAATGCTCAAGTAACATGTTCACAAGCACAGCAGGACATCAGCATCCCACTGGAGCATGCCTTAAGCGTACAGATGGCACTCATGGACACCTGAGAAAAGGAGGCATAGCTCTCTTCCCCAAGGTCTCAGAAAAGGTAAGCCTGGAAGTATGGGTTGATGGCACCCTAGGGAAGGCAAAAAACTGCATGGCCAATACAAATCCCATTAAAAAGAGATGCTGGGATACCTAATTTGAAACAATGCCCTCTGAGGCAAGAGTCCTAAAAGGGAATACAGCCAATTCTCAAGAGTTCTCTGGAAACAGGATTAATTAAACCTTGCCGGTCCCTGTATAATACCCCTCTCCTCCTGGTTAAGAAGCCAAACTCAACAGAATATTCTTTTGTTCAAGACTTAAGGGCTATTAATGAAATAGTCCAAGATCTGCATCTTGTGATAACAAATCCGTACACTCTCCTTGTAATTATTCTAGGAGAATACAGCTGGTTCTGAGTTTTGGACTTGAAAGATGCTTGTTTTCTACATTTCTATTGCATAAGAATCACAGCAGCTATTTGGTTTTGAATGGCAGGGCCCAGACACACAGATAATCCAACAATATTGTTGGACAGTCCTGCCTCAAGAATTTAAAAATTCTCCCATATGTTTGGGGAAACATTGGCTGGAGACCTTAGAAACTTAATATAGGATGAGACTCTCTCCAATATGAGCCAATTTACTTAGAGCAAGCCCTGTATATGATGGGTGTCTACAAAATACCATGAGAACACTGAACTATTCGGCCAATTACGGATACAAGGTCTCCCAGAAAAAAAGTCCAGGTGTCTAAGCTACAAGTCACATTATCTGGGTTTTGTCTTTTCCCAAGGACAGCTAAGTTGTTTCCCTGATAGAAAACAGGATTTGCAGGCTTGGGAACACCTAAGACACCCAGACAACTGAGAGGGTCTCTGGGAATGGAAGGATTCTGTTAGATTTGGGCTCATAGTAAACCACCTCTATGAAGTAATAGAGGGACACGAACTTGAGCCCCTTACATAGATTAGAGATTCCCAATAGCCTTGGAAACAATAAAGACAAAGTTAGTCTCAGCCCTGGCTTTGGGACTAACAGACTTCAAGAAACCTTTCAAATTGCATGTCCTTGAGAGACAAGGCATAAGTCTCGGGGTGTTAATTCAATCTCTGTGAAATATCCCTCCCTTGACCCATTGCCTAGGTCTTAAGACAAGTACTACAGGCTGCAAAGAAATGGCCCCCTTACCTTTGAGCTTCAGCAGCTACTTGTGACCTACTTCAGGAAGCTGAGAATTTTACTCTGGGGAAACCCAGCACTGTGTATGCCCCGCACCATGTCCCTTCTTCACTGGCACAAAAAGAGGGCTCTTGGCTGACTTCCTAGAGGATGGGAAGGCACCTAGCCATTCTCTTAGACAATCCTCGGGTAAGACTTCAGGTCACTTCAGCCCAGTCGATGCTGCACAGTCCCCAGAGCGTGAGTGCCTGCATGTCATCGAGCTGGTGTACTCCAGCAGACCAGACTTGATGAACCAGCTCTTGGCTGGGCAGGGTATGGAACTGCTCACTGACGGAAGCGGCTTCATGGACCAAGGCAGGCAATGCGCTGGGTATGCAGTGTTAACACTTAGCACTGTTGTTGAAGCAAAAGCCCTGCCTCCAGGGAGCTCAGCTCAGAAGGAAGAGATCACTGCTCTGACAAGAGCCCCACTGCTCACTGACGTGAAGTGAGGAAATGTATACACAGACTCTCACAATGCATTTTCTGTGGTGTATGTGCACAGGGAAATCTGGAAAGAAAGGGGACTTCTCACCTCAAACAATAAAAACATAAGACGCGCTTCTGAAACCCTGTCACTACTGCAAGCAGTACATAAGCCTTAAAAACTGGCCATAATGCACTGCCCAGGCCACCAAAAGAATGACACTCATATGATTAAAGACAACTGATTAGCTGTTTGTGCTAAAAATAATCTAAAAACTTCTGTCAGACATCCCTGGATGGGGACCCAACACAGAGGAACCTGCCCAACCAAGGACTAGAACACAGACTTTACCGAAATGCCTTCAGCTGCAGGAAATTTCAGATACCTGCTAGCATTTGGGGATGCTTTTTCAGTATGGGTGGAGGCATATCCTATCAGACAGAAAAAGCCTCCAAAGAGGTTAAAGCCCCCCTTAATGAAATTATCCCTTGATTTGGACTACCTAAGCCCCTTCACAGTGATAACGGGTCTGGTTTTATCTCTAGTATAACTAAACACTTGTCTAAAGCACTGCAAAGTAATTGGAAACTACATTCATCTTGGAGACCACAATCAACAGGAAAGACCAAGAAAATGAACTATACATTAAAAAGGAGCATTGCTAAAATATGTCAAGAGACTAATTTAACTTTGGATAAGACCTTGCCATTTGCGTTGCTATGAGTCAGAGTAGCTCCCAGAAGCAGGTTTAAATTAAGCTCCTTTGAAATACTGTCTGCTAGGCCATTCCAGGTGTCTGCTCAGGCGGGAGAATCTATAAACTCTCTGAAAGACCTAGCAGTTGTCAGGTTATTGCTAATTTATGTTAAAATTCTGACACAGTACTCACCTCCATTCAAGAGTTTGCTTCCAACCGATGTGCCTATCTGAGGCCTTATATCCTTTGTGACCTGCAAACCAGTCGTCTTTAAAACTGGGAGAGAAGAAGGGCCTGAGCACAAGCTGACTGCAAGGCGGACAGGAACACATGTGGTAGTAGTTACCATGTACTCATCTGTCCGGTTAGATGGAGTAAAGCCATGGATTCATCATGCTAGGGATAAAGTAGCGCCACTGTTATCAAGAATGACCCAACTCCCAAGAGGTCTAGAAGAGCAATAAGTTTGTGAACTCTTAGAAGAGTTAAGGCTGCTATTTTAAAAAGATAGGTGTTGAGATTAAACTTCATTGTAGAAGGAATTTTATCAAGTTTAAATAGTTGCAGATAAAGAGAACTATATTACTTAACGTTCCCACCACATGGCTAATTTAACTGTATTTCAGGATTACCCTCTCATCACCCATATTCAGCAGAAAATAGCTAGAAAGACTGTCACACTCATTCCGCGCAAGACTGCGGAATGGATGTTGACAGCGTAGAGTTTTAAGCAAGGGACCATGAGTGGTCCTGATCAGCCATTGTTCAGCAGTGCAGTAAGCCCCCCACCTCCCTTTCCTCTGTATAAAAAGAGCCTGAATTTGGACTGAGAGAAGATGGTTCTTTGAGACACTCATCTGCCATCATCTTGGTCTGCTAGCTTTCTGATTAATGCCATTATTCCTTGCCCTAATAACTCATCTCTGGATTTACTGCCCTGTTGTATGGAGGGCAGAGTGAGCTCGGGTTTGGTTTCGCTATCTCTGGGAAGATTTCCTAGACAAGGCTTGGCATTTCCTCTTAACTAAAGCCTTAGGCAGTACCAAATAAGAGAATTTGCTAAGCAATGCTATATTACATGTCAATTTTTTTCCTTCTTCCCCAATATAGACAAATCTGTATCCCTTGCATAAAAATATGACTTACTTATATTTCTTATTAAATAATTGTGGTGAATAAATAAGTGAGGTGATAGCAAAACATATTTCTATGTTTACATTATTAGCAAATGTGAGGGTGAAATTGGAACTAAGCTGAGTAAAATCTAAATTTTATGGTCTCTCTACTAAATCATACAGATTCTGTAAAAATAATTTTAAACTGTCTGTTTTGGTTCATATAGCTATCTTTTTTTTCACAAAAATACAAATGTATGTAATATATGAAAACCTTGCACACACACAGAAAGGAAACTCATCTGTGAAATAATTATTAATTATGCACATTATCATTAGCTATATGATCAGGTATAGGCTGTAACCATCTGAATCAAACTATACAAGCATGAGGTAGAAACTTACACGTTATCAACCAGTTCCAACTGCACTATTTTTGAAAATTTTACTTGTATTTTTATTCTGTAGTCACACAGAGAAAGCTATTTTCTATTCACTGCCTCCTACTTGCACAATTGTTATTTTAGGATTAAGTTTTCTTAATGAAAATCATTGTATAAATGCTGCTCAGAGAATTGAATTTGTTCATATTGCAGAAGGTTACCCTTTGTGACCCTCTAAATGTAAACGTAGGAAAGGTATACTAATCCACAGGCACTTATGACACCTGTACTAAAGAAAGAAAAAGACTGCTCTGAGAGCAGTTTGAAGGCAATTTCCCATATAAATATTAAAATAAAAATGAATGAAGATAGCATGATCTTGTTGAGCTTACACAGGATAAATATGGTATCAACAAAGAAGCATTCATTCATTAGCAATTCAAGTGAAGAGCCCTTACGTTCTAGCTACAGACTGTGAACTCTATGACTAAAAGAGAACCTTTAAAAAAGTCAAAAATGCATGGTCAGAATGACCCTCAAAACGTCTACTAACAACAAATGCTAGAGAGGATGTGAAGAAAAGGAAACCCTACTACATTGTTGGTGGCAATGTACATTGGTGCAACCACTAATGAAAACAGTATGGAGGTTCCTCAAAAAAAAAAAAAGAAAAGAAGAACTAAAATTAGAGGTGCCATATAATCTTTCATTGCCAGTCCTGGGCATCTATCCAGAGAAAACCATAATCAAAAAGATACTACAAAAAATATATATATATTCACTCCTATGTTCATTGCAGCACTGTTTACACTAGCCAAGACAGGGTAACAACTGATATGCCCACTGACAGAGGAATGGATTAGGAAGATATTGTATATTTATACAATGGACTATTACTCAGTCATAAAAAAGAATGAAATAATGCCATTTGCAGCAACATGGTTGGAACTAGAGAGTATTATGATAATTAAAGCTAGACAGTGAAAGACAAATTTCATACATCACTTCTATGTACAATCTAAAAAATGATGCAAATGAATTTATTCACAAAACAGAAACAGACTCACAGACTTTGCAAACAAAGTTATGGTTACCAAAGGGACAGGTGGGAGGGAGGAATAGATTGGGGGTTTGGGACTGCCCAACAGGGGCCTGCTGTGTTGCAACAGGGTACTCAATATTCTGTGATAACCTATGTGCAAAAGAATGGGGAAAACACTGTAATGTGTATATTTATAACTGAATCACTTTCTTGGTCAGCAAAAATTATATTGTACATCAAATATAATTTTATAAAATTTTAAAAAGTGAAAAAATGGATAAAAAAGGCATAAAATACATATTTTCAAATACAGCAGAAGTTCAGAGTCAGCTGCCCTAAACCTTACTTCCATATTAGAATTATTTGTATTTCTAATCATTAAAAATGCTACATTGACATTTTTAAATGCCACAAATACACAGAAAATTAAAATATATATATATACTCAATTATAAAAATAAAGTTTTCTTGTCCTATTGGCTCTCCCTCAAAAGCTGCCCTCTCACTCTCTCAAAATTGTATTCGTCATTCATTTCAGAGGGCTAGTCTTAAATAAGGACATTCCTGATCACTCTAACTTAAATCATGCGCTTTTTTCCTCTCTCACTCTTTTTACAATTTCCTACAGCTTCCTAATTTATTTGCTTAACTTTTTTTCCCAGGTAATGTTGCTGGAGATGTGCCACAGACTCCACTTTCAGCTTAAAGACAGCACTTTGTCTTATCTGCCCTCAGATCTTTTTAAAAAACATTAAATGCATTATTTTGGAAATCACACACAGAAATATGTTTATCGAAAAAAAAATAATTGAATAGGATAATGGTCTTTAAATTCCACTATAATTTTAACATCCAAAGGTTGTTACTTAATGCTTATGAGTGGTATTGACATGTGAAAGCAATATGGTGGACTGGTATTTGGCTCTAACCTACTTTTGCATATCATGCAAGTAGTGGCTTTGATTCTTTCTCTCAAATTTTGCAAGGATGTTTGTATAGTAAACAGTCTTGGGAGACAGAAATGATATTTCTTTCTGAGGCACAGGGAATGCAAAGGAGGAAAAAAATCTCAAAATTCTCTTAGTTCTTCACAGTTGGCTACAGGGACTTGTGGAATGCAACAAGAAAGTTATTGGAAATAGTGACAGGAAGCATTTATGCATCTTGAAATTGGTTAAGTGCTCCTAAAATAATTTAAAATATTCAATTGATATTAAGTTACAGAAATATAGCCCATAAGAAAGAGAAAGCTGTCATTATTTTACAAATCATTATGAAGCCTTCTCTCTTAGTTTGAGTAAAGAAAATCATCATAGACATGACATGTAACAGACACTAGTTTAATTTCTTATTGTATCAATGCAATACAGTTTGTAAAATATTTCTTCATTTCACTTGGGTAAATTATTAAGTAGAAACCTCTTCAGAAGTTCACAGTTTTTTGTACATTAGATATTTTAACCTGTCCATCAACTTGGACTATTATGTTTAACCTGAGGACATCTGGTATAAAATTTTCCGTGACCAATTCTGTCTTTAATTTAAGCATGAAGCCATTAATAATAGCATATTAGTATTTCTAAATAATTTGCTATCTAAAGACCAGGTTGTTTGCTCTCAGCCTAAGGCAAAGTCATGTACCATTAAAATGTTCTCAGATCTGATTTATTATTTATAAGTCATTAAATCACATCAACTGTTCTATCAAAACATTCTAATTTTTAATAAAAGAAATTATATATTGCTTTGCTGTTTTCACTATTATTTAGAATTGTGATAACCTTTCAATGTTTTAAAAACTATCTTTTTTCAAAGAGTGTTTCTGTGAATTTCTGTGAAGTTTTCAGAATAGATGACATAAAATAAAGACATAAAAAGAAATCAATATGCACATCACAAGCATCAAAAGTTTTATTTCTGACCTAAAAATACTGGGTCACTTTTGTGAATTTTCAATAAATACTTGAAAAGGAGAATTTTACTATGAAAAAAATTTACTATAAACCTTTAAAATTTACATTCTTGATTATAATACTTAGGTATTTCACTGAGTACTTTAGTTTTTACATTTTATGTGCTTGGTCTAAGGAATACCCATTTAATATTCATGTTTATTTTAGGGTATTTTTTTGTCTCTTAAATATGCTTAATTTGTAATTCTTGACTTATAAGAAAAATTTAAAAGACACTAACCAGAAAAATATGTTGTGAAAAGTTGATAAATTGTACCTCATTAAGTTAAGAACTCCTATCCACTAAAAAGGAATATTTAGGCAAATCACAAAGCTAGAGAATATATGTGTTGCAGGACATAATCAACAAAAATGTTATAACCTCTTGATACAGATAGATAAATGACAGATGAATAGACGAATGATAGTCACTAGACTCATAGAGGGATCATACAAAGCAACCCCAAAAAAGACAGAGAATGGAAAAGTGAGTGGAAGAATTAAAACGGTACCTCACAAGATATCCAAGGAATCATTAAGTAATGTGGAAGTAGGCTCAACATCTTTAAAAATCAGAAATTGAAACTACTGTGAGATATTACTGCCCTGTATCACTGCTAAGTAATTATTTTTATGTTTGTTTTTAACTGAGTGTGGCCTAGACATATGAGCTGATTTTGCCAAAGAAATATGAACAGAAATATTGTGCATCACTTCCTGGCAGAAGGTGTGCAAGTCTTTATTTGATACAATACGCCGTGGAAACTCCTCACTGACTCTCTTACAGTCTGAATCACTGAGTAGCAACAATGAGCCAAGCTTCCCTAATGCCTGTGTTGAGTCTGCAAGAAATTAAGGTTTGTCATGTCAAGTCACTTAGAATCTACCCGTCACGTCATGGAGCATAACTTCATCTCTGCCATTTCTGGAGGTAAAGATTAATTAATCAAAGGCTAATATCCTTCAGGATGCCTTTCCATAGAGGAAGCTGAGATGCTTCACAGTGGAGATATTTGGGAACAGGAAACTGCTTCATGCAACCCCACTCCCTCAAGCGTTAAAGTCATGAATGCTACCATATCCTAGCTTTGACCACCATCATTGGGTCAGAGAGTGGTAGCCACATACTGGACCCCAGTCCATGGACAGAGCATGGGATGGTGGTGCTTCTTTTACTATAAATGATGAAGTGGAAGAACTGGCCTGGAGGTATACATCATTCAACTGAAGGTTTAAAGTTTGGGACTATCCCTGGCCATGCTAAGGTATGAGGCAAATGTTTGTCAACTGTGCAGTGTAAATGTCCTAGAGCTTATGTATACAGAAAGAGACAAAGGGAGAAAGAGGAAACAAGACAGGATTTTTTTTTTTTTTTGCAAATTTAAGCACTCTTACAAAAAACCTACTTTGTATGAACATCCATTTTGTGGTTTCATTCTCCCTGTATTATTTATAGTAATTGAGAATGGTTTAATTTTAAGGAAACCCTTGGGTTTTCTTTAGATTGTAAAATTTCTGTTCCATGTTATTTTTGCTTTGATATTTTAAATTACTGGTGTACTTTCAAAGCTGCAATTTTTTCACTTTGAATAGAGAAGTAATGTAAAGATTTTAATGTATGCAATTGAATGGGGAACAGTAAAAGAACAATCTAAATCAAACACTTTAAATTTAGATGAAAGTTAGCAAATGATTCAGATTAGTGATTTGGATTCCTGAAGATTAGTACATTTCCTGTTCTTTAGAGTGTCAGTCACAACTTGTCACTTATTTTTAAGGAAAACTTCATAAACTTTTGAAACAAGAAAAAGCGTATTACTTCCATGATATAATCCTAACTTTTTTTTGATTATATAAACATTCTTAACTGAAAATCATGAAAACTCTGTCTGCATGCTGTGTTCTAATCATATGATTATATAAGTTTGGATTCAAAAGGTTAAAGTTAGAGTGTTTACTACATGATTTATATGTAACTTTATATATTTACATGCAATAATAACTGCCAACACGATATCTATACCACCTATCAGATTTTCTTTTGTTTTTTAATTTTTGTTTTGTTTTGTTTTGTTTTATTTTTGACTGTGGCAGCAGCTTTTGGTTCCAAGTCCAGTGATCAAACCCAGGCCACAAGGGTGAAAGTACCAAATCCTAACCATGAGACCAGCAGGGAACTCCCTCTCGGCTATCTTTTAACTTTATTCACAGAATTTTTTCTTCTCACATACAAATTAATCTCTAGAAAAAAAAACAATCTTAAGAATTTGAAAAGGGGCTTCATGAGGCTATCTTTATACTAGCCTTATAAGAAAATGCTTGTTATAAAAATATATTTTTTTAGGAAATAAAGTGTGATATTATAAAGTAGACATGTAGGAAGAGTCTATCACCACGTAGCCAATCAATGCCAAACGATGGGATAGTTATGTTTACTGGTAGATGGGCTCTAAGTACACTAAAGTAAAAACTGCACTAAATTCTAGATTCTGGATTGCTGTTGGCTGCTCTTTTGAAGCAATAACAACGTCTTTGGGCAGAAAAATCTGTTTTTCTCACTAAATCATTTAGGTAAGGGATTAACACAAATAACCGAATCTTTAAAAACTCATTAAAGTAAAAGAAAAATCATTCTACTAGTGTTTTTTATATACATAAATATATATACATCATTCTGTATAAACATTAATCATTCTGTGTATATGTGTATATATATATATCATTCTAGTAGTGTTTTATATATACACATACACATACACACACACACACACACACTGGTAGATAGATAAGATCTTTAAGAATCTATCTTTCATAGATGGCAGATTATACTACGTATCTCGTATCTTATTTAGATTACCATTTGTAACTTAGGTTAATTTTACTTTTATGACTTAATTGTATTTTAAGAGGAAATACATTCCTATAGTGAATAAAAACTGCAAATACCGTCCTATATATCACGCATGAATTTACCTGTTTTGTTTTTACATCATCTGCTATAGTTAATCTTATGTGTCAACCTGGCTTGACCATAGTGTCCAAATGTTTGGTCAAACATTATTCTGGGTGTTTCTGTGTATGTATTCATTTGGATGGGATTAACATTTAATTCAGTGAATTCTGAATAGAGGATTACCGTTAGTAATATGAGTGGGCCTTATCCAATCACTTGAAGGCTTTAATAAAGCAAAGAATAACCTCCTCTGAGCAAGGAGAGATGCTGCTCTCTGACTGCCTGTGGGCTCAAATTGCAACTTTCCCCTCAGTCTCTGGCCTGCTGCTCTACCTCATCAATATTTTGGATTCACCATGCTTCCAAAATCATGTGAGGAGGCAAGTATAATAAATCTCCTTTAAATCTCTGAGATTATAAAAAATTGTCTTTTCACATAATCATGACATATCTACATATGTATACACCCTGGTGGTTCTGTTTCTCTCGAGCGACCTAACGCATCATCTAAGTTATAATGTTCATAAATGATACACCAGATTGTGGATTCCCATAAATATCTATCTACCTATATACCTATCAATATTAATTTATGTATCTAGCATTCTATATATCTATTTAAATCGGTTAATAATATAGGGTAGCATAAATAAAATGTGACAGATGATGAGTAACAATTAATATATGATAGTATGTTTGGTGAAACATATTTCTATCTGGATACAGAACACCATAATCACTACCCCTGGTAACAATGTGTGCTAGCTAAAGATATATGTGTATATACATGTACATACATATATATACACGCTCACACACAAAACTGACCCTTAACACAGATTTGAACTGAATTACAGTCTTCCACTTATACCTGAGTTTTTTCAAAAATACTTACTATAGTACTATATGGACTTACCATAGTACAGTACATAGTACTATTTTCTTTCTCTTCATTCCTTACAGTAACCTTAAATCTATGGCAGTGGTTCTCTTAAGAGATGATTCAACACCCCTACCAGAAATTATTGATCGACAAGACTTGCTGGTGCTCCTGGCTTCTTATGGTAGAAGCCAGGGATGCTGTCAAACATCCTACAATAAATGGGGCAGTCTCCAACAAAAAATAATCCAGTCTAAAATGTGAATAATCTTGCTCTTGGTACTGTCTTCATTCTGGATGAAGTATATTTTTAGAAATTAGAATGTCCATTGAGGCTGATGTGCTGTAAGCAAATTCAGTTTTTATTTTTCTGAAAATGTTTATTTATATTAATTATGTTTTATTTTTGAACTATTTTTTCTGACTATAGAATTCTAGCCTTAGGGAGTTCCCACTGTGCTTCTGCAGGAGCAAACTGGACTAGTATCCATGAGGATGTGGGTTCCAATCCCTAGCCTTGCTAAGTGGAGTAAAGATCTGGCATTGGTATGAGCTGTGGTGTATTTCACAGATACAGCTCAGATCTAGCATTACCGTGGCTGTGGCATAGTCTGGCAGCTGCAGCTCCAATATGAACCCTAGCCTGGGAACTTCCATATACTGTGGATGTGGCCCTGGTGAGAAAAAAAAAAAAAAAAAAGATAAATCAATAAACCACAAAAAGAAAAGGGAAGGAGCAAAGAAAAAACATAATATCAACTGAAAAACAAGGTTTAATATGGCAAATAAAATACATATGTTATCGATAATTATCTTAAATTTCAATGGAGTGAATGCTCCAGTCATCAGATAGAGAGTGATAGTTTGGACAAAAATATTAAGAGCCTATAATGTGCTGCCTGCAAGAGATCCATCTTAGGGCAAAGGACACACATAGATTAAAAGTGAGGAGTTGGAAAAGATATTTCATGTACACAGACATTACAAAAAAGTGGGAACTGTAATTTGTTAGACAAATTAGATTTTAAAACGAAGGTCATAAAGACAAAGGAAACTATATGATGATAAATGATCAATTCAAGAGGAGGACTTTACACTAATCAACATATATGCACCTAATGCAGGAGCATCCAAATACACAAATACTAACAGACATAAAAGGAGAAATTGATGGGTACATAATAATAGGAAACTATAACACCTCACCATATCAATGGAAAGATCTACTAGACCTAAACTCAATAAGGCTACAGAGATACTAAATGATAAAACAGTACAATTAGACTTCATTTATTTTTTCAGGACATTACATTAAAAAAGCAGAATATACATTATTTTCAAGTGCACATGGAACATTCTCTAGTACTGACTACCTATTAGGGTACAAAATTAACTTCAACAAATTTAAGAGTAGAGAAGTTATTTCAAGCATCTTCTCTGAATATAATGGCATGGAAATAAAAATAAACCACAGAGAAAGAAGTAAGAAAAAAACTGACTGCATGGAAACTAAATACATGCCATTATAAAAACCAATGAGTCAACGAGTAAATCAAAAAACAAATTAAAAAATACCTTGAGACAAATGACAATGACAATATAAACATTCAAAAATCTATGGGATCCTGCCAAAGCAGTTCAAGAGCAAAGTCCACAGCGATACAGGCCTTACTCAAAAAGCAAGAAAAATCTCAAATACATGGCTTAACCTACCACCTAAAAGAATCAGAAAAGAAGAACAGACAAGACATAGTCAGAAGAAAGAAGGAAATAATAAAGGCCAGAGAGGCAATAAATAAAATAGAGATTTAAAAACAGAAAAAAAACAATAAAACCTAAAGCAAATTGTTTGAAATGGTAAACAGATTTGCCAAACCTCTGGCAGGCTCACCAATAAGAAAAAAGAGAGAACCCAAATAAACAAAATAAATGGAAAAAGTAGAAATCACAACCGATATTGCAGAAATTAAGAAAATAAGAGAACACTATGAACAATTACATGCCAACAAATTTGACAACCCAGAAGTAATAGACAACTTTATAGAAACGTACAGTCCACCAAAACTGAATCAAGAAGAAATAGATTATTTGAACAGACCAATCACTAGAAATGTAATTGATATGTTAATCAAAACAAAATTTAAAAAAACCTACAAAGAAAAGTCCAGGACCAGATGGCTTTACAGGTAAATTCTATCAAATATACCAAGAAATTATACAGATCCTTTTCAAACTCCTCCAAAAGACTGAAGAGGAGGGAACACTCCTAAAGACATTCTATGAAGCAATCATCACCCTAACGCCCAAACCAGACAGATATCACCAAAAAAGAAAATCACAGGCCATTATCTTGATGAATATAGATGGAAAACTATACAAAATTCTAGCAAACTGAATCAAACAACTCATAAAATGGTACACCATGACCAAGTGAGATACATCTCAAGTTCACCAGGAGGGGTCAACATATACAAATCAGTCAATGTTATGCATCATGGTAACAAAAGAAAAGTCAAAACTCACATGATCATCTCAATGGAGGCAGAAAGAGCATTTGACAAAATCCAACATCTATTCACTGCAAAAACTCTTAGCAAAGTGGGTATAAAGGGAACATATCTCAACCTAATAAAAGCCATTTTTGACAAATCCACAGCCAATGTAACACTTAAGGCAGAAAAGCTGAGGTTAAAAGTCTTCCTGCTAGAATATGGAAACAGATAAGGATGCCCACTCTCACACTTTTATTCAACAAAGCATTGGAAGTCCTAGAAACAGCAATCAGACATAAAAAGAAAAAGTATCCAAATTGGAAGAGAATACATAAAATTATCACTATATACGCATATGACATGATACTCTCTATATAGAAAACCCCAAGGACTTCAAACAAAAACTACTATATCTGACAAAAACCATTCAGCTAAGAAGCAGGATAAAAGATTAGCATACAGAAATTGGTTGCATTTCTATATACTAACAATGAAATGTCGGAAACGGAATGTAAAAAAAAATACCTCTTAAAATTATACCAAAAAAAACAACCTAGGAATAAACCTGGCCAAAGAGGTGAAAGACTCGCACACTGAGGACAATGAAATATTAATAAAAGAAATTAAAGACGATTCAAAGAAATAGAAAGATATCCCATGCTCTTGTACTGGAATATTTAATACTGTTAAAATGCCAATACTACCCAAAGCAATCTACAGATATAATGTGATCCTTATAAATTAACCATGATACTTTCAACAGAACTAGAATAAATAATCTAAAAATGTACATGGATCCCTCCAGGACTCATACCTGTCAAAGTAATCTCGAGGAAAAAGAATAACAGATGATGTAACTCTCCCAGGCTTCAGAAAATACAACAAAGCTACAATATTCAAAATAACATTCTGTATTGGTATAGAAACACCAATACTGATCAATGGAATAGAAGAGAGCCTGAAAGTAAACCCAAACATTGACAGTAAATTAATTTTTGAAAGAGGCAAGAATATAAAATGGGAAAGAAACCGTCTCTTTATCAAGTGGAACTGGGAAAGCTGGGCAACAGCATGTAAATCAGTGAAACTAGATCACAGCTCCCACCATGCACAAAAATAAACTCAAAATGGTTTAAAGACTTAAACATAAGACACGACACCATAAAACTCCTAGAAGAGAACAAAGGCAACACTCTCTGACATAAATTATACCAGTGTTTTCTTAGGTCAGTCTCCCAAGGCAATAGCAATAAAAACAAAAATAAACAAATGGAACCTATATCAAACTTGCATACTTTTGTACAGCAAATGAAACCGTAAACAAAATGAAAAGAAAACCTATGAACTGGGAGAAACTATTTGCAAATGATATGGCTGACAAAGTCTAAATCTCCAAAACAAACAACTCATACAACTTAATAACAAAAAATAAAACAGAAAACCAAATGACACAATCAAAAAATGGGCAGAAGACTCAAATAGATATTTTGCTGAAGACGACATACAGATGACCAACAGGCAAATGAAAAGATGTTCAACATCGTTACTCTTTAATGAAATATTAATCAAAACTGCAATGAATTATCACAGAACAGCAGTCAGAATGGCCTCATCAAAAAGTCTACAATGATAAATGCTGGCAAGAGTATGGAGAAAAGGGAAACCTCCTACACTGTTGGTGGCAATGTAAATTGGTGCAACCGCTATGGATAATGGTTACAAAGATTCTTTAAAAAACTAAAACTAGAGTTACTCCATGATCCAGCAATTCCACTCCTGGTTATACATCCAGAAAAGACAAAAACTCTAATTCAGAAAAATACATGCACCTCAATATTCATAGCATCACTATGTATAATTGCCAAGACACAGAAGCAACCTAAATGTCTATCAACATATGAGTAGGTAAATAAGATGTGATATATACACAAATATATGCACAAATGTGCACAATGGAGTATTACTCAGTAATGAAAAAGGATGAAATCATACTATGTGCAGCAACAGAGATGAACCTAGAGATTATCATATTAAGTGATTAGTAATTCTGAAAGATAAATATCATGCTATCACCTTTATACACAGGATCTAAAAAATTATATAAATGAACTTAACTACAAAACAGAAATAGACTCACAGATTTAGAAAACAAGCTTATGGTTACCAAAGCAGGAGGCAGGGAGGGATAAATCAGGAATCTGGTAACACATACACACTACTATCTATAAAGTAGGTAAACAACAAGGACCTACTATATAGTGCAGGGAACTATAGTCAACATCTTATAATAACCTATAATGGAAAGGAATTAAAAAAATAATATATAGACATACACACATATACGCGCATACACATACATATACATATACATATATATATATATATCACCTCATTTTATACCTGAAATATTTTAAATCAAGGATACTTCAATAAAAAAATCAATTTTATTTCTTTGATTTTTTTTTAATTACTTACAAATGCATTAAAATACAACTTTTGGTCCATATTCACATATTATCCAATACTGGTTTAAGATATGAATTCTGTTTTCATTGTGTCTGAGCTCTGTGTCCATGGAGGAAATATTACTGTATCCCAGGCCCGGTGTTTTTCAAACTTAAGAGATATTGATATCTCAGAGTGATATCATTTGGATTAAATGAGATTATACATTAATAGCAACTACTGTAAAATAGACCCCTTTTTTTGCCACTTTTCCACAATTTGACTCATACAAATGATTAATAAATATCTCGCTTCTATTTTTAGTTGTTTTTTAGACTGCATTTAGTATAGATTACTTATATGGTTAAGTAAAAATTCATTGTATTAAAAAGAATAAAAGATCAAATTTCAGTCAGATGTTCCAGAAGTAATTTACACCGTTTTTATTGCACATGCATTATTTAGTCAATTTACTGCTAAAAAGATTCCCTGGCAAGGATACCACCACATTTTGAAGGAAAATAATCATATCTAGTTACTTTTATTTAATTATGTACTGTGAAACCAGGTAATCTCAGAATAGTATTACATAACACGACACAGTATTTCAAACAAGATTTCATTGATACTGAAAGTGAAAAAGAAATTTTCTTTTTGAGAACATAACTTTTCATTCGAGAAATTATCTGTGGCATGTGACTTTAAGATATTATTAAGAGTGTTTTGCAGGGGTTGATTAACTCTGAAATTATTCATTTATTCATCTACATGGATAGAGTTTAATCAAAACAATTATTAATTTCTCAGACATTTCTAAACTTTATATTAATGTCTTCAATTATAGCTTCAAGTAAGAGCAAATTTTATTTTTCTTTCTCTACATATAAGTTTAAAAAAAATAGGCAATCACAATTAAGACCAGCAGATCTTAACATTAACTGTCAAAAAGAATGATGAATTATGTAACAGAAGAATCAACTGGTGTACTCTTCAAATACACCATTTTCAAAGATATATTTAAGAGAAAATAAAATCCTTTCTTAATTGGCTATATTTAGTCCTGGAATCTCAAATTATTTCGCTATATATTTTTTAAAAATCTGAAAGAAATGTCAGTAAAAGTTATATTTTAATGACAATTAGTAGAAACTGTAGCTGATTTTTTGGTTAAATATTTTCTCTGCTTTGAGCTACTTTCTGTCACTAGGCAGATGTGCAGTTTTATTGCTTTTGGTGTTCATAATTATAAGTTTAGTGCTGAACAGATTCTAGTGACAAAATAATTATTTATTAGGTGAAGAGAAAAGTGAGCCATAATGAGGGAAATAAAGTCCAGGGGAAGTATAATATGTGACTAAATGGGAAAAAGTCAATTAGGCAGCTACCTTTGAATATGCAAGTTCCCTTTAGTGTTATTGTGAGGTTACACAATCAAAATGTAACTAGGGCAAACAAAATGTATTTTTCCCTTGGTATAACTATTATAAGGTAATCAGAGGCAATGACATGAAAAATAACACAAAAATATAAAACTATATGTAATTCAACCCACATACACTTCTTTCTGCTTCGGTGTATTACTAATACCATGCAAGGCCTATGTGACAAAGTTCCCCTTCTTAACATGGATGAAACTGTCCTACCTGAGTCTTGTAAGAAAAGGCAAGACTTAGAGTAACACTGATTGCTAACCAAATCGGAGACAAAACGCAACTGCATTTCATTCAATCTTTAGGAACTCACAGATTAAAACTGTCCCTATTTGAAAAAGATGGTCTCTCTTCAGCAAGCAGTACTGGAAAAGTTGGTAAGGAGTATGTTAAAATATGAAGTTAGAAGATGCCATCACACCATACATAAAAATAACCTCAAAATGGCTTAAAGACATAAGCATAGGATATGGTACCATAAGACTCCGACAAGAGATCATAGACAAAACATTCTCTGATATAAATCACATCAATTTTTCTTAGGCCAGAATCCCAAAGCGACAGAAATAAAAACAAAAATACATAAGTGGGACCTAATTTAACTTACAAGATTTTGCAAAACAAAGCAAACTATAAACAAAATGAAAAGACAACCCATGAACTGGGAGAAAATATTTGCAAATGATATAACTGAAAAGGGCTTAATTTCCAAAATAAACAGCTCGTACAACTAACCAAAAACAAGCAATGCAATCAAAAAATGGACAGAAGACCTAAATAGACATTTCTCCAATGAAGATATATAGATGGCCAAGGGGCACATGAAAAAATGCTCAGTATCACTAATTATTAGAGAAATGCCAATCAAAACTACAATAAGGTGCTACTACATACTCATCGGAATGTCCATCATTAAAAAGTCTGCAAGTAATCAATGCTTGAGAGGTGAAGAGAAAAGGGAACTCTCTCACATTGTCGATGGGAGCGTAAGTTGGTGCAGCAACTGGGGAAAACAATATGGAGGTTCCTCAGAAAATTAAATATAGAACTACCATATGATCTACTTATCCCATTCCTGGGCATATATCCAGACAAAGCTATAAGTCAAAAATATATATGCACCTCTAAGTTCATAGCAGCACTACTTGCAATAGCCAAGGCATGGAAACAACCTAAATGCCCATCAAGAGATGAACAGATAAAGACGACGTGGTACATATATGCAATGGAATACTACTTAGCCACAAAACAGAATGAAATAATGCCATTTGCAGTATCATGGATAGATCAAGAGATTATCATACTGACTGAAGTAAGTCGGAAAGACAAATATTGCATGATATCACTCATATGTGAAACCTAAAATATGACACAAATGAGCCCATCTATAAAACAGAAACAGATTCACAGACATAGAGAACATTTTTGTAGTTGCCAAGGGAGAGGGGTGAGCTGGGAGGCTGAGGCTAGCAGATGTAAGCTATTATATATAGAATGGATTAAAAAAGGTCCTACTGTATAGCACAGCTAACTGTATTCAATGTCCTCTTTATAAGATAATAACTATTAATAAAGAGAATATAAAGAGAATATATATGTATAACTGAATCAATTTACTGTACAGCAGAAATTAATACATTGTAAGTCAACTATACTTCAATAAAAAATTGTCTCTATTTCACTGATAAGTCAGACAAGATTAATTAAATAAGAATTTAACTCAACTAGGAAGACCTAGACTATGAAATCCGTTCTATTTTAAAGCAAGTATAAAATAGAGTACAAAAGCAAATCTCCAGGGAGAAAAGACAATTAGATTCTGAGTATTAGGAGGTGAGTTTTAAACACATAGTGTTTCTTTACAGTGATAATTTTAACTTTTTTATAATTTAATACTTTCTCTTTCATACCCACTATAAATGCTGTCAGTATAATAGAAATAAAACTTAGTATTGACCATTCCCTGCTCTTGAATCAAGTAATTTATTTCTCTCTTCATTTAGTTCCAGTAGTTCAAAGTCAACCTGCTATGTAATTAATCCACAGTCTGACCTCTACCTTTCCAAAAGTTTTAGTCAATCAGCTCTACTACTCCACACTTTAAAATCCACTTACATTAATCCACTTACCTGTCCTCAACTCCTCCTTTTCCTCTCCATCTGCCCCTTTATTCATTCCAACTCCGCCTTTTCCCTGAAATATCCTTCCCAACATGTATATTTGTTGGAATTCTTCCAGAGCTAAAAGGCCAGTTAAGTCCCACAGCCTTGAAGGAGGCTTTCTAGATTTCCATTAGGAATAACTTCTAATTTTGAATGATTCTCAAGTGTAGGAATGAACCTCATTTATTATGCATTTGCATATCCATCTTCCTTCCTTCCAAAGAAGTGGGAGGCAAAAAAATTTGAAAATCCTTTTATCAAAGAATAATTGAGGGAATATTCAATTATTTGACATCTTGAATCTAGTAAATATATCTTGGTTGTTAAAACTGAATTTACATATAATTTATTATTTTAAAAAATTGTATATACTGCATATAGTATGTGGAATCATCTTATGTAATTTCAGTTACTAAAAATGAAAACGATATCAGCTGTTTCCTAATTCTTTTAAAAGTAGACATAACTAAATAATTTAGCCAAAACATAGCACTTTTTTTAATAATTTTTATTTTTTTCCATTACAGCTGGTTTCCAGTGTTCTGTCAGTTTTCCACTACACACCAAGGTGACCCAGACACACATACATATATACATTCTTTTTTCTCACATTATCATGCTCCATCATAAGTGACTAGATATAGTTCCCAGTGCTATACAGCAGGATCTCACTGCTTATCCATTCCAAATTACTTTGGTGAGATGAAGGCTGTTTTATAGGGAAAATAATATTTTCTCCAGTACTGCTTTCCAAACTCTGCCCCTAGTAGTCCTAGAAATTCCATGAATTATTTTAGCAGCCGTTTTTGCTTTCAGCTCAGTCAAGCTTATTCAAATATTTCAAGACTCTAAGTTTTTCATTGGATGTATCATCTCTTATAAAGCCTAAATGAGTTGGGTATTTAGTGCTTAAAGTTAACTATGACAGCATAAATTTTCCATCAATGTATATCTCTGCCATCTTTATAACAGCACATTAAAAATGTTTAACATAAGGGGAAAAAGAATGACTAAAATTATTTCTAGAAACAGTCTTTGGACAAATGCAATCAGAGATCCCAGAGGTTCAGGTTAAAGATTCCAGATTTTTTTGGATACAGAGCTGCAATTAAATTGTAGGGTAGTTTTCAGGCAGTATTCCATGCTGTAACTCTTTCTTACAGAATCTTAGAAAATATGAATATTTGATTTTTATACATAAGCTTTATATATTGAATTGCTGCACATATTCAATAGCCCTTCTTTCAGTAACACCCTATAAAACCTATGCAAGTAGCAAAATATCCAATTAAGCATAAATGTTGAATAATTTTCAGTCTATTTAAATTTAATTTTAAACAAGGGTAAAAAATTATATTAATCAAATTTTCAAATTGAAGTGCTAGCTTCTGAGATTTTATCAAGTAACAAACACGAGTGATGATTAAAAAAATCCCATGTATTTATAAATGAATTAGTTTACATTTTAGACATATAAATTCATGTCATCTGAAACTGCTTTGGAGTGAATTCATTTAAAGTAGGTTGCTACTGAATATTTTTAAGAAGAGGTTATTGATGTTAAAATAAAAGAGGAGAAGACAGAAAAAATGACTCTAGTTTAGCAGAAATCAAAGTGCCAGAAAAAAACCTCACAAGACAAAATATTTTTAATGGAGTTTAAAAAATCTAAAGTGTTAGAAATTAGTATACAGACTAAATTGAATTTTAGTAGAGCTATTCTTCATTTGGAAGGAAAAACAACATCAGAAGGAAACCATTAATCTGGTCTTAATATTGCACTGGCATTCAATTATTTCATTGGAAGAGAAATTCCAGAGATTGACTAAGTTTCTATAATAGTTACAGAGCATTAAGATTATCTTCAGGATGATGGCATACTCTCTTCACAAAGAGTGAAATCACACATCTCCAGGAGAGGGAACTAAGAATTTTGAGAAAAATAAGATATTTAGAGGAAAAGATTTAAGTTGCTAAGCTTGTAAGATCTTTGCTATGTCTACAGCTGACTGGAAAACTTTCAAAAAGCAGAACATAGGAACTGATTTTTCTCCTTTTAATCATCTAAAGTATAATTTAGGTTCTCATCACAGCTATAGAAAAATAACAGTCTGAAATAAAGAAGTGAGGGCAATCATTCGGCAAAATAAATTAATAAACCATCAGATAAAGCTGCTTTTTTATGAACTGTGGAAAGTTATTTTTATGTAGCATTGCTACAGGTGAGCACAAGTTAAACTGCAGATTTACATATAGAAGAGGGTTATATGCTAGTTTGGAGACTAATTTATTATTCAAAGCAGCCAAATACCTATCAATGCCTCCGCATTTTGACCAAGCTTATACTTTTTAAATAATCAATTTTGTTGGAGTTCCTATTGTGGCACAGTGGAAATGAGTCCGACTAGGAACCATGAGGTTGGGGGTTCAATCCCCTGCCTCGCTCAGTGGGTTAAGGATCCGGCATTGCCATGAGCTGTGGTGTAGGCTGCAGACGCAGCCAGGATTCAGCATTGCTGTGGCTGTGACTGGCAGCTGTAGCTATGTTAGACACCTAGCTGGGAATCTCCATATGCCACAGGTGCTGCCCTAAAAAGACAAAAACAAAAACAAAAGCCACCAAATTTTGCTAATACAGCTATAGAAGAGTCATACTAGCAATTTTTGAAAAAAAATTATTTGAATACCAGTTTATTACAAATTAAAAGAAATAAATTGTCTTAAACTAAGGTACAATATAAACAAGTTGTAAACATATGGAATTTGTGGTACCTTGGCTCACAAAAGATATTTAACATTTTATATTCCTTTTCTTTGAAGCAATTATCACATATATTAGTATTTTTAAAAGCTGTTCAAGATATGCTCGGATTACAAATATTTCATTGTTTGTTTGTTTTTTGATTTTTTGGGGACGCACCCATGACATATGGAGGTTCCTAGGCTAGGGGTTGAATCAGAGCTACAGTTGCGAGGCAACGCCACAGCCACACCAGAATAGAGCCATGTCTATGACCTACACCAGAGCTTATGACAATGCTGGATCCCTAACCCACTGAGCGAGGCTGGAACCTGCATCCTCATGTATACTAGGTCAGAGCCATGATGGGAACTCATTCCAAATATTTTAAATATCTAAGTAGTACAGCATATGTGTAATAAAAATAGTTCCTATTCCATTATCATGATTGTGGCAAAAATAAATTAAATCATTAGGGCTTTGCGTTGTAAAATTAAAATCACTTGGCTTATTAAAATAGCAAGACTATTAATGTTTTAGTTAAGACTAATGACATTTTAGCATTTCATAGTTACTTTACTTCCAAGCAATCGCTATAGGTGTTGATTTTGTAACTGGTCATATTGTAGCAACTGAATATTACAAGAACTATTACCTATGGTAATTAATATATAGATGAGTTCGAAACGGTTAATACCTGCAAATATATAGCATGATAAAAGAAAGACGCATTATTCAAAATTGCTAAAAGCTGACACATTTTCTCATAAATTCCAATCAAATGTACTGAGAAAAAAGTTGACATTTTCTTCTGATTATTTTACATTTAGTAAAAGGGATTTGCAGAAATGGGTAACAGATTTCTTTCAAACATGAAAAAAAAGCATTTTTGAATATCTGCTTTAAGTTCTACAAATAAAAAGCATTTTAAGATATTTTGGCATATTCCTTGCCATGCTTCCATGTATAAGAAAATGTTCTGCTCTTGTTAAACACACATCAAAAGAATATTTTCAAAGTAAAATACATGGAGATGACTTTTTTAGTTCCTAATGATGATGGTGTTATGTATTCAAATACAAGTATTCTCTATTTTGTCTCATACCTGATTTTACAAATGATGGACTAAAAGATAAAGCGGACCATTTTACATGATACAAAACCATAATATATTTACTAAGTGCATCCCATAAATTATTTCCATTTACATAGGTAGCTGAAGGACTTAAAAGCATTTCAACATGGTATTTAATTAACAACTCTCAATAAAGGCTATCCAATTTCCCATTAAACATTGAAAACACACCAATATTAATATAGGCACTCAGAATTATTTTCTACATATATTTTCTGTTTTGTCTCTTCCAAGACAGATATAAAGATGAAAAAAAAGACAATTTCACTTTTGCAAATCTAGCATTACCTTGATGTGGAAATAAAAATAGCCTAAAAAATAAAATTTATAATTGAAAAAGGCTGTTTGTGCAAGATTGGTAATGGCAGTTTCAGAACAGTAAAGTTTAATATTTGCTTTCTGAAATTCCAGCAGTTTTATAAAAAAATTATAAGTGAACCAAGAAATATTCAATTATATCCTTTCTTACTTTTGCTCGTTCATGTTGCTTAAAAAACATTGTACTAATCACAAGTAAAATTCAATTAATTTATTGTTTTTGCTAAATCAATCTGTCAGTTATTCCAAATTACAAAAACAATTTGCCTGTGCTGTTTGTCAAATCTTCTTTCATTCCTACTACTCCACATTAATTTTAGACTTAGGTGTACTTGGTATAGAAACTATAGATTCAGACCTTATATGCATCGTAGGGTTTATAAAGATTCCTAAATCTATTAATTTTTCTCTGGAAGTTATTAGTTAGCAAATCCAAATATCTTGGGGTGACTGTGGAGTTTAGGGGGAAATAAGAAGTTAGAAAAAATAATATGTAAAGAAAGAGAATATCACTATTAATATTTCAATATAAATATTGAGCCAATTTACTTTTTTGTATATTTATATGCAGTGCTTCCTTCTCCCTACATCTTTATTTTTTCAGTCTTTAGGCCAACATATAGTCTTTGTTTTCATATCAAGAGGGAAAAAATAATTCAGCACAACGTCACTCTTCTAAGTACACCTGTAGGAATGCACAAAGCAGTGCCTACCAAGAGTGGTGAGGGAAGGAGAAAAATCAGAAAAAGTTGAAGAGAAAAGAAATATACAAATTCAACTCAAAGCATAAAAATAGCAATTTTGATGGCACTATGGGACATGGAGAGACCGTAAGCATGGTGGGAGGGTACCCTGAATTTACATTCATCTCTAGTATTTATTTTTAGAGCTCAGACATGTTTGAAGTCTCAGTTTTCTCTTGAAAACAATGCATGATATATACATTACAGCATATGTAGTCAATAAATGTATATATCTGTGTATACGTTACATTTTCAGGAATTTATTATCAAATTATTTTACCTTATTAGAATGAAAAAGATGTGTCTTCTTTTCTCTAAGATTAGGAGCAAAGTAAAGATGGCCACTATCTCCACTAATATTTCATCAATAGGTGTTAGCCAACGAAATTTAGACAACATAAAACCATCAAAGCATAAAATAGAAACAAAAATGAAACTATGTAGATGATTGTATAAATTGAACTATTTAGAGATTCAATGATAAAATTAACTAAAATGATAAAATAATTCAGCAACGTAACAGAATGTAAAATTCACATGCCAAATATAAGAGCGTTTATAAACACAAAAACCATACTGAAGATGTTACTTAAGAAAACTAAATACAGAACTACCATATGATCCAGTATTCCCATTCCTGGGCATATAACCAGACAAAACTTTCATTCATAAAGATACATGCACCCCTATGTTCATTACAGCACTATTCACAATAGCCAAGACATGGAAACAACCTAAATGTCCATCGACAGATGAATGGAATACTACTCAACCATAAAAAGAACAAAATAATGCCCTCTGCAGCAACATGGAAGGAACTAGAGACCTTCATACTAAGTAGAATAAGTCAGAAAGAGAAAGACAAATTCAGTATGATATCACTTTTATCTGGAATCTAGTAAGTGGCACAAATGAAACTATCTACAAAAAAGAAACAAACTCATGGACATAGAGAACAGACTTGTAGTTGGCTGAGGAGGAGGAAGTGGGATGGACTGGGAATTTGGGGTTGCTAGATGAAAATTATTGCATTTGGAGTGGATAAGCAATGAGATCCTGCTGTATAGCACAAGGAAATATATCTAATTACTTGTGATGGAACACGAATGATGACCTTAGAAAAAGAATGTGTGTGTGTGTGTGTGTGTGTGTGTGTGTGTGTGTACGTACGTACGTACGTAAACCGGGTCACTTTGCTGTACAGCAAGAACAGACAGAACATCACAAATCAATTAAAATTTAAAAATTTAATGAAAACTTTAATGTTATCTTTATGAGCTGTTTTAGGGAGCTAGGAAAGTGAATTCTGAAGTTCATAAGGAAAAGAAACACAAGAGGAGCTAGGAAAACACCAGAAACAAAGAGCTCAGGAGGAGACCAGCCCTCCCAGAGCACAAGGAAGCCTCTATACTTCAAACAGCATAGAAGTGAGGGATGGAGAAAAGTTAGGAGAGAAATCCCAGGACTATGTGTAGAAACATCTGCACATTGTAAAGGTAATATCCAATCACTGAAGCAAAGATAGTCTAATAAATTGTACTGTAATAAATGGATAAACATCTAGAAAAAGAGGAAGTCAGACTTATTCCACACATCACAGATAAGCAAGAATAAATTCTAACTGTGTGTACAGAGATCTTAAAGAAATATTTGTAGATTATATAGTAAAATATCAAGTATTTATAAAACTACTGAAATAAATCATTTGCTAGGCCTTCTACAAGCTGGGCATAAAGGAAAAGTCTTCCAATTATGATGAGAAACTCAGATGGAATAAAAAGAATATTGATACTTATGACTTTATAAATTATATTTGTTCATACCAAAATCTTTTGCAAAGTGGAAGTTCCTTTGAGGTGCAGTGGGTTAAGGGTCCACTGCTCTGCAGCTGTGGTGCTGCTGGTTGCAACTGTGGCGTGGGTTCACTCCCTGACCCAGAAATTTCCACATGCTATGGGTATGCCTTAAAACAACAACAACAACAACAAATCTTTGCAAAGCAAAAAGAGCTTAGTAAATTCAAGGACAAATGGCAAACTAGAATAATATATCTGTGGCTTTTAGCACAGGTAAAGGCTAACATCCCTAACAGGAAGAACTTCTTTAAATCAAGCAGAAAGATCAAATATTCATGTACAAATATTAACAAAAGATAAACAATTCAAAGAAATATAAAAAAATAAAACTGATTCAAACCCATGAAAAAATGTTCAACTTTGCATCATACAGATATGCAAATTAAAACTTGCTGACATACCATTTCTTACCCATTAGATGGCAAATTGAAAAATTTGACAATTCACCAGTTGAGGGAGTTTGGAGGAAAAGAGGCACTCACACACACTGTGGGAATGTAAAATAATGCAACTCATATGGAGCACAATTTAAAAAATATCCTTAAAAAGTACATAAGTAATGTATTAGTTTGTTAGGGCTGGTATAACAAAACACCCTTTTAAGTCTTTTAGGTGACTTAAAAGAAATTTGTTTTGAAGTCTAAGATCAAGGTGCTGGCATGTTTCATGTCTCCAGAGTCCTCTCTCCCTGGCTGACAGAGAGTCACATATATATGAACAAACATATATATGCTAACCATTACCAAAGGAATTATAGGAAGGATAAATGAGAAAACAGTGGAACTGAATACTTACAAAGAGAGAAGAAAGAGACAGGAGGATGAAGGAGTGGGGAAAAACAGAAAAGAACAAAGGAAAGAAAGAATTGTTCAAAGTAATCTATGAAATAAAATACGATGGGAAACCATAAAGAAATCCTCAACTTGTTTCAGTAAACGTGTTTTTATAGTCATTCAACAGACATAAATTTGAGGACATTTTAGAAGTTTTATAGGGCTGATCCAATGAGTAAATGTGCTGATATTGTCAGGAATCAGGTTTTCACTGAAAAAGGGGAGACATATACAGGAGATGGGGGAAAGCGAAAAGAACTCTGTGAAAATGGTGTGGAATTAGTGGTTTAAGTATGAACTCTGGATTTCTAAAATATCTGTGTATATGTGTGTGTGTGTGTGCACATTTATATATGTACATGCATGCATATATGATATTTGTGTGTTTATATATACGTGTATATATGCATGCATTTTCCTTCTCTCTTACAAAGCCCAGAAACAAACACTGCAGTTGCAATGAGCACACCGTACCCAGGTCTTGTTTCTATACTATTCTTAAAAACAAACAAAAAACAAAATAAAAACAAACAATAACAAAATAAACCAGGGCTCCATAGTGTAGTAGTTGATTCTGGAGTTAGAGCAGTGTAGAGAGAAAATATATTGTGAAATAACTTGTTATGCCCCAAAGTAAAAAGGTGCTCGAAAACTGATGGGACTTGTCATAAGAAAAATATAACTAATTCAAAAGTGCCCGATATGGGGCAACTTGACCATGAAAACAATCAATTATAAACACTTGAATAATGCAGACTCCATGAATCTGTGCCGATGGAAAATGCGTAAATGAGGAAGAAGGGGGACTCTGTCTTACAATGGAATGCTGAGTCCTTTTTGATAAATGTGGAGGCACTACTGGAGTTGAAATACCATCATCTTTGCAGGATCACATTAAAGATTGATTTCGGAAAGAACTAAGAGTCATCAATGTTTGAAAACTGGAGAATTTGAAGGAAATGGGAGATTTGCATAATCTTAAAATATAAGTAAAAGTACAGTGGGATGTATGACCAAGTGATTAAAATTAACATCACCTTGTGCTTTATGAAGTGATGGCCCGAGAAAGGCACACTATCCCTTACGTAGTATACTCATTGAGAGTAGAGACCCTTGTTTTGATTCTAAGAAAATATCAAATCAAAATCAAAATGAAGAATTTTTTAAAGAGAGGCTGAGGAAAACGATACTCCTTGAAAATATCAATGTCAAAAAAAAAATCTGTGGAAATATTCCAGATAAAAGGGCACTAGAGGTAGATGACAACTTAATATGATACATGATCTAGACTGAATGCTGTACTAGAGGGGAGAAAAAAGTATAAATGTGTCAATTAACAAAATTAGAATATATAGATTAAAATATCACAGATAATACCCTGAAATTAACAAACTAAATCATAATTGTCTAAGAGAATATTATTTTTAGGAAATGCACAAAGACAGAGATACAGGGCCATGGTATGTGCAACTTATTCGCAAAGGTTCACTTCAGATAAAGAGAAAAAAAGAGAGGTACACATTAGGACAAAGAATGAGTAAGCACAATAAATTAACAAATGGAGCCAAATGTTAATAATAAATAAATAAATAGTAGGTAAAATAGTAAAGGGTTCTTTGTGCTATTTTTTCCCTGCCATTCTCTGTACATTCAAAATTATTTCTAAATAACACTTTATAAAAAATGCTTTGAATTAGTATATGAAACATAAGATAAGTAAGCTCTTCTTTGTAATCATAAAGAGAAAATGGATCCAGAGGGTTTTTTCAATGTTATTTATATCCTTCAAGAATTTTAAGTTGAAAGCATAACTTTCTTTTATCTTTTTTGGATGCTGCCACAGCAAAACTGGCATATTAACTCTTGATTATGGAGAGATTATGAGGCATTTTAGTTACATTAAATCCTAAGGCAGATATTAGATTTGATTAAACCTCAAGTATCTTTAAGAGAAAAAAAATTCAAGATTCACTTTTTCCCTCTCATTCAACAATTCTGTGTGTGTGGCTATTTTGTGTTTCTAATGATTTCAGATTAAAAATGGATAGATTTGCTTTCTATTTAATTACATTTAGGTAAAAACTAAAATTCACTCTTTTGAAGATTATTTCTTGAAAATGATATTGGATTTCATTTTTTTGGTATAGTTGGGATGTGTCATGAGGTTCATGATTTAAGTACATTTCCCTTTGAAAAATTCTGTCATTAAAATAACATGATCTTTAAAATTGCCACTTAGTTTAAGAATTTGTTAAAATATTCTATGATAGAAACATGAAATTTCAATCCCACAAAATACCGTGAAAATTAATATATTAATTCTTCATTCAAATAAATGGACTTTTTAATCCATTATATAGAGAATTTTGTCTCATTCATTTAGTATATAAATTAGGTTGCTGGGAATTCCCATCATGGCTCAGTGGAAACGAATCTGACTAGAATCCATGAAGATGTGGTTCAATCCCTAGACTCGCTCAATGGGTTAAGGATCTGGCGTTGCCATGAGCTGTAGTGTACATGGGTTGCAGACATAGCTCAGATCCTGCATTACTGTGGCTGTGGTGTAGGCAGGCATCCGTAACTCTGATTCGACCCATAGCCTGGGAATTTCCATAGAGCATTGGCATGGCCCTAAAAGGCAAAATAAATAAATAAACAAATTATTTTTTATTTTGAAATATGATGATCTCTAGATCAATGTAATAGAAAATGTGAATTATATTTACCTGAATTTTTCATATGTTCCTGGGATAATTCTTGTATAGAAAGGATCATTAAATTGGCTTTGAAAGAATTAATGGAGTTTAATTTTCCTTAGCAGTTTATTCTGGTTATGAAAGTCTGATTAAGTGTTTAAGAGTAAAATAAATCAAGTAGATAGTCTAGTCTTTTATAATTCCTGTGAATTACCCACCTGTGGACTGTCAGCTCGATAATAAATAGTTCCTCCCAAATTTTAAAATGTAAAATTATTACTGTCCAGGAAATGCCAATGCAATAAAAATAAAATTTTAATTATTTTAATGTTTTAAATGTGCCTTCACTTAAAACCTGGGAGTTAATAGTTGGCAAAATCACGGGCACTGAAAGAAATGTAATATATAATGGTAGAAGTTAAAGCAATAATTTACAAAATATGCTGATTACTGAGGTTTTACACATAAAGCTTGTGAAGGTATTTTGATATTACACACACAAATAAAAAAAATCTTGTGAAAATACTTCAGTCTTTGTTATGAACTAAATGTGTCTCCCCACAAAGTTCACGTGTTGTAGACCTATTGCTCAATGTGATGGTATTTGGAGAACTGGTCTCTCGGAGGTACTTAGGGTTAGACTAAGTCATGACAATCGAGCCCTCATGTTGAAATTACTGGCTTTCAAGAGAAAAGGGAGAGATTTCTTTCCGTTCTGTGCAAGTAAACCGAGAAAAGGCCACAAGAGGATGTGAGGAGGTAGGGAAAAGTTCTCTCCGCAAGCCAGGCAGAGCTCTCTCACCAGGAATCGAATCAACCAGCACCTTCATCCTGGACTTCTCACCCTCTACAACTATGAGAAAACATTTTACTGATTGAAGTTACTCAGTCTATGGTATTTTACTGTGGCAGCCCAAGCAACTAAGACAACCTTACACAAACACTTGTGTAAATATTTTGCCTTAAGTTAAACCAATTTCATGCAATACTCTCCTCTGCTTTATCAAATCTGAGGCACAAAACTCTTGAAAAACTTTATTTATTAAGCGGAATCTATGCCTGTCTGTATTTAGGTACTGATGATTACGCAAAGAATAAGTATAGCTCTTTGCCCCTAAAGGAGATAACCAACACTCATCGTGCAGATTGGTTCACAGGGTGATAAATTCTTAGACAAAAGTGAAAGAAGATGATAAACTGGAGAATGGCTTTGCAGAGGGGGCCTTGAAGGTTGGTCAGGAAAGGCCTCTACAAAACAGTAATATTTAAACACAAACTTGGCTGATAAAAAGAAGGAAAACTTAGTTAATATGGTAAGACAGTCTTGCAGAACAGGGGAGCACTCTGCAAGACAAGGACTCAAGCCTTTGGGAGTTTCTGCTATCTGTGATTTCAGAGACTTTCAAACCTTTTTGATTTTGGACTGGAGTTTATGGTTTGAAGAATGCAAATAGAATTTCTTAAGCAATGTTAAGCTTTAATTCAGTTAACTTCACCTGGTTCTCATATCCATGAAAGGTAATTACATTCTTAAAGATGAAGATGCTTTAGTTACTGTGCCAGGACCACAGGGATAACAAGCAGTAGATCAGGAACTGGACCCCAGCTCTGCTTTGCCCCCTGCTCGTCATGCAGCCTCCCTTCTCTGGCGCACCTCACCCGCCACACATTACATGCTGAACAGTTGTGTACACAACTTTCACTTTCTATACAGTCGCTAATGTCATCATGAAAATTTTAGTGAATATTTTGACATCACTTTGAGAAATTCTTGGGCACTGAAGGAAATAAATGAGTCCCAAACTGTTTTCCTAACAAGCACAAAGTATACGCATTCTATTACATGTGTTAAGGTAAATTACTTCAACAAATTGTTTTAAGGTGGCTCTTATAATATTGCTCTTTTGTATCTGAAATCATATTCAAGATAAAGTCATCATGGTGTTTTGATGAAAAATACCGTAATTGTCCAATTGGGAAAATATTTTTCCTTCATTTAAATGCCTTTATGAAATAAAAGCATTTTTGTAACATATTCTGAGTAAGCTTCTCTGATAAACATTTGAATTGCTTTGAAAAAAACATTGCTATAAAATATGTTATTTGTTATTACACATGTCGTTAATGCCATTAATAATACTATTTATTGGAAAATGTGGTAATTTTATAGCCAGTACAAGATGTATTCCATAAGCTATTAGGAATAACTGCTACTTACAGTGCTTTCTAATTTATAATTCACGGAACACTTAACTGAATGTGCATTCAAATGCATAGCATATACATTAATGATTTTAGCTAAATGTTAGCCATTCTTGATTTCAATAGTCAATGAGAATACTTTCATGAAATGAGCAATTTTAAAAAACTATAAAAACAACTACATTCTATTTTTCGAGCCTAAACCAAGACAATTGTGTAAAGAAATAACTTTTCTGAATATTTTTTTAAAGAGATAAGGATTGGGAATTTGGGAATAGCAGACACAAACCTGTATGTGTAGGATGGATAAACAAAAAAGAACTACTCTATAGTACAGAAAAATTGATTTTTTTAAATAAAAATACTTTATTCTCATTATGCCCACTTTCTGGAGACTTTTTATCAAAAACAGGTGTTTAATTTTTATCAAAAATGGGTGTTAATTCAACAAAAGCCTTTTCTGCATCTATTGAAATGATCATAAGGTTTTTATTCTTTATTAAGTATATTGTAGCATATTGTTATTGTAGCATATCATACAGATTGAAAAAGATATTGAAAAATCCTTGTACCTCTGGGATAAACCCCACTTGATTATGGTGTAAGACCCTTTTAATGTATTGTTGGATTCAGTTTGCTAGTATCTTGTTGAACACTTTTGCATCTATGTTCCTCAGTGATATTGGCACATAATTTTCTTTTTTGTGTGATATTTTTGTCTGATTCTGGTATCAAGGCGATGATGGAGTCATCAAATGAGCTTGGGAATGTTTCCCTCTGCAATTTTTTTGGAATAGTTTCAGGATAGCTGTCAATTCTTCTCTAAATGTTTGATAGAATCCACCTGACAAGCCAAATGGTCCTGGACTTCTGTTTTTGGGGATTTTTTTTAAAATTCATGATGCAATTTCAGTACCTGTAATTAATCTGGTCATATTTTCTATTTCTTCCTATTTCAGTATTGGTGGATTGTACTTTTGTAAGAATTATTCCATTTCTTCTAGGATGTCCACGCTACTGGCATATAATTCCTTGTAATAGTCTCTTAAGACCCTTTGTATGTCTGTGATGTCAGTGGTAACTTGCCCTTTTTCGTTTCTGATTTTATTAATTTGGACCTTCTCCCTTTTTTTTTCTCATGTATCTTTTCAAAGAACCAGCTTTTAGTTTCATTCATATTTTCTATTGCTTCTTTTAGTCTCTGTTTCATTTATTTCTTTTCTGATCATTGCCATTTCAACATAACAAAGGCCATATATGACAAGCCCATAGCTCACATCATACTGAATGGTGAAAAGCTGAAAGCATTCCCTTATCTTGATCAGGAACAAGATAAGGATTTGCACTCTTAACAGTTTTGGAAGTCCTAGTCACAGCAATCAGAGAAGAAAAAGAAATCAAAGGAATCCAAATTGGGAAGTAAAAAATAAAACCTTCCCTGTTAGCAAATGACATGATACTGTACACTGAAAAACCCTAAAGATGCCACCAGAAAACTGCTAGAGCTCATCAATGAATTTATTAAAGTCACAAGAGACAAAATTAATACACAGAAACCTGTTGCATTTCTATACACTTTCCCTGGTTACCTTACCCACATCATGCGTTCTGTAGTTGATACTCTCAAAAGCCTCTCGGTGAGTTGCTGAGCTTTTTAGCATATTTGAAAGCAGCTCATGTTTCACTGAATGTGCCATTAAATTCAGACATTTAAAATGTGAACATGATCTCAAAGTTTGTATCTGCTAAGCATTGGCTAGAGAAAAACATTATTCATGCATGACAAATAAATCCATTTTAAAATGCAGGTGGTTTCCTTTAATTGTCTATGTTTGTATCGATTGTTATGACATCATCCTTTGTGATTTATTTGGGCTCTTTAATTTTGCTAAACGTTTGAAGGTATGAAAACAAAAGGTATTCTTATGCTATGAGAACATAAGCTTAGGAAAATACTTGTTATCAATATCAAGTAAGACACAACCTCAAAACCTAGGAGATTTTTTTTTTAGTGTTTTCCAAAATATCTATGGGTCATCTGGGGCTCAGCTAGTACAGGCTAGAGTCTGTTTCCAGTTGTGAGGGCAGGTGTGGCTCTACTCTTCATTCTAAATTTGAGGAGCAGCTGGGATGCTGTGCTTAACACATCTGTTTTCCCCCTTGGGCGAGCAAGCTACACAGGTCATTTTTTTTAATTTTAAGGCAAGCAGAAATACTTTAGACTTAATGCTTGACCTCATTTTTCCTACATGTCATCTCGAAAGGAAGCCACATGACTAAGCCCTTTGCCAAGGGGGTACTGAAGATACATCCAGCACGAGTCCACAGCAAAGATGCAGATGCAGGCAATAGCTAAGATATGGAAACAACCTACATTTCCATCAGTGGAAAATTGCTAAGGAAGATGTGGCATATATGTACAATGAAATAATATTCAGCCATAAAAAAGGAATAAAAGTTATGCCATTTGCCAACAACATGGATGGACCTAGAGGGTATTATGCTCAGTGAAATAATTCAGACAGAGAAAGAATAGAATATCACCTATATGTGGAATCTAAAAAAGTCACTCCTAGAATCAGCAGAATGGTGGTTACCAGGGGTTTAGGGGTAGTGGGAATAGAGAGATATTGGTCAATGGGTACAAATTTCCAGTTATGAAATGAGTAAGTTCTAGAGACCTAATGTAGAGTACGGTGCTAATAGTAATAATACAATATTATATGCTTGAAATTTGCAAGATAATGTATCTTCAGTGTTTTCACCACAAAGAATAATGATGCGATGTGACAGTGTTACTATTAAAATAGTAATCATTTTATAATATGTAAGTATATTAAATCAAAATCTTGTATGCCTTAAACTACACAATGTTATGTGTCAATTATATCAATAAGCTGGAAAAAAATAAAGGCAGAAAAAAATTTACACATCAAGATAAGGATGCAGAGACTGGCAAACAACCACTGCCAATCATTTAATCATTAACAAAAATGTTTGATTATGTTTATATATATCTTCCTAAGAAAATAAAACATGAAAAGTAAAATTGAATTTATCATGAAATATGGTATTTGAAAAATACAGACATCTCTTATTCTACAAAATACCTACATTGTGATATAGCTTAAAATTCAATATAATTGCATTTTATAACAAATATCAAATAAGAACATGCCACAAACAGTACTAACATTTCTTAAATCGTACTAAGAACTGTGCTAATATCTTTCTGAGCAATTGGTTTAGTCTTCTCAAAAATACCATGAGGTAGTCATCCCAAATTTATGGAGGAAAAAAATTAAAAGAGAAAGTTTATGTGTTCAGGATCAAGGATATGTTTTAAACTCACATTCTCTATACTCATGCAGCATATATTCTTGTAAAAGCTAATCTGTCTACAAGCATTGTCTGATTTTTCAAGTACTTCTAAACTTAGGGCAAATAAAGAAATAGATTTAAAATAACAGTATGCTCATAAAATGCAAGAAAAACATTTTGAAAAAAGCTAGAAAAAATTTTCTCCAATATTCAGTCTAAGGAAATTACTACTTAAAATTCTAGAATAGCTTCATTCCCTGATCAAAAATCAATGTGGTCTTCCTTTTAGAATTCATCTAATACCTTTTTCTGTGTGTTTAAGCATCTATTAAAAGGAAATAGAAGTAGCATCAAACTGTTAAAGCACATAGTTTATATGTGTAAAATTCCTTGACTTATTCTCATTTCATAAGCTCACAGTGATATTAATGCATATCATTGCCAAAATATATTTAATGTTGTTTTCAACATAAAGATGTATTTTGTATTCTATGTGCAGATAAATGTGCTATTAAATTGGGTAACAGTTATATAATTTATCACAGAAAAAAATACACATAACATATAAAGCACTGTCTTGCATCTTGGAACCCTCAGTGCACACAGCAACATCCCATAACACTCAACATTTTTGCAGAAATATAGGAAGAATAAGCAAATACTAAATTCAAATGTTCTGTGTATTCATTCACATAGGAACATTTTAATACAAATCATAACTGAACTACTGATGCGGGTGGACTAATGGACATATTTAAATCAAATTAGCTTGAACAATTTCCTGGGATATGTTTCTGTTAACACAGTGTATGGCGCTAATATCAGTATAAATTATATTTTGAATTCAGAATTTCTTATGTCCTCACATCTGTCAAACTAATCTTGATTCTCCTAGCACAAGATCTAAGCTCGCAGTAAAAGCACTTAAAATTTATCCCTGTTACAGTAAGCCCTGTTCTGAGAATCTGCCTACCTACAGAATGCTTTGGTGACACCATCAACCAAAGAGCCTCTCAATTCCTAGATTTTCTACAGTGACTCTGAGTTTGAAGTACCAGTGGAACATGACAATTTTGAGGGCACTCTGCAATCTCTGGGCTCTCCCGGACTCTCCCAAGACAAAGGCGGAATGAGAAAAGCAGAGTATCCAGACCAGAAGGCATGTATCCCTAATGATCCTTCTTAAAGTTCCCAAGGACTGAATCCTGAAATCTCCTCAAAAGAAATGAGAAAGTCCAAGGCACTGCTCCATCTTTACATGATTACTTCTCAAGATACTTACCCCAAAGGGACATTCTAGATGTGTTTCCTGAGTTATTCAGTTGATAGGTGAGAAAAGTGTTAAAGGGGTTAAAGTGCACATCACCTTGACTTCCCTCACTGCATCATGCGGATTTTATATTTGGCATAGGATGTTAAGCTACAAATATTTTGGTTACAGTATTATTTTTCACTGCTTTTTTTTCTTTCAAGTTATAATGTACCCAAGTGAGGTTTTGTTTTGTTTTTTTTTTTTAATCAATGGCATACAAACATACTAAAAAACTCGCCTGATACTTCTTGAATATTGTTCAGTCCTAAAAGTCTATCATTTGTCTTCAATTATAAACACATTAATTTTTCAAGTCTAATTCTGTTATATCCTATTTTCAACAGGAATAAAACAAACAACTTTAGCCAGTTTTTAGTCAAGGATTACAAAATAAAGAAAATATAGTAATAATTGAAGCCACTCTCCCTGGTGGCCACATTCCCTAAACTATGGGCATAGCTGCTGCTGATCTCCACTGAGAGAACTTGCCAGAGTTTATAAAACAACATAACTTTTGTTACACAATCATCAGGGCTTAGAACATTTTACCAGAAGAATTGACATTCACAACACATGCTACTTTCATTTTAAAGACTTACAAACATCAGGGTTTCCTGTATCTGAAACCAGTGTAATATCAACAAGGCCACATTCTTTTTTTTTTTTTCTCTTAATGGATTTTATTTCAATTATAGGTGTGCATAAATCATCACAAGTCAATTTTACACATTTTGTATCCCAAACCCCCAGTGCATCCCCCCACCCCCCAGATTGTCTTATTTGAAAAACCAAGGTTTTCCAAAGTCTGTGAGTCATTGTCTGTTCTGTAAGAAGGTTCACTGTGTCTTTTTAGTTTCCACATGTAAGC
>PVHT020000061.1:6088505-6185475 GCA_004024745.2 Catagonus wagneri
TAGGCCAAACACTCTCTGACATAAATGATAGCAACATCTTCTCAGATCCATGTGTCAGAGTAAGGACAATAAAAAAAGAAATAAACAAATGGGACTTAATTAAACTTCAAAGTTTCTGCACAGCTAAGGAAACCCTAAACAAAACAAAAAGACAACCCACAGAATGGGAGAAAATATTTGCAAATGATTCAACTGACAAGGGATTAATCTCCAAAATTTACAAACAGTTCCTACAGCTCAACACCAAAGAAACAAACAACCCCATCCAAAAATGGGAAGAGGATCTAGGCAGACAATTCTCCAAAGAAGACATGCAGATGGCAAATAAACACATGAAAAGATGTTCAATATCGCTCCTCATTAGAGAAATGCAAATCAAAACCACTATGAGGTACCACCTACACCGGCCAGAATGGCCATCATCAAAAAGTCTACAAACAATAAGTGCTGGAGAGGGTGTGAAGAAAAAGGAACCCTATTACACTGTTGGTGGGAATGCAAATTGGTGCAGCCACTGTGGAAAACAGTATGGAGATTCCTCAGAAAACTCAAAATAGAATTACCATTTGATCCAGCAATCCCACTCCTGGGCATCTACCCAGCAGAAACCATGACTCGAAAAGACACATGTACTCCAGTGTTCATAGCAGCACTCTATGCAATAGCCAGGTCATGGAAACAACCTAAATGCCCATCAACAGAGAAGTGGATAGGGAAGATATGGTACATACACACAATGGAATGTTACTCAGCCATTAAAAGGAACGAATTACCAACATTTACAGCAACATGGATGGACTTAGAAATTATCATGCGAAGTGAAACCAGTCAGACAATTAGAGAGCAACACCCAATGCTACCACTTACATGTAGAAACTGAAAAGACACAGTGAACCTTCTTACAGAACAGACAATGACTCACAGACTTTGGAAAACCTTGGTTTTTCAAATAAGACAATCTAGGGGGTGGGGTGATGCACTGGGGGTTTGGGATACAAAATCTGTAAAATTGACTTGTGATGATTTATGCACACCTATAATTGAAATAAAATCCATTAAGAAAAAAAAAAAAGAAAGCATAGCTACCTCAACATGTCTGAGAATCATGACACTGATAAAGGCCTATTTAAATGTGAGTATAAAGTTCATAAAATATATATTAAAAAATAAACTATTTGCTCATAGCTATTCCTATATAATACTGTGCTTTTACTATCAAGTGATAAGAAAGACTGGTTTCAGATACTCTCTTACACATAATTTTAAATTCAAAATTTTCCTATCTGATCCATCAATATTTAGTGGTTCCCATGGATCCATAAGAAAAAGCTGTATTAAAGGGATTAGGATCCAGGTATTAATTGAAATAAAGTATTATATTTATGAAATGTTATAATCTCTATAGTAGCAGTTGTCTAAAACTAGAATATTATTCTAACCAGCAAAACAGTAGACTCAAAATAGGAAAACTGTAAGAAAAACAAATAAGTATTGGAGAAAGCCATGTGATAGAATGGAGACAGGTGGAATGACTGATAATTAAATACAGGATTCTCACACAATACACTGAATTCTATTCACTTGTGGAAATTTTTCTATTTTCAGAAGGATCTCAACCTGCGAATAGCTCTGTATCGCTAAAGGGAAAAGCTGGGCTGAACTCTTCCTACCAATAGACCTCAGGACAAAGTAGGCAATGCTGAAAGCAGAACAAAATGACAGAAATTAGCAGCACTACTCAGGGAAAACAGAAAAAATTCATTTTCTCTTCTAACTTCACTGTTAAATGTTTACCCTCTAAATTCTTCAGAGACACTGCTCTATCAATTATCCTTTCCCTCCAGAAATTCTTGAACTTCTCCCTTTTCCCATGGGCTCACGAACTCTTTTACCACGTAGTAAGTATTTCTAAATATTCTTCATAGCTCGCATTTTAGAACAAAGAAGGGGAGCAGAAAGAAATGAACAGAGGGCACCCTCCCAGAACACCATGACTCTAGTTTACGTTCCATTGAACCACTAAATATCCTCTCCCTTTCCCATCAGGGCAAAGTCTCTTAAATGATCATCTCTTCTCTAGGAACCCTTGTCACTTGAAGCTCACTACGGAACCTTGACTTTCCCACCCATCCACCCACAGAAATTGTTCAAATATCAGCAACGGCCTGTATACTAATTCCACAGTATGAACCCTTGAACTCTGACCTCTCTGAAGTACATCGACACTTTGCTGGTTGAAGCCTACTAGTAATCTGGATTTATTCCATTCTATGTCACTTCTTGGTTTTGGGATATTATTTACCGTCTGCCAGTGGGATGTACTTAATTCTGTCTAACATACTAAAGCAGTGATACATTTGGGTTGAATGCTATCACAGCAGAATCTATTCTACCACAACAAATACAGAAATCAGTATTTGCCGTGGGTTGTGTCCATAACAGCAGCAGCCAAAAAAAAAAAAAAAAAACAAAAGCAACAACAAAAAAAAAACCCTAATATATGTGATATTGCCTTAGTGACTGGTACGGGATAATGAAGAACCGTATCTGAAGCTGAAAGATGGAGTTCCAGGGTATGTCATAGGCACCCATTTGGTAAAGTATTACCTGTTATAAGTTTGGAGGCAAACTTCTACCTAGTAAATCTGTAGCTTCAGAAGGTAAATGGGGAAAAAATAATACTCACAGAAGGTAGAGGAAAGCCTGTGTTTACCACATTATTACAAGAAAGAGTTGACAGAAGAAAAGCTGGCTGGGTTTCAAAGCAGAAATTAAAATGACCTTAGAAAGTTGCAAAGCAGACTACTGCTGGATTCCAACAGTAAGAAAGGGGATTTAAAAATACTTTGATCAATAAGGGCACAGTAAAATTTCTCTTGTCAATGTTAAGATTAAGAGTATAGTTATACCCTCCTATTTTTTCAGATAGTCACAAAGTCGTTCCTTTTAGGTTGAGAAAAACTGTTACAGAATTAAGAAATTGGAATTGACCTAAAATAATTAATACCTTCAAAATATTTTGCAGGACATGTATTTCCAAAGAAATTATAGTCTTTACTTAAGATTTTTGACTGGGATTTAAAAGCACTCTTTAAGTACCTCTAATTTTAAGACCAGTAAATGACCCCATCTTCCTCAAGTTCCAGGACAGACAGAGTTGAAAAGGTAAAACAGACTCAATTTTAAGAGTGGATGAACTTCAGATAAAGCTGCCACTCCAAGCAAGACTCCGTCAAAATCAGGACCGTAATAAACAATGAATGGAAGGAACCCTGAGCCTTAGGATGGTAATAAGCTCTTGTGACTCTGGAATGTGCGCATCCCCTTGAACTCTCTGTGCTTGAAGAAGTGGTCCAGTTCCAATCTGTCCACAGCTGTTGAGTGAGAAACCTTCTGTCTTGCTTGAAGCCTGAAAAGCACCCAAATAAAGCAGAAGCTTCACAAGGGATTGCTTCTGCCTTCCTCAGTTTCTGCCTTCACTTCTCTAAGCCACCGGAATGATCTCTAGGATCCAACAATACCATGACTCATCTTGGAAAATGCTCTCCCAGCTAAACTGACTAAACGCTGATTAATACACCACCTGGGCTTTTTCTCTGAGCATCAAACCAGGCTAGATTTCTGTTCACCAGGGTTCTTCACTTCCGTATTCCAGAGATGCTCAAATTCAGCAGCACTGAAAGAGAATTCCTTTTCCTCATAATGCTCCCCTTAAGAATACCATTCAGAACATGGTAGTTTTTTCCCAACTTCATTATAGATTAAATTTCAGTTTTATCAGTCACTGATACTCAACGTATCATTTTTATAAGAGCTCTGAATCCAAAAAAACTGAGTACAAATCCCAGCTCCCAGGGCTTTTTAGTCTCAGCTTTATCTATATTGTAACTTCACTGTGAAAATTAAATATATATAAGTGCTTATAACTATGCCTGGACCAAATAAGTGTTTAATAAATGTCCATCACGCTTGTTATTATTTAAAATAGGTAACTGAAAATTTATATTAGAACTCTAGTTAAGGCAGTTACAATTTACTGAATTATTTAATCATACCTTAGTTAGCTGCATAATAAAGTAATCTGAAATTAACAGGAAGCACATTAATTAATGGTGAAATGATTAAGGAATCTCCCTTAAATCATGAAGACTATTAAAATCCTTGTTAATATTATTACTGTTTAACCTTTATAAAATAAATGCTTGACTCTGAAGTAAATAATGCAAGAAGGATGGGGTGAGGAAAAGGTACATACTGGAAATTAAAAAGACAAAACTAATACTATTTGTAGATCATGTGATTATTTATCTAAAATAAAAAATAGCTGGAAAAATGAGAAAAATATAATAAAATAATTACAAGTTTTAAAAATAAAGTTTTATTTATACAAGGAACACTCAAGTAGACTAAAGGAATGGGAAATCTTCAAAAAATGTTATGCTACTACGAAAGGTTATTTCATTTGAGTAGAAAAAGGGGTTATTTTTATAAAAGATGCTGATATAAGTGATTAATTTGTTCTAGAGAAAAACATCCAAAACAATGAACAATTAAATATGATTTAGCATCACTAATTATTAGAGAAATGCAAATCAAAACTACCATGAAGTACCACCCCACGCCAATCAGAATGGTCATCATTAGTAAGTTTACAAATAACAAATGCTGGAGAGGACATGGAGAAAAGAGAACCCTCCTAAACTGTTGGAGGGAATGTAAACTGGTACAACAAGAGAAAACAGTATGGAGGTTCCTCAGAAAACTAAGGATAGGCTTACCATATGATCCTGCAATCCTAGTCCTGGGCATATATCCAGATGAAACTATAATTCAAAAAGATACATGCACCTCTATGTTCATTGCAGCACTATACACAATACCCAAGACACGGAAACAACCTAAATGTCCATCAATGGATGAATGGATTAAGAAGATGCGGAACATATATATAGAGGAATACTACTTAGCTGTAAAAAATCAAATAGGAGTAACCACTGTGAAGCAGTGAGTTAAGAACCTGACTGCAGTGGCTCAGATTGCTGGGGAGGTGAAGGTTTCATCCCTAGCCAGGAACAGTGAATTAAAAGAACCTGACATTGCCACATCTGCAGCTTGAATTCAATCCCTGGCCTGGGAAACTTCCATATGCTGTGGGTGCAGCCATAAAATCAAACAAAACAAAGCAATTCACAGCAGCATAGATGTTAGATAACACCATACTAAGTGAGGTCAGGCAGAAAGAGAAGGACAAATACCACGTGATATCACTTATATGTGGAATCTTGTATCACTTATATTTGGAATCTAGAATATTTCACAAATGAACAGAACAAAACAGACTCACAGACATGGAGAACTGACTTGTGATTGCTAAAGGGGAGGTGCAAGTAGGATGGACTGGGAGTTCTGGGTTCACAGACGCAAAGTATTACATTTAGGATGGATAGACAATAAGGTCCTACTGTATAGCACAGGAACTATATCCAGTCTCCTGGGAGAGACTACATATATACGTATGTGTGTGTGTGTGTGTGTGTGTGTGTGTGTAGATATATATATGTATATATATGTATGTATGTATTGGCTGTACAGCAGAAATTGGCACAACACTGTAAATCAATTATACTTTAATTAAAAAAGAAAAACGTTTTATAAAATTATAGTCTCTTCTATATGTATATAGATAAATATATTGGCTAGCAAATAACCTTTTAATGACACAGAAAACATAAATTAAGAAAACATAAAATCACTGACTTCAAATATCAGCTGATTTCTCTAGTGAAAAACCACAGTCCCAAAGAGAGTGGCAAGATATATTCAAAGTTATAAAAGGGAAAAATTTACAGCCAAGAATACTCTACACAGCAAGATTATAATTTAAAATAAAAGAAGAAACAAAGATTTCTCCAACAAACAAAAACTAAAAGAATACAGCAATACTAAACCTATTCTAAAAGAAATACTGAAAGGTCTCCTCTAAGACAGAAATAAGAAGATACGGGATGGAGGAAATCACAACTGGAAAGTAATCACTTAAATAAGCCAGTATACAGATATAAAAGAAAAAAAACTATTTATAAAATCAACAATAAACACAAGAAACAGCAAAAGGACAAACACTAAGATGTTAAAAAAAGGACATCAAAATCATAAAATGTGGGGAAGGAAAGTAAGATAATCTACATATTTCTTCTTTTTTTAGAATGTGTTTGAGTCTATATGACTATCAGGCTAAAGCAAGCAGATATAGAAAGGGGTTAACATACAAAAAATAGGACAACCACAAATCAAAACCAAACATTACATTCACAAGAACAAAAAGAAAAGGACACAAGCATGAAAGGAAATCATCCAACCAAAAAAGAAAGGAGCAAAGAAGTAACATACAATCAACTGGAAAACAAGGTTTAAAATGGCAATAAATACATATTTATCAATAATTACTTTAAATATCAATGGACTGAATGTTCCAATCAAAAGACACAGAGTGGCAGACAGAATGAAAGAAAAAAAAAAAAAAGCCTATGATATACTGCCTACAAGAAACTCACCTTGGGGCAAAGGACACATACAAATTCAAAGTGATGGGATGGAAAAAGATATTTCATGTGAATGGAAGTGACAGGAAATCAGGCATTGCAATACTCATATCAGACAAAGAAGACATTAAAACGAGGCCATAAAGAAAGAAAAAGGATACTACTTAATGATAAAAATATCAATTAAAGAAGAGGATATTATACTTGTCAATATGTGTGCCATTAATATAGGAGCACCCAAATACCTACAAGAAATTTTAAAAAACACATTAAAGGGGAAATTGATGGGAATAAATCAGGGTAGGAGATTTTAAAACCCTACTCACATCAATGGACATATCTTCTCTGACCACAATGGCATAAAACTAGAATTCAATAACAGGAAAAGAATTGAGAATAAAAGACTACATGGAGACAAAACACTGTGCTACTAAAAACCAGTGGGTCAATGAGAAAATCTAAAGGAAAATTAAAAAAGACTCTAGGCAAATGACAATGAAAACACAACCATTCCAAATCTATGGGATGAGGCAAAAGCAGTTCCTAGAGGAAAGTTTGCAGTGATAAACACTTTCCTCAAAAAAGAATAAAAATCTCAAATCAACAACTTAACCTACCATCTAAAAGAATTAGAAAAACAGTATCTTGTAAAGTCAGCAAAAGGAAGGAAATCATCAAGAACAGAGAGGAAATCAATAAAAATGAGATTCGAAAAACAATATAAAAAGAAATTCAAACCAAGAGCTGGTTATTTGAAAAGGTAAACACGACTGAGAAACCTCTGGCCAGACTCACCAATAAGAAACGAGAGAAGACACAAATAAACAAAATAAGAAATGATAAAAGAGAAATCTCAATGAATTCTGCAGAAATATTAAAAAAATAAGAATACTACAAACAGTAATAGGCCAACAAATATGACAACTTAGGAGAAATGGAATACTTTCTAGACACATACAGCCAACCAAAACTGAATCAAGAAAAAAACAAATCATTTAAACAGACCCATCACTAGAAATGAAATTGAATATATGATTAAAACACTCACTACAAACAAAAGTCCAAGACCGGATTGCTTCACAAATTTTACCAAATATGCAAAGAACTTATACCCGTCATTCTTAAACTTTTCAAAAGACTGAAGAGAGAACACTCCCAAAGATATTCTATGAAGTCACCATCACCCTAGCACCAAAACCAGACAAAAACAATACCAAAAAAGAAAATTATAGGCCAATATCTTTAATGAATACAGATGAAAAATTCAACAAAATTTTAGCCAGCTGAATCCAACAACATATGAAAAAGATCATACACCACAACCAAGTGGGTTTTATCCCAAGTTCACAAGGATGAAAATCAATCAGTCCCATACACCACATTAACGACAGAAAAGTCACACCACATGATCATCTAAATAGATGCAAAAAAAGCTTTTGACAAAATCTAATATCAATTTATGGTAAAAACTCTTACCAAACTAGGTATAGAGGAAACATATCTCAACATAATCAAAGCCATTTGTGACAAACCCACAGCCAATATAATACTGAACTAAGAAAAACTGAAAGCATTTCCACTAAAATAAGAAACAAAACAAGGATGCCCACTCTCACCGCTTTTATTCAACATAGTATTGGAAGTCCTAGCCTCAGCAACCAGACAAACAAAACAAATAAAAATTATCCAAATTGGAAGAGAAGAGGTAATACTGTCATTATACGCATATGACATGATATTGTATATAGAAAAGCTTAAGGACTCCATACAAATACTACTTGAACTGATCAACAAATTCAGCTAAATAGCAAGATACAAGATTAACATTCAGAAATGCATTTCTGTATGTAACAATGAAATACTAGAAACGGAATAAAAAACAATACCTTTTAAAATCACACCCCCCAAAATAAAGTATCTACGAATAAACCTAAAGAGATGAAAGACTTATATTCTGAGAACTATAAAGTATTCATCCAGGAAATTAAGGAGGATTAAAATAAATGGTAAGATATCCCATATTCCTGAAATGGAAATACTGACATCATTAAAATGGCCATACTACCCAAAGGAATCTACAGATTTAATGTGATCCCAATCAAATTACACATGACACTTTTCACAGAACTAGAACAAACAATGCAAAAATGTATATGGAGCCTAAAAGATCCAGAATTTCCAAAGCAATTCTGGATGAGCATGGGGACAAGCAGGGGTATAACTCTCCCAAACTTCAGGCAATACTACAAAGCTACAGCAATCAAGACAGTGTGGTACTGGTGCAAAAACAAACATGTGGACTAATGGAACCCAGAGCCCAGAAGAAAACCCAGACACTTTATGGTAAACTAATCTTTGACAAAGGAGACAAGAATAAATAAAATAGGAAAAAGACAGTCTTTTCAGCAAGTGGTGCTGGGAAAATTGGGCAGCTGTATGTAAATCAATGAAACTAGAACACACCCTCACACCATGTACACAAATAAACTGAAAATGGTTTAAATATAAGACAAGACACCATAAAACTCCTAGAGGAGAACATAGTTAAAACATTCTCTGAGATCAACTGTACGAATGTTTTCAGTGACCCAAGGCAATAGAAAAAAAACAAAAATAAACCAATGGGACCTAATTAAATTTAGAAGTTTTTGCACAGCAAAGGAAACCATAAAAAAAAAAATACCACTTACGAAATGGGAGAAAAGAGTTGCAAATGATTCAACCAATGAGGCTTAATCTCTAAAATATACAAACAACCCACACAACTCAACAGCAAAAAAAAGCAAACAACCCAATTGAAAAATAAGAAGACTTAAATAGACATTTCTTCAAAGATGACATACAGCTGGCCAACAGGTACATGAAAAAAACACTTAATATCATTAAAAATTAGAGAAATGAAAATCAAAACTCCAATGAGGTACCATCTTACAGTGGTCGAATGGCTATCTTTAGTAAGACTACAAATAGCAAATGCTGGAGAGGATGTGAAGAAAAGGAAACCCTCCTGCACTGTTGGTGGGAATGTAAATTGGTACAGCCACTATGGAAAACAGTATGAAGGTTCCTCAGAAAACTAAATATAGGATCACTGTACGATCCAGCAATTCCACCCCTGGGTATATACCCATACAAAAAGTTCATTCAAAAAGATACATACACCCCTATGTTCACTGTAGCACTCTTCACAATAGTCAAGACCTGAAAAAAACCTAAATGTCCACTGACAGATGAATGTATTAAGAAGATATGGTACATATACTCAATGGAATACTATTCAGCCATAAATAACAAAATCATGCAATTTGCAGCAAGATGAACGAAACTAGAGATTCTAAGTGAAGTCAGTCAAAAAGAGAAAGATACAACAGGATATCACTTACTTGTGGAATCCAAAATATGGCACAGATGAATCTATCTACAGAACAGAAACAGTCTAACAGATGTGGAGAACATACTTGTGGCTGCCAAGGGGGAGAGGGGAGGGAGTGGGATGGACTGGGAGTTCTGGGTTAATAGATGCAAACTGTTACATTTAGAATGGATAGACAATCAGTTCCTGCTGTAGAGTTCAGGGAAGAAAGACTAATCACTTGTGATGAAACATGATGAAAGATCATAAAGGAGAGTGTGTATAGTTGTATGACTGGGTCACTCTGTTGTACAAGCTGACAGAACCATGTAAACCAACTATAATTTTTAAACTGTAATAAATAGAAGGCATACTATACTTATATACTCTAAAGTGAATGAGAACTCCATTTCTATAACTTTTTGCAGCCTACATTCTAAAGAGTGAGGAAAATATTTTAAGAATTCAATTTTTTATTAATCATCTGAATATTGCTGAGTTACAGAATACGGGGGGAAATTGGTTTAATTAGGATGACCAATGGATATTTGTTTTAGTATAATTTAAATGTACATCTGAAAGTTAGCTGGGGACTAACTTTAATCAGAGTACACGGAAAAGTACTGCAAAGGCCCTGAGACAAGAAATGTTCATGGGGGACATAGGCAAAGGAACATCAGTTGAGGGGGAGAGTTGAGGAAGTTTAAGATAATTGAGTACCGTGTGCACTATGATAAGAAAGGAATTCTGTTTTTATTCTTAATGGAGAATTTTTCAAGATGTTTAAGCAGCAGAGAGACATTTAAGTGGTACTTATTTAAGAATGTCACTCTGGTTGCTTCAGAAAGGGGTAAAGATTAGAATTCTGGGATCTACTTAGAAGGCTCCTACTAAAGCAAATGGGTGTACTGATTGATAAGGTTGAAAGTCCACAATTCAGAATCAATTTTATTTAGTTTGAAAGCAGGCAAGGTAAGGTAAAGGAAAAAGCATAAAGAGCTTTTCACTTCTGATTAACTGGAAGACAGTGACTCCACTAATGAGATTCAAGGACTAGGTTAGATGATAGAAGTTTGGGAGAGTAGAAATGCTTTCAGAAATGCTTTTTTCCCCTTTTTTTGTCCAGACCGGTAGCATATGGAAGTTCCCAGGCCAGGTTCAAATCTGAGCTTCAGCTGTGACCTACACCACAGCGGTAGCAATGCCAGATTATTAACCAACTGTGCCATAGCGGGAACTCCCAGAAATGCTACTTTTTGTGTGTGATCTTTAAGAGACATTCAAGTAGGATATTCTAGATTGTACCTTAGAAGAGAAGTCATAGCAAAATATATGAATTTGTCAATCATCTACTTGTAGATGGTACGTAAATATAAAAGATGATATTCAATTTGGAAGAAAAATTTTAAAAGTAGGGCCATGTTTGACCCCTTACTTGGGCCAACAGAGAGAGAAAAGCAGCAAACAATTTTGGAAATGTTGGCCAGAGAAATGAAAAGAAATGTGTGATAATAGGATGTCAGATAAGGCAAGAGATGAAAATCTTTGAGATAGTAAAAGTGTTACTTTGTGTAGGGTTAGGATGGAAATGCCATGGGTTTATTAAAACAGAAATTATTAATAACCATAAGACGAGTTTATAGCAAAAGACATGTTGCAGTGGGTGAGTGGTGATTAGCAAGGCACAGAAGAAAGAAGAATTATGAAGTGGTAGCTGAAAGGGCATGTAGTTTTAGAAGAGGTTTTGAGATGTTTTGATTTTGCTTTGATTAGTGAAAGTATAATCAAGCAATCTATGCTCTTGTGATTTTTCCAGTTTAGTCTTTCCTCGCCTCCTAAAACTGGCATTTCATCCCTCAGTCAGACTTGAAATGCTTATCCTCTTCCTCGTAAGGCTAAGTTACTTATTTATAAACCTCCCAAGTTATAGCAGGAAATCATAGGCCATAAATAATGTTCACAGGATTAACTGATTTTTAAAAATGATTTCTATGATACTACGGCATAGCAACTGGCACAGGGAAGGGTTGAGGGTATAAAAAGGCTTATCAAATTGCTTTACTCTCAAAAGTTCAGAGAGAAAAATATATAAATCAAAAATTGCAATATAATCTCAGTATCAGTAACAGCATTTAACTTTTTTTAAGTGCATGCATTTTTTTCCTTGGAGTTTTAGCAAAGGTTCAACAATGGAGACAATACAACCATGGAGAACAGGATTGATCTACAAAAACAGCTTAGAAGGAAAATCCCACCAGAAGTAATGATGGATTTAGAGGTATGATTATTTAAAAGACCAGAGTATACTCACAAAGTATGGATTGAGCGGAATGCCTGGAAACTAAGGTAGCAATATGGAGGCTGGAAAGATAATCTGACATCAAACATTAAAAAAAAGACCCTTAATAGCCAAAATGATGAATCTGATAAATGAGTTATGCAGGAGTTTGAAGAGAGAATGAAGGTTATGAGGAGGGAGGATCAGTGTTCTCTTTTTTCCAATATCTAAATTTTTTAAGCAGAGGAATGGCACGATCATATATTCAGTTTAGAATGGTAATTTTGACAGCAAAGTGGAGAATATTTTACGAGATGGAACGACTAAAGGCAAATTGTTAGGAGTTCCTTTTATTCAGTTCATAAAATAGATAATGAAGGTTCAAACTGAAGTATTGGCAGTGAGAATGAAGAGGAAGGTGAAATTTAAGAGATACTTATGAACTAGACTTAGTAGACCTATACGACAAATGAATGAGACATTTTTGGTGTCTATAAACATAGATGCGTATACTACACCTTGACCTACTTCCCAGCTCTTTCATCTCCATCACACCTTCCCTACCTTAATCCATCACCTTCCTGTATCTGAATGACAGAGTCTCATAATTTCCTTGAGAAACATGACAGGTGGCAAGAGACTTGGAAGGTATCAAATCCGATTCCCTCACTATAGATGATGAAAATTTGACCTGCTGAAAAAGTGATTCATGCAGATTCACAAACTGGACTCAGATCTTAAAATCTTCTGTCCCTTTTTATCATGTGCTTTCCCTTTCATTAAAATTATCCCTTACTCTTCTTTTAATAGTAGTGCTAATAAAACAAATTCTATCTTTCTCCTATTAAAGATTTACCACTTGGAAAAGGAAAATGCTTATTTTAGCAAAAAAGTTAGATATTTTTCTTTTGAGAGTAAAACTTTTTTTTTCTAAAAAACATAGCATTATAATCTTGTTTCATAAAAAGTGTGGGTACTATACAGCAATCTGCTAAGGAACTGAAACACACTACTAACTAGTAAGTGACTATCACTCAAGCCCAAGAAAATACCAATTAGTCTGTAAGCACATTTGGTTGCTGGGGAAATTGTATTTATTTTGATCTTTCCCTGTTTTACACATTTGACTCTGCGTTTTGCAGTTAGTTCAATTTAAGATTGTTTGTGATGGTTAACACACAAATTTAACTAAATTACAACTTCTGAAGCTTTTTCATTTTAAAACAGATATATCATTAACAGGGTAGACAAACTAATGAGGACAAACATATATAGCATCTAACATTATGATTTCATTTCTGTTGAACACAAGTTTGCCAAAGAATTAGTATCTATTTAATGGGCTTATTTCAAGACATGAGTTTTTCAGGTGTAGTTATGTTTACAGGAAAACATTTTTTTAGGCTGTAGTTTTGATGGGTATATTTCCATTGGAAATTAGATATTTAATAGTTTGTATTTGTTTTTATTTAGCATTGTTGATAGTTCCAGGGAAATATGCCCTTTTTACACCAGTGGATTAAGAAAACAAATTATTTTAGAAGCAATCCTTTATTTATCCTCCACTCGTTCAGCAATAGTCTCATTAGAGCAGTTCTGCTGGTTGGTGAGAGACACCAAGACCCATGTACTAAGGATCTAAGATATTAATTTAAATTTTGAAAAAAAGGGATCTCCTAGTTGAACCAACAAAACTGTCTCATTACAGACTGGCAATTTTTTATGCATGGATCAAAGTGACAGTCACCAGCAGCTAGGTGAGTATGGAAATAATATTCAGCAAAACTAGAGCAATAATGATGTAGAAAACCAAAGGGCAATGGAGTGAAAAGGTCTGAAGTAGCTCAAGGTTTGTTTTCAATCTCATTTTAGGTTTCAACAGGACTCAGTATGTGTATGAATTTCTTTCACAAATAGCCTTTTTTGAGTGAAACTGATTTCTGTGAGTAGTTGTCAAATGTGACATTTTCTGCCATTTTGCAAAAGTGGAAATTGCTCACTAGGGAGAGAAGACTCTCTGGTAAGTTAAAGCTTAGAAATTGGTGGGTTGAGAATCAGGCCTTCGATGCATGTCTTGGGAGAATAAGTTTAAGGATGTCTGAGAACTTCTTATGAAATAGGAAGATAAAAAAAAGTTTCCAAACACAATTTCCCCTATCTTAGGCAACACACATATTTAAGCAGCTTTTCTCATTTATTTCTAGCAAGTAGGCCATCTAAATTACACACTCTATCTTCCCACAGCAGTAAACAGGCTCTCTTAATCGCCTTTGATTGCCTCAGTTTGCTAAAAAGAGATTACTTCTTTTCATTTACAACACACGATTTCTAGTCTGTTTTTTTATTAGCACACTCTTTAAAATATTGATCTTCATTTATAAACTAGTATTTCAAATTAACATCATGAAACATATAATCATATATTCTACTCCTCTATTAATTACTGAGCAGGTAAAATTATGACTAAATTTATATAATAATGCCATTTTGACAATATATAATTATGATTAAAATGTAATACTTAAGGATGATCATTGCTACAATATTCATAACAGAGGGAAGACAAAGATTAAAAATTACCTAAAGAGTTAAGTATTTACATAGATAAGACATTGATTAAATGTAATTTGAAGCAAAGTAATTAGTTGTAAATTTTATGTATTCTGTGATTTCAAATAATTAAAAGAAACAAAATACATAAGAAAATTTGGAAGAAAGCATGCCAAAAATCTAGTATTATTCACTGCTAAGTGGAAAGATCATGAGGGGTTTATAATGTTCCTTAATATACTATGGAATGAGTATAATTCCTTGAAAATCAATCAGAAATCAAAAGTTTAGATGACATCTATAGACTGATAAATCTCAGTATGGATCCATTCTGTGAAATCGAGACAATCTCAGCTTGCATTATCTAATAGCTATCTGACAGAGACAAACACAAACCTGAGCTTCTGGTAACCTCTCTAAAAAGCTCTTAAATGCCTCAGCTTTCTCAGTTAATTCTTTCAACTGCTTCAGCCAAAATACTGGAATCCCTTGTTGCTACATGTTTCTTATATTTCTTATCCAGCCCATTAGCATATGTTCATTGCTCTATTTTTAACATATAATGAGAATATGAAAGCTCCACACCATTTTCAAACCACTGTGGATCATAGTCTAGCCTCCCATTGACTGACTCTGTCCTTGCTCCCTTTAATCTGAACAATAGCCGGAGTGATGACATAAAGGAAGACTCAGCTCCTATCAATGAATGCAGTGTTTAACTCTGTCCTGAGAATACAGCCCAGCTTCTTACTACAAGCCAGAAGACCCTAAATCTGGCCTCTACTTATCTTTATGAATTTGTCTCCCACAATTCTCTGTCTCATGCACTCCACACAAGACACTTTGAATACCTTGCTATTCCAGTAACAGGCAAGACATGCTCCTTCAGGATCTTCACTGGTCTCCCTGCCTGGAACTATCTATTCTCAAAATTATGGTTAATATTACCTAGCATCTCAGTGAGGCTACAGTTCCCAGTTAGCCACTAATATATGTGGTACTGTGAGTGTATTTCATGGTGATGATTAAAGTCCATAACCAGTTGAATTTAAGTAAGGGAGGTTATGCTAGATAATCTGCGTGGTCCTGATTCAACCAGTTAAAAGACCTTATGAATAGAGCTGGGACAACCCAGAAGATGAAATTTGCCTGTGCATAGCAGTCTCAGCTCATGCACAAAAGTTACAGACTGACCTTGCAGATGATCTGTCCTGCCTATTTCAGATTCTCCTGTTAAGACTCCACAGTGACATAAACCAATATCTTGCAATAAATATCTTAATATACATCTCCTACTGGATCATTTTCTCCTCTTGGACACAGATTCACTTTTTTTTTTCCAACAGCTATCACTCCCTTCAACTTTTTACTCAAAACATACCTTTTTCAAAAGATCTTGGCCACTCTTTGTTATATGTAAGCTTCCCCTTCTCTGCTTTATGATTCATTTTTATGACTTCATTGTCCACCATGACAGATCTTTTAATTATTTCTCTTGGGTCTTCCTGAACATACACTCCATGAGACAGAGATTTGTGTAACTGATTGGTTTCTATTGCACTTCTGCTACCTATAATGATACCAAACTCTTAACAGTTCCTTAGTAAATATTTCCTGAATAAAGTATAACAATGAATTTATTGTTGATTATTTACTTGACTATTTTCTTTTCACATGTAGATTTTTTTTTAATTTGCTTTCAGTCAATACACACTTGTCATGTTTTTACGCTTTATATGAGGTATGTTTACTAATACTGTCTCTGGGTATGTGTGTTTAGTCACACTGTATGAGGTAGTTTCAAGGGCCATTCAAGTAGGCTGCAGAGGCCAGGCTAATTTCTTAATTTTCCTGGATCTCTGAAACCATGTCAACTCAATCACCTTCCTAAAGACTGCTTCTCAATTGTGAACAGCTAACAAAGTTGCTGTGATGAGGCTCCAACAAAATCTATAAGGCATTTCGGGTATTATAAAATATTATCAAAAAGTACTAATAATTTGGGGATATTTATAAATATTTCACCCAATAACTAATGTCACAATGTATATCATAGCAGGCCAGTTTACAATTTAAGTACAGTCTTTAAAATTTGCATATGCTATGTCCTTCGTAAGATTTATCCTTAGGTATTTAATTTTGGGGGGTGCCACTTTTAAAAAGGTATTGCATTTTTGCATTGCTTTTCTACAATTTCATTGTTAGTATACAGAAATGCAACTGATTTCTGAATATTAACAATGTATCCTGCTACTCTGCTGAATGCAGTGATCAGTTCGAGTAGTTTTTGTGTGGAGTCCTTAGGGTTTTCTATGCAGCATTATGTCATCTGCATAGAGTGACAATTTTACTTCTTCTCTTCCAGTCTGGATACCTTCCATTTCTTTTGTTTCTCTGATAGCTGTGGCTAGGACTTCCAATGCTGTATTGAATAAAAGTGGTGAGAGTGGACATGCTTGTCTTGCTCCAGATTTCAGTGGGAAGGCTTTCAGCTATTCTTAGTTCAGTATTATATTGGCTGTGTGGGTTTTTCATAAATGGCTTTGGTTATGGTAAGGTATGTTACCTCTATACCCACTTTGGTAAGAGTTTTTATCATGAAAGGATGTTGGACTTTGTCAAATGCTTTTTCTGCATCTATTAAGATGATCATGTGGTTTTGACTTTTCTTTTGTTAATGTGGTATATGACACTGATTTGCATATGTTGAACCATCCTTGTGAACCTGGGATGACTCCCACTTGGTCATGGTGTATCATCTTTTTTATATATTGCTGGATTTGGTAGGCTTTATTTTTAATTGAGAATTTTTGTGTCTATATTCAAAAATATTGGCCTACAATTTTCTTTTTTGGTAGTATATTTGTCTGGTTTTGGTATTAAAATTAAATACCTAGTAATATACCTGACCCATAAGCTGAAAGACTTATATGCTGAGAGCTATAAAACATTAATCAAGGACATTAAAAAAGGATTTAAAGAAATAGAACGATATTCCATGCTGCTGGGTTGGAAGAATATCATAAAAATGGTCATACTACCCAAAGCAATCTACAGATTCAGTGCATTCCCTATTGAATTGACCCAGGACATTTTTACAGAAATAGAACAAACAATCCAAAACTATATAGGAAACCATTAAATACCCAGAATTGTCAAAGCAATCTTGAGGAACAAAAACCAAGCAGGGCAGGAGACGTAACTCTCCCAGATTTCAGGCAATATTACAAAGCCACAGTAATCAAGACAATGTGGTACTGGTACCAAAACAGGCATGCAGACCAATGGAACAGAATAGAGAACCCAGAAATAAACCCAGAAACCTACAGTCAATTAACCTTCGACAAAGGAGGCACGAATATAAAATGGGAAAAGACAGTCTTTTCAGCAAGCAGTGCTTGAAAAACTGGATGGCCACATATAAATCAGTGAAACTGGACACACCTCACACCATGCACACAAACTGAAAATGGCTTAAAGACTTAAACCTAAGACACCATTAAACTCCTAGAAGAGAACATAGGCAAAACATTCCCTGACATCAACTGTACAAATGTTTTCTTAGATCGTTTTCCCAAGGCAACAGAAATAAAATCAAAACTAAACTAATGGAACTGAAACTGACAAGCTTTTGCGCAGCTAAAGGAACCTTTAAAAAAAAAAAAAAGACAACATATGCAATGGGAGAAGATAGTTTCAAAAGATACAACTGACAAGGGATTAATCTTGAAAGAAAGAAAGAAAGAAAGAAAGAAAAAGAAAGAAAGAAAGAAAGAAAGAAAGAAACCAATGGAAGTTGCTGTGGCGTAGGCTACAGCCTACAGCTCAGATAGGACCCCTAGCCTGGAAACCTCGATATGCCGTGAGTACAGCACTAAAAAAAGACAAAAATAAACAAAAAGAACCAAATGGAAAAACAGGCAAAAGATCTGAATACACATTTCTCCAAAGAAGATATACAAATGGCCAACAGGCACATGAAAAAATGTTCAACATCACTAATTATTAGAGAAATAAAAGTCAAAACTACTATGAGGTACCACCTCACACCTGTCAGAATGGCCATCATTAACAAGTCAACAAATAACAAAGGCTGGAGAGGGTATGGAGAAAAGGGTTAGAATGTAAATTGCTACAACCACTTAGAAAAGTACCTCAGAAAACTAAATATGGAACTACCGTATGACCCAGAAATCCCACTCTTGGGCATACATCCGGACAAAACTTTCCTTGAAAGACACATGCACCCGTATCTTCACTACAGCACTATTCACAATAGCCAAGACATGGAAACAACCTAAATGTCCATCGACAGATGAATGGATTAAGAAGAGGTGCTATATATACACCATGCCATATATATATATATATATATATATATATACATACACACATATATATATATATATACATACATACACACACACACACACACACAATGCTATATATACACTACTCAGCCATAAAAAAGAACATAGTAATGCCATTTACAACAATATGGATGGAACTAGAAACTCCCAAACTAAGTGAAGTGAGTCAGAAAGAGAAAGCCAAATACCCTATCACTTATATATGGAATCTAATATTTGGCACAAATGAACCCTTCCACAGAAAAGAAACTCATGGACTTGGAGAACAGGCTTGTGGTTGTCAAGGCAGAGAGGGAGAGAGTGGGATGTACGTGCAGTCTGGAGTTAATAAACGAGAACTATTGCATTTGGACTAGAGAAGTAATGAGATCTTGATGTATAGCATTAGGAACTGTATCTAGTCACTTATGATGCAACATGATGGAGGATATGTAAGAAAAATGAATGTATATATATATGTGTGTGTGTGTGACTGGGTCACTTTGCTATAAAGTAGAAAACTGACAGAACGATGTAAACCAACTATAATGGAAAAATAAAAATCATAAAAAAGAAAAAATATCTGCTATGAATAAAAATACATTAAGTACTTAAGGTTCATGGCTGAAAATATTTTAATATAATCACTGAGATTTACTAAAAATGCTTTCTATTTTAAAGCTTGACATTTAAGGTGGCTTCTGTTTGAACAAAATGTTTTTTATGAATCTTAGGTAAAGAGCTTTATTCACAGGAGCTAAACTGAAACAGTGGAATAAATGGCAAGTCATAACATCTTCATCTGCCAGGAACACTGTCTTTTTCATCATTGTTTCCTGATGAGACTTCTGAAACCACTGTCAAATCAACTTCATTTCACCATTTTTTATGATTTCCACCATTTCCCTAGGAATCAATTTCTCTCTCTCTCTTTTATTCCTCTTTCACTCATTCACTCATACTCACACACTTAATCACAATTTTGTGCATATGATTACAACACTTGCTCTAGGCCAGGAAAAAAAAAATCCCTGAGCTTAGATTCAGTTTAATGGCAGAATTTATAAATACATCTCACATCTCAATAATGGCTAAGTGTTATTTTGCAAGCACAAGTAGTTTCTGTGATTACTGTAAGTCTAGCCTGCAAGCATAAAAATCAGAAGTGCTTTAGATGTTCTAATTCCAGACAGTAATACTGGGAAATATGTTTGTGAAACAAGATATTCTAAATTATGGAGAATTTTTTATATGTAACTCAAAACTCAGCTGAATTTTGAAGTAAACCTAAGATTGCATTTCCTAAATAGGCATAAAAAAATGTGAACTTATTCAAACTAAGTTATAATTCAAAATCTTCCCCAATTTATGGTCAATAAAATAAATCCTATACAGCAACCACATAAAATATACAATGGAAAAAGTTTTCACTCATGGGATCAGCCCTTATTTGACTGCTTTTTTGCAGGAAAGAAACGCTTGCTGGAACACTTTTCTGGAAATTCTATAAGGGATCATGAGTTTTTTTGTGTAACATTTTGCATAATTGTATAGCATGGTTTGTTATGTTCCGAATTCGTTTAACATGAATGTTTTAAGTGAACTTTTTAATCCCTCTTTTAAGACCTGGAACCATCTCCTGGTTAGCAGGTGCCCTCTGCTCAGTAAATCCATACCTGTGGCGATGGGCAGATTAGAACCTGAATGGTCAGAGCTTAAGACATCAATTAGATTGCACTTATAACTGAATGCTTTACTGGTTTTAAAAGAACAATAAAATGATGGTGATATGTTGAAGAGCCTGCTTTAGACCCTGCCATCCTTCTCAACAAAAGCATCTCACAAAATGAAGGGCATCATGGAGCTAGGGGAGGACGGAAGACAGAATGAAAAAGCGATCCTTAGTTTTGAAACCTAAATCTGAAGAGTATTTGAGCAGACATTAATAAATTTGCAAGTAATCTCCTGTTGTTATCAAATATTTTCTGTACTAGTAATAGGCATGAGTGTTAAGACAAGATCCATGTATTCCTAGTCTTGTGGAACTAACAGCACTTAGTAAAACCCAAATTTTAAATTTACCCTTTTGCAATAGTTTCAAATACTAAATGTGTATTTTTAACCTTACTATATTGGTTGGCTATTTTGCCAATTTGGAAGAGAGCTCTGTTACATATAGAACATATTTATATAAATATGTATATATATGTATACTTTAAAATATAAATTATGAGTTCATATCATAAATATCTATAATATAGTTTTAATTTTTATGCCCATTTATCTCTTTAAACATATGTTATGGCAAAGGTGGGCAAAGTTCCTTTGAATTATCAATCCCTTCAAAGGACAGGCTATGCAGGTAATGATGACATAAAACTTTCAGGTGTCATAGAAAGTTTAGTGGGCTTAAATTTACTACTGGGAATTCTAAAGTAGACATTTAACTCCCCTTTCTGAGTTATGAGCAGCGAGCTAAAAATATACTTGCTAGATAAAGAACAAATGTTGTTTAAAGCTGACTGTATAGTCTTTTCATGATACTGTAGCCTACTGGTTAAAAACTCTGAGCTGCTGCTTCCAGCGAATATGAAATGGCATGACCCAGTGTTGGAAGTTCGTTCTCATTTACACCCCAAGAAGGAAGTTTATATTCACATTCAAAGGAGTTTTAAAACGGCCCTCCCATCACTTGTGAGCTGGCTCTGGTGATAAAAACGCAGACCCAGAGTCGTCGGGTGAGATACACGATAGAACTGCAGCATCAAGTGGCCCTGACATGAATACGTCCAGCAGGCAGGAAGTATTTTCTAAGTTACCCAAGTAACTTATATGTACATTAAAGAGGAAAAAATATTCAGACAAATATAAATTAGACACTGAGTAGAAAGGACCTCCAGTTAAAGCAAAGGGTATTGCCTCCTCTTCCCGAGTCCGCTGTTAAAAGAACAAGCTCTGAGCCACACAGCTTGGGTTCTGATTCAGGCTGTGACATGGAATGACTGCATCAACTCAGGTCCCAGCAGGAATCAGAAAAGCAGGCTCCAAAAGGTTTCACTGAAGTGAATTTACAGAAAGGGCTACTCAGAAGTGGAGGCAAGTTAATCCACAAAGAGGGGGCTGCATTCCTGAGCGAGCAAGAATTGGTGCAGTTACCCCCTTACACTGAAGGAAGGAGTGGAGGATCCAGCCTGAGACCTTACCAGGACCCAGGGGAGGCTGGAGACGCCGCAGGGACGCAGGCCAGGGGGCTGTGGAGGAACTCAGCTGCTGCCAGACCATGACCAGCAGGGCCACGCCGCAGTTCTGCTTTCCTCCCTCTCCTCCCACCAGCTGCCACCAACAAAGCCCCATTAACAATGCTCAGGAAATAAAAATAGCGTCTGGGAAATAACGGGAAGTCTAACCTTCTCCTGCGTGCTTGGTCTAGTTTCATTGGCTCCTGGGGTACAACATGCAGAGGCTTCCACCTGAATCTTGGGGCCAGAGCTCCTCCTGTGAAACAACCGCAGGACCACTGAGCTCCTTGCAGTGCGGCGGCCGAGCACCACGCTCAACCCAAGCTGGCGCAGGGCTCACGCAGAGACGCTAGGCCCCCGCAGCGCAGTCTGGGCCCTGAGCAGCCCAGCCTCTGCAGCACTAGCAACCCCACCCCCAAAGCAGTCCCGCCCCCCGCGCCAGGCCTTGTGGGAGAGCACGTGTTCTAGAGCTGGAGCTCAGGCCTCTCTGTGTTCTGATCAAAGAATTAAGTTTTCCTGTGCTTCTTTACTTCTGAGCCTAACTAACTCACACGTTTGATTGGCTCTGAGGACGCTGGGCCGAGGAACACCTGCCGGGAACCAACGTGTAGGAGTCCTTAACACAGGGACTTTAACCAGTTACATAAATCTTAAAAACCAGAAGCCAAAAGATTCTGACTGGTAGAGTCCGTGAAGACTTGTCTCCACGGTAGAAAAAAACAAACAAACAAAAAAACGCCAATAATGTATCTGAAAGGGTGATTCCTTGTTGGATGGTTGGTAGGGAGCTGGGAAATACAGTATACCTTAGTCTTAAAAGCTAATGGACTGGTAGTCTAGGGTTAATAGATGCAAACTATTGCATTTGGAGAGGATAAGCAATGAGATCCTGCTGTATAGCACAGGGAACTATACCTAGTCACTTATGATGGAAGAGGAGGAGAGAAAAGAATGTATGTATACAATGTATGTTGCTGGGTCACTTTGGTGTACAGTGGAGATTGCCAGAACACTGTAGACCAAATACAATGGAAAAAAATCATTTTAAAAAAAGAAAAACGTAATAAAAGGGAATAAGCTCTCATTTTCACTTTGTATATGTTACTCATTAAACTCTTCATTTATACAAGTTTTAAATATGACATTAAAAAGGGAAAAAAAGCTAATGTAGCTTCTTTACCTGGAAATATAAACTTGAATTTAAACCCTCTCACCAGTGAGTCAATCACTTGCTTTCATTTCATCTTCTTCAGGACAAAAGCAGCTGCAGGTGATTGCTATACAAATCCTTCAGGCTTGAGACTTTTCTCCTAATTTTATCAATTGCAGACTTGTGAAATGGCTTTCTCGTGGCATGTTTTCCACCCTGATTGCATTGTTTAAATTTGTAAAGCTGGGTTTTCCTTAAGTGAATCTTTATTTCTAAAATCAAGCCCCTTAAACAGCTAGAAAGATTTGCGGGAAAGATTTGCATCTTTGCAGAAAAGATAGGCTTCAGATGAATTATTTAGAAGAGGGAGAAAACAGAACCCTAACTCCAGAAACATGAAAGTGAATCTAGAATAAGAAGCAGAAGAATGAGAGATGGTGGATGAAGTCATGAAATCAGGCCAGGCAGAAGTCTTGTCCCAGTCTGGGTCAGAAACTCAAGAAACATGATGGGTATTTTTCCTGGCCTCTTGGCTTTAGTGCATGCATCTGCTTTCCATGGTGCTCACCGACGGGGCATTGTTTCTGCTAGCATTTAGTCAGTAGAACGCCTGATGCTAGAAATGAACGCCTTCCCTCACTCTTTTACAGCTAATGAAGTTAGACAACATTACCATCAAAATATCAACATTAATCTTATTTATTCGTTGAAATAAATCAAAGAAACTCCATGATTAACTCCATTTTCCCTTGCCCCAAATTGGGCAGCTTATGTTGATGGAATACATTTCTCTCCTCATGGTCAAGTATTTGATAGCATTTGTATTTGATTCCCTAGATTGAGATTTGGCTATATTGTGCTCTGACCACTTGTCTTGAGGAGTTATGAAGATCTAAAAAGAGTCATGAACGTCTTCCAAAATGAGTAGAATACACCTTCTATTAAGAAACAAAATTCAATTGAGCTAATTTTAAGGATCTTACTGGCTTTAGTTAATGATTTATGAGTCAGGCATCATACCAAGTAGCAGGTAGAAAAGAGCTCTGAAGAGCTGTACAGAATGAAAGGCATTTATAGGCAGAAATGAGCAGGACAAAAAATTGCTAGTAAGGAGTGGATTGTTTCAGGTAAGTTCACCTTCCTTTAGAGAAAATCAGGAATCTATCAGGCAGGTTATTTCACTAATGCTGACCAGGTAGTATCAGATTGACTGGTTTAAGATTCCATTCCTGGGACAGATTGAAACTATAATTAAGTTAGGTGTTAGTTGTAGTTTGGTCATGTGGGCTTAGCATATGTGACTCCATCTGGGGCCTGTTGTCTCTTTTTCAACATTCCTTTCTAATCTAAAACTTTGGTATATCTTTCCTCACTTGTTATGCTCAGTCTCTAAGACTCGTGTCATGAATAGCAACAAAAGACTCCTATGACATAATGAGAAAACTTTGTATGCTCTTATTAGGGAAAGTGATTCATTTCTTTATATTTACTAAAATTACCACATTTATTTACAAATTATTACAGTAATTTTTAATAGTTTAAAAGCTTGTTCTCAGTTCTGGCTTCTTTCCCTGAAATAAAGAGCTAAGAAAGAGTGTTGCTGTCACATGTGTAGTGAAAATAAGCCAGACTAAGTGTGGAAAGAATTCTGTAACATGTCTATTATGGTGTAAGACTGGTGGAACAGGACAGAAACAATGTGAGTCTAGAATCTGCACCTGAATCATACTAGACTAAAAACTAAAACCTTAATCTGGGGGTTAAACTTCAGCTCAATGTAATTTACCTTTTTAACAAACTAAGAAGAAAACCAATATATTTATGCCAGTAGGTATAGAATAAGCACTTGACAAAATTCAACAACTATACACTCTTAGCAAGATAGGAATAAAAGATAACTTTCTTAAGTTGATAAACAAAGCTACCTAAAAACTAGAGCTAACAGAGTATCAAAAGGTGAAAATCAGAGTGTTTTCCCCATAAAAACAAGAACAAGGCAAAGATGTCTGTGCTTATTACACCTATATAGAATAGTATTGGAAGTTCTAGCCAGTACAAGGCAAAAAAAGAAGAGGCTTATATATTAGAAAATGAAATGAAAGTGTTCGTATTCATAGATGTCATAGTTGCTTATGTACAAAATTCTGAAGGGTCTACAAAAAGTTCCCTAGAATTAATAAGTGGATTTAGCAGCAATGCAGGATGCATTCAATATACAAAATCAGTTGTATTTCCATAAATTGGCAAAGAATAATTTACATTCAAAATTTTAAAGAGCAATAATAACATTTATAATAATACAAAAATTGAAAATTTTATTTATAGATCCACAAATGTATTTTTTTTTACTTTTTTTCCTCTGTCTCTCTGGAGAACATAAAGCCCCATGTTTTATTAACTATATTTCCATAGTTTACTTGGTGTATATCTTCTTTAGTATTATGTATAAATGACCCTATAAGTTGTTAGTAATGAAAATACAAACGTACACATCAGGTTTTGTTTTGTTTTGGAGGAGGTTGTTTGTTTGTCTTTTCTTTTCTTTTTTTTTTTTTTTTTTTTTTTTTTTTTTGGCTTTTTAGGGCCATGCCTCCTGCAGCATATGGAAGTTCTCAGGCCCGGGGTCGAATCAAAGCTGCATCTGCTGACCTACACTACAGTCACAGCAATGCTCAATGCTGAATCCTAGCTGCATCTGTGATCTACACTGCATCTAGAGGCAATGCCAGATCCTCAACCCACTGAGCGAGGTCAGGGATCAAATCCTTATCCTCATGGATACTAGTCAGGCTCTTAATCTGCTGAGCCACATGGGAATTCTGTCAGTTTGTTTTAAGAGAGCTGAAGTTGATTTTATAACACTTTTATATGGTGACAACTGCGAACTACTAACTAGATAGAGAAGGCAATGTTAAAGGAACTCGATAGATTGCAAGTCAGTTTTTCTTGCTCTCTTTGCAAATGTAAGTTCATATTTATTTTTATCTGCCTTGTTTCTTTCCCATGGACAGGGTACAAATAGCATGAGAATTATTAGATGATGTTTGTAAAGCACAAATATTTAAGCTCTGTTGGGAGGGAAGGAAAGAATCTAAATAGGCAGAGTTCAGTTCTTGTGAGCGACTCTTCAATATGACCAATATCAGCTGTCACTCTTTTATAGTCTTTCTCTTCTCATATATTTCTTCTCAATGTTTTCAAGTAAAAAACTGTTCTTTTCTCTGTGGAAGTCTTCAGGTTAGACTTCCATCAAAAACAATGAAAAGGCTGATATCTTTAGCTAGAAGAAGACATAAAGGAAAAATGTTAGCAACAGACCAAAAAAGTGCCTTTTCTGTATCTGGTAAAAAACAAAAGAATGCAGATAAAGATATATAAATATCCAAGAATAATTATCCAACAAGCTCCTGTGCATATATATAAGCATATTTTGCTGATATTTAGCATTAAGGAATTTCAAGGCGAGAGAGTAAAGTGTATAAATTTCCCAAATGGAAATAGGATAATAAAAGAAATGCATTTAGCATAAAATGCTGCTTTAAACACTTGACTTAAACCTTGAGAGTACTTGACTTCACAGGAAAATAGTTCCAGATAATAGATAGGGAAATCAATAATGAAGCAAAGGGAACAGATAAGACAGAAAAAGCAACAGAGTCAGAATTGTGTAGAATAAATATAATAAGCAAAAAGAGAGAGAGAGACTTGAATGAAGAAAAATTTTAAAAAAAGAAGAGAAATTCAAAATAAAGGGACAAGGAGCATTTTAAAATGAAGACAAAAGTAATCAACCTACATGAACAATAACTTCACCAAATAATATATTAACAAAACCATGGCATGTCTTTGGAAAAATGTTCCTTTTTATTGTCACATAGCACTTTATTCAGGAAAGAACTATTGTAATTTATAATGATCTTAAACATATCTATAAATAAAAAATTTAAAAATGCTGAAAAAGAAGAGCATATATGAACGACAAATCTAAACTCTAATACTGCATTGTTAGTATCAAAGTAAAAAATAAATTCATGACTAAATGAATGCAAATGAACTCGATCTCTTGATCATGATCACTAAACAAACACTGGGAACAATGGCAGAAAGCATTTTTTTTTCTTTGCTTCCTCTTTTTATTTCTCAAAATGGGGTACAGATTCATCTGCTTAATCTGGGGCTTGGAGATATTCATTAAGGCTACTTTTCTCCTGCCTTGCTCCTTCTTTTTCCCCTGCTGTTTTAGAAGATGGATGGTGTAGACGTTCATATTTTGTCACATCTGAAGGTTATTTAATTTGGAAGATTTTTTTTAAGAAACATAACACAAGGATAGTAATAAAATATTAGAAATACTTGTACTTTTTAGAATAAGGAAAAGGAGAACTGCGAGACTTTAATAGCTGATAAATTGTCCAATAAATCAAGTTAATTGTATTTATTAATCCCTGACATGCCTTTATCATATACCCCCATACATATATAAAGTTGGGATGCAAATTCCTTAAATACATCCTATAATAATGATTTTTATAAAGAAATAATAGAAACTTGCTCCAGTCTCTCCTTGGCTTGTGAATCATGGTTCATATTTTATTTTTAATAGTTTAAAATTTTTCTTGCTATATAACTACACTGCATTGATGACATAGCTTTTAAGCCTATTGGCAAGTATGAGAAAAAATTCAATAATTTTTTCAATAGGCACTATCTTAGACATCCTGATATTTTGTAGTAGTACTCTTCTAGGTTTGTGCCCTCAAAACAAAAATTTTTGATGAATTATATGATTCCGATATTAGCCTAGGTGCTCTGAGAAGCAGATGCTAAGGTAATATGAATGTGCAAGAAATTTATTATGGAAATGCCTGTGAGAAATAATAAAGAGGCAGTCAGTATCAAACAGTGATGCAAGTCTGATACACAGTAATGGAGAGAAAGAGAGCAGAAAGGAGGGTGGGATAGAATCCACTTAGACTGCATTGTAGTTCTAAGGAAAGTTCCACAAGGCTGCTAGGGAGTCATCCAGCCAGAGTTGCTTGTCAGAGAAGTTCTGGGTCTCCAAGAATGTACTCGCCTTAACACCGCACCTCTACTCACTCATTGGCTGGGACCAGCCTCGGGGGAAATGAGGCCTCTGTTAAAATCCTGGGATTAGAACCGCAGTTAATCTAGCCCTTGAGCATGTTAAATGTCTAACTAAATTCTCTTTTACATTTAATTTTTAGAGGGAATAAAATATAAGATCTTAGGTTGCTCCGAAAAGTGCAAAGAATCATTAGACCATTGCCACTGGAAAAATAACCCATCTCCATTATCCAGCCCCTGATTTAAGGAAAGGTACAGAATACAATGCAATACTGAGAGGAATGTTGGAAGAACAAAAGGACAAGTAAAACAGCTAATGTGATTAGTAAGGGAAGAAGTAAACATGCGGTGGGTTGAAATTTCCTTTGTGTGTACCTGTGTGTTTTGGTACCGTGGCATCTATAAGTTGTTCTAAAGCCCCTGTAATAGCAACATAGTAGTTTTAATTGTATACATTTAAATTTTTACTTTGAAATATTAGGATTTGAATACTGTGGTAATTTCCCAAAACTTTCCCCAGTGAGTGTTTTTATTACCTGGGATATTTGGACCTCATCTTTAATACATTCTACATAAATGAAAAAGTGGAAGAAAGAGGAAAACTATGGTAAGAGGACAAAGACCAAAAGAATAGGGAACAAATGTGAAACAAAACAAATTGTTTTTAATAAAGTTATTTTATGACTATATACGTTTAAATAATTAGAAAGCAAAAGACATCAAAAATGGGTCAAGAGAAATTATACGGAACAAAGTTTGAAAAATTAATAGTACTGCGTCAGAATAGAATTTAACAATAATCTAAACCAAATTTTCTGTTCCTACAGCAGTGTCCACTATGACTTCTCTTCCAAAGAGCTCTTCCTGAGCTCAGAATAACTTTGTTAATACAGGGATTACCAGTCTTTACAGTACTTTGCTTTGGGAGAATGTGGAGTAAACTCTCGATATTAACCTTTGAGGTGATATAAAATCATCTTCCTGTGAAAGTCTAAATAAAGTTTCTCCTAGAGACAGAGGAATAAGGTAGCTGACCCCTGAGACCTCTTCTAACCCCTGAATGTAAGTAATAAGGGAAGAAAAGATCAGAGAATTGTGAGTGAAAATCAGGAACTTCACTTCTATACAATGCCTTCATGGACAAAGTTTAAGAAATGAGAAATACGGTGTAGATATTAAAGGAAATATCTATCAAATGAGGCACCTTTTTAAAATACGTAAAACATGTATAAAACAAATATAGGGCTCTCCATTTTTATTCAACTTCACTAGAAAAAAATGCCGGACATCTCTGTCAATCTTGGTTTCTTATAATTGTCCATCCAAACATATGCAAATCATTATGTTGGTTATTAGTAATTCACATTAAGATAGCTTCCTGTCTTAAATATTATATTACATTTAATAGCTAAAGCACATTAAATTTCAAAATATGTATGGACATTTGTTTATATAACCTAAGGCTTCTGTTTCCAGGAGGTAGTCTTATTTCAAAACCAAAAAGGCTGAATAAGATTGAAAAACTCCACTGTATCCACTTTTTTATTTCTTCATTTATATTACTGCAAGGGTAATATCTGAGAGAATCTTTAATATCCTCAAAACTGTAGTAGAAGACAATTTGAGACAAAGGATAAATAGAAGAATGATATACTATGTCATCCAGCTCAGCAAATGCATTGTTGATAGATTAACAGGCCCACTGAATACATTAAACAATTAAAACACAAAAGTATCAAAATATAGGATTTCCAGTCTATGTGGTATTTTTTATAACTACGGAACACTACAAGAACTTTGATTTCCATTCTGGTTGAGTTTCATTTATTGGGACATGCAATTGTTTCAGGCTCTCCCAAAGCAAATACATGCCTTAATCTAATTATAACAATAAAAATTTAAGAGAATTTACATTGGACTTTTCAATAAAAAATTACGGTGATAGACAGATTGAGTCAGTTGAAAGACAGCAACAGAGTGATAGGTGATGGATATGTAAATAGATACGTATATATTTGCATAAATACATACACACATACATACATAGAAGTTGTAAGTAGTTTCTGGATTAATTTAAATAGTTAATACCAGCCAATTTCAATTCTACCTCTTCCATTCAATTATATAAGCCATTTGTTTATGCCAGATACTTAAAAGTGGAAACAAAACCCAGTCATGAGACATGAAATGGGACTTAAAGTTGGGTCTCAAAACATCAAACAAACAAAATTGCATGGCATCTCCCCATACAGTGCACTGTCATCAGCAGTCTTCATAGTTCCTCCCAGCTCCAGTCCATCACACACATGTGCACACACATACAAGCACACACACACACACACAACCTCCGTCTCCTTCAGTATCATTCCCCTAAGCTATTCATTAGGTGCAGGAGACTGTTTATTTTTTATTAGCTGAAATATTTTATCTTACCTGGGGATAAAAATTGGCACTGCCAGGAAATATAGTATTTGTCTTGAAAGTTAATTCTGTTCAGTTCTAACTCATTACTTTTGCATTGTAATTTTACAGCTCTACATATTTACTTTCTGATCAGTGAACCCTGGAGTGACATATGCTTTTTTTGTGATGTGGGTAGAAAAGAGGTGAAACAATATCCTGTAAAGAAAATGCTCAAAGCACAGACTAAAATTAGCTTTGCCTTTTAGGAGCTGAACCAAGGTTATACAACCTTGGCAACCTTAATATGTATCTTCTACAATGGAGAATTAATCAATTCTATCATTTTGATAAAGAAAATTTTGGAGGATAACATGTTGAGCAAAGACCAGAATATTCAGCTTAAAAGGAAGAAATGTCCACAAAATAAAACAAATTGTTCCATATGATTTCACACCAAACATACAACTGTTCCAACAGATGCAAGACTACTTAGAAAGTCTTTCAAACAGAAAGCTCTGAAATGTGTATCTTGGTTTCACTTAACCATTGACTTTATAGGAAAAAAAATCAAAGAAAGGAGGGAAAGAGAAAGAGAAGAAGGAAAGAAGGAGGGAGAGAGGGAGGAAAAAAGAGAAAGAAAAATCAGAAAGAAAGAAAGTAATGAAAGTTAAATTAATACTACCTTAATATCTAAAGCAAAACATTTTCAATTCTCAAATCCTTTAATTGAAAGTAAATGTTTATTTGGTATGCATACCTGGTTGAGAGTAGCTGTTCTTTCTATTTTAATATCTTCAGAATATACTCTAATAATTCCTTAATAATTAAGGAATGGAAATAGTGTGGATGTAGTGACATATCATTGGTAGAGTAACTAAATTCTCTGAGAAAGTGAAATAGGTATATCCAAATACGTATTGTTTGTGAAGAATGTAGAACCTAGATATACGTGTGAAGAATGTAGAAAGTTTAAAAATAGCATGACTAACTTAAATTACCACTGAACCTATAGAGTCATATCCGGAATTAAATCTGATTGAGCCTAGACTTGAGAAAAGTAACTGGGACATAATAAGTATTCAATAAATGCTAGCAGTTTTTGATAGTATTGCTTCAGGTTTGAAATCTTGATTTTTTTTCTCCTATTCAATCTATCTTGAAATAAAACTACTTTATGGAATAAATCTAAACCTAATATTTAAACCTAGTAGGATTTGAACCAAAAAATGTCATTTATATATCATTCATTTATTTACTTATTCTTCCCTTTGTTAACTTCTTTCTTTCGAATTGACATTGATCTCTTACTTCACAAAAGGCCTTTTTTCAGATTATGAGGATAAAAATAAATATGAATTTCCAGATTGACATAAAATAATTTACAGTTAGAACATGGAAATATACCAAGAGCAGCACAAAGACATTGTTTTAGAACATGAGGCACTTCATTAGCAATGCCTTATTTGATCAAGTTTTCATCACAATAATAAAAAATGTTTTCTTTTTATAATGAGGAAAGCTTTATCTTCAAATCCCTCATTTTTCTCTGTTTTGCAAGCACATATTCATATAACCGAAACAGATGAAAAAATAAAATATCTTATTAGGTAGCGTCTTAAGTTAGGTTCTCTACATGATCATGTTAATTGTTTCCACTTGGATAAACAATCCCTAGGGCTGTTTCTTTTTCTTCCAGCGCTTTGTGAAACTAATTCCAAATAAAGCAGCCTTTCAAATAAATGAGCAGAAAGTAGGTTTGGCTTGGCAAGAGGCAGAAGCAAAATAGAAATAAGAATGTAGCTGTAAACAATTATTCATTAATTATTAACTTTCTGGTCCTGGACAGTTTCTAATAGTAGTTTTCTCTCAATTACCTGGTTATTCTCATACTTAAACCTATATTATGTACTAGAGTAGTTGCTTTATTATGAACTACATGTATGACAGTGGTCTTTGTTTAATACGTGATAATTGAACTTCATGTATTAATCATTCCATATACAATTATACCACAGGATCAATAGAATTTAATGAACTCTATCCAGTCAGTGAAATAGCTATAAATTATTCATGTCTGAAAATGAACTGTATTAAGGTAATCAAGCCATTAGGATCATTTTCTAAAATAAATTATGAGACAAAGACAGTATATGTTTTAAAAAATGCACGATCTCTGCAATAAGATCTGGCACTCATATGTAAGAACATTTGATATCAGAAAATTTTCAAATATGTTTGAGCTTTAATTCAAATCTGTCACAAAACATTACTTTTATTAAATATTTAATGAAACCTGTTGAGTATTTCTAACTCGATTTCACAATTTTTTAGAGTAATTTCATAGGACATACACATTAGCTTTCAAATTTTTACCCTACTTGATTTTAAAAAACATCTGGAAAATACTAACTTTTGGTGAAAGAATGACTTTTACCTAATTACATTAATTCAAATAATAATGTCATGTTATATCCATCAATGTTATATATCTTGTTTTCCACTTACCTGTGTGACAAATCCTCTAGATTTGTCTTTAGATCTATTATTCTTTAAAATTTTTTTGGCTGAGGCATGCGGAAGTTCAGGTCCAGGAATTGAACCACAGCCAAAGCAGCCACCCAACCCACTCACTGCAGTGACAACACCATATCCTTAACCTACTGTGCCACAAGAGAGCTCCCTAAATCTATTAGTATTAGTTATATTTTAACTAACCATTTTTCAATTAGGTCTGTACTACGTAACTCTTCTATTTAACCTGTCCATTACATTTTTATTTTTTAGATGACATTTTTAAATAAATATTTTTTAGAATAATTTCAATTTAAAAAAGTTATGGAAATACTACAGAGTTTCCTTATATTCCTTTATTTTAACGTCATAAAATAGTATGGTGCATTTGTTACACTGTAAAGAAAATTGATAAATTTTTAACAAAAATTCAGAATTCATTCAGATTTTCTTAGTTTTTACCTAAGGTAACTTTTTTGCTCTAGGATTCTATTCAGGATATCACATTACATTTAGCTGTCGTGTCTCCTGAAGCATGTCTTGGCTGTAATGGTCTGTTCATTGAATTTTAGATTTTAGTAAGTATACACATTATGTTTAAAACTTCACCTGATTTTTTTTAAATATTCCTACTCTATGTGTGCTTTATTAACAGATGACCTGTAAATTCCAATCCAGATTTAAAATTTAGTAAGATATTAAGTATGCAGATTGGATAGTCACAAGATTATAGTTTTACTAATATGAAAAATGCTAATTTCAGATATTACCATTTCATCAATCACATTTTCATTAAATTGCAAAATTAATTGCATCACATTCTGTTCATGTAAATGTGTGAATTTCACACTGATTCTATGCAATATTCAGAACACTGGAATCTGAATATTATCATATCATGCATTTTTATTTCATGAGTTAGACTACCTATTTCAGGAGAATATAGAATCTAAAAACTGTTTAAATAATCATATTATATATTGACTCTTCAGAAAAGCAGTGATTTTAGGTACAGTCATTTTCAAAGATTTGATCTCATTATTTGTAATAAAACAGTAATTTTGAAAACCAATTTTGAATCAGTAATGATTTTTATTTCTACAGAAAAATCTAAAAATGTATTACTAAGTAGCCTTTATTATTGTTTTTTGTTTTAAAAATAAATATAAATATGTTTTCTAAGCCCTAACAGTGTATATTATTGTTCTTTATTATAATGAATTTAACTTCATAACTAATTTATACCTTCTCATTACAAAGTTTGTTTGAAGACATTTTATGACCTACTTTCTTTCCTCTGAAAAAAAAAATAACCACTACCGTCATTATTAGAAAAAGTGAAATGTGTGATTGCAGATAACTGGTCATGATTTAAGATCATGACCACAGTTTAAGAAATGATGTGCAAAAACAGTGCTATTCTTCCCCAATTATGATCTTGTATTTCTTTATAAAATTAAAGTAAATCCATTGTTAGTAAATCCATTCCAATTCTGAGAAAAATCACCAAAAACATCCATGGGACTAGGTCAAGCTAGATGTTTAGACTGACTGGAAGAGAGACTATGTTTCCACAAAAGAAAAACAAAGTATAATCTTGAATTAAAGTTATTAAAGAACAGCTGAGGGAGTTCCCATCATGGCTCAGCAGAAATGAATCTGACTAGTATCCAGGAGGACACGGGTTTGATCCCTGGTCTCGTTCAGTGGGTTAAAGATCCAGCATTGCCATAAGCTGTAGCGTAAGTCACAGACACAGCTCAGATCTGCATGGCTGTGGCTGTGGTGTAGGCCAGAGGCTATAGCTCAGATTTGACCCCTAGCCTGGAAAACTCCATATGCCATGACGTGGCCCTGAAAGACTGGGAAAAAAAAAAAAGAAAGAGCAATTTAAGTGTTTTGAAGACAAAAGATAAAAGGGTTTTTTTTTCCTCCTTTGTCTCAGTAAGCATCTTTTAAATCCCTTCCCCAATGGAAATTATTTCCCTTTCCTAAAATTTCTGTTGGACACATTTTAATTTTTGCTCTTGAGATTCATTTCATATTTTATATAGTTAACTCTTTTCTCCATATTTCATTTATTTTAGTCTTAAGTATTTCTTTACATAACTTCCCATATGATTTTCATATTGGTTTTTATTTCTGATTACTCACATGCTCATTAAATAATCTTTATATACTCTCAAATATGTTTGTAGAACTGTAAACTCTGATTATATAATGTACATAAATAGAAAAATCTAACTCCTCATGAATTTAAAATCAGGTTGATTACCATTTAAAATAAAGTTTATTTTTTATTACTAATTTATTGGCTGGCAAAATGCATAAATGAATTAGATATGAGAAACATATACTCTTCTTCCTTAACTGATCATTTATTTTATCACTTAGAGTTGTCTCGACATTATCAAAGAATCTCAGAACATGACATTTTGGTACATTTCATGGATCATGAAGTGCTTTCAGCATCACGTGGCCATTTTGGCAAACAATGCAGGATATATTTCATCACCCACAGATAATAAAACCCCACTCTAAATCCAAAGCCAATATCAATCAGTCTAATTTCTTTACAACAGTGGCCTCTGATTGTGTTTTATCATGTTCTGTACAATTTGAGAAGGAAACGGCTGGTCTGGACACTGCAGTGCCACCAACTGTTCCAAATCTGCTTTTATCACTTACGTGAATAGAACCAGTATTCTCAAGTGTTCTAGCCTTTGGGGGTGAATCTTGAACTAAATATTCATATAAACCAGGCTCCTGTGACTCATACTTGGAGCTCTCTCATCACTGGCCCTCTCTTATACTATGTTGGGTATCAGTCTCTTAATTCTTTTCTTCTCTTAGATTGCGGCCTTCAATCACCAAACTTATCTCAATGGCATGCAGAAGCAGAATGGACTAAAGTTCCTACATATTTTATTTCTTCAATAGATTGTTTTGTATTCTTTATCTCTTACATGTAAACTACCTGGACTCTTTCTTTCTTATCTCAATGCCTAATACACATTGTTCTAGAAGAAGCATAATTATGCATTTAAAGTAAAAATCTGGCAATCAGTGACAGTATAGATATAGATGCAATTAGTGGCATTTTTTAAAATATCAGTACTTTTAAAAACAAATTTAGTTGTAATATCTGATCATATCCCTCACATTGGTCTCTCAGAGATAGTGGTTTCCACACCAGGATCAGCAAAAACACACATGAATGATGCTCTTCCTGACATCCCAAAGGTAAAACATGCAAATCTATACATGGGATCAATTTCCTCATCCTCCTATGTGTAATAATAGCTCCTTTTTGATATCTTTCACATCACATCTAAGATGTTCAATATTGGGAACACTGTTCTTTAGGGATCCCCTGAGTTATGGAAACTCTTCAGAAATTCTTAAGTGATCAAAATGAGAACGGCTTTCTCTGACCCCCCTGATTAAAGTTACATCTAAGGGAAAGTGACCCGTTGCTTAAATTACCACAAATCCCTTTCATTTAAGTGTCTGAATCCAAAGTCAAATCTCAAACTGCTTGCACATGTGTATTTCTCCTTTCTTCTGTGGAGAACATTCCCTTCCATTTGCTTATTCATGGATACCCCAGTAGCGTTCTGAGTATGGGGTTTTGAAATTTCACCAGTTACGATGCAAACTGAGTTTGGGAACTTGCCAAAACTCTTCAGAAGCAGATCTTCCAGTCCCCTCTACCCTCTCATTTTCAGGCGAGAGGGTGCTCATGCAAACTTATCCTAGTCATGGGGACATGCATCATCCAGTCACCACCTTTTTTCTCAGTCCAGCCTAGGTCTTGAACTTATTAAGTTGGGCTTCTCGTCAGACCAAGAAAATTGGCCATATATCATCATATTTGTGTCACTAAGTATCAGAGATTTGCTGACAATTACCTTCTATTTGCAACTGAAGAGTATCCCTTCTTAGAACGGCAGCTTCTTCAAAGTCTAGAATCTTTGGGACACTGCTGCAAGTCGTTGTTCAAAGCAATATATACACATACATACACAATACATGCACACACGTATGTCCATTCGTATTTGCTTTTTAAAAAAACTTAAATTGCACCTGTTGGTTTTGCCTTTGCAATGTTATTCTTCTTAATACAAGGTCTGAAATTTGGGAGTTCCCATTGTGGCTCAGCAGTAAACAAAACTAACTAGCATCCATGAGGATACGGGTTCCATCCCCGGCCTTGCTCAGTGGGGTGGAGGATCCAGCATTGCCTTGAGCTGTGATGTAGGTCGCAGATGCGGTTTGGACCCCGCGTTGCTGTGGCTGTGGTGTAGGCCAGTGGCTTCGGATTCAATTCAACCCCTAGCCTGGGAACCTCCATATGCCACAGATGTGTCCCTAAAAAGACAAAAACAAAAGTCAGAAATTTTACCCAAAGACTTCTTCCATTCACCAAATTTCGATTTAAGCATCATTGTGCTATCAATCAGATACTAATCCACATGGAAATTTGAGGCCATGGATATCTTCTGTTATATCATAGTCTCATGTTATCAGGTAATTGTCAAAATTTCAGATATTTTTATCCATCCTTTACTCTCAGCTTCAGAAATATATTAGTCCTATAGCATCTCAATGATGCAACTAAAACACCACACAAAAGATACCTCTCCAACCCTTGGTTTTACACTTCTTTAGACTCTGCCTACTATTTGATAGAACATGAACTTCTTATGGCCTCCATCACTTCTCCCCTTGTCTATTACAGAGTATGGATGAAATTTCAGAGGATTTTCAATTCAAAAAGAGAAATATAATTTTAATAATTCAATGTTTTAAAATTTCAGAATAGACTCCAGTTCTTTCAGAATTTCAGTTCCAATAAATGCTTTCCAAAAGCATTAATCTATTTAGTCTTCCTTTGTATATCACTTTCCTCAAAATATAGAACTTTAAAACCTTTTTAAAAATACACATTTCAAGGCTTTATTTCTAATTTATTCAATCTTGAACAACTTGTTGCTTTCTAACAGCTACCGTATTGATATGAGTTTGGGATCTTAAAGTAACAAAAACTAGTTCTATGATGATCAAGAAAGAAAATAATTTATTGTAAGTATATAGATATTTAAACGTAATGCAATTCAAGGGTATGGTGAAGCCACAAATGACACTATAATAGTGATAGAAAAAAAATTCATAAAAGAATTATTTATTCTCTATTTCTTACTTACACTTCTTTCTGTATCTGTTCCACATTTTTCCTTTCATGCTGTAAATTGATCTCTCCAATTCCAAAACAAATGTTGAAAAGTGATCATGAACATCTTATAAATATAAATCACGAAATTTCCACTGTGGCTCAGTGGTTAGTGAACCTGACTAGCATCCATGAGGATGTGGGTTTGATCCCTGGCCTTGCTCAGTGGGTTAAGGATCTGGCATTGCTGTGAGCTGTAGTGTAGGTCGCAGTTGTGGCTCAGATCCTGCGTTGCTGTGGCTGTGGCATAGGCTGAAGGCTACAGCTCCAATCGGACCCCTAGTCTAGGAACCTACATATGCCATGGGTGTGGCCTTAAAAAGACAAAAAGACCAAAAATAAATAAACAAATAAATCTGTTCCATTCAAGAAACCATCTAACTTGATGCTAAACTCTCACATTCTAAAATACAAATTCCAAGTATAGAACCCTAATTGGCACAGCCTGCAGAGGCTTCTCCCAGCAACTGGTAGGCCTAACTGAAAGCTAACTCACCTTATCCTACCTAGGCTTCTAAGACTTATTACTATAGAGTATACATCTGCAAACACGGAAAAAGACACAGAAAATGTGGACATCAGAAAGATCAGATAGACCAACCAATAGTTATGTACTGAAGCTATAACTAAGTACCTTCAATATCTGAATAGCTTCAATAACTTTATTTCTTATTTTGGGTTATTTTTCAGAGACCTAGCCCAGATTAAGTTTGGTAGATCTTTATTCTGTCCTATCACTCATCTATAGCTTGCCTGCCATGATTGGCATGGATTCTTGGTGCAATGGGAAGCACAACAGTTAAATGGATATTTCATCAGAATTGAGATCCTCAGAAAACACCCCCATGTAAGTAAATACCTGAGTTTCTTTCCTTTAAAATTCAAACAAAATTTATAAAGCCTATACTCCAAAATACTTGGCAATCCAGATATTTTCTTACCATACAACCATGAGTTTAGAAAAAATGTTTTTAGAAAGAAGGCAAATAATATAAAAATTATAAAAACAATTTTTCCAGTATAGGAAAAATAGACTAGGAAGAATATAATTCTAAAGTCAACTTTTTCTTGATCAAAAGAGTTTATGTATAGGTTTATATGAGATTATGGGCTCTGGAGCTGGACTTTCTAAGTTCAAATTCTGATCCAACACCTATTAGTAGTGTGAATTTAAGGGACTGACAAAATTTGTGTCTCAGTTTTTTTCAACTAGGACAATGATATCTGTCCTATAGGATCGTTGTGAGCATTGAAGTAGTTAGCAGAAGAGATGTAAATAATGTCCAGAATATGAAAAACATTCAATAAATATTTGTAATTCCATCATACCACTGTGATGAATCAACACATATAACCACCACTGATTATTTGCTTAAGGTCCATTTCTTTATATGTCCTTCTGCCAATTTGAAATAATTCACAAAACTAAATATAGTTTGTCTTCTCTCCCAAGCAAACTGTTTTCTTCAACAGTGCCAGCACTGTGTTTGTTTCAAACATTTCAAACATCAGAATAATACTGTCATATTTGTCTCTTCCTTTTTCCTTGATCATCAAGTCTCATGAATTCACTGATGATCACAGTGATCTTACGTGATACATGACATATTTCAGGGAATCAGAAAATGTTTGAGAAAAAATAAAAACTGTAGACCTAATTGTATCTTAAGGCCAGTTTCCTTATGTGCATCTTTAAAACATCCCCAAATAAATTACTGACATAAGGAGCAAGTTGGCTCCATTTTTAATCACTATGTAAAATACAAAGATATTTTTAGAAATTCAATAGTCAGCATTAATCCAAGAACTGAGGGAGAGAAAACAAAAGATTAATAACTTCTCTGTCCATCGTTTTCTCTGGGAACTGCTTGGTCTTCCACACAGATGACAAAGGAGTGGTCACTATACAGCGTTCTGTGGTGATTACTTTACAGAGTCTAATGAATAACAGATGGACAGGGCAGTGAGAGTTCTGTAATGAGGGTATTCAGGTGACCCGCAGTCAAGCATAGCCACGAGCACTCACAGGAACTGAGTGCCACAGGAAAGATTTGTCAGAACAGACAGGACATTTTTGTTTTCTTTACAACCTCATTAAGTAATTATAAACCTCCACTGTTTCTAAGAATATTTTTTGTAGAATATTTTAAAAAGAAAGTCTATCACATTTCTTAACCAAACTTTGAGAAACAAGGACCTAATTAAAATAAAGAGGCATTTATTCGAGTTTTGCTGGAACCTCAGCCCAGAAGACACAGATTCAAGAAGCACTTGAACTGTGTTCCACCCAACTATGTATTGGGGGAGGCTTATGTAAAGGCAAAAAAGAAAAAAGTTACAGTTAGTTCCATGAGCTGTGTATCAGGGATTATAATTAGCGCTGGCAAGAAGAGTGCTTGTTAAATCAGAACTGGCGGGGGTCCGAAATGGTTGAATAGTTACAAAGGTAATAACCTTGAGAGACAAGGTTGCAGTGAGTAGCTGTTTTAAGACACTGATGGTGGCCTTGGGTTATGTATGGTTCATGGAAAGTTCAAGTTCTTCTCAATGTAGGCGTGCTTGAGACCAGGTTCTCAAAGGCTGCCCCAACTCCATTTTTTGTATGTTTGAACAATAATTACTCCATTATAATTTCAATTTGTCATCTCTTTCAGCTCAAAATATATATCATGGATAAGTATGTATTTAGTAAATATATATGCAAACTTAAGGAAAATAAAATTAATTAGACTGGAATTATGTATCTATTATTTTGTAGAGATATTACTCGATAATTATAATGAGCTTAACTACCACAAAAATTAAATAATTGACCTACATAATTTTATAAGTGATACTAGGAGAATCACAAAGCCTTGTAAGGGTAAGAAAGATAAATATTCTCAGTCTTTCAGAATGTTTTTCTGTGACCAGTGACTGGCTGAGAGAGAAGATGACAACTAGAGGACATTTTATTACAGGAAACTAAAGACCAAACATTATGTGTTTCATACATATAAATGGAAAAAAAATTTTAAAGGCATGATTCCCTTGATTGTTTCACTAATCAAGTTAACAGGTCTGTAAATAGTCCTAGACCAAATGTATTCGTAATTCCTGAGCTACACAAATTTTCACTGAGGCTCACTGAGAAATTTAAGGAAAATTGGAAAGAAAATGCTTTTTTAATATTTAAATAAATTGTAATGAAAATGTTAAAGAGGAGCATTTTCATGTGATGTACAGCAACTTATATGTGACCTTAGGGAAATAACTTTATAGGTATATAAACCTAAGCTCAGAGATGGTAGATGGTAGCCATTTACAGTACCATCAAGGATACATAAGCAAAGTTAAACTTTCAGCTGATTCTAAAATATATGATACTTTATATAGGAAAATTATCTGAAATATAACCATTACACTCTAAGGAAGAAAAATGCATCCAAATAGACAAGAAATTAGATATAAGTTTAAAATATATTTGGTGGCAAAAATGAAATGTTTCAAGAAGCCTATCAAGTTTCATAGTAAGGATTTGTTCCTTTAATTAAAATAGTCACACAAGGAAATAGACTAAGCACACTCCTGATATTTTATCTATATTTTCGAAAGGGATTTCTTTCTTTAAAGGAAACAAAGAACCAAACAAATATAGTCATCTTCAGATGCTTCAAATCAGTTGCTTTGTATCTTTTTACAACTTCAATAATACAAGTTTAGAAAAGAGTCCGCACATTTAAATTCCTTCTCAACTGCACCGTGCAGGAGTTAATGTGCCCCAGTAAAGCAATCATCAATTTTACTCCTCCTTCTGTTTATGTACTATAGGCAATGTAGAGAAAATATAAATATTGAGATGCATTTCTCATGGGCTAAAACTGAAATCAACATGTTAGAGTCTTACTTCAACAAAGGATTTGCCAACATTTTTACAAAGTTGAAAAGTTCAAAGCATTCATACGAATACTAGAAATAATTTATTTATGCTTATGCCATAGTGAAAAGACATAATAATAACTTCTATAAATAATTTCATTTGTCTTAGACATAGATCACCGCATTATCCAGCTAAATAGAAGTACATATATTCTCATAGCATAGATATTTTTGTGTATATACGATTGTGACAAAAGTAAACTATGACACAGATGCCAGTAAAACAACAGGCTCATCAGAAAGTTTAACAAGAGAGCTGTAATTCATTCAGCATAGATTTTGCCATTTCAAATTTTTAGTTCTCTTTTCTGAAACTAATACTTGAAAGTAAAAACCCAGTTTTAATTTAATATCAACATAAACCTGATGCTTCCAATACATTTTATAAGGAGAAATGGTTGAGAAAAACAGTTAGAAACCTTGCTTTCTGATGAAAAGAACAATTTAATAATGAGGTATTTGTTCAGATTCTGTGTTGCTGTGGCTGTGGTGTAGGCTGGCAGCCAGCCACAGCTCCAATTTGACCCCTAACCTAGGAACTTCCATATGCTGCAGATGTGACTCTAAAAAGCAAATAATAATAATAATAATAATAATAATAATAATAATAATAATAATAACGTATTTATTAACCATACAAGTATCTAATTGCCTAGTAGGAGGAAGAGAAAGATAATTTAATGAAAATAATACATCATGAAATAGATATACCATCTTGGTGTATTTTTGCCTTGATAACAACATTTATTTTTGCATCAGAATATACTCAATATGACTTATGACAGTGTTATATAAACAAACCTTTAGCTTTTCTCAATTCAACTTTGATTAAATTAAATTTAGACGAGAAGCTATAAGCTTCAGTAGCAAGAAACTTTAGAACCCAAGAGTGTACTCCTGAATTCAAAGCTCTAAATTAAAGTCATACTTGTTTAGATAGGAGAGAAAAAAGATTAGCAAATATTTAAATACTAGTCATCATTATATGTGAATCTCAACTTTCTCTGTTCCTTATCATCATAAAACAGTGTTTTTGTTTTTCTGTTTGCTAAGTCTATTCCTATGATATTGAAAGATAACTTATAATAATTCCAAAATCTATTGTCTCACGCCTCTGAGATAATACATGTTATTTTAATAAGAATGTTTTATGGAAAACGTGTGCTAGGAACATGCCACAATTAGGTATGTTTGTGATGGATGGTTAAGTTCATTAACGACCTCACTGTGATTAGCTGTTACGTGTTCAGGAATATTCATGGATTAGAACACCTACTGTGTGCCAAGTACTCTTTTAGGCTCTGTTGATACCGTAGATACAAAATATAAAGCGTGGAGCTGACATTCTAGTAATAAAACCAAAATCAATATAAATGTATAATACACGAATGGTGAAAATGATATGCAGAAAAATTAATCAGTGCAAGGGAGAGAAAATGAGAGGGACAGGATATCTTATAAAGGATGGTCAAAGGATGGCATCTCAGAAAGGGCAATGTTTTAACAGAAATTTGTGAAAGGCAGAAGAGGGCATTGCAAGTGAAGAAAAAACAGGTGCAAAGACCTAGCCAAGAAAGGTGCTTGATGTATTCAAAGAGCAGACAAGAGGGGAGAGAGACAGGACCAGTGAGAGCTGGTTGGACTTTGCTGACAACAGTGGAAGTGAGAATGATCACTAGGTTATGGAATACCCAGACTCATGGAGAAAACGCAGCATCCCAAACCACACGGAGTAACTCAGGGCCAACTCTCCCATAACAGCTTACAATTATGTCTTCATATAGAAACGGATATGGGCCAAATCATAAGAAACATTTTCAAAATTATATCATTTTGAGTACTTACAAGTTCTTAAAGGAAAATGTGTGTAAAGCTACCTCCCACTTTTCTATTTTTTTTTTTACGCTTACGCACAGCTCAGTCAGTTAAGTTCAACTCAGAATTCTGTCCTTAAATCTGCAAGTGTATGTTCAAATATCTACTAGGTCTCTTATGCACTTGGCATTGATTTAGTCCTCAAGTCTGTTTCTTCCCTGGACTGTTGTATCGCTGGGACTGGCAGGATCATTCACCTAGTTGATCAGGCCCCACATTTAGAAATATTGTTGGCTCATCTTTCTCACATACTCAACATCTCATCTAATACAGCAGCATGTAATCGTAATTACCTGTCTCAAGTCGATCTGGTTCTCACCACTTTACTGCCAATGTTCTGTGAATCCTGACTTATATCAGGTTTCACCTCCATGGCAGCAGGAAGTGTTGTCCCTGCTTCTGCCTCTTTTTCCAACCCTCCCCCAACTCCAGCCCAAACCCACACCTACCAGTCTGTTCTCCAAGTTAGATTATTTAACCCCTGCTTAAAATCGTTATGGCTTCTCTTCACACTGGGAATGTTAAAATTTCCAGTTGTAGCCTATAAGAGCCTATAGCACAAGGCCTAACCTTGCTCATCTCTGACCTCAAATTCTATTTTGTCTCTCACCCTGTCTCAGCAACGCCAGCCTCCTTTCTGTCGCTTTAACATGGCCAGCGTGCTCATGTATTGGTGAGGAAGCCTCCTCCAGTAGATGTTATAGTGCTTTCAACCCTCCACATTCAAGCCTCTGCTTAAGAGCTGTCTGTAAGAGAAGCCTTCCTGCAATAGCCACCTGTCATCTCCTTTCCCTTCCTCCAGATGAATTTTTCCCCATGGGGTTGTCGTTGTCTGCTGTCACATTGCTTTATTTATCTGTTTGTTTATTGCTGCTCTTTTCTCCTCCAAGAAGACAAGGACATTGCCTTGTCTCCTGTTAATTACTGAGAGATGATGGCTTAGGTGTCGTGGGTTGAACTGTGTTCTCTAAAAATTCATAAGTTGAAATCCTCACCCCTGTACCTCAGAATGTGATCTCGTTTGGGAGCTGGGTTGTTGCAGATGTAATTAGTTAAGATGAGGTCACACAGTTGGCAACATTCCAGTGTGACTGGCGTCCTTATAAAAAGGAGAAATTTGGATACAGACAAACACACAAGGGAAAATGCCACGTGAAGATGAAGGCAGAAATTAGAATAATGTTTCTACAAGCCAAGGAATGCCAAACACTGCCAGCAAACCACCAGAAGTTAGGAAAGAGGCATAGAACAGTTTCTTACAGTCCTCAGGAAAAAAAAAATCTCCTGGCCACCTTGGTCTTCTAGACACCAGAACCGTGAGACCATAAATTTCTCCTGCTTAAGCCACTCCATTTGTGCAACTTGATTACAGCAGCAAACTAATACTAATAATAAAACTAATATAAAATAGTCACCTCAATTTTGAGTTTAAATCCATTATGATCCCTTTTCCATTGGCCCTCCATGGACATATTATAAGGGCAGACAAATGACAAGTGGAAGAAATTGTTATAAACACTTAATGAAGGCATTCCAATATGGAGGGAATTGATGCCTAAAATTTTCCAGAGGAAACTCGTAAATCATTCTGTGTGTGCCCTTTAAAGGAGGTTGTCTTTGCCCTCAGGGAAGTTCTCCCAGAGGAACACTGCTCTCCTTCACACTGAAGAATCTAGTTGTAATGGGAAGAACTGAAATATTTTTGTCTTTTGATAAGAGGAAGTTTATATTTTGGTGTTTTGGGGGGAGCAGTGGGATGTTCTAAAATATATGTTGTATTTTCAATTACATATAGTCAAAGTGAGAAACAAATAAGACCAATATTGTTTAAAGGCCAAAAGTAATGTAAGACAATTACCCTTTGGTTATGAATTTGGTGGGACATAAAAAAGAAAGTTAACTACCTTTTCCAGCATAAAATAAACTCATAACTATTTTGGAAAATCTAGAAAAGAATAGTATACAAAATTGTAAAGTATACTAAGAAATACAATCCCACTGCTCACAGGCAATGTGATAATAAGTGGATAAACATAACATTTAACAGTTGTATATCTATTTATGGCATATCTTACAATGCATCTTTTAAATGTATACAATTACTTTAAAAATATGCCTATGAGATTACACTATAATTATTCAAATTTTCAATAACATGGGTAAAGTTTAATATCAGTGCACTAAAACAATTGAAAATACATGTCAATTATTTTATATCTGACCTAGAATGGAGTTACTATTAGATAAACACACAAAGCAAAAGAAAACTGAGTAAATATTCAACCCTGAAAGTTAATATTTTTAAATTATTATTTTTACATAAAACAAGTATTTCGTTACTCTAGGACTGATTAAATCTTTGTTTCAGAACAATAAGAAACAAGGATAAATTACCTTGTTAAAAGATGGGAGTTTCTGCCTTGGTGCAGTGGGTTAAGAATCTGACTTTAGTGGCTCAGGTTGCGGGTTCAGGAGGGTTCAATTCCCAGGCTGGGGCAGTAGGTTAGAGGATCCAGCATTGTGGCTGCTGTGGCATACATGGCAGCTGTTGCTTAGATTCAGTCCTGACTCGGAAGCGCTCATGTGCCATGGGTGTGATCATAAACATATAAACAAACAAACAAACAGACAGACAAACAAACAAACAGTACCAGATTGGTGCAGCAGGTTAGGAATACTGAGCTGTGGCTGCAGTGGCTCAGGTCTCATCTGTGGAGTGGAGTCGGTTCGATCCCAGCCTGACACGGTAGGTTCAGGATCCACAGCTGTGGTGTAGGCTTCAGATGAGGCTCAGTTTAGATCTTTGGCCCAGGAACTTCTATAGGCCATGCAGATAAAAGAAAAAAAAAAAAGAATCGTATCACTGTAAAAAAACTCTTTCAGGACATCACTACAATATAAATGAAAAAAAATTAACAAATTTAGATAGAAGAAAAACACTAGCTTAGAAGCATAATACATTACGATGTAGCAAATAATTGTGATTGTTCCCTTATTTTGAAATATAAAAGATTATACATTTTGAATTGAGAATAATTTATATATTAGCAGCTAAGAAAGGTCATAGCTTAGAACCTTCCACTAAATCTCTGAAATATTACTTTCATCAGTTTTCTCATATTTATTAGAGTTAAATGCTTATTAATGATTTTTTCAATATTACATTAATGATTCTATTGCATGTTGTATCTACTGAATATAAGCCAGATATATTAGATATTCCTCAAAATTTAATCTAACTCAAATTTTTATTGAAGTCAAATTAAATATCTCAATGAAACACTAAACCAAATTGACATAGCAATAATTTCCTTATATGTGTAGATTTAAACAGTAGCAAGTTTTCTTAATGAAAAAACTCTTTCCATAAATTCTTAATTTTTAATTTTCTATATTATGTCTTTTTTATTTGTTATAGCCTCAGAGAGAAGCTCTGAAAATAACACACACACAAATACACACATACATACATTCAGAGCAGAGCACTTTGTATAATTAGCTTTAATTTAATGTTTTATTTCAAGAATGAAAAAAAAATGTTCGAAGCACAATCTCTGAAAATTTAATGGCTAGTAAAGTCACAAAATTTTTTCATTTATTTCACTGCATATGTTTTTTTAATCTGGTATCTTGATTTGTGATATTTTTTAATGTTACACATTTTGATAAAATCAAAATAGAATATTTGATTATTTTATGTGAATATATAAAATAATAAGCCCCAACTAAAATATCACTATATTATTTGTATTACTTAAACTATATACTTTGAGATTTTTTCATATGTCATTGAAGATTATTATGTGGTAAAAAGAGATTTTTTTGAATAATAAAATTACACCTGCTTATTAATTTCATAACATCAGCTAAATCAGTTAACATATTTTAGTACTATCTTTTTGTCTTTAAAGTTAAGATAAATTGAGGATTATGGCAAGAAAGGTATAATAGATATTATTGACAGTGGTTTATTAATATTAGTTTATCTACTCCATAAGTTTTTGTGTATTTCAAACACAATAATATCTAAAAGTCCACTTTATAAACTGCAATTCATTATAGAAATACGAAACACAGGATTCAGTGTGGATTGATTTATAGAATCAAAATGGTCTGTATGACTTTGGCTATTAATCATCACACCTTAGCAGAGATTAGCTATACCAATGTTCTTCATATGCCTTATATTTACTGGGTAGGCTTAGAGTATTAAAACATTTTCATAAGCAATATTTTATTTCATGCTCATAGGCTATTTCTAAGGGAGGCAGGGAAAAGCATGATGTAACAGTAAAATGATAGTTATAACAAATTGCTCCCACATATTCATTTTCAAAGGCTGTGTTATCTGTAGAGCTAATCCATGTGAAAGACTGTTCCAGAGGCCAAAGAACTCAAAAACTTTTGAGGTTGGCAAGAGTTTTTCCTTTTACAATGAATATGAGTGAAAATATTTTGATATAGTCAGTTTGGTGAATTCATGTCTGTAAAATGAAGATGTTTTCAGAAGCCAACATTATGCTAGAAAAAGGGCAACTATTTTTCTGTTTTTCCATGATTGAAAGAAAAAAGAAAAAAAAAGAACACTAAAGAAGTTAATCTGGATATGCTCATTACCAAACTGTTTATTCCATATGACAGGTTCATCTAAAAGCATTTTCAGAGCATCAGTGAAATACCTACCTTTAATTCTATCAATTTATCTGTCATCTCTCTATCCATCCATTTGTTTCAAGTATCTATTTATTGAAGAGGTTGATTAATTCACTTTGTAGATACCTTTATATTATATAACTCATCATTGTAAACGATGATTTCTTTAAGTTCTGGATATTTTCTAAGTTTGGAACGTGCTGACAAAATCATATTTGGAGACCTGAAATCTCAGGAATATTTTCCATTTGACTTGTATACATCCAGATCTTGCCAAGCCACATATTCCACCTGCATGGCCACCCTGCAGATGTGTGACAGATCCATTTTATTTGAAATTGCAGAGCTAGTATCTAAACTACAGGGCTTTTCTTCTGCATCATATTGACTTTCATAACCTCTACTATATTTATCTGCTGTTTCACCCACACTGAAGTTTCTTTTAACCTGTACTTGTGGCACATAACTACATATTGGAATGTTGCTTGCTGCACCTGAAACATATGAGAGTGATACTAGAGATGCAAAGTATCTTCAAATAAATGAATGCTTTCTGAGAATGTCTTTTTTTTTACAAATGGTGTTTTGTGTTGACTCAGCCTGCATTGTGCTCCCTGCCTCTTTTCCTAATTCTAACATAATTTATGTCTTATAAATGTTTTACTATCCCTCCTTATATCATTCAATGTGAAAGGTCTGAATAAGGGTGCTCATTTTCCTCCTTTAACATGTTTCCTTTTTTAGAAACTTTCAGCCAAAGACTTAAGAGTATGACGCCTATATCTACAATTCATGGTGCTCCCCAAGACTTAATTTGTCAATGCTACTTTAATTTATTTTGTCAGCTTGTAAGTAAAATAACCCCTTTATGTGTCAGAAAGTATTTTACATATAATTAAGGTACGTTTTAAGTTTTTAAAGGGATAGTTGCCTTGTTAGGGTATTTTAATCCAAAGATAGAAATTATACCCACAGGTTATTAAGAGAAACAATAATATTTACAGGACAGACGGACCAAACATTATTAAATAATATTCTATGTGAAGTGAATCTACAAGTGAATGCAATCTAAAGAAGCTACCCCTCCAAACAGTTCTTTCCCCATTAAGAGATAATGATCAATTCATTTGCATAATGAAGTTGTACTATACCTTTTAAAAACTCACCCTGAATTGACCTTTAGAAATCAAATTCCTCCTTATCATGGCTGTAAGATTTTTAATCTCATTTGAGTTTAGGAATAAAACCCAGGTAGATTATTCTGCTATGACACTATCTACTGAACTAGGAAGTGGCCACTATTCTATAACTTTATCTATGAAAGTGTCTTTTCAGTCCATTTTTCTGAGTCTTTCCTTTTAAAAATCTTACGTTTCTTTTATCTTAAATGATTTTTTGTGGATATTTAACTTAGGATGCTTACAGTAGTTAGACTTTTAAAAAAACCTTCTTTGAAATGGACTTCTTTGAAGAGTTTTTCAATCCACATTTTATTAATATTTTAAAAATCAAAATCAAATGTAAATTCTTTGTATATGATATAATAAACTAAGAAGAACATTGAGAAGGGAGGAAAAGAATATTGCTAATTCAAATGAAAATAAAGTCAAAAAAATCTGGGTATTGCAACTCCAGGGAGATCAATCAAGAGCACTGTTCACAAGAGGACCCAACAGCTACTTTCAGTGCAGTAGTAAGACTGTACTCAGTTCAGCATTTCTTTCCCTCTTTTTTCACTTTTCTACACTAATGCATGGTTGTAATTTTGGTGAGCTATGATGCAGGCAATATTTCAACACATGGAATGGAATCTGAAGTTCATATTCACCCATCTCTATAGATCTACTTGCCTAAGTATAATCATTTAACAATTTGGAAAATGTCACTCTGTTTTTTTTTTAAAGATACATGAAGAATATAAATATATTTATGTATATATAACCATTGCTTAAATTTGTCATATAAATTAATATTGTGCGTGTGCTTATTTTTTCCTTTTCATAATGCACAGAGCTTAGAATTAAATAGCACCCATACTATAGTAGGTGTTCAATAGATTTTGCCGATTTAATTAACTAATTAATTCTTTTTCTTGATACTATATTTTTGGTATCTTCAAATAAAAGTATCTGTAAATGTGCTTATTGTTCTGTGAACTGCTTTGGGATTTCATGTTTATAAGCAATAATTTATATTATTCTTTTCCCTATTATTTATTGAGCTCCATACCATAATCGCAAATAATACAGGTATTGGAAACACATGTGCAAACACAGACATGTTTTGTTTTATCATAACACTTACATGCTGGGGGAGTGAAATATACATTAAGCAAGCAAAAAATAGAAAAAAAATTCAAAGTGGATAAACACTTCAAAATAAGGAGATTTATCTAGAGTAATAGAAGGTGAAGTAGTTACTTTAGAATGGGTGGTAGGGAAGGCTTCTCGCAGGTTGATATTTTAGTTCAGACATGTAACAAGCAAGAAGCCAGAGAGCAAAGATATTAGGAAGGGAAAAAAGAACAAAAAGTGCAAAGAACTTGAATTAGGAAAAACAGAAGGTATACAGAGTTAGATATGAGCTAACACAGAAAGAGCTTTGTAAGCAATGTTATAAGGCTTGATTTCATGGTAAATGCAATGGAAAATTCAAAATCACTGGCATGGAGAATATCTGATTTATGTTTTTTAAAAGTCAGTCTGTTCCTCTGTATAGTATAAATTATAGGAGGACCAGAATGAGGGGAAGAAAATTACTAATAATGTGGCCCTTTAAAAACTACCAGATGATTAGTTTGCTTTTAAGTTTAACTAGTGGAGTTCTCATCATGGCTCAGCAGAAATGAATCTGACTAGTATCTATGAGGATGCAGTTTTAATCCCTGGCCTTGATCAGTGGGTTAAGGACCTGGCACCATGAGCTGCGGTGTAGGTCACAGATATGATTCGAATCTGGTGTGGCTATGGCTGTGGCTGTGGCTGTGGCATAGGCTGGCAGCTGGAGCTCCGATTCAACCCCTGGCCTGGGAACCACCATATGCTGTGGGTGTGGCACTAAAAAGATAAATAAAAAAACAAACAAACAAAGTCAACTAGTTAAGTAATGCTACTTTGCACAACCGGGAATGTATGTTTTTGTGAAAATAATTTATTATTTCTTCAGGAGACATTCATAGATTTTTCTGTGAATGGGCCTATATATTTTTTTTAATGGCTGCACCTGTGGCATATGGAACTTCTGGGGCGAGGACTGAATCTGAACTGCAGCTGAGACCTACACCACAGCTGCAGCAATGCTGGATCCTTTAACCCAATGCACCCTGCCCTCACAGCAACCCAGGCCACTGCAGTCATATTCTTAACCCACTGTGCCACAGTGGGAACTCCAAGGGCTATGCTTTTTGAACTTAAAAAAAAAAATATGCTGTTTCTTTTTGTTATTATTATTATATAGTACTATACATATTCTATTAAAAATAAAATAATTGGAAAGTTATAAAAATTCATCATTCTAATTCTTTAACTTATTTTTAGTCATTTAGTTAAATGCTTGGCTTGACAAAGTGCTTATATTTCCTTAAGACTAAACTGCTATCAACAGAAAACAAAATCATTTTTTTAAAAAATACATTTTTAAAACTCAAACATTGCAATCATTTGAACTTCTTTTTCATAATTTTAAATGTAAGATTTGCCCTAGCTTATCTATTTCGTCACTAAAAAAAATAAAATTAATGAGCTGAATTAAATAGTAAGTCATGAACAGTCATAAGGCAGGATATTCAGGGAACAGAGTTCCTCTGAAGCAAGTAATCAGATGACTCCTCTGATATATGCAAAGTACAATCAAAAGAACAAAACTTGCCTTTAATCTTCTTTGCTGTATAAACAGCAGTATGAAATTAGCACACTGGAAACTTAGACATCACTAACATAATCCTCAAAAAGCTATAAACATTTGACAGGGAGTTAGAATTTTATTCTAATTACTTTTTCAATGAGCAACATTATTAGAAAAACATGTCCGTTAATATTTCACCTTGAAGATCACAGCAGAAATTGTACTCACATAACACTTTCCCATAAGTGTTTGTATTTACACAACATCCATTATTTTCCTTCAGAATAAGCAGATTTACTGCCACTAGCATGCTCTGGCTGTAAATAAATTTCAACTGGGTATATAGAAACAGGAAATAAGATTCCTGGAACATGGCCATTGTTTGATTTGGTCTCTTGTTAGAAGTAACATTAATTTGAAAGAATAGATTGATTGTTGACTTGCAGAAAATACTGTAGAGAGAAAAGTGGGCTGTAATGCAGCATCAAACTCTGCTGAATATTCACTGAAAATGAAAATGTGTTTGTAAATGTATAAAATTAATTAAAGCAACTCTGATCAATTCCTATACTGTTTTCAAATTATTTGAGGTCAATTATATATGCTGTAAAATGAACAATAGTTAGTTTAAACAAGTAATTGACCATATGCATAAGTTCAATTCCATCTCAAATTCATGTATATTGTAATATTTTGTAGGGAACGGAGTACCTACTACATGGTATATATGCCAATAAATAAAAAATTCTCAGAAAGTAATCTGAGACTTTAGGGGGGTTTCTAAACATATGAATTTCATTGAATGGTAATTTTGAAATTGGAACATTCGTAAAATAATTTATTTAAAAAAATTTTTAAATACTATTTAGGTAGAGTTAATACAGCATTTTGTATTAGCTTTAGGTTTACAGCAAAGTGAATCAGTTATATATACATATGTCTATTCTTTTTTCCCAAATAGATTAGTGCAGAACAGTGAATAGACACGCCTGACTAATCGGTAGGTCTTTGTTGTTGATTTCCCCTTTATATAGTACTGTGCATGTGCCAACCCCATCCTCCCAATTTATCCCCCCAATTTCAGTTTCCCCTTTGGTAACCCTCAGTTTGATCTCGAAATCTTTGAGTCTGCTTCAGTCCTACAAACAAGTTATTTTGCATCATATTTTGATTAGATTCCACATGCAAGTGATAACATATGATATTTGTCTTTCTCTTCCTGGCTTACTTCACTTAATACAACAGTCTCTAGGTCCATCCATGTGCCTACAAAGGGCATTATATCTAAAATAATTTCTTTTAACAGCAATGTATTTCCTATAAATTTCAGTTCACTCCGTTGATTCAAATATATTACGGTAGGCAAAATAATGACCTCCAAAGTTGCCTATGTTCTGAAATTGTTGAAATTGTTACATGTCAAGAGATACACAGCCAATAGAATTCTGTTGCTAATTAGCTGACTTTGGAGTAGCACAATGATCTTGGATTGTCTGTGTGGGCCCAGTGTAATCACGAAACTCTTGAAATGTGGAAGACAGAGCAAAACAGTGAGTGTCAGAGTGATGTGATTTTTTTTTTTTTTTTTGAGTTCAAAAAGCATAGCCCTTGGAGTTCCCACTGCAGCATATGCAGGTTCCCAGGCTAGGGGTCTAACAGGAGCTGTAGCTGCTGGCCTTCGCCACAGCCACAGCAACGCAGGATCCGAGCTGCGTCTGCAACCTACACCGCCGCTCACGGCAACACTGGATCCTTAACCCACTGAGCAAGGCCAGGGATTGAACCCACAACCTCATGGTTCTTAGTCGGATTCGTTAACCACTGAGCCACAATGGGAACTCTCAGAGTGATGTGATTTGATGTGAATCCACCAGCCTTTGGAAAAACTCCAGTCGCCATTGCTGTTTTGTAAAATGGAAGGTGGTGAGGAGTAAAGAATGCCAGCGCCTGGAAAAGGCAAGAAAACGGATTCCAGCAAGGAATGTGGTCATACCAACACCTTGATTTTAGGCCAGTGAGACTCATTTTAGACTTTTGACCTCCAGGACTGAAAGATAATAAACCTGTACTATTTTAAGTCATCAAGTTTGTACTAATTTGTTACAGCAGCAATGGAAAATAAAGCACACATTAAAATATTTAGTAAATACTTTTAAGGAGACTTTTCTTGTATATTGGTATAGCATCATATTATTACAGAAATCCTGGAGTTCCCATTGTGGCTCGGTGGGTGGAGAACCTGACTAGTCTCCATGAGGACATGGGTCTGATCCCTGGCCTCGCTCAGGATCCCTGGCCTCGCTTTAAGGATCCAGCATTGCCACAAGCTATGGCATAGGTCACAGTTGAGGCTTGGATCTGGTGTTGCACTGGGTATGATATAGGCCTCAGCTGCAACTCCAGTTTGACCCCCAACCCTAAAAAGAAAACAAAGCAAACAAAAACCCCAGGTATCTTAAGTAAAATTATTAGATTCTTGGTTGTTTGTTAGGGGGTGGGGGTGGGGTTGCATAATCCTAAAAAATCATGAATTTATCCTCAGTTTATACCCTATTTTTATGTGTCATATTACGCAAGCTAGCACAACACTTTAATACCATAGCCTCTTCTAAGTGCTTCCCAAATTTCAGAGAATAACTTCTAAGGATATAGTACACTCAAGAAAAAGAAGATCATCATTTGGGGATAAAAACACATGTCATTCATAAACTCCACAAGTACTACATTTATCCAAGATCTCTTATATAGGGAAACTGAAAAAGATAAGAGGAAATAAATGAAATTAAATTTAATAATATATTCTTGAACCCAATATAATTAATATAATCACTGCACCAAGTAGTCAATCTAAAAATCATTGATGATCTATTTTACTTTTTATTTTGTACTATCTTCAAGATCTGGTATGCCTTTTATACTTAAGCACGGCTCAAATCCAGGTGGACACATTTCAAGTGCTCAACAGCTCTATGCGGTGAGTAGCTCCTCTAAAGGACAGCGCAGGTGTCAAAGCAAAGCCTGGCATGGGGTGACCGAATGGCCCTGCGCATGCAGTGATGTCATCAAATCGAAAGAAGAGGCATGACAGACACTGAGAATGAGAACAGGATGATTCAGGGGAGGGATCTTGACACAAAGTAAATTTAGGAGATTAGACTTTACCCAGAACAGGGAACTGACAGTAACAGAGGTTCCCAGTAACCCAGCAGAATTAGAGTTTGCAATAGATGCTATTTAGTTGTGGAAATAATGTAAATTGTGTTTCAATGGTTTGAGATTTATAAATATAGAATTAATTAGATAAAGAAGAAAGTCACACAAACTACTAAAACTGCGGAAGTAGGTCAGGCCAGGGAGAGAGGACTTTTACCTGATACTTTTGCCTTCTGCCTTGTAAATGTGAACATTTCAGAGAACATTGTAAGAAATGAATCATTTTTCTCTATTTTCTGGGGGAAAACTGCATTTTTTATTATGTTTCTGGATGATAACTACTGGTATGATTCTATTTTTCTGTTTAGGACTTGAGGTGAAAATTTTAGAAACAGCGCTGTTAAGTAGAAATTTTGTTTAAGCAACATAAATTCCTATTTTTTTGTACATTCTCCTATCAGCATTTGAGTATACAGGATATTAAACATAGAGAATATGTTATCCCATTCAGAATGATTTTTGTTACCTCTGCTTTTTTAAAATTTGTTTTCTTTTCCAGTAACCAGTGACAAGAACAGAGCATATATTTAGAACTTAGATGTTTGTAGGTCATTTTCTGGATACTGCTTATTAGGTTAGGATGGAGTTTCACTACGTTTCTAGAAGACATTTGTAAAAATGAAATTCTAGGGAAAATAGTGCACACGATTAAATGGTGATAGTTAACACTATTCTATAAATGTCTATAAATGTTATTTTTCTCACCAATACAAATTTAGATGTTTAGGAATTAAAATACCAGCTAAACTAGAAACTCATAAATAAACAAGAGATGAGCAGACGTGTTATCAGAAAATTAGGGATAAGAAACATCATGTAGGAACATAAAAGCCAAGAGAAGGATTTTATTGTCTCTTTCCTTTCCAATTTTCAATATTTTATTTGATCATAAGTAAGTTCTATACACTATTTCTTCTACTTTAAGCCAGATAAGTTAATTAGAATATGTTATGAGGTTTATGAAATTAAATCTAATTTAATAGTTTGCCTCAGGTGCCCCAAATTTCTCTAAGAATATAATTTCCAAATGTTTTATATTTACCAATAGTATACATAAATAAAAATTCAAGTATATAACATATATATTATATAAAACTTTTTATTTAACACATAAAAGACACAGGTAAATATATCATACCTGAAAGAAGCCTGGCGATGTTTGACTAAAACATTTTAGATCCCACCATGTCTTTCACTCACATATAACACACACCCAAACACGTTATAGATGTGCACACTTATATACACAAATTCATTGAAAACAAATGTAATATTCAAATAAGTAATAGAAACATCCATAGATTTTACTACCTAGCCGTCTTCTACTGAATGTACATTATTGGTTCGATTTGAGAAAAAACCCACTTGAAGAGCTGAACTTTACCATTTTAGTGCAAAAGACTTTCGATATCAGGACTGTGGATGGGGATGATGAAGTGTGTTATAAAAAGGATTTAGTAAGTTTCTGGGCAAAAGGATGACTGGCCATACGATGCACCAATATCTTCTACCAACTGTTCCATGCAGTACTATCTAAATGTACTGAGAGACACTTATCACCCACAATACTGACAGGTGCTATAAAGCTAAGCTGCCCTTTACCAGTGAATAAAAATAAGCTGAACCAAAGAACAGAAAGTGAATTTAAGGAAGTAAAGTGTGTTTAGAGAAAGTCCATGAAATTTCTACTTGTTTAAAAATTAAAATTACAAAGGTTGTGATCTATGTTAAATGCATAGGCTGGACAAATTTTTTTTTTTTTTTGTCTTTTTAGGGCTGACCCATGGCATATGGAGATTCCCAGGCTAGGGGTGGATTTGGAACTGTAGCCACCGGCCTACACAACCACTACAACAACACCAGATCCAAGCCATGTCAACACAGCTCAAGGCAATCCTGGATTTTTTTTAACCCACTGAAGGAGGCCAGGGATCAAACCTGCATCCTCATGGATGCTAGTCAGATTAGTTTCCACTGAGCCACGATGGATCTCTAGGAACAATTTTAATAGGACAAATACTTAAAGTAATGGTGTAGTTGTATTTATTGGTGATACTCTATAATTCTTCTCTGAGAAACATCCATAATATATTTACATATCACAAAATCATTTTATATATTGGATAAGTCTGAGCCACTTAGCACTTCATATCTCTAAACTAAAGTCTGTGTCTATGGGATACCCACCATCTATATTTAAAACTGTTCATATTAGTTCCAAATAGAAGTTTGGCAATATATGTTTAAAATTCTTACCTTCTCGAAGTATTTTTATATTTAATTTATAATCTCACAGTTATATAATCTCCCATTACATTGGGAGGATGTGCATGTTAAATGTTGAATTTTCTAGAAATTCTAATGGAATAGGAGTCTTAGGTGGGAAATGAAACAAGGCCTAAAAGGACAAAAAAAAAAATCAGCATAACCCATTCAGATCCAGACTTGCAGACTCCTTCTTATCAAAAAGGCCCATATAAGGGATTGAGTTCCCTAAAACAAAGATAACTCCAAGGAGAAAGTTACAGATTACGCAATGCTCCCAAATACCAACTCCAGACTACAAAGCTCAGGTAAACGACACCTGTCTATAAAAACCAAGCACTCTCCTGCAGGGAGGGGCCTGAGTCTTGCTTACTCTGAGTCTTGCTTACTCAGAGCTCTCAACCACTCTGCTGGTCAATAAACTCTGCTTGCAATCTCATTGCTCCAGCCTCTGACTCCTTCTTACCCTCTATTATAAGAAGGTGATTGGTGAAACAATGAGAAAGAGATTAGAGTTAACAATCTCAGGCTTCAGGTGTTTCAGAGACATGAAGAGGGTTTGAAATACCCTTCACCACTAAATGAGGATGCATCAAATAGTTTCTAAGGAGTTTATTCAAATGGAACCCGGTTTTCCTTCCTTCAAAGTCGGCATTCCAGGAAAGCAATGGATATTGATAAATACAATATTCACGCAATAGCTATTGTAAAACCACACAAAATAAATGTAAGAAAAATATGAACCTCAGGCAAAAAAAAAAGGTATTAAAAATAAATACAGGCCAGGGAAGTACAATTTGTGAGAGTGTAAGGATTCACAGGTAACTAGGCAGAAGGTAAAAGTAAGAGATATGTGAGTTTCAACTCTTGACACTTACTCTGTGCATCACAGATCTCAGTCCAGAAGACATCAGTCAGAAAAGGAAGGACGCTGAAGCCACTGCAGTGATTACTCTTTTCCTCCATGTCGAACTTGGGAATATCTGGAAAAATTGTAAACCAATCATTATTATATTTTTAAGGGAAGTTTGTATAAATGTATTGCTCAATTACGAAATATGGAACATGACTCCATGAGTGAATAAAATTAGGTCGATTTCAAGGTCACTCTACTAGTAGATCACGGTTCTCATAGATTAAGGAGTTAAAACGATGCAACCATAGAGTTCCCCTTGTGGCTCAGCAAGTTAAGAACTCAACATAACGTCCATTAGGATGCAGGTATGATCCCTGGCCTCATTAAGTGGGTTAAGGATCTGATGTTGCCACAAATTGCATTGTAGTTCCCAGCTGTGGCTCAGATCCCGTGTTGCTGTGGTTGTGGTATAGGCCTGCAGCTACACCTCCAAATTAGACCCCTAGCCTGGGAATTTCCATGTGCCACACATGCAGCCATGGATAGACAGATACATAGATAGATAGATAGATAGATAGATAGATAGATACATACATACATACATACATACATACATACATACACACATTGTAGGCACCAGAAAATGCTAATGTCACTGGCTAAAAATGGTGATGTAAAATTGCTCTTTAATTTTAATTGTAATTTTAGAATTATAACTGTTAACATGAAACTTTATCAAGAATATTGTTTTATATCCCCAAATCAGAAGAGTACAAATAAACAAACTTAGTTTTAAAGCTTTCTTATTTGAGAAGTCAGTCCATTGATGTGAAACAAAATAAAGGTGCTTTTTTATCATTAATGTTAGCTTATACTCACTTTTTTAAAACCCAGTAAAAATGTTCTAACAATATGCACAACTTACAGAAAGTGAACTGTAAAGCCTTTCCATGGGAAACGCAAAGTTTCAAAGTCTTCATCCTAGAATCAGAAGTTTTGATCTGTTTGAGTCCCAGAGTCTAGAGGCTTAGCCAAGAGGCTGTTGGATCAAAGCCTGTCTCCCTGAACTATGTCAAAAAGAGAATGGTTAATCGTGTTTACTATAAATGGGAAGTAAGACACCAATAGCATAATTCAAACTGGTGAATATGAAATCTCGAGAAGAACATGGTGAGAAAGGTTATTTTTTCATTTATTATTTTTAATGAAAATGCCCTTAGTTCAGTAGTTCAATGCTCTTTGAAAACAAAAGATGTCATTTCACTTTTATATGTTTATCTGAATTAACCAAATATAAAACAGTTGTATTATGTAGATGTTATGAATGTTGTCTGACTTAAGCTCCTTTTTATCAAAATCCTAAAAGAAGGTTTTTCTAAAAAAAAATCAATTAAATCATTATTTAGGACACCTGTAGTTATAAATAAAACGTTTAATTTAAAATAATGTAACATTTTCTTCATAATTGGCAATGAATATCACATAATGCATAATGCTTAAATTAAGTAGTTCTTATTCAAAACCCTAGTGGTTCTCTATGAATGATATTATTTTATGGAAGCAATTGAAGCAATTAATTGATTTCCACTTATTAATCCACTTCAGATATAATGAAAACATAACAGTAAACAAAATGTATTTCCAATTTAAACCGTGATTGGTGGTGAAATTTGTTGTATTCAAAGTTGCCTCGTACTTCTAACAAATGTATGTGAGCATATAAAAGAGATTTAGATAAAAGTTCAAATTAAATCACAAGACTTATACAAGTAGCAAACTATTTTTATTCACTTATTCAGTCAAAATATATTTATTGACTTCACACTATGTGTGCTTCAGACCCTGGTATAAGTCTGGAATAAAATTATTGACAAGATAGCTAATGTCCTAGCACTCTGAAAGTTTTATGGTGATAATTTTTAATGATCTCATATCTCTATTTGCTCAATCTACAGATATATTATTTTCAGAATGGATTCTAAGTATAACATTACAGCCTTTGTTTTGTGTGTTCCAACATTTTCAGTGAATATCACAATGGGAAATTTTCAGTATTGTCATCATTCTTTTCTCTCAGTAATTTGTTTGTCTCAGAGAGTATTTTTATTTATATTCAAATGACTAGTTCTCTCTGTTCAAAATCAGTTTATTATGACCAAATTTACATTCCACAAGTTTTACTCATTTCACTTGTTCATTTCAATAGGCTTTAATAAATTTACACAAATTATTCAGCTAATCACCACAATCTAATTTTACATCGTTCCCTCTTACTCCAAAATGATCCCTCATCCTCCATCCCCAGGGCACCACTGAGCTGATTTTTAAATTTTTGCCTTTTCAAGAAATTTCGTATGAATGAAACTTACTCTGTGTACTCTGATCTGTCTGCCTTCTATTTGGGGTTTGTCCACATTCTCTCATGTATACTTAATCTATTCCTTTTTATTGAGAAGTAGTATTCTTTTTTTTTTAATTTCAGCGATGTTTTATAGTTTTCAGTGTAGAGGAATGGTATTTATTGTTATACTTTTGTTAAATGTGTTCAATGATTCCCAAGTATTTTATTCATCTTGATGCTACTGAGAAAGGATTTTTTCTTATTTCATTTTTGTAAACTGTAAATAGTAGATATAATTACAATTGATTTTTGTATAATGTTCATGGACCTCACGGCCCTATCAAACTTGCTTATTGGCTATAGGAGCGTGATATATAAATCCTCTCTAATTTGACGTTCCTGTAGTGGCTCAGTGGTTAACAAATCCTACTAGTATCCATGAGGACACGGATTTGCTCCCTGGCCTTGCTCAGTGGGTTAAGGATCCAGTATTGCCATGAGCTGTGGTGTAGATCGCAGACATGGCTCAGATCCCTCATTGCTATGGCTATGGTATAGGCTGGTGGCTATAGCTCCAATTTGACCCCTAGCTTTGGAACCTCCATGTGCCGTGGTTGAGGCCCTAAAAAGACAAAAATGAATAAATATATCCTCCTTATGTCTTTAGAAGTCTGTATGTACAAGCTTATGTAGTCATTGAAGAAAGACAATTTTCACTTCATCCTTTCCCATCTGTAGAGTAAGGACAATACAAAGAAAAATAAACAAATGGGACTTAACTAAACTTCAAAGTTTCTGCACAGCAAAGGAAACCCTAAACAAAATGAAAAGACAACCCACAGAATGAGAGAAAATATTTGCAAATAAATCCACTGACAAGGGATTAATCTCCAAAATTTACAAACACCTCCTACAGCTCAATATTAAAAAAACAAATAACCCCATCAAAAAAATGTGCAGAAGATCTAAACAGACGATTCTCCAAAGAAGACATACAAATGGCAAAAAAACACATGAAAAGATGTTCATCACTCCTCATTAGAGAAATGCAAATCAAAAACACTATGAGCTACCACCTTACACCAGCCAGTATGGCCATCATCAAAAAGTCTACAAACAATAAGTGCTGGAGAGGGTGTGGAGAAAAAGGATCCCTGTTACACTGTTGGTGGGAATGTAAATTGGTGCAACCACTGTGGAAAACAGTATGGATATTCCTCAGAAAACTAAAAATAGAATTACCATTTGATCCAGCAATCCTACTCCAGGGCATCTATCCAGAGGAAACCATGACTCGAAAAGACACATGTACTCCAGTATTCGTTGTGGCCCTCTATGCAATAGCCAAGTCATGGAAACGACCTAAATGCCCATAGACAGAGGAGTGGATAGGGAAGATCTGGTACATATACGCAATGGAATACTACTCAGCCACTGAAAAGAACGAAATAACAACATTTATAGCAACATGGATGGACCTAGAAATTATCATGTGAAGTGAAACCAGTCAGACAATTAGACGGAGGAAAAATCAGCAACCACTTCAAGTCAGCATTATTATTATTATTATTATTATTATTATTATTATTATTATTATTATTTTCTCTTTTTTAGGGCTGCACTCATGGCATATGGAGGTTCCCAGGGTAGGGGTCTAATCGGAGCTGTAGCCCCTGGCCAACGCCACAGCCACAGCAACGCGGGATCTGAACCAGCGCGAGGTCTGTGACCTACACCATAGCTCACCACAACGCCAGATGCCTAACCCACTGAGCAAGGCCAGGGATCGACCCCACATCCTCATGGTTCCTAGTCGGATTCATTAACCAATGAGCCACGACGGGAACTCCCAAGCCAGCATTATTAATTGCGAGTCCTTAGAGATTTCTCCTTTGGGGCCTTTTCACTGTTATAAATTGATAGCTACAGAATAAAAAGGGCTTAAAAGGTGAAACTAAATGCACTGACTGTTTTTCAAACAAAACTTTTGGCAAAAGTCCCTTGAAGACTTTTTAAAATCATTGAATTGATTAATTAATCATCTATAAGTTCCTTCCTTCTGATTTCAAAAGTCAAACAAATACCTATTTGTAAACTTATCAAATTGTTCTTAGATATATGTTTTTTTATCTATGGATTGAATGTCTATATAATATCACATTACCACAAAAATTAGGCTAGACCTATATATTTGAATATGGGCACAATTCCAATCTATAGATAAAGTGAGTTATTTTTATTATTTATAATTCAGAGAAAATTCTTCTTGAAATGAAGTATTGTATATTTTGTACATTTTATATAAGATAGATATAAATACATATTGCATTTTTTGTATATTTTTCTGAGTCTTCGTCTTGAAAAATAAATTAGAAACTTCAGTAGGTTAAAAAAAATAAGGGATTGAATTACTCACAATGCATTACATAAAGTGGTTCTAAACAGAAACACTGGGGAAAGGAGACTCAAAGAGCAAAACTAAACATGAGATGCCAAGTTCCCATTAAGTAGCCCCCAAAGGTCACTAAATCAAAGATTTTTTAAAGTTGTCACATTTGCAAGAATTACCACAAAAAAAGACATTTATATTTAATTGGAAGAAGATTCTGAGCAGATGTAACTATGAGGCTACAGCTTTATTCAAGTGAAGGAAGAACAGCTCGTTTCAATAATTTTAATTAAAAATTAAGAAAAAAAACTCCAATTCCTATAAGTTAGAGTTCAACCAAACTGTGATAACAACAGGGCAAAAAGAAATAGAGATAGACATGTCAGGCACAGAAATGCTCGTGCTTATAGCATGTCACCAACATGGCCCTAAGAGATCAAGGCAAGAGAAATTCAGTGACTTCTATTTTGAATAGCAATCCGTATGTGCTTTCTTTTTTAAAAAATCACATTCTAGACTCTATATATTAGTGAAGAATTAATTAGACGTGTTTTAAAGTTAACTTTTGCCTCTAAAAATGAGCTTTTAATTTTTTTTTCTTTTTACAGCCGCATCTATGGAAGTTCCTAGGCTAAGGGTTGAATCACAGATGCACCCGCAGGCCTACACCACAGCGATGCAAGATCTGAGCTGCAGCCTGCAGCAGTGCTAGATCCTTAACCCACTGAGTGAGGCCGGGGATTGAACCGGCATCTTCACTGAGACTACATTGGGTCTTTAACTCCTGAGCCACAATAGGAACCCCAAGCTTCGAACCTTCAAAACAGCAATTTTTTTAGTTTACGTTGCCATATATGTAACGGCTTCAAGTAGCAGCACCTCAAGTCAAAAGTAAGAGAGTCTAATAACCCATTAGAAAAAAAAATAGAAACACCATTTTAACTTACCATAAACAATGAAAATGTCAGGTCATATCAAGTGGTGGGAAAAAAAATGTTACATGACACACATTTCTAATTATATCACCCTTTTTTAGACCCTTCCTGAGAGAAAATTTTAATATAAAGTGGTAAGGATAATTCTAAAATATCAGCAATCACAATTGAGAGTAAACTGCAGGAGTTTAACAGCAGTAATTAAGAGAGTGACATTTTGAGGGGATGGACAGGCTTAGAAACACACAACAGGCAACACAGAAAGAGACATGTGTCTGTGAAACTTGATAGTGATGGCAGGCAGATCCCTAGAGTGAAAAGAATTAAAGTAAATGGTGCCAACCCAATTCCATATCCCTATAGACAAGAAATGCTGACAGATACCTTCCTCTCAGAAATTATATACCGATCCCAGACAATGGAAGACTCAAATGTGAAAGGCAACATCACAGGTCTTGTTAAAATAACTGTAGGAGGCAGTCTTAGGACTTTGAGATGGACAAAGATTTCTCAAACATTTTGAAATTGCATACTCTAAGAAACAGGCTTATAAATAGAACTGCAGCAAAATCAAGAACTCAGTGCAAAATTAGAATAATGAGAAAAAAAAAGTCAGGCAAATTGGTACAAGGTACCTGCAACACATATAAGATTGATCTTGAGGAATATAAATGTTATTACTGAAAAGAAGAGAGAGAAAGCAAAAAACCTAACAGAAAATTTGGCAAAGGATCTGAGCGGGTATTAAACAGAAGGAGAAGCAAAATGAAAGCATGCGTGGAGTTCCCTGGTAGCTTTGTGGTTAAGGATTTGGTGTTGTCACTGCTGTGGTTCAGGTTTAGTCCCAGGCCTGGGAACTTCTGCACGCCACAGGTGCACCCCCCAAAAAAAATTAAAAGACGAAAGTACACTTAACTATAATAGAAATCAGGGAAATATCACTCAATCACCTGCAGATGTGTGTGTATAAAACATGTACCTACACACACACACACACACACACACACATATAATGTACATAATATGTAAATATATGTTTACCCCACATCTTGACAATTACAAGATTTTATTTAGTATGATTAAAATAATCTGTATTTGACAGTTCTCTGATGTGATTTTCATGAATGTAGTAAAGTAAAAAAGTAGATATTGCTTATATTATAAACTAGATTTACCAACAACCATATAACTAGGGTTGCCAGATAAAATATAAAAGGCCCCATTAAATTTATGACAATGCCGATGTTAGATGCATACCACAGAGCACCTTTTGCGTATGTGCAGAGAGTCATGTATGTAAAAGTTCATAGGAACTTGGTCTATAAGAGAAAAATCCTGAAACAATCCAAATAGTCACCAATAATAGAACTAACAAATAAATGTGGTACAATTGGCCCTCATATACATGGGTTTTATACCCACAGACTCAATCAGTTGCAGATCAAAAATATTTTTTAAAAAATCCAGATAATTCCAAAAAGTAAAACTTGAATTTTCTGTTTTCAGATAACTATTTATAATTTATATTGTATTAGGCATTATATATAATCTAGAGAGGATTGAAAGTATACAGATGGGTGTTCATAGGCTTCACCCACTACTGCACCATTTTATATAAGGGACTTAAACATCCACGGATTTTGGTATCCCTGGGAATCATAGAACAAAAGCACTTGCCTGTGTGTTTCAGCCTGAAAAACTCTGTCCACTATGTTTCCTTTTCCCATTTTGCATCTCTCACCTCCCAGACAAGACTTTGCTCTAATTCTTGTACCTTTAGGTTGCGCTGTAACTGTGTTGGCAATATCTCAAGACTACCTGCATAATTGGTACTCTTTTTCACCACACTGGCTAGCAAAGCCATCCTTCTTCCAATGGCTGTCTCTGTACTCCTTGATTCCTTGCTTATTTCTCAGTCTTCTATACTGATCTTGTGCTATGTCTAGGCTCCTCACCTTTGGCAAGACGCTGCATAATTCCATGAGATACTTTTTCACGTGGTGGCAGGGGATGACTCCGACTTTGAACAATGCCTCTTGGGGTTGTGGAAAGCAGCGCCTTGCGTGGCAGTAGAAATTTATAATTCTTTGTCTTCTGTCTTTTTCTTTAGCCCTTTATACTTACTTTTCTCCTTATTATACAATCTATTATTAGGCATTGCCTATTGTTGTCCCTGTCAATTTCATCCACTTAATTGCCTCTCTCTTTCTACTCATTTGGTACGGTAATGACAAATCTTGGTGTGTTTTAATTGTTAAGAGAATTTCCAAGGAAGTTATCTGTAAGTAAAACATTTCTTAGAGTCCAGATAAAAACACTTTTGACTTCTCAACTATATAATCAAGGCTTTGTATTGTCCCAGTAACTCCTTCAAAAAGCAAATTGTGGACCGTGTCCTATTCTACGATTACAGTTACAAGGTTCGATTTGCATTTAATTTATGTCGAATCAATCTATTTTCACATTGATTAGAGTATATATGTTATATTTTCCAAAATGGGCCATAAGTCCCTTGAGGACAGAGACAGCTCATCTATAATTTGTAACAGTCCCTTACAACTACCTACACCTTAAAAGCCTAACAGCAAACTAGACTGTCTTACTCAAATAAAAAATTGTCCTCAGGGAGTGCCTGTAAGTAAGAACACGCTGATACACAATAGATTCTTCATGTTAATAAAATAACAATTTTATTTCATTTTATTTATTTTTGTATGGCCATACCTGCATCATATGGGAGTTCCCATGCTAGGGATTGAATGGGAGCAGCAGGTACCTGCCTACGGCACAGACACAGCAACGCCAGATCTGAGCCTCATCAGTGATTACACTGCAGCTCATGGCAACGCTGGATCCTTAACCCACTGAGCAGGGCCAGTTATTGAACCCTCATCCTCATGGATACTATTTGGGTTCATTTCCGCTAAGCCAGAACGGGAACTCCTCAAATAACAATCTCGTTGGCTTTGATTCTTTTTCCTTCAACAAAATTTTGAACTTTGGAACTGGGCTCATGAATTTCAGAGAGCAAGATTATGGTCTCCAAACTTCTATTCTCTTTTTGGTGTGATTGTGAATACTAACTTTATATCAAGGGAATACTATCAATTAACTAGAACTTTCTAAGAGGTCAAGACTCTTAGTAAGTTGTAGTTTATCTGAAGTATGAAGCCAATAAATATAGACCCATCACTGCCATATGCTAGCATTATTCTTGCCTATTCCTCACCAAGGAAAGATTCTGTTTTTTAAGATCCCTTCAGTTAAATAGCATTTATTGCTGCTGCTCATACATGTGTTGTCTCTACATGCAAAAGGTGAAAGGACAGTTACTCTCCTTAATTACAATTAGATACAAACATAACAGCCATAATAATTTTGCTTCCAATTCCTAATAGGCTTTAAAGTAAAGGTCATCCAAATTTTAGTAATCAATCTAAAAAATTTACACAGTATAGCTTGGAATGTATTCAGACAGATAATATGCTTTGTTAAGCCCAACTATGAAGGAAGGAGGCTTGCCTGATCAACCTTCTCTGAAGGTCATTGTCTGCATGTAACCAACCATCCATATTTCACAATACTTTTGGGTTCTCAGAACACAAAACCCAAAACTCAAACCTATGTGAAAATGACAAGAATTTCCTGAAAACTACTAACCCTACAAGGTGGAAAAATTGTTTCCCTATTTGTGTTGTCAGCAACAGAATTCAGCATAACGTAGAATGCTATTATGATCGGCTATGTAAATAGCTATAAATGATACAACAGACATTATTGGTGCTCCACTCAGATTCTCTGGAACTCTGTTTATATCCGGAGCACCTCTTCCTCTGCTTAGACGTGCTTTCCCTTTCAGTGACTGCCACTGGAGCACCTTCAGAGGCCTGCCCTTGGGCTCCACATTCCAAACCAGGCATTTCAGTTACCCTGGGAGCAGTCTTTAACACCTGACTTTCTTATATTTCAGAATTCCCCTGCAGGATAAAGAGACGTGGCTTGAAATCAGACACTTGCCTGGCCGTGGCTTCATCCTCTTTCTTGCCCAGTTTCCCCTATTCCACTACAAGTTTCTCCTAAGAGCACTTTTTGTAAGTTGCAGGTACTGCCATCTGCTTCTTCTCATTTCCTTTTCCGGCCCCTGGCAAATTTAATGTGTAGACACTGTGTTCTGCCTAAACTCTAATTCACCCTCACCCAGCGGCTGTGGATCACCCACAACCTGGGACTTGAAAAGCATAAACTTCGCTTTTTCCTATAAACTTGACTTTCCCTACATTCAGGAGCAGGGTGTTGGCTTCTCCCTTCAGGTGCCTTTCTTACTTAATCCTAGAGAGTCTTGTGTCTTTGATTATCTACTAGTTCCAAGTATTGTTTTTGAGTACGTTTCCTCTGTTTTTTTTTTTTTTTTTTTTGCAAGGCTTTGTTTCTTGCACTATGTTATACCAAATATTTTCTGTCTGCTTGGGGGAGCTATAAATCTCTTTTTTGCATTAAATTATGCCTGTATTTAGGCACAGCCGAAAAGGCTGTTTTTGAACCATATCATTTTTGCTTAAACACCTTCCTGGCAGCCTCCTCTCATGAACATTCATTGCCGAAGTCCATCATATTTAATATTTGAGGTAGCAATGATTTTATATCCTCAACCATCACAGAGTTGATGAAACACTTTCCTCTCATTATTATCACCAAAGTTAATTTTATGAGTGTGCAACCTTAAATATTTTTGGAATAAGGTCTCTATAGTCTGTATAAGAAAGTGATTATGCTTATGCGTTTGCCTTATAGATCTGTATGCTGCTCCACGATTTTCCACTTCATATCCTTAAAATAATTGCGTGAAATTCTGCTCCCTTAAATTTGCTTTTTTTTTAAATTTCTTCTCCTGTTATTGAAGTTCTGAATTAATTAATATTTCTGCAAGACATTGCTCAGTCCCGCTTCTCATTTATTTCTTACTCTCTCTCTCTTTTTTTTTTCCTTTTTTGGCCACAGGAATGGCACAGGGAAGTTCCCCAGGTCAGGGATCAAATCTGAGCCAGAGCAGTGACCTATCCCGCAGCTGCAGCAACACTGAATACTCAACTCACTACGCAGGGTCAGGGATTAAACTGGTACCTCAGTGACTGAACTGACAAGCCAGATCATAAATCCATTGTGCCACAGTTGGAACTCCCTACCTCTCTTCTTAATCTTCCTATTCTGGTTATCACTTTTTGTTTCATTACTGTGAGCTTCTCTTCAACCAAATCCGTAACATATAGCAAAGATGACAAAAGAATAATAAAGAAATAAGGATTTAGATTGGTGCATATTACCAAATCTAAAATTATCACAAATCAAAATATGCCTCTATTTTCACTATGCATACTTCAGTCAGAAACAGACTGAGATTGAGGTGTTTGAGGTTTTATCACAGGTGTAGGATTGCCTCAAATATATAATTTAAGAGAAAAGGGACTCTGGATATAAGATGCTGAAGGAAAAAATCTAGAATAAAAAATTTATAAGACAAAGTTCAAAAATTAGACATATATATTTAAAGGTTTCTTAGTTCTTTCTACTAGAAGAGGAATATGAATCTGGCTAAGTGTGCAGTGACTTATTTACATGTAGAGTCGTGTTTATTATATCAAGCAATTAAAAATGTACTTGAGGTGGCTTATAAAACTATAAAAGTTGAGAACTATTAACATAATTATGAAATAATCACTGTTCATATAATAATGGTGGATACCAGTGTATCAGAAACCTGAGATAACTCAGCTGTGTCCAACATTACAGTGATATGATTTTTTATTTAGAAATCTATTTAGAATTCAGATATCTTTAACCAAAATGTTTTAGAATTATAATTTTTTCTGAATGTCCAGAGAGATTACATCTGAAGATTGCTTTTAGAGGGCAAATAATGGTATTTTTACATAGATTTCAACAAAAGTTATTAAAGAAAGTTAAACATTAGCCTGTAAGGTCAGATTTTAAAATCCTCCAGTGTCCCCTTCCTCTATCGACCACACACACACACACACACACACACACACACACACACACACAAGGTTGAAATATATTTCTTAATTTTCATGTCTGTTTAGAGCTTTCAAAGTAGAGTACATTTTTGGAAAGTTATAATTTAATAGTCAAAGTATAGTCCACAAATCTTCTCAAAAATAAATAGGAGGGAAAATCTGGCTTTCATCTTTAGCTAAGTTGCCAAACAGACCAGTGGAAAAAAAATTAATTTGAAGTAATTCTTGAACTCTACAGACTGCACAGCATATTGTCCTTAAGAAGTGTGGAAATTCTATTTTTGGCATTTCTTTCCTACTTATTTCTATTCCTCGTAAACACACACATATTTTTTAAATAAATGTCTCTCATATGAAAATGAAAATTACATATCCTAGAGAGCCTTATGCTATTATGATAAGATCATTATGATACCATAAATGGAATTAAAAATTGAGACGCACAAAACAGGTTTAGGTTCCACAGAGCAGGAGATGATAAGGTTTGAAATTTATAGACCTCCCACAATGGCTTAGGTGTTGAAATGCAATTAGTACGTTGTGGAGAGGTTTTTCTTATTTGTGTTTCTTTTACTCATTTACTAGAAACCTTCATTACAATATGTCTTATATTAAAGCAGCACTTTACCAATTATTTCCAGATTATTTACTCAGTTAAAGGCACTAAGGTAGACAACATGATAAATAAAACCGTTATCCTGAAGGAGTTATAAAACAATTAGGCAGATTCACATATCAATGAGACTTATGCAAAATCTTAATGTTGTTAAGACTTAATCATGCAAAAGTCTTAAAGTTGTTTTTTCAGGAAGAAATATTTAAATTGTCAGTGGTATTCTGCATGGAAGAACCATTTGTTTGAAGCTAAAGTCAATCTAGTGTTAGACATAATTTCATTTATTTCTCTCACAAAATTCAACATCACAGATTTGAAAGAGAAAATATTTAGTGGATAGTTGAATATTAGTATAGAAATGATAGAAATGATCACCAACATATATAATAGATTTGGAGAAACTGAAAGTGTTTCAAGCTGTAAAAAAAATGATCAAGCTGTAGGAATGAGTGAATGAAAGCTATGGAAATGAATAGGTTTTGATCAAACCAAGAGTTTGATATATAGGGTGATAGATGAGTCAAAGATACAGTCACTCTAGTCCATGGCTGACATAATGATGTTAAGGAAAATTCAATTAGCCGTTAAGAAAAACGGGATTTTATTTGAGCCAAATTGGGGATTATAACCCACGAGCTAGACTCTGGAAAAGCTCTGAGAACCGTTCCACCTGTTGGAACTCAAAGGCACAGACAAAGATTCTCAAAACAGAGCATCCTACATCAAAATGACATACTGATATGTTACGTCAGGTTCACCAAGTACACATAGTCCAGGTAAGCACATACAAAGCAAGCACAGAAACAGCACAAAGCAAGCATCAAGTCACCACGAATCCCTACAGAGCTGGGAAAGAGTGCTATTCCTTTAAGAAGTTACATTGCTAGGGTCAGAAGAAAGGGGAAAAAATTTGATCTTTAAGGAAGAGCAGGCACGCCCATCTTTGAGAAGCTCTGATCAATGTGTGACGCACACTGCACGAGGGAGGGAGGACGGAGGACCAAATGGCCACAGAGAGATAATTTCATGTTTGATTTTTCTTACCCTGCCCTAAAATATAAATTTTATTCCATCAAAGTGAAGATTTAAGCAAACTTACTAAAGGAGGTATAATAATGGTAACACGATTTCTCACAATAGCTCTAGTATATATAGCGGTTATAGAGAGAGAATGAAATTATGAAATTATGTCAGCTCATTGAGGAAGTTCATATAAAGTCACAGACTGATATAAACATCACTTGCATAAGAGCTCGTGGGCAAATACAGTCCTTCACAGAAGTGCATTCTGGAAATCTTCGGAAATAAATAGACCATGATGAGGAAATTCTCTGTTTATGTCATTGTTATACTGTCACATTTAATTCAACATTATTAGGAAATTATTAGAGCAAAGACAGTTTTAAGAACTACTGCTAGAAATAATGATAAATCAGTGAATGTTAACCCTGGAAAATATCTACCTATTATTTTTCTTTGAAATACAAAGATCGATTAGGCATTTTAATATATGCTTATTAAATTAGCTATATCCTAACTTTCAAAATGAACACAAATCTTTCACTGAAATTTCACCGATGTCTTGAAGTAAATTTAATTTTTACTGTTAATGTAATCATCTGTAGTCATTCATCAGGTGGTTATAACATTATTTTAGACTGATAATTCATAAAAAATTTAAGCTTATTTTAAAAACAAATGTTAAGATGTTCTTCTGTCTAGGTCAGTTTTTTCAAATAAGACTATATCTAAATTACTATCGTGTACAATTTTAATATTAAAACAACAAACTAAAAATATATTAAGAATAAAAGTTAGCATTAACAATGTAGAAACTAAACAAAAAATTGAAGGTAAATAATCCAAAAGCTTATTCTTTTTGAAAAGAGCAATGAAATAGCCAAAACCCTTATAATATTAAAGATAGAGACAAATCAAAAAAAATGGGAGTGAGAAATAAGACATAAATCTCTATAGAGAAGAGATTAAAGTAATTATAAGAATCCACTGCTTGCAAACTTATGGGAACAAATGTACTGAGGGAATGAATGGCTTTTTAGTGAAAATATCTATTGATAAGAATAAATGTAAAACTTTAAGACCAATGCAAGAGAAAGACACTTAGGGAGGAAACTATTTTAAAAGACAGCAAATATAGGTGACTTTCCTGGTATCGTCCATCTACACTCTAAATAATAGAATCTAGTACTTGGCGATGGGAAGCCCAGGCTCTCCTTTACCCCCACCACCACCACCAGTTCACAGCTGAACCAATCAGGTCTGTGCCTGGAGTTTATGGATAATCTGCTACTGAATACTGCACCATAAGGCTTAGATCTATGGTCATAATTACTGGCTGAAGGCTATTTAAGACATTCAGAGAAGATGGAGGAATTAATTGCTTGCGGAATAAACCTTTTTTCCCCACTTTAGTTTACACCAAGAAAGAGTTTCTCCTTGAACTTCTTTGGGAGAAGTCCTTAGCCTCCAGGAAAATCTTTGGGAGCAGCCTACTCTATTTTTCCTGTACTTTCTTTTTCTTTTTTTTTTTTGCCTTACCTAGGGCCGCACCCACAGCATATGGAGGTTCCCAGGCTAGGGGTCAAATCGGAGCTGTAGTTGCCAGCCTACACCACAGCCACAGCAACCCGGGATCTGAGCCGCATCTGCAACCTACATGGCAACGCCGGATCTTGAACCCACTGAGCAAGGCCACGGATCGAACCCACAACCTCATGGTTCTTAGTCGGATTCGTTAACCACTGAGCCACGACGGGAACTCCTTCCTATACTTGTTTTAATCCATCCGTTTTGCTTCTCATCTCTCCTTGCTCCTTCTTTTTTCTTTCCATTCTTATTGCCTTATACTTGCACTTCCTAAATAAAGTATCCATTCTTTGATTATTTTTTTTCCCCTCAGGCTCTGTTATGCAGAGAACTCAGGTTATGTCACTAGGGACTAAGAAAGAAAAAAAACTTGCTAAAAATAATTGAATGCATTGAAACTCATAATCCTCAACTTTTCATTTGAAAATACAGTCAATACCCAAGAATAGTCAACGACTGTATGAAAAGAGACTTATAATACCTGATATCAAAATATAAACCACTGAAATCAAATAATCATTATATTGTTTTAGTACAGATATAAGAAATATTAGTAATAATGTAGGAATATATTCTATTTTTGCCATTCCCATGGCATGTGGAAGTTCTCAGGCCAGGGATCAAGCCTATGCCACAGCTATGAAAATGATGGATCCTTAACCCACTGAACCACCAGGGAACTCCATGTATCAGTATATTTAAATGTGTGACAAATGTGGAATTTCATGAAGTGAAATAAGAACGTTGTTTCAGGCAATAAGTGTGATGCCACTGCTGAGTGTTAATCAAAAAAAAAATAAAGACAGCTTCTTCAGCCCCAGCACACTTGAAAATAAATCCCAAAGTGATTTAAGGAATTAGTTTAAAAGAAAAACTTACAAGACAGGGGATAACATGTACACTATAGCGCTAAGAAGACTCTCCTATATCATAAGCAACAACAACAACAACAAAAAATAGGTATATTTTGCCATATCAAATTAACTTTTTTTGACAAAAAAATAAGAAAAATCCAACTCAGGTTATGGACAAAGTGTTCATATTTAGGAAACAAAAGCTTTCGTGATGGTTAAAGATAACAGATCAGCAGATATTACCTGCTGGTGCTAAGACGAGGAGTAAATCACAGTAGGAAGTGAATAGGGAGATGTTTTGTTTTTAGATGAGGTAGTCAGAATTAGTGTCTCCAGGGAGGAAGGGAATGGGGTAGTGGCAGTGATATTTTGAGTGTGGGGCTCTAGCCACATATGACAACTCACTCAGAAGAGAAGAAATAAAGCTTGAGGACTCCGCCATCTTTGATGAATACAGGGTTTGCTGCTGAAAAGTTTCATTGTGTTTACAGGGCTGTCCTTCAACGAAAGGTCAAATAAGTCTTGCTTTTGCCACGAAAGAGGTGCGATTATTTTTTGTCTTTCTGGAGGGCACATGTATCATCAGTATAATTTAAGTTGCTTAAAAAAATAAAAGTCCATTGGTTACCTGAGAGTAAATCTTTCACGCAAAGCGCTGTAAATATAAAAGCTGAAGTTCCTGAAGTGGCAGCAAGCTTGATGATTTCCAAGGAACCTAAGCGTGATGGCAGCAGATCATGCAGCTGAGAGGATGTGAGAAGTGAGATTAGAGGAGACAGAGGCAGACACACCTGGGCCTCAGAGAAGGTGGAAACGAATTTACATTTCAGCCCGAAGAGGATATGGAATAAAGACACGAAAAGCTGTGCCTTAGCTTTATTATTAAGTGAAAAAAAAATGACAAATCAAAAAGTAAGATGTTACTATTTCTTTATGTTTTTCCAAGGGCGGCACCTGTGGCATATGGAACTTCCCAGGCTAGGGGTCGAATAAGTTGCAATTTTGCTGGCCTAAGCCACAGCCACTGCAATGCAGGATCCGAGCCACACCTGTGACCTACACCCACTGCTTGCGGCAGGATCCGTAACCCACTGAGCAAGGCCAGAGATCAAACCCACAGTCTCATGGATACTAGTTGAGTTCTTAACCCACTGAGTCACAATGGAAATTCCCGATTACTTAACTGAAAAAAAAATGTGAAAGAAAGAAAATTCCTCCAAATATGTATGTGCATGAGGAGGAAGAAATGTGTGGCTGTTATAAGCCTCCAGGCTGTTGGTCTTGCTGCCACAGCTGTTTGAAATAGAAAAAAAAAGCTTAATCTGTAGTTTATATAAGGTCATTTGTTACATTGAGATAGTATTGTTTTTGGTAAGTTTTAAATCACCCAAGAAGATGAGTATGAAGAAAGCTTAAGTATTATCAGCCATAGTGATAGTTAAATAGGAAACACAGTAAAAGCACATAATATTAAAGGGCTAATTAATTCTGAATCTTGGCCATAATTTAAATGACTAATATAGTGAAATGGCTTTTACAACTAAAAGGTAAACAGTTAAATTTGTATGTATGTTAGTTTTAACTATGGTATGCCACCTTGAAGGAATCATACTTAATATATGTCTAAAAACACTAGACCTCTAAAAATCACCTTAAATCATGTATAGAGCCTCAAATAGCAATTAGTTTACAAATCTTTCTGAGATTATTGGTACAAAACCCACATTTCTGTGCTCTTTGATTTGGCATTTGCACATAGTATTCTTTGTTCTGCCATGAGTAAAATGAGAATGATATTCATCTGTCTCATAGGATTGATACACAGATTAATTAGATAATGTTTATTAAATCTTTTGAAGATTAAAAGGGATAAATATTATCATGCTTACTTCACCAATGACTCATCTGTGTTACTAAAAGACTTAATCTATTACTTGGCTAGTAATCAACATTTCAAATCATCCAGCCACTGAAAATAGCTTTACATCTTAGCAGGCTGAGCTGAAAATAGTTTCCTTGGAAATTGTCTTACTAAATAACAAGTCACTTTCTATAGTTCACCCAACTTAATCTCCTTAGAATATTATTTACTCAGATTTCAAGTACTTTAAATTATTTCTCCAGTGATTAATTTACTGTCTAATAAGTATTACTTGAGCATAATGCCCATAGAAGCATAATCAGAACATTTCAAATGATATTCAAGGAAACTTGTGAATCTTAAAGCTATCGTTTAACAAAATAATGTATTTATTATCTTACCATAGAGATATTTCAAGTAAGTTGAACTTTAATTTAGAAATACTATCTTCATTCCCAAAGATAAGTGTGTCCTCAACAAGCCCCCCTTATTTATTCCTAAACTCATTCAAAATATGTAATGTCTTAATTCTATAACAAGCATTAGACAGTATTTTAAAGCCTACATTAGTGACAAGAAACTGCACAAAATTTGCAAAGAATATTTAAAATCTGTAAAAAAAAAACAATATAGAATGATATAGACAATATACAGTAGTCTAATGGTATACAAGAAAATGAGGTCAAACATGTAATGCACTTATGTCAGCTGAAAATAAGATTGTACAAATGTCAAAAATAAATCAGACTGAAAATACTTTGGGATTTTTTTCTCTAAAATGAGAAAGACTAGATATAAGTCTGTAATAGTTAAAATCCACGATATTTCTGACATCCCCTTAACACAGCATCTATTTTTACATTATCCATATTCATTTTAAATGAAAATATAATTTATTCTATTATTTCTCTTTGAATTTCCAAAGTTTACAATTTAAAAATGTTATCGAAGAGGGAAAAAAAACTGATGATCTCTTCAATATTGCTATCTTTCTATTAATGAAGACAACTTTTCATATGTTTAATTTAAAATTACACTGAAGTTGTGAGTACACGGCAACATGTATTTTTGTTAAAGAAATATTTGCTCACCAGCAAATACAATTTCTTCTCTCATGTTCTGTTGCACTATCAGATTTGTTTAGTAAAGTTTATGATATTATTAATACATATGGGATACAATATACTTTACTCTGACAGTTTGCAGTAAATAATTATACAGCCTATTATTTATAAAGACAGTACTTGTTAATAGACTCTAAGTCTACAATGTCAAATAAAGTACAAGAATTCACATCTGTTCTTATGTTAACTGAAAGTTTTATGGATATTGATTTTCAAGTTTCTATAACAGATAGCAAAAGTAGCATATAAGATTAGGAAATATTTGGATATCACTATTAGAATGTACATTACAAAGACTTGCAAACAAAATAGGACATGTTATTTAGTGTATTGTTGTAATAATATGTTTTTATAGATTTTAATAAGCGTTCCAATTACATTTATGTTTTTTTTTTCCTTTACATTAGGTTATAGCACTAGGAAATCTTGGGAATATTGTAAGGAGGTAGAATGTTCAGAGAATGGCAGTAGGCTCTAAAAGTTTAAAAATTCACTTGGAATACACACTGAACAAAGGATAGCATTTGGGAAACATCAGTTTTTAAGGGAAAAGAGTAGTAGAGAAACTAATTAAGGAGAAAGAGAAATAATGACCATCAAGATGGTGTTGAATTGGGTTATCACAAAGATTCAAGAAAGGAAAGTTGATGAAGTGGGCCGTGGTTAACAGTGTCTAATTGTCCAGAAAAAGCCAGTCATGTCATCTATAAGCACGTTCTTCAATGAAACGTAATTGGTGACTTTGCAGTCAACATTTCAGTTTGGAAGTGAGGGAGGGAAGGAAAATGGGCTGCATGTGGCATAGGAATGGGAAGAAAATCAAATGGACAAGAGAGTGAATTACAGGTGAGGAAGAGGAGGCAACACCTACAGGCCGGTTATTGCTGTGAAAGACCAGAAACAGTCTCCTAGAAAGACTGCCTCCCTGAGTTTAAACAAGGAAATTAAGGAAATGTTTTGCATCTAAGTTGAAAAGGCCAGCATCTTCTTTGGTTGGTTCCTTGCTTGACTGGTTGTCGGTTACCAGAGCTCCAGTCTGGTTCCCCATGGAATAAGGAGTCCAGTGTGTGCAATAGAAAGGGTGATGAGATTATCTTAAGGAAGTCTTGTTGGTCTAAAACAATACCCTTGGCGTGGTGTGCTATGCACGTAGGAGAATAATCATGGAGGGTTGTCTTCTTTGTCCAGAAAGAATTAAAAGTGAGACCAAAGAGGCTCTAAGCTCAGAAACAGCTAATGGTGGTGGGCTTTCGCAAATAAAATATGCCAGCAATAGTGGGAGGGAGGAACCTGGGAGAGTAAGAACTTAATTTTTTTTTTTCAAGTAGGTTGATGTATGCTCAGGTTTTAACATATAAGGAATCAAGGTGATCGTTTCTGTTCCTACCTGATTGTCCTTCCAGGCTAACTAGTTCTCTACTGTCAGTTTTTGCAATTATGTTGTAATTCCTAGATCCTTATAAGTACTTTCTGACTTTTTGAACCTCCATAACTCATAAATAAGAGTATGGAAAGGAAGGAGACAGGAGTTCCTGTCATTGAGCAGCGGAAACGAATCTGAATAGGAACCATGAGGTTGAAGGTTCAATCCCTGGCCTTACTCATTGGGTGAAGGATCCGGCATTGCCGTGAGCTGTGGTGTAGGTCGCAGACATGGCTCAGGTTCTGTGTTGCTGTGGCTGTGGCGTAGGCCATTGTTTACAGCTCCGACTAGACCCCCTAGCCTGGGAACCTCCATATGCCAAGAATGCAGCCCTAAAAATACAAAAAAAAAAAAAAAGAGAGAGAGAGAGAGACCTATTTTGTATTAATCTTAGCTCACTTGTGCTTTAAATTTCCTATGATCTCCCTAGTTGTGTGCTATTATCAAATATGTATTACCCTAGAATCTCAGCCCCTACTAGGCATAGAAGTACTGCTCTGACATTTGCAATAATCCATTTATTTACTTTCCAATTTCTTAAGTATCAAAATAACCCTACAATTTATGAATAAAGGAAATCAAATTGGGTGATTTTCCCTTATTTTTCCCAGAGGAATGAAAAACTAACCACTTAGAAACAGCATGTGAGCTAGCTTATCATATAGCTCACAATTTGCGCATTTTTTTTTTTAAACGGTGCTTCGAACTCTCATTATTTCTACAGATTCTAAACTATAAGTTACCAATATTGCCAGGTCAGTTTTTTTTTAATGGTCCTTAGCCTGACATTCATGCAGATTATCAAAGTAGAATGGGAAGTTAAAAAGGTCACTAAATTTTGACAGATTGGTCCATATGTTTAGAATTCATGGAATTCCCATTGTGGCCCTGCAGGTTAAGTACCCGCTATTGCCTCTGTAAGGATGGGGGTTCAATCCCTGGCCTGGCTTAGTGGGTTAAGGATCCAGTGTTGCCATAAGCTGTGGTGTAGGTTACAGATGCGGCTCGGATCCAGTGTTGCCCTGGCTGTGGGAGGCTGCAGCTGTTGTTCCAAGGGGACCCCCTAGACCCCTAGCTCAGGAACGTCCATGTGCTGTAGATATGGCTGTAAAGAAAAAGAAGAAGAATTCATGTTTGAAATTCTAATCTGAATTAAATCCCTATACCCATTCTCCTTTCCAAACATTTATCGTATTTCAGAGAGCAGAAGGAAAAGGTTGTTTTCATTTGTGTTCCTGTCTTAAAAAAAGAAAAAAAAAAGCAAACCTAAGAATCCCCACAATTCTGTGTTTAAATGACTTAAAAAAGGGCTGGGAAGTGAGGACTTGCTTTTATACATGGAGAGGGCAAATTTCCAGAAAACCTCCGCTCACACACTCTCACCACGTTCAGCACCCTGGGGGTGTTTGTTCCTCTAAATAGGAGCCTGAATCTGCTGCACCTCAGAGGCATAGATCCCAAAAGCAAACAAAGGCCAGGGCAAGAAACAGCTATAGAGCAGGGAATCTGTGAATGCTTAAAACTCTCCCCCTCAGTCACCTGTCAAAAAGCCAGAAACTGGGTGATCAGAGACTGCTGTTTTCACAACCAGCCCGGTTAAGTCTGCTGTAACTGGACTGAAGCAGTGGCTGTGGTCCCAGCTCAATAGCCACTAATAGCTGATGCTTATATTACAGATCTGAAAGAAATTACTCGAAACTTCTTACTGAAGTTGAGCTCCAAATAGCATATTTTATAATTAAATGTGTATGTGTGTTTTATTTATAAATATGTGTAGGTGGTTTTTGGTCCCTGAATTTTCATTTCCTGCCTTCCTCCCTCTTTCCCTCCCCCCCCCCCCCCCCCCCCCGCGCTTCTTCCTTGCTTTCTTTTTTCTTTCTTTCATTATTTTGTACGAGGGGTCCAAACATCAAACACCAATGTAAGAACTTAGATTGATCCCTTCAGTGACAGGAAGCTATTTATTCTCTAAGTAGAGCATAAACGAAAATGTATGTCCCATCACAGTGCTATAAGGGAAACAACCCTGAAAATTAGGTGGGAAAAGATGGAGGCAAAAGAATCTAGGAATCCACAAACTCTGTCATCAGTTCTGTTCAAAAAAACAAGGCCTCAGCATTCGAGAATGGGTTGAACTGGGACTTGTAATTTGATAACTTGGAATGGGAGGCAATGGACAAAATTCAAACCTGCATGATTTGCAAACTGTGGAGAGTTCCCTCCGCCCTCAAGGACAAGCTTTCTTTGAGATTTTCTCTCTTTTAGTCTTCTGGCCTCTCAGACCGAGTGGGTACATACCTCATTCTCTTGGTGACCTACCATTTACACTACGGTTTGTATAGCCCTGATTCACCTGCCAAGACTTCACACTAAAGCTCTCCTAAACACACCCCTTACCTCCTGTCCACCCCAACAAGCCGCATCTCTGTTGATTCCAAGACTTGCTGTACATTTCCATCAGAAATGACCAAACTGTTCCATGCAACTCTTTTTTTTCCAAGTCGTTCCAAATGCTCATTCTTGTAGGAAAGCTTATAGTATTCAAAGAAAAGAAATATTTAATGTTTTTAAAAGAAATTCTACTTTCCTCTAGATGCCCTTGAAAACTACAGAAAAACACCAGGATCTGCATTTTTGTCAAAACTTTTATTAGAGCCTCTCATACCACATAAGACAGGTAAGGATGTTAGTAGTAGTTCCTGAAGTAGCATTTGAGTGATACATGTATCTTATTTTAGAGTTTCTGTAAAACAGAGGGTGCAAAAAAATGAAGCCTGGTGCTGACGGGATGTAAGGCAGTGTGCTGTGAAGGAAAAGTGTAGATCAAAAATATCACTGAGAACATATTTAAGAACTTTGTATAACATGCCATAGGTAAAACAGGATGATTAAAACGATTCAAGCAGAGAGATGTCATGAGAGTATTGTTACGTAAGTGGCTCAGGAAAAAAATGGGAGGGTTCTGAACCTAGCTTGTAAATGTTCAGGAAAGCAGAGAATGTGGAACCACAATAATAATGTATGTCAATATTAGTAGGTATGGAAATAAGCATTTGGTAGAAATAATTTGAATTTGTTCATTGAGCTTTGTTAATGAAAACTCATGATCTCTACATATTTACATATATATATATATATATATATATATATATATATACACGGATCTGTTTTAATATAAACAAATTATCTGATTATCACACAAGTCTATAGGATGAACACATAGCATTATGATCTCATAGTGTTCTTTTCAAAGTTTAATAGTGCTGCTTCACAGCAATTATCTAAAATGTGCATAACTAATTGAATTGCATTATCCATGTATTTGTGTTATTCTACTTGTATCAAACTATCTCTATTATCAATTTGAAAACAACAAAATACTGTATTTTCTTTACACTCATATCATGCTTCCAGTCAGATAATTTTTTGCTAGGCATTATGTTCGGCTCGAGATATTACAGTAAACACGAAAAGTTGCCATCTATTTATAAAAGGATCTCCAATGTGGGCCCATACTTACCAAGTAATCTAAAATTTCTAGTCATCACCCATAATAATATGACTTCTTAAGTTGATACTTCATATGATTCCACTTAAACTTTTAAATAGATTTTACACAAATTATCTTAATTAATATCTTAATCTCCCTATTCAGTTGCCACAGTAAATCCCAGATACCATGGGAAAAGCCATCCTTTCCTATCTCTCCTATAAGAGAGGCTGTTCTTTTTGGCTTCAGTGTCTTGTTAAACACTGGGTTTTTCTTACCATGTGAAAATGTTTACTTCACCAACTCTGATGATTGATCTCAGTGACTGTGTAATTGGACGGCCTCTGTTTGAATCAGTTTCCCAGCCATCGCTTGTGTCACTTTGGGCAGGCTGACTAAGAGAGGCTTTGCCTTCGGTTCCTCCTCTGCAAGCTGGGAAAACCATCTACCACCACAGGACGTGGCATGAATTAAATGATTAAAATGCACTCAGAAAATGCAGGACAGATGGTAAATATTCAAAGAACTTTTGGATATTATCATTACTCTTAAAATGATTATCTTCATGTATTTAATTATCATTCTTGTTCCCTTCTTTCCTTTGGAAATGATTTTTTCAAATTGTTAGTTCGTATTGCTCATCTCTACTTATTAACCTTTCGTTTGGTGTTTCTTAACTTTTATTTTGTAATGAATTCAAACTCAGAGAAGAGTGGCAAGAACACTATTGAGAACATTCATGCATCCTTCACTCAGATTTACCATTTGTTAATATTTTGCAACATGTACTTTAATACTCATTCTTACTCTTTTTCTAAAACACACACACACACACACACACACACACACGAACATTTTGTCCAACTTTTGTGTGATCATGCACCCTTTATTTCTAATTGAGTCGAATAGGATGAAATTGCTTGTATTATTTTCAGTTTTGAACTCTGAAAGTGATTTAAAACAATGGTCCCTCAGTAGTAATGAGCATATCCAATCCTTTACAAAATCTTAAACTCAGGAATCTCCCATGCCTTACCACATTCCACATTTTATCCTATTTCCCCATAAAAATAGATTAACCACACAATAGGTTAACTACATAAGTAAGCTATATGCTGAACTATGTATAGATACATATTGTTATATCAATAGATACTGAAATCATCCATGTGTCCTATTTCAAATTGTAACCTAAAACCACAGAATCGTTTTATGCCTTTTCTCATATTTTTTACTCTCTTGTAGAGTGAGACCCCTGTCTACAACCAACATCAATATATTTATTTGTTCAGCCCTACAGTACTGCCCATACTCCAAATACTATGAAAAACAAACTGTTATATAGAATTCAAGATTGTTTACCATTATATTTTTTCTTCCACTGAGAAAAGGGAATAAAACGCAGGGTTCAAATTTACCCAGATTAGCCATTATTTTTTTAGTATTTTTTAATCTTAAAATATTATAGATTCATAGGAAGTTGCAAAAATAGTGCACAGATTCTTATATGCACTTCACACAGCTTCTCCCAGAAATATTGTCTTTCATAACCAGAAAATTCACATTGGTGCAACACCATTAACCAGACAACAGGCCTTATTCAGATTTCATTGGTTTTTACAGGCTTTCATTTTACACATTTACCTTTTTTTTATGATCTTATATCTAGAAGGCCCTAAAAAGATTACACCAAAAAACTGTTTACACATGTACTTTTAACACAATAGCAATCTGACATCTATCCTTATATGCAATTAATTCCTTTGCTGGGTAGGGACAGATGAAATGGACAGATATTTTCCAGTCCCCATTTAATTGATGTTTATGTGATATTTGATACTCTTATGATCCTCCTTTTGAATCTGCTTTTCTTTAGTTTCTGAGACATGGCTTCACAATTTCATTATCTCTTTCTCAATCCTTTTCTGAACCTCTCTTCCTTTAAACCCTCAAATGTCAGAATTTCTTCAGTTTGCATCTCTATTCTTTTTTTTTTTTCTTTTTACACTGCTGTCAGAGAAACTCAGTACATGATTATTGAATAAGGGAATTGAAGAATTTGCTTTTCCAGAACACTGTTTTGGCATATTTACAGTTATAGTTCAACAAATTTAATAGATGTTTCAAACACTAGCAACTAATAGTCCTAGTATTAAAATTCAGTTCTCAAAATTAGAGATGAAGGGATGAATGTATGCTGGAAGAGACATTTTTCACACATTATTTCCTTTAATTTTGAGCTTTGTTCATAGAAACTTGCTTATACAGCCATCTGAAATGATTTGAATTCTCTCAACATCACTGTATTATTAAGGTTTCTGTTATTCCATTTAAATAAGCCATTGGTTTCTAAGCATCATCTGTCTGAATTCTGTCTTATTTCATTTATAGTACAATGGAAAGGAGACTGAATAACAGAAAAAAGCAGAATGAAGAGCCAGGAATTGTAAAAAGAGAGATTCCAGAAGCCATCTTTGTAATAAGTTCAGAGTTGGAATCATTTTATCATTTGAAATCAACAGTTCTCTCTGGAAATGTGTGTTAAATTATGTGATTATGGAAGTGCTTTGACCAGGTACCATACACACTCTTAACTACTTCATCTAACAATATCATTACATCTTAAATATTAGAATGCTATTTATATAATTTTTTTAAAATAGAGATGATCTGTTACTAACTTGCAATAAACTGTTCATGCTGATTGACTAGAATAAAGGAATTAGGTCCTTTGGTGCTTACCGAATATGATATTTTTGTATGAAATAATTGATTTAATAAAGCACATAGTTTACTACGCAAATATGAAAGGAAATAATTTCCTATAGTTACTCAAGGGGAAATGAAATCTACATGCCAAAATTAATGCATGCATTTCTTCCACATAATAGAAAACAGTGGACTAGAGTTAGAATACTCACCTATATAGCTCCACACAAGTAAAGCAAAGGCATTAATCAAGTTCCTTATTAATTATAGATTTTAAAAAGTGAGCAATGAAAGTAGGCATGTGAAATAATATCAGCAAGTTTTCATTTTGACTATTTGAAAAATGAAAATATGCTCGATAGAGGCTTATGGAACTTAATATAAGAGGGTTTATTTGCTCAAAATGCCCAAATACAAGGAGCTTTGTAAAAGTATACAAAAAAGGAAAACAAATTTTGCTAAAGCCTTAATATGGAAAAGGATTGGTTGACAGGCATTCTGTCCTGTAACATATTTGTTTTTTAATATGAATTGGCTTTAATATAAATTGGATAAATAAGAGAATGATATCAGCAAGCACATGCTCATTTATAGGCATTTTTCTCAGCTAATATTTTTGAAGCAATCCTTAAAATTTTGAAGACCCCAGAGAAGCTCATTCCTTTGGTGTCAGAGGCAGACAGTTGACAGGCTTTGAATGGCAGAACTCTCTATTGTACCTTGAGAATATTCACAAGTAGAAAAGAAGCTTAAGGGCGTACTGCGCTTTATTTTAAATGAATAATTAATAAAAATGGCCTCTCCTGGATTTTATTTATTAAATTTGATAAAACTGTTCCCAATGTGGGGGAAAAAAAAGGGTTTTCTGGAATTTTCATCTCACGAGAAGCACAAGTCTCATGTTTAAATCCAAAAAGATTGTCATCCCGGGTACAGATTCCAATAGAGATTTAATTATACTAATATTTGTATTGGAATTGTAATGGCTTTGGAGGCTATGACCACAGAGGGCAGGGTTTTGAGTTCTTGGCACCAACTATTATTTTCAAAGCCCTATTGTTTTTCGTGAATGATTTTTGCACAAGAGGATATTCAGGATCCCATATGTAACAGAAAATCCTAAATGATCTTTTGATAGTTTTAAACCACTAATAGGAACAAACCCCCCCCCGCCCCACCCAGCCAGGCTGTGGGCTCCTTAGGCCTAGCAAACAGCGGCGAGGTCTGAGGACTGAGACCCAGAGGGATTGCTACCACCATTAGGTAATGGAGGTTGGGTCTGGGTCTGGCTAGTGAGCGAGCGGCCGCAGCAAAGGCCCTGCAGTGAACATTGCCCTGCTCCAAACTCCGATGTTTTGGTATTATTTGGCCTCACTGTGTGTCGGACACAAAGACTTGTGTTCAGTAATATTCTGATGGCTGTACTCTGTCGTTTCTGCAAAAAGCCATGCTTCCAAAATAATTTTCCTGTACTAAGTTCTTCAAATTTAATTAATAAAAATAAATTCTACTGGAAATATCAGTCAACTCACTGCCTTAGGGGTTACTGATTGAATTGACAAGGGAAGTTAGCAAACAAAAGGGAAGACATTTCAATATCACCTTATATCATTCTTTAATCACTTTGCAACTTTGATAAATCCAAATATCTCAAGGAGTTTAACTGACAGATTAAAAAATTATATCTATTGTAACATTTGATCACTTAATAGGCTTTAATCGTCTAGGCAAACCCCAAGAAATTAGATGGATAAATTGAAATCCTCATGTTGGTGTACATAGCATACTCCAGATGAAAGGCCAACTTGCAAATAGGAGTGTATACTTTTTAGAAAGGAAATATATATATATATATATATATATATATATATATATATATATATAAAAGCATCTAACAATTGACTATTTTCCTGTCTGGCATGATTTGACTCTCAGAGTGTAGTATTTTAACACCCATCTTAAGTATATAATGAAGCGTTGCCTTGTTATATATGGGATTGATGTACTAATTCTATTAAGCTGGTTCACATCCACCCTGCATTTATTCTAAAATCCTTGCCAGTTGAAGGAAAGCCTAGCCTTTTTATTTTAGAATATAAAATTATCTTGAAATAGAAAGTACTGTTTAGGAACAAAAGTCCACAATTCTGAACATGGAAAATTTACGAAGAAACACATTATGATCAGATGACACATTCTTTGCCTACCTGATGCCCCCCGTGCATCCATTACTATTAAGCCCTGTGTGGACTGTGAGTGCAGGGGACACAGCAGCAATTGAGGAGCCCCCACGGTGCTTCAACCAACTCTTGCCATTAATTATATACTCTAAGTGGTGTATTAGAAATCCTAAGAAATATCTTTGCTACACAGACAAAAAAGGATGATTGGAAAGATAAGATGCAAGATGAGAAGTCACTGCTACCCCCTGAGGCCAAGGGATAAGAACATTGTGATTGACTCTGTGCGAGGCCACTGTTAAATTGAGCAGAATCAAGACTGACAGAAAACTCTGGAGTTGGAAATCAGTAAGTCACATTTTGTTACATGCCCAAACATCAGAATATGTTTTATGAAACATATAGCAAAAAAGTTGAAAAAATTGAGAGACATGGTGGGGAGGAAAGAAAAATATTTTAAAGGACTTTGGAGATAAGTTTCCTATAGTTTCAAAAAGATAAAGGACAAACATATCAATGCCAATAACAGGAAAAAAAATTATCATTGTATCCAACATGCATAAGTTTCAGTATCTTGAGATAACATTCTATGAGGTAAAGAAATATATCTTAATCTTCAACTCAGCTTTTGAATAATTGAATTAGCAACAGATTTTTAAAACAGAATTGATAATTGTGATTTTTAAAGGAGCCAAAAAAGTAGATAAAAGCAATAATTAGTCACAAGTATAACTATAAAAATATTGTGCTTCCAAATAGATTTATAGAAAAATTTCCAGATGTGGAAACCTATAGTTTGAAATAACAGAAGATTGTTTTAGACTCTGAAATCTCTGCAGAAATATTTTTGTTCCAACATGCATTTCACAAATATATGGCTTAAGTAAATTTAACGTATCATTTTTTAAAATATAGAAATAATTTATGTTAGTTTCATTAAATGTGCTGAAGTCATATTAATGTGAATTCCATATCTGTCTGCCAGAAAAATTTCGGTTTTCCATATAATTAAAACTGTTCTTAGTAATGTTTTTTGACTCACATAAACTTAAAGTATCTTTCTACTTGCCAAGAAACAGCATCTCCAAGTCATTTATTTATTGATTTATAACTAATACCACCTTCTTGGTCTGCTGCTTATACAAGTGAGTGAATTCTATTCCATTTTCCTAAGAATCTCAAATTCTAGTGAATGAGAGAGGGACATATACAGTCAACAGCACATGACTAGAAATAGGTTAATGGTAAGAACAAATATCTGTCATTGTGTAAACTACCCTGGGAAGGATTTAGAAGTCTTTTGTTGTTGTTGTTGCTTTTTTAGGGTCGCACCCATCGCATATGGAGGTTCCCAGGCTAGGGATCTAATCGGAACTATAGCTGGCGGCCTACACCACAGCCACAGCAACGCAGGATCAGAGCCAAGACTGAGACTTACACCACAACTCACGGCAACGCCAGATCCTTAACCCAGTGAGTGAGGCCAGGGATCAAACTTGCAACCCCTGGTTCCTAGTTGGATTCATTTCCACTGTGCCACAATGGGAACTCTGGATTTAGAAGTCTTAAAGAATGTAGCGATGAACCGAGGGAACATAGCTGAGATTTCAACAGAAAGAATACTGGGAGATAAGGAAGAGAAGTTAGGAAGATCATATCATGTTCATGGGACCACAGGGAATTTCCTGTGAATGAAATGCAAAGTACTGACTAGAGTAGCCAAACCAGATGGCATTCCCCTGATACTAAAAGAAATACAGACTAATAGCTTTTGTGAACACAGATGCAAAATGCAAAAGAATTTTAGCAATCTAAATCCAACAATTCATAAAACTGATCATGAACTATCTATCAGAGCTTATTTGTGGAATGCAAGGCTAGTTTAATATTTTTGAAAACTAGTCAGTGCAAATCACCATATAAACAGAATAAAGAGGAGTTCCCATCATGGCTCAACGGAAACAAATCTGGCTAGGAACCATGAGGTTGCAGGTTTGATCCCTGGCCTTGCTCAGTGGGTTAAGGATCGGGAGTTGCCATAAACTGTGGTGTAGGTCACAGGTGTGGCTTGGATTCAGTTTTACTGTGCCGCTGGCGTAGGCCGGCGGCTACAGATCCGATTGACCCCTAGCCTGGGAACCTCCATATGCTGTGGGTATGGCCCTGAAAAGAGAAAAAGACAAAAAATAAATAAATAAATAAATAAATAAATAAAAGAAACAGAATAAAGAACATGTGAACATACGATACAGCAAAACACTTGAACAAATTTGACATCCAATCTGATATAATTTCCTAGAACAAAATATCTTCAGTTTGATCTATGTCATTATGAAAAACCTAGAGCTGTCACTTTACAGTACTTTCCTCTCAGACCGACAAGAAGTCAAGGACATCTGCACTTATTATTTTTAAGTAACTCAGTACTATAGGTCCTAACTAGTGCAAGACAACAAGAAAAACAAATAAAGGGTATACAGATAGCAAGAGAAGAAGTAAAACTCTGTTCAGAGATGACATGATGGTATATTTGGAATCAACCTTGCTTTTCAGAACTAAGTCCTAAGTGGTCTTGATTTATATCTTTTTTTAGGTTCCTAAATTCAGCTCACTAGATTTTCTTGAGGATTTTTGCATCTATCCACAGAAGAGGTAGTTTTCCTGTGATGTCTATGTCTTTTTGTTATCAGGGCAACACTGGCCTCACAGAAGGAGCTGCGGAATTTGATGGTTAGGAACTTGACTGGTCATGAAGTGTCTACATTAAGCATTATACTGGGAGTGTCTGTGACATTGCTTCTGGATGGCATTAGCATGTGAATCTATAAGAATCAGTAAAGGAGACTGACCCCAACCCAGTGAAGGCCTGCAAAGAACAAATAGGGAAAGGACAAATCCGTCCCTTTTTCAGTGTATTACTGTTTTACCTGAGACATTTCATCTCATCTTTTCTGGTTCTCAGACCATGATTTACATCACTGACTTCTCTCTCATTTTCAGACCTTTGGACTCGGAATTGTACTACATATTTTCTTGTGTCTCCAGCTTGCAGAGGCAGATTGTGAGCATCTAAGCCTCCAAACTTCAGTAAGTCAATTCCTTATAATAAATTTCTCTGTCTCTGTCTCTCTGATTCTGTCTCCATCTCTCTCTCTCTCTCTCTATATATATATAATATATATGTAAATAATAATAATTATATATAAATTATATATAAATAATAATAATATACATACAAACATATATATACAAACATATATATAATTAAATAGATTCTGTTCCTCTGGAGAAATCTGACTAGCTTAGAAAATGTTCCTTTCTTTCTATTTTTGAAAGAATTGTGAAGAATAGGGATAAATCCTTCCTGAAATGTTTAGAATTCTCAAATGAAGGTTAGAGTGGGGTTTTCTTTTGGAGAAGATTTTGAATTACTAATTCTATCTCTTTACATATTATAAATCTATTTAAATTGTTTATTTCTTCTTGAATCAGACTTGGCAATTTGTGCCTTTCCAGGAATATCCCATTTCATCAAGGTTATGTAACACATATTAGCATAATAATATGTTAGCATACAGTTGCTCGTGGTGGTATTCCCTTATAAATATATCTGTAAATTCTGTAGTGTAGTCGCCTATTTCATTGAGAATTTAATAATTTGGCTCCTTTTTTTTCTTTGTTGATAGACCTAAAAGTTTTTCAATTTTGTCAGTATTTTCAAAGAACCAAATAGAATACTATTGATTTTTTTTCTCTACTTGCTTGTATTCTTTTTATTTGATTTTCATTCAAATTATTGTTTTTTCCTTAATGCTTGATTAAATCAAGGTTGCTCATTGTCTTTTTCTAGTTTCTCAATGTGTAAATTTACATTACTGATTTGATAACTTTCCTCTCTCCTTTTTTAAATAGGCATCTATAGCCATTAACTCCTTTCTAAAAACTGCTTTAACTGTATCCTGTAAGTTTTCCAATGTGTTTTTTATTTCATTCATCACAGAGTATTTTTTAGTTTCCCTTGCTTTTTCTTTTTATCTTATTTGTTATTTAGGAATAGACTAATTTCCATGTATTTGTGAATATCCTATATTTCCTTCTGTCATTTAAAAAATTAATTACACTGGATTGGAGAACATTCTTTGCATGATTTTGTTTGACTTCAATTCTTTTATCAAGGCTTGTTTTGCAGTCTAACACATATGATCAACACTGCAGAAAGTTTCCTGGGTTCTCCAGGAGACTGTGTCATACTGCTTTTTTAGGTGTCTCTTTTATAGACACCTAGTTATATTGTAGTGTTTTTCTATCTGCGTGTAGATCATATGCCTAGTTTTACTCTCTGGTTTTGAAAGTGGGGTATTGAATCATCCAGTTGTTACTATTAAATGCATTCTCCAGTGTAGACCAAATGCATTAAGTCACCAAACAAGCTTTGGTTCTTGCAGTTATGTAATTTTAGAAAAGGTAACTTGAGATGTTTATTTTAAGCAGAGATATATTTGTCATGTTTTCCTAATAGGCCGACTGTTTTCTCATAACAAAATTAACTTTTATTTTTTCTCCATTGACAAACTTTGTCTTAAAGACTATTTTGTCTGATATTACCATAGCCATTCACATCTGTTGGTTTTTTCCCTCTGTGACAAATCATTGATATTTCAGATTTTTCTCCTTCCCACTATACTCTAAGTACAGTGTGTGTACTAATGTATGAGAGAGTTTACTGTGGCCTTTTGTAGAAGCAGGAGAGAAAGTCTTAGACTTACGTAGTATCATCAGAATTGGCGTGAGTCTCAAAGCCAATAATATCCCTTGTCTGGAGGTTCTATATATGTTTTGTGGTTTTTTGTTGTGTAGCTACAGAATTCAAGACATTTTTGGTTTCAGTTTGCTTTTGATATGGTCTCTGCTTATCTGATTGATTGTCTCAAGTCTCATTGTTTTTTCCACTTGCCCATGATTCTTATTCATTTCTTCACCTGGTAGTTCAGCCCTTCAGAAGTTGTCTCTAAGTGTGCTTTTCCCCATTGCAGTGAACTATCTCATGTGTTCACTCATTAGCTTCTGCTGTTATGTAACTAGTTACTTTAGATGGCATACTGGAACTCTGGGACACCTTGTGAACTGGAAACCATGCCTGAACACCGATTTTGTTCTGATGTCCTGGTGTGTTAGTAACGATGCATCTTGAAAGCCAGCCTCTTCTCAGAGACTAATATGTGAAAAAAGAAAAGAGATAAAGAAAGAAAGAAAAAGGAAATAAAGACAGAGAAAATGAGAAAGGAAGTGAGGAAGAGAGGGGAGGGAGGAGGGAGGAAGAAAGAAAACTCCTTTGTTCTCAGCTTGCTCAAGTTTCCCTGCTCAGGTACTTTTGCTCAGGATCAGGAGGTCTTGAATAACCATATCTGACACTGTTCTACCTACTATGATCATTTTCTTATTCCAGAGTTTGGGCTTTTTCCTCTTTTTCTTAAGTGTTCAAAAGCTTCAATATGTTGTATCCTTCATCTCAGGCAATATCCACCACCCCTTCCTTGGGACTACACAGAAATAGTTTTTCAGAGCTAGTGATGGAGGTTGATAATAAAATACGTGGAGTTTCAGACATTATTGCTACTTTTATAAATTAGATCACAAACTATCCCTGTAGATTTTGACCGTATGTCTTATACCTGAACTTTCGAAATTGTGTTTTCATTAAAACATGTCCAAAATATCAGCATCCCACTGAAGTATTTGACAAGATGACACAATATAAATTCACATCCCCCAAAAAAAATCTTGACATCCATAAAATTAATAAATAAATGATATATTTTTTAAACAATTTTTGTATTTATTTTTAATGTTTAGGCAAACTGACAGTTGATATTTATTCCGATTTTAATAATTACATATATGGTCTCTAGCTTCTTTGTTTTCATATATTTTTCTGTTGTTCAACCTATTGTGAAGCACATTATTAATTTTATATGAATAACTATACAAAGTAATTTTAAATTTGGTAAAAATAATATATACACATATTTTATATAGCTATATTGATATATATATATAACATGTAACCTATGTATACTTATAGATAACCTTTTTATATAATATAGTGTTTTCAATTAATGTAGCACTTCCAACTTCACTTTTTCCATGATGAATTACATTATTCTTGATCATTAAATGATTTTGTTGAATAATAAAAGACAGGTTTGACATGTTCATTTTTTCTCACTTAAAATCTTTTAAAAGGAGATTTACTCAGAATCTGTACCAAAAAAATGACTTTAACTTCCTTCTCAGTTTAAAATGACAGCTGATTTCTAATAAAAATTTGGATAATAATAATAATAGAAAATTTGAATTCAAAATTTAAAAGCATGATGGAAATCCTTAATTGTTCTTAAATTTAACCATGTACAATTTTAAATTTTAACAGTATTTTTTTACTTGTGACTTAATGGAAAAATAGTATTATGCATCAAAAGGTTGACATTTATGCATTTAAACATTATAATTCTAGCGATAAAATTGAAAGAAAAATGTAATACATTATTGAAAAATGACATAAATATCTAAAACTAGAGTAAGAATTGCCTTTTAAAATTTTAGAACATTAATAAAATCAAGATCTTTATATATTTACATATGTCAAAAAACTCGAAGTCCAGAGGGAAATATACCCAATTCTTAGACTAATGCAATGCAATCTTCATATCTCCAGGGCAAGTATGAAGACTCATAATTTATATATTCAAAATGTCTAATTCTGAAGAAAACAAAAAAGGTTAAAGGCCCTTTGAAAAATAGACTAGTGAGTAATTTAAAATGAATTCAACCTCCAATCTGTTATACAAGGATATATATTAGTAGGAAAGGGAAGATGCTAGGGTGCTGGAGAAGGAAATCCAAGTAGCCTGAGATAAGAATATTACCCCATTAGGCATATTAAAATTATAGTGTTGAAAATACTTAGGAATTACTATTGGTAATTAGAGTTACTTCAAACTTTATTGTTTTAATTATTTCAGGGAAAGGTTGGTGTTCACTTGACCAAAACTGATCTCTAAGAAGCTGACCTCCCAGAAAAGCTGTTGGCTCAAGCAGAGCCCAGAAGAAAGCGGTCACAGACTAGCGCTCAGGCAGTCGCTTCTAGTCAAGAGCAAGACTTGGACCGAGACCTCTGATCATGCCAATGAGAGGTTAGTGCTTTTCCATCCAAAAATGCTGGACTGGCAAGATAAGCCTGGAGCCAAGATTCTGCCTTGTTATATTGCTTTTGTCTCTTGACCGGATCTCACAGAGAGGAGGCACTGTAGCAGTCAGGCTGCCTAAGGATCATGTGACCCAAGGCTCTGTATCCCTCTCCTGTTCATGACCTGTACCCTGCTGGTTATCTGTGTATGTACTAGGTAAGCAAGGACCTACATCCTTGCTAACTGCTCCTGCCCCGAGTTTTCCAGTGAGCACGCTTTCACCCACCAGGCACTTGACAACTTGCTTTTCTTTGGGAGAAGGTCAACTCCGGGGTTAAGAATAAGCCATACCATATTCTTTGAGAAAAGAACAGATTTTTATAATCTGCTTCTTTGTCACTTAGAATTGCCAAAACGTCAGTTTTAGAATGTGCCATGTTATTCCTCTCTTCTCCATATTTATATACATTTGAAGGGCATTTCATTCTTATTTTACGAGTTATTTTTATTAAAAAATAAGAAGAGCTGCAATTTTTACCTGATTATATTCTTCTTTACCATGAGCACATTGGTCTTTAATATTCTAGTATTAACCTTTAAGGGCAGTTAAATCAATTACAGATTTACACTGAATTGAAAACCTAGCTTATTTCCTTATATAGTACTTACTGATTATGCAACATGACCAAATACCTACAAATGATAGGACTATAGTAAATATTTTATGTAGTCATAGATATCAAATGCCCACCAGAGAATGGCACCTAATCTGTGATATGACAGTAGAGTAAAAATCAAGTTTAGATGAAAAAGGATCTTATTCCAGGCAGACGGATAGCAAATGTAAAGGGCATGGAGCAGGTGGGAGCGTGACGGGTAGAAGAGAATAAAACAAAGCCATGTCTTGGTTAAAGAGAGTAAGGAAGAGTTTTGTACAACCAGAAGCTGGAGAATTTGGTTGGGGTCAGCTCAGGTGACTTATGAGCCAAACTGGGCAACTGTGAATTGATCCTAACAGTGAAAACCATTCTGACGACAAATAGTTATAAATGGGGGATGACGTGGTAAATTTATATGACATTTGAAAATGTATTTCTGGGTAAGTTGTAGAGAATTCAGATTAGAGGCAGCCAGATGTTGCTTTCAAGAGTCCAAATGAGAGCTGATAATGGTTTGGGCAAGGGTTATGGCAATACAGTCAGAGAGAATTGATCAGAGTTGGGGTATTTATAGTGTGATATGTACTTGGTGAAGATTGACTGTGGAGGATGAGGAAGAAAATATTTCAAGAATGACTTACACGGTTGGATAGATGTGGTACCATTCATTGAGATTGGGGGTACTGGAAAAGGAGTAGGGTTTGAAGAAAAAGATGATAAGTCCAGTTTTGAGTTTATTGATTCGGAGTGTTTGTGACATCTTTCTAATAAGATATATTGTACGGCAAGTTGTACACTTTAGCCTGGGAGCCCAGAGGAGGAGTCTGGACTGGTAGGACATATGTTGCAGTTATTTGTAAATAGGTTTCCTATTATTAGGCAAGAGAAACGACCCTGGATCATTTAAGCCCAGGTGTAGTTTTATTGGAAGGATGTTTATTAACTCAAGTATTCTCTAATATGTCCATAGAACCAGGCGCAGAAAACAATTAAGAGCAAGAAATGCAAGGTCGGGAGTTCCCGTCGTGGCGCAGTGGTTAACGAATCCGACTAGGAACCATGAGGTTGCGGGTTCGATCCCTGCCCTTGCTCAGTGGGTTAACGATCCGGCGTTGCCGTGAGCTGTAGTGTAGGTTGCAGACGCAGCTCGGATCCTGCGTTGCTGTGGCTGCGGCGCAGGCCAGTGGCCACAGCTCCGATTAGACCCCTAGCCTGGGAACCTCCACATGCCGCGGGTGCGGCCATAAA
>PVHT020000061.1:6192636-6414729 GCA_004024745.2 Catagonus wagneri
AAATAAAATAAAAATATGCATGGCTATTGAAATAAAAAAGTAACATTGATTATATCAAGACATAATCCATATATCCATATGACAACTATAATATAAAGTAAGATTTATAGTATTAGCCACGTATAACTGAATGGTTATAAGTCGTCTTTGACATTTTACTTTTTTTGTAATGATTTTTATTTTTTTCCATTATAGCTGATTTACAGCGTCCTGTCAATTTTCTGCTGTACAGCAAGGCGATCCAGTCACATGTACATGTATACATTCTTTTTTCCAACATTATCATGCTCCATCACAAGTGACCAGACATAGTTCCCAGTGCTATACAGCAGGATCCCGTTTCTTACCCATTCCAAAGGCTATGGTTTGCATCTATTAACCCCAAATTCCCAGTCCCTCCCACTCCCCACCCCCCGCCCCTGGCAACCACGAGTCTGTTCTCCATGTCCATGATTTTCTTTTCTGTGGAAAGGTTCATTTGTGCTCTATATTAGATTCCAGATATAAGTGAAATCAATATGGTATTTGTCTTTCTTTTTCTGACTTACTTCACTTAGTATGAGGGTCTCTAACCCCATCCATGTTGCTACAAATGGCATTATTTCATTCTTTTTTATGGCTGAGTAGTATTCCATTGTGTATATATACCACATCTTCCTAATCCAATCATCTGTCGATGAACATTTGGGTTGTTTCCATGTCTTGACTATTGTGAATAGTGCTGCAATGAACATGTGGGTGCATGTGTCTTTTTCAAGGAAAGTTTTGTCTGGGTATATGCCCAGGAGTGGAGATCTTTATATATTTCGGATGCCATTCCTTCAACTAATATGTGTTTGGAAAATATTTTCTCCCAATCTGTGGCATGTCTTTTCATTCTCTTAACAATATTTTACAGAGCAAATTTTTCTCATTTTAATGATATCCAACTTATCAATTTTTTTCTTCCATGAATTATATTTTGGTACTATATCTAAAACATCATTTCCAAAGTCAATACCATCTAGATTTTCTCCTTTGTTATTTTTTAGGAGCTTTATAGTTTTGCATTTTACATCTAGGTCTGTGATTTACTTTTGGTTCATTTATATGAAAAGTGTAAGATTTGTGTTTAGATTCACTTTTTGTGTGTAGATATACAGTTGAATGCCAGATTTGGACACAAGGTTATTTATTTTTGGACACAGGGAATACCCAAGGCCATAGGTTTTCATGCATTAACAAACACTTTTATTAAGTTCCAACCATAGGCAGAGCCCATTCTAGATGCTGACAAGGACTGGGATTCCCCTTATTACCTAGCAACACAACACTCATAAAACTTCGTCTAATTCCTTCCCACAAGCAAAGCTGAAGCCTCTGCCCTGCTCTGAACATGCAGATTGATGCTTTAGTCATGTATCAGAATGCTGTGGTTTGAGAATATCAGTGCAGCAGATTGCAAGCCATGTTCCCTTCTTCCCAGACACAGAACTGACTTCATTTTTTAGCTTCCTTTGCATTTAGATGGGGTCATGAGATTTGTTCTGGTCCGTGGAGCATGAATGGAAGGGATATGGGCCACTTCTAGATCTGGCCAATAAAAATCTCCTAAATAATCCTTCATAAATTTTCTTTCCCACGTTTACCAAAGGAATAGAAAGCATTTGAAAACTTAGAGGAACACTGGATCATCGGGTGAAAGGCATCTGGGTCCCTGAATCACTGTGCTTCAGGTCACCACACCCATCTGCTGACTTACCTGAAGGATGCATGAGCAGAAATTTCAAATTTTAATGGAACAACAGGGTACTGGGATTTTTAATTGCCACTTTAAAATTAGAGTATAAAAACATTCATCGTCCTGAAATGGTCGACTGTCAAACTCTAAGCAAACCCTTTCTTCCAACAAGTGCAGACAAAAAGGTAACAACTTACAAGCTTCCAAAAGCTATTAAATAATGTAAATGAGTGAAGCATGCTGGAGGTATTGATGATGTGAACTTATGCCCAGACTACAGACACGAGCAATTTTTAAGCTCTAGGTTTATTACGTTCTTTTGTTGTTGCTGTTGTGATAGTGTCACCATTTGTAAGATACTTGGGATCCATGACTTTGGTCATCTTATTCAGCAGGTTATCCTAGAAGTGCTTGGCCTTTAGATGACAACCAATATTTTCCAGTCTTTTTAATAACAGGATGATGGATTATGTGAACAGAGTGTAGGATGGAGTCAAAAAGACCTTTATATTTATCAGTGTACTCCCCTTCTCCTCCTCCTGGAACATAAAAACTATAACCTACTTATTTTTATATCCTTGTAACAGCTAAAACCTTGCTGCTTATATATAATACCATCAATACACGATTGTTGAATAAATGTTCAATAAATATTTGTTGAATTGACATTTAGGCTTGGTCTCCTTCCATAAATACAAAATGAATTCATTTTAGATAGTCTTTTAAAATTGCTTTTGTCTGTAAATTCATATTTTCTCCTCAGAGGCAAAACTCCGTGAGCAACGTGAAGGATGGTTTTTCATCCTCCTACAAGGTATGTATTTTTTCAGCATAGGAAGTACAAACGTTAGAAAGATTTAAAGATACCAAGAGAATTGGTAATCAAGTAGCTTAGTCTCTTTTTTATGTTCATGATAGGGGTGATAGGCCTTAGGAGTTCATGAGACACTGAAACTAATGATGCATTCTGATTAAGTAAATGTTCAGTCTCTTTTCCTGATTGCAATACTATACAAAATAAAAGGAGAAAACGATCAAATTGCTTCATATCAATCTTTCATGAAAATAAAAACCCTCCCACTCCCTGTCAGTCATTCTTTTGTGGACTCACTTTAGATCTCAAAATTCTTTTAATATTTTGCTCATTTGCATTGCCTTCTGCACTTAATCCTATTGCGCTTAGTGCCTTTTCTTTATGCCATGTATTTTTCATATAACCTTCAAATTTAAAGATCTTTATTTTCTCTCTTACACCTCTATCTACACTAAAAAAAACAAAGCAGTATGTATTGAGTGCTAACGCATGTGAAACTATACTCAGCAGTATATTCTAAATGAACAGAACTATGTAATAATTGTAAGGTTTGAACCTGTAACTTTATGGAAACTGATGCTATGTCTAGTCCTACACACCCTGGTTTCTGTCTGTTCCTTATATAACCAAGTTGGAAGAATCAACCTGGTTCTTGAGGAAATCAAGTTTAACAACTGGAGATACAAACTGAGTGAGTTAAAAATAAATATGAAAAAAAAAACATAATAGGGGTTCTTTCTTCATGAAGCAGGTATCATGTACTTTGAAGTAGGTTGGGCTCTGAATTCCATTACGTTCACATGAGGACATCAACCACATATATTAGGCCTAGTAAAAACCAAGTTAACAATGATGACCCTTGCCTTTTACATGGGACTTTATGTTTTTAGGAATACCTAGCTATCTGCCACATTAATTTAATCCTCTCACTATGCTGTGAAGAATCCATAAGGGTAGTGACCAAAACATATCCTTTGGCAAAATGGTTCTGGATTAGTGCAATATCAATTGACAGGTATAAACTTGTAGATACAACTCCCTTATAATCTTTCCTTGTATCTGGATTTCTATAGTTGTTTAGTGTGTGGAGATGTGACTGCAGAAGATGGAATGATGAACCACACTAATTCAAAACCTACTTGCTGATGAATAAAAATGTTGAATTGCTAAAGGGTAATGTAAGTAAATTCGTGGAATTTTTAAAAAAGCCTTCCATGGACCTGTTCCTTTAAAGATAATTTAGTCTAAATCCTTCATTATGATGAAAGTCAGTTTTTATGACTCCATAGTCTCAGAAGATTTCCATTGTAATTAATTTTTTCTTGTCTCCAACAAATTGAAAAATACCATGTTAATTTTCACTAATCTGGAATATTGCAAAAGATGAAACACATATAAAGCTAGTATTTATTTTATTAGTGTACAGTTGATTTAGTGTTGTGTAAATTTTTCAACTTTTATAAATAAATTATATTTATAGAAGAGTGAAATGTTTTTAATATTATGATCTGAATTATAAAGCTATGAGTTTTTATACCATTTTGTACTGAGTTCTCAGATTAGTGCAGAATTTTAATTTTATAATAAAGAGCACATTATAGGTATTTTTAAATGTTTAAATTTGACTCCAATTTTGTCTTGCTCAAGCCAGGAATAATAACCATTCTTCATTCTTTCATACATATCAATACTTGAGTATGTCATTCAAGCCACAATTTTTGGAAATGGCACATGGCAAACCAAGAAGACATACATCCTTCTGCCTTTCCTTTGTAAAGATGCTTGTGATTACATTAGACAGACACAGCTCATCTGTATCTCAAGGTCCTTAGCCTCATGAAATCGGCAAAGTTCCTTTGGCCATATATGGGAACCTATCCACATGTTCTCTTATGGGAATGTGGGCATTTGGGGGGCTTGTATTCTTTAAATGGCTTGCAGATTTTCTCCTAATAGGAATAGCCCTTTTAATGGAAAATGGATTCTTGCATAATTTTTTCATCACAATGCTCTACCTTAGTCTCTGCTTTTTTCTTTCATTGTGTGTGTGTGTGTGTGTGTGTGTAGGGCGGTTGTTCTGAGGTAAGCTAGGGTCTAATTAAGCAACTTATTTCAAGATGATGACTTTCTTGTTTTTTATTGTTTTTTATATTAGTAGGAAATTTAAAAGTAGAGCATAGAGGAGACACAATGGAGTATGACCTTGCAGGTGGTTGGAATTATCTACAGTTTAAGGTTTTATTGTGTGGATGAAAATGGTCTAGGGAACAACTCAACGCACAAACAAAAAGAACACTGAGGATCTTTCCCAAGGAAGTAAAATTACATCATGAAATGTTCCCCCAACCATTGAGGGCAGGGCTGGAGGGAGGAAGGAAGGATAAATCATGGCAGGGAAAGAAAAATGTTCTACAGAAAAGAATGTTAGTTATCAACAAAATAAACCCCAAGAAAACTGCAATTTATTCATCTTTGCACTATTTTCCCTCTCCATTCATTACTTAGCCCAACTCAAAAAATACTACTTATTTTAGTCAGTAGTGATAGAATTTAATTGATTTAGAATGGATACTAGCCAAGAAGTTAGGAAAGTTACATTTAAAGTTCTTTGGTTTAGGGGTTATCATACGATGACGCTAATCATCTGGTTCTCAATTTCTTCATCGTAATGAAGGATTTAGACTCATCTGTCTTTAAAGTCCCTTCAAGTTCTAACATACCTTTTTTTTTTCGAATTCCAGATATATTGGTCAGTGTGTATTGACCTCCTGAAATAATATGTGAAGATGTCTGCACACTTAGCTATTTAAGAAGTCTTAGACATTTTCAAAGAGAAAACTCTAAAACCCAAATAAGCACAGAGCAGACAAAAATGACTAAATTTAAATTTTCCAATGAGGGAAATTATAAATGAGTAAATGTATGTGTTATATACGAACGGTCTGAATTTACTTACCTTACTATAATACGTTTTCGTTATAAATCTGATTTAAGGTTAAAATAGCCTGAACATATTGACAGCTCTCTCCACAAGCGAATTGCTTCACAATCTCTCTAATTTAACATATCGTGAATGTTGGCGTTTAGATGAGACCATTTAGTGGATTAATAAGTAAGTAATCTATTGGGTGTCACCCATAAACTTGAAGATGGAGCCAGAACGGCAGACAAAAACATTACCAGTAATACAGAATGTTCTAAATTATCAACTGCAGATGTGTATGGAGATTATCCAGGAAAGACACGTTCAACATAAAATTAAAATGTACAACTTTTGAATGAGATCTAAGTTAAAGCCTGATTTATACTTAAAGTGAAAACCAGCTAGGGGATATAAAGCCTATGACTCAACTTGGGGGTTAATCAAATATAATCATATGATTTCATGTAATTGTAAAATACATACATTTTTTATTAAAGTTTAAGTGCTATAAACTACTTTAAAGTTAAGAAAGCATGGGTCACAAAATTAATATATTTTTATCCTGTATTTTTTCTCTAAATATTTAAAAGAACACCTTCACATTTATTTCACATATATATGATAAAAATGTTAATGTTACATTTTCTAATTTAAGTCAAGTTGGGTCCTCACAAATCTATTTCTTTGAATAACAAATTGGGTAAGTAGATTTAAGTAGCATATTGACATTTTTATATGAAAAGTATGCTTTATACCACAACTGTTAGGTTTGTGTTTGCCATGAATGCAATTCGGGATATTCACCCTCCTTATGTGGATTTTAGATGCCCCTAGCAACACATGTCTAAAATACAGACATACACAGAAATCATCTTTTTGGTAAAATGAGATGACGGATGAAAAACTTCTGTTCTAGGACATCATGAGGGATGGAATACAGCCTGAGGAGAGAAAAAAAAAAAGACACGACCTTAGTGAAAATTTTTCCCTTGCCAATTTTGATAGTCATGATGACTACAGACTTGCACATGTGCACAGTGGGCCTTACAGCTATCATCTCCCACTTGGTTGTCTTCCCTCTGGGATGCTGTACTAGTGGCTCACAGAACATTGATTATCTGAAATAAAGTCTCTTCTTACCGTTCTATCCATGGAGTTTTAGGATCAGATATTTCAGATGAGGTCAAGGGCATCCTGTTTGTATCCGGAATACACTTTGTGACAATTAGCTTACCTGTTATCATGGCAATTGGGGAAGAAGGAGTTTACAGTGGAAAAATGACAACAATGGAGGGAAAATTAGTATGAATATTTCACCAGTAAAATATACCTCAACTGTGCAAATGTCCTTCCATTGTTCATGTTCAAATGGTCAGCCTACACGTCAAAAAGCCAGATTTACACAATTTGCAAGACTCGTGATTCTGCACACCTAGTGACATACCAGGTCAGCGCAATCCAGAGCTCTTTGGCTTCTTCCCACTCCACTTATTCTTCACAGGAGGAGCCTGTGCAGGCTAGGGGTGCTACAGACTCAGGAAAGCCAGAAGGCTTTATGAATTTATGGGTACCACCACGCCATGCAAATACCTACCTTGGGCGCTTTGAATCTGTATCTGGTTCAAGAACTGGAATGAGATGCAAGTGTTGGTAAGAGGTTTCTGTAGTTTTAACCTTCCTGCCTCCCCCCCAAAAAAGTGAAAAATAACGCATTCTCATTTCTGGAACTGAAAAAAAATGTTGTATTTTAGAACATACCCAAGATATATGAAAAGCATAAACATGGAACCACTACCCAAAACTATGTATTCTTAGAAAGGAAAGGGAGTAAGAAACGGGGGAGATATTTAAATACCCACTTAGCAAGGAAGCAAGAATCAGTTTTATCTGTGTTTGGATTGTGAGTGTAGGAAATTTAGGACCTTAAAGCCTTCACATTGCCTCCTTAAAGCCTTGACTTCAAATCCACCCTTACAAGCTACTACTCTCCTAGGATGGAGGAAAAGAAAATTTCCACTGACCCAGCTCGTGATTTACATACAGAGAGCAAATAAATGAATGGAGTGGGGGATGGGGCAGTGAGAAGCGATGTGTTTCCTTTTCAACCACAGAAAATAAGATTACTTACCAAGAACATTTTTTATCCCAGGCAAATGTTTATTCCCTCTATCATTCGGCGCCTCAGTTTCTGCAAAAAATCAATTTCCACTCTACCTTTCTCTCCTATTCCAAAAAGGAAAAAAAAGAAAGGCAGATATTGCTTAAGCTTCGGGGTCCAGAGGAAGATAGAGCTAGAGAGGAAGGCAAAAGACTCCCACAGCGCTCTTTACCCAGATCCTAGCGAACCCCTAGGGAGGAAGAGAGCTTCTCCAAGAGGGGACGGGAATGGGCGGGTGGCTTTGGAGGGGAGGGGGGGCAGGGGGCATTCACTTCCCTGACAAAATATAAGTCGTCTCCAAAGAGAATAACCAGCCCCTCAGTTACACAAGCGAATCCCTAGGGGAAGTAAGCTTCAAAGAGAAAAGGGAAGTTACTGAACTGATTGAGGGGGGCGAGAAGAGAGGGAGAAGGAGAAGCTGGGATTTGGGGTTTGGGATTTGGGCTCGGAGAAGGAATGGGACCGTAGAGGAAAGGAAAGAAGAAATAAAGCTAATCTTACCCGATCGATCAGGCGATCGTTTATGAGGTATGGGGGCTATGAAAATGGCAAGATAATGCATTCGGCAGCAAAGCCATTTTTGGCACACGCTCCCTCCGTAACTGTGCAGGAATCAGCGGGGACGCGGGAGCCTCACAGCCTGTCACCTGCTCCCCCAGGGACGGTTCTTGGTCCTTGGAAACTCCAAAGCTCTAGCTTTCACAGCAAGACATTTGGAGCTGAGGTTTTCGACGGATGTCAATTGCCTTGAGCTGCAGGCAGCAGGATTCGCGGAGGAATCGGGATCTGCGAAGGCTCCTGCCGCAGCCGCCGCCGCTTCCACCCACGGTTCCCTGGCCCCTGGCCTAAGTTTCTCCGCACAGCGCCCCCAAGCACCCGGAGACCCAGCCTCCTCCGCATCTTCAACTCCCCCATGCAAATCGCTGGTGATCTGGTCATCCTAAAGTGACCACAGGGCTTTATGGGGGGGGGGGGGAGGCGGGGGGAACCTTGGCTGTGTTGGGCTTCCTTAGTAGCCTTCCTCGGTTGCCACGAGTGAGAGGTTTCCAGGGAAATCCTAGTGAGATGCACGGATGGAATACTATTAATCCTAATAATAATGTTCCCAGCGCAGGTAACTCTTAAAGAACTGAGAGTTGGGAAGATTAGAGCAGGGTTTCCGAAGCGGTGCCCTCTTGAATTCTCATTGGATCCCTCCCAGCAGCCTAAATCACTCTTGCTGCTGAATCTATCAGAATGACTACAGCCTCGCTCACTAGTTTTCTCTTTATCTCGCTGTCTTCAACACATCCGTTTACTTCTCTTCGCAGATTTATTTATAGTCCACCTCCTGGTCTCTGGGGTCACGCAGCTTCTGTTTTTCCCCACTCTACCGGGCTGTACAGTCCCTTCATTTTCACTTTGTTTGCCTAAAGATCATCACAAATAAGCCCCCCTCCCGCCCCACCCCCAAGTAAAAGGCACCTCTTTCATATTTTGCTTCCCTTCCTTGGGGCTTCGTGGCTCTCCGTGTAACTGCTTTTTACTTGGTTACATGCCACCAAGAACTGCTGAATATTTCAAAGTTCCACCACCATACAGCTCGTCACTTTATCTTGATTTGGAAGATCATGGACTATCTGTTTGAATCCTGGATGTATTTTTCTCACAGTCATCTCGCTTCCTGAAATTTCCTTGGGTAAGTTCTTTTTATATACTGTTAGAAACTTATTGCTCATGTTATTTTTAATAAGCCTGTTTGTTTTAAAAAATGTATCATTTCTTATACTTTCATTACTTTCAGAACTCAAAGATCTCTGTGACCGGGTTTATTAATTAGTATGTTAGTTGCAATTGTGTTACTCATATTTAACCCATGTAATGAATTTTCCTAGCACCTTTTACATTCTTTATTTATTTCTGCCCTCATTTATAGTTCAGGTTATAGGAAACATTAACACCTCCCCCCATGCTTCTTGGCACACATTCTTGTGCCATTTCAAAGGTCACATTTTACATGTTTATCTAAGAGTGCACTTAAAAGAGACCTCCTGACAACTGCAGGGTCTTGGAAAGTTCACTAGTCCCTCATCTTCAGAAGGTTGTTCAAATCAGTATTTGCTCCTTGCAAGCAATTACATGACTGAGGGAGGACTTTTGCAAAATGTATTTTTTATGGGTTTAACAGAATACTAGGCAGTAAAAGCCACTGTAAGAAGAGTGTGAGTTTTGAGTAAGCCATTTAAAAAAAAAAAAAATAACCACCCAGATCACACAGAAACACATTCCTGTGGCCATTGTATTTAAATTCAGGAATCACATTTGGGAGTACCTGTTTCTGATTTTGTGAATTTAGCTTGTGAACCATTAATTGGACAGGGAGTGCTCGTTTCAGGGGAAGGGTGCTATCAAAAGAAGCAGTGATTATCTTGGTTCTAATAATTGAAATTCAGGGACAGATTTCATAAAAAAAACTTTAATTGCCTCACTCTTCACACTTGTTCAACCCCTAGACTCAATTTTATAAGCATGTTAATGTTTTTTTTTTTTTTTGCTTTTGTGAGCCATTTTTATGGGCTTAATTGACCGTTGTGTCTATCATTTCTCATTTAAGTACAGGTGTGTTGAGAAACATTTAAATCTTAGCCTTTACTTCACACATTGACAAGGACATCATATGTATTAAATGCAAAACCGAATGCATCACTGATCTCTAATACATACTGAGGTGCCAGGATTCTTCTCTGTGAAGCCCCCCTCCCCTCCCCTCCCCATAAGGACAAGTTGTTGGTTTCTACATTTCTGGTTATTGGAATGGATGAAGGTGAAAACCTATTGTTTAAGCTTTTTTTTTCCTTCTTTCTTCCTTTTAAAAAAAAAATGTTCTCAGAAAGAACTCTTTCTGTGTCATTGATGGCTGACTCCACCACCGAAGTAATGCTTTCTTAAATTCAAAAGCCCTTGTAGCTTCCAGATAGAAAAGTACTCCAGCTGCAGCGTCACCCCATCCCCCAGCCTCCGGATTCAAGGGCTTTTCCCTCTTGGCTCCCATTGAGAGAACAGGGCTGCCTGTGGTCCTTACCACTCAGGGCCCCGCACCGGTTCCTAGTTTATCCTAGGCTCCTTCCCGAGGCCGGTCAGTCCTCCTGCCTGACAAGTGCCTTCAGCGTCCGAGACTTTAGTTGATGAAAGGAGGGCTTAGCATAATTCACCAATTCCAGCATCCTCTTTGGAGGGCTGCTGCTGTTGCGCAGGAGTGGAGGGAGGGAAGGGAAAAAAAAAAAAAAAAGCCCAACTTTCAGTGCAGTCAGATCTTTTCTTCTTAACCTAGTCTACTCCAGTAAGGCACAGAAGTACGTTATTTAGGTAAGTGCGCGTTCCCTTATTCTAAGCTGAGACTCAAGTTGGTGGAGGGGAGATGTGCTTCTGAAAGGCTCGGGCAGCCAAGGGCGCTCGAACCAGGAGGGCCAGCAACAGGCGACTCTGCCTGGAGATTTCTTCGCGGCTCCTGGCAACGCCTAAGCCACCTGGGCGCCGGGAGCGCTGAGGACGAGGTGCCGGCTTGACCCGGTAGCCCCGGGCTCGGCCGCGGGAGTGGGGATGACCCGCGCGGGTAGGTACCGTGCCCCCGCCCCGCGGCGCAGTCTCCTCTCTCGGCCCCTGCGGCTAAAGAGCGCCCGGTGTGGGCATTTGCAGCCCGGGAGCGTGGGGCGCTCCGGGGGGTGGTATGCTCTCTTAACGCTCCATTTCCAGCCTTCTTCTCACCGAATTTCAGCAAAACCTCTTATTTGTGCGAGAGGCCAGCTTTGGGAGCTCTATCAACACCCATCTGCGTTTGTATTTATAATTATTTTTAATAAGCCACGCCAGGACTAAGAGATGACGGCTCTCCAGCCTGCCTGCTTTCTAAAACCCTAATAGCCGTCTCCATCCATCTGTTTGGCTGGGTTTAGAGTACCCAAATGACTTCTCGGACTCAGTGTGAAAGTATCACTGACCATCACACCCTGCCTTCCTTCCCCATCTCGCAGGAATCCGGAGGGTGATGGGGTGGGGGAAAGGAAGAGTTGGATTTCAAGTTGGAGCCAGGGGTTGGGGTATAAGGTAAAAGTGAGATGCAAAGAGTAAGTGTGGGAGCCCTTCAGCTGCCATTATACCCACCATCGAGTTAGGCTTCTCAGTTTCCGTCTCCTTTTCTGGAGGGGGAGGGGGAGGGGGAGGGGTGCGGGCGGGGGCGGGGGGGGAGCAAGAGGCTGGAGGCAGGGAGCGCTCCGCTCCCGCGTCCACCCGGGAGGGGGTGGTGCTTTTTCGCCGCTGGTGATGCCAGTTCTGCAGCCAAGCAGTGGCTTGAGAGTTTAAGTCTCTGATAGCTGTTCTCCTGGTCCCAAGAGTTGAACCAGAGAGCGTTTTTACTTTGCACCAGGTCTGAAACGTGATCAGCCCTTTAGAGCAGGGACCTCCTTCTGATGGGAATCCGATTGGAAAACGCTGGGGAGGCTCTACCTCCGGAGATGAGATGAGTGTTTCCAGCTGTGTGAGAAGCCAACCCGAGGCTTGAAGAGAGGAAGAGGTGACTGGGGTTGCAAAATAACCCTACTCTTGCTTACAAATAGTGTAGTCAGTGAAATATATGTGAGCAAAGAAGAAAGCACCAGGGTATAAAACTGTCACAGCAGCGTCGAAGACAGATGATTCAGATTTGGAGCACTTTTTCTTTTGCGGGCTACTTAGATTTGTCATCATGCAGTTAAGCAGGTAAGGACCGAACATCAGTATTTTACTGATAGTCTTATAACCTGTGTTTGACCTCTCCTGGGATAATTTTTCCTTGTTTAAAGCGATGGAATATCTGTATTTTCAAATGGATCTGCTATGATGCATGACAACATTCACGTTCATGAACCATTTAAGTCCATTTAAATATTTAACATGCAGTCATTTAAATATGCAAGGTACATGCATTTAAATGTTTAACAATATTACAAGGTGAGAGGAGGAGATGGAGAGGGCAGAAGGAAGTTAGAAGAAGGGATGTACCCTAATAAAGTATGTGAGACGGTGGTTGCAGAAATGTCTTAAAACGTTGCCTCTTGTTAAGGTCATAGACCTGAATATATAAAGGACAATTGGAGAATTATTAAGGGCATCTTCAACTAGCAATTTAATTCCGACTGCTTCAGAGAAATGCTTGTGGGCATTTTCATATTATTTTCTCAATTTTAACAACAACAACAACAAAATCCATGGGGTGGGAGTGGATTTAGTTGTCCAAAGGGATGAGAAAAGAGCTTGCCCTAAGGCAGCCTTATATGTGACCCCATTATAGTGACGTTTGAGCTTAGGAAACAGCTGGAAACTGAAAAATTAAAATCTAAACTTTTTTTTAAATCATGAAAAATCTCCCGTGAATAAAGCTTTTCAAAATTCCAAGTTTTGTAGCCATATATTACCAATCAATAGGTTTCTTCTACTATCAGGCTGAACAACAGCCCCAAAAGATGCAATTAAAATGACAAAACAATTTTAATAAGTTCTGTTATTATTGTTGATATTGTTTTGTTATGTTTTGCTTGCATGTTGGAGTCTGAAGAGCCCACACAGTGAGGCAAAAAATATTAATGAGATACAATCCTAAAACTATTCCATTTATTCCTAACAGTTTTTGTTCTCTAAGAAATTGTATTCTCTCAGGTTTGTCTCTGGAAATATTTTTAGTACTTAGATTTATTGATGTGGATCCCTGATCAATACTTTTCCTCCTTGTAAGGTTCATTGATAACATCTTGAAGAGATATGAAAGATAATTGCAACTTTGGGTCATAAAATAACAAAGTTATAGTGCTTTTCTTAGTTTGATGAAGAAGTAGTTTTTACTCCACTGGAGAAAGTAATTTGTCAATGAATTACTATTGACATATTCTATTCCTCAATTCTTTTGCATTTTACCCTCTGGAGTTCTACTGTAGTGAACATGCTACTATTATATATTATACTACATATGTATGTATGTCCATTTTGGAGTGGGTGGACGAGGTATTTATTTTCAATTACATTGCTTTCATAGACTTTTCAAATGAAATACATGATACCATATGATGGGTTTCCTTTATCGTTCAATCAGATAATATGTCATTCCAGCTTCTCATGAGATATTTCCTCTTAATAAACTCAACATTGTAATGGAAATGTACATTTTTATAAAATATAGTACAACTTGAATTTCTTCATGCATAATCATTGGCATATTAAGAAAATCAAACCTAAGTAGGAAGAAACCATTAGGACTCTATTTCTGTGCAGGTGTGTGTATTATATACACACACGCACATATGAAATTAGCCTTACTCCTACATTTCTGTGTTCTTTAAATGAAAATGGAATTTCTTTTTAGAATAGTGCCTTTGTGTGTTTCTCTCTAAAGTGCAAAGAACTCAGCTGATAGGACTTCAAAACTTTGATGCTTTGTTATCAACCTATATGCTTCAGTTTCCTATATCACCTGTTGTTTTGATTTTTTTTTGTTATTCTCCAAAACAAGCAGTTACTGACTAGAGTAAGTGTCTAAAATTTTAAAAGTTGAGAAAATTGGTTATTAGTATTAGAAGTTCAAAGTTCAGACACAAAGGGAAATATGACACCCATCTACAGCAACCTTAGCACAAATCTTTTAAAGATATTCTGAAGGTGTTTATATGTTACCATTATGACTTATGATTAATGAGGTCCTCTTCAAAGATTCTTAACATTTTTCTCTTTATCTCCCAGTAATGGGTTATTGTGGAAAGGAGAGAGAGACAGATATGGGATTCCTTCCTCAATTTTGTTTCTAGTTCCACCTCACTAATGGGATCCTAGTAACATTTCTTGACCACTCTTTACTGTCCTCATCTCTTAGATGGTTGAAAACATCATCTGCTTCACAACGTTGTTGAATATAAAGTGACGTAAGAGATGAAGATCCTTTAAAAACACAACTCTATGAAAACAAAATACATTTTGAAGAAGAAAGCATTTACGTATGATTTTTTTTTGTTTAATTTCTGGATAAAATTCTCTTTCCATGCAAGAAGTAATATTGACTCAACTTTTTTTGTTTTTTTTTGTCTCTTTTTCTTTTTTTTTAGTGTTAGGAACAAATATTTTTGGTCTATGTTTTTATGGTGTCTAAAGAGTTTACATGATATTTCTTTTTGTTTTGATATTGTGTAGCTAAGAAAAAAAAGCTTGAGTATACTCATTAAGGCACTTCTTATTTACATTATATTTACCTTGGCTTTAATGAAGTTGTGGGTGAATTGTCATTTTTACAAAAATATTTGCTTTTGATTGAATTTCCAGTGTCATTTAATGAAAGTCTTTTTTCTTAGAAAATTTATATTGTTGATCTCTGTCAGTGTGGTTATAAACAAGATCAAATTTTCTCATGTGGCAACTTTCATAATGAAACTTGAGAAAAGTCAAATTTGTAATTTCTACCATTCGTCAACTCATATTCAGCTTACCAGAATGAGTTAGGTGACGTCTAGCATTGTTAGTGTTTTAATTTAGCGACTACTTGGTTAATTTCATTTAGACATTTAGTTGTATAACTCTTGATCAGTTTTTCCATGCATGCACTGTTACATGATTTTATGATTTTCACATTTACAATTCATAAATTATAAAGGAGAGCAAAAGAAAAGGTGTTTAATAATATTGCTCATGGATGATATTGATTCTTAAAAGAAGGGGATAGTGTAAAAATGTTTATTCTAGTCTATAAAAGAGCCAAAGATTCTCTGAAGATGAAATTTAATCCTGAACACTGATGGCCTTTCCACTGAAAATATATCTGGAAGTTCTGGCCCAGCCTTTTTTTTTTTTTTTTTAAGCAATATTGAATAGCCACTCTAACCGTTTTATACTGGTCATCAAATATCCTCATCAATAACATTTTAAGTCTTTTATCACTATCATTTCAAGGCATATTTAATGGATTATTAAGAATATTCATATCCAATTACTTATTTTCAGACCTATCCGGTTACAAAGTCTCCCTAGATAATTATTTCATAAGCTGAATTAGCTTTTGTATACTTAATGTTAGAAATAAAGTATTCATGCAGGCAGTTCTGGGATATTTATTAATTTCATATTCAAAGTAGCAAATCATGAATAACTAGTAGATGCTCTAATTGAAATAAACAGTTGTAATTTTCTGATTTCTTTTCCCCATGATTAAAAAAATATAACTAATATACTTTTAATGAACTGATTGGATTACTAGGTATTCCATCATGCCATAAATAGTTGTGTTAATTTTTTTAAATAATTATTTTTAACCGAGAAAGCGTAAATTCAGATGTGGAAAAATAACATGCAATCCCGTAAATTAGGAAATCTTGTAGATTCTTGTTCTTCTATATTCATTGTTATTTCTTATACACAATTTATAATTTCTCAAAATTTTTATTTTTTTTACTGTTAGAGTTAAAAATAGAATTTATCCTCGGTGTAACCTATTTTTACTTATTATTTTTAGGAGTATTTGTATTAATGCATAAATCCTAATTTACTCAGATGTGGATGCCTTTAAAAGCACCCAAGGCATAACAAATTTCTTCTAATAGCTTATAAAGAAGCTACTATATTATAGTTCCAGCAAATTAAATCTATAAAATATACATTTATTGATTAAATTAATAAATATGTTAACATTACATTCAAACGAATTGTAGCTCTCTCGTCTATAAGAATTATTGTCTCATAATGGTGTGTTTCATTTAAATTCCGTTATAGACTTATTATGAAAGAATACTTATAGATAGACTTAGTCTTCCTGATTTCTGTGAATATCAGCCAACCTCATCAGGATTGAGCTGTTTTTTATTAACTTTTCTGGAGTCTTGCATTTTGTTAATTTTAGAAGCTATCTCTAGAATATTGTGCTATTAAAAAACAATCTAGCCTTACAAAGACCAGAATTGAGTATGCATGCATTTTAGCTTTTCAGTGTCAAATAGTGGCCATGCATAAACACATTGCTACTCTGTAGATTCATTAAGCACTCTCACAACTGAAACATATACTCTTTAAAATATTTCAGATGATGTCCATAAATATAAGCCAGTTTGGGAAAAGCGATTAAATCAAACCAAGGAGTATATTTCGCATGGGTTCACTCAAGTGATGATACAAAATCACCTGTGTTTATGTAGGTTGCTTATCATGTGGTCTTTGCAGTTTGAAGTATCTTTCATATGGTGTGCGATTTTAAGACACAAGTATTTGTAACTGATTGTAGGTATGCAGTTTAATAGCGTGTGCAGAAGCCTGTTGTAGTTAAAGTGATATAGAACAAAAGTTAATCACAAAGTTCCCAGTGTAAACAATATATTTAGGTGTCTTTCTCGTCTTTAGTATGGCGAAATTTCTGATGGTTTGAAATATCAGCCCTGTAAATGTTTGTACACAGATGGTGAACGCTTTTGAAATAGTAGTGAACAAAATCTAAATATTTCAAAGAAAATCATTAAAGATTGACTAAATCATACAATAAATTTGTAAAAGAAATGCTCCCTTAAGATAATTAACCCAGGCTTTTCTCAATGTTTTCTCATAAACACCACCAGATACACTAATATACAGACCAAGACTAGCTCACTCAGAACATTTAATTGAATTACATTACTTGAATGTACAGCAACAGAATTTCTGATTATTCATTCAGATTTGTCACAAATATACAAAGTTTCAATGCATTATATAAGTTTGATAAGCAATATTTTCAAGATTATACTATGGAATGATGTGGAAGAAAACTAAAGTTACAATATTGAATAATATAGAATAAACATAAATTGCCAATTATCAATTAAAAACAACCCCAAACTAGAATGTGTATTTTCTGTTCGTTATTACTAATTTCACTCCAAATAAAGTTTAAACAACTTGTTAATTTTAATTCAAACCTGTCTTGAGTGAGCAATTATGACAGAATGTGAGGTTTTTTGGTTTATAAGATATACTCTTCCTTATGTATTTAAACTTCCACAGGCACTCAAAAACAGTACCTTCATTTTTTAAAAATGTGAACTGAGAGAAATGAATCCAGTCTTCTCTGTGCAATGAAACTTAAAAATTCATAGCTAAGAAAAAGGCAATCCTGAGCAATTTTTTAGAAGCACAGAATTATCTTAAAGCTTCTTTTTTGACTCAAGTACTTATTTGAAGCATCTTCTTACCTTTGAGTGCAGACTTAGGTTAAAAACTTACATTCTTCCTTCTCTGCTATACACATTTTTGCAAAACTTCTTATTTGAGAACTTTTAGATCAAGGGCAGATACCTGACATTTTAAATATATAGCCGTCTTTCTGTTTTGGCTAAACACAAATTAAGTAGAACAGTGACAAAACTGGAGAAACATAACTTGAAGCATCTATGTTTCCTTTTAGGGTGAACTCTAGCAGATTTTCATGGGTAACTTCCATTCATGCACGACGTGGACATTTTAACCCATATCTTGTTTAACCAGCATAAAAGACAAAGTAAATTACCATCATATGAAGATAGGCCAGAAAAACATGAAAGATCACTCATTTTGTTATAATTTTTTAAACCTATCCTTGACAGCTTCTATTCAAGAACCTCAATTCTGACTTAGAGTTAGAACCAGTAATTCCAATATAAACTGCTGTGAATAACTATTAAAATATTTCCTTCTCATCAATTATATTGAATCAGTAAGGTAAACAAAAGTTTCATCTAGCTTCACATGATTCTTACATCACAGAAGTGATAACAATTTGACATGTTTTACTCTTTTAGCTATAGATTTGCAAGAGTCTAAGCTGAAGATAATGCATTTGCTCATCATTTGAAACTAGAGAGTTATTAACTATTAAAATTTTGTCTGTTAGCAAACTTTGGTCTCAGGTAAGTCATGCAATACTGATTTCTGTGATTATTATTTAGAAGGTATTCCCTGACCAATTAAGACAATGTGATTTTAAAAAATTACCACTAGTGTGCACATGAAATGCTAGATATTAGCGAATATTCAACAGTTTCTGTGTCAGATATAGTATCACCCCATTTATTCATTCTTATAATATACTTCAAAGTCTGACTTGGAGTTCACACAGTGGCACAGTGGGTTAAGGATCCTGTGTTGCTGCAGCTGTGGCATAGGTCACAGCCGTGGCTTCGATTCAAACCTTGGCCTAAGAAACTTACATATGCCGCTAGGGGGGCAATAAACAAACAAAAAGAAACCAAAAAAAAGAAAAAAAAAACTGGTGGCCCTTTTTATATAAAAACTTTCTTCAGGAATTTTTAAAAATAGGTTTTGCTTTTCTTTTGAAACTTAGTATCTTAAGAACTTTATATCTCCTGGAGTTTGGAGACAGTCTGAGCTATTTTAGAAGTTAAAAGTGATATGTTGACAAGAGTGATCCTTGAAAATAACAAATCTTTTCAAAGTTTTATGTTAGGGAATAATGAGCCAGGCACCTTTTTATTGTTAGAAAGCTTTATATGGCCAATACCAGGCATTGTAAGGGTAGCTACCTTATGAAAATATGGACTGTCCCACCATCTCTGGCAACTAGGTAAGCTGTGGAAGAGTCCATTGCTAAAGATTCATTTTTTAATTAGAAACACTGGGTTCTGACACACTTTATTAGTTGGTGGTTCAGAAGGCATTAGAGAACAGCATATACAATTTAACACTTTATATGCTGCTAGATTAGTTCACTTGTATATCAAGTATTTTTGTTATTTTTGGTTCTTTTTCAAAAATATTTATTGGATATCTGATCAGTGCTGTACACTAGGGTAAACCTTGGGAACATAATAAATGAAAAAATGTATTGATTGCTCTTAAGAGTCTTATGGTGTTTTGATTTGTTTGTTTTTTGCTATTGGAAGAATGCTTTGTTTTAATTAATCCACTCAGGCAAATCAAATGCTTGGTCACTCCTTTAATTTTCACACATCCAGTTGTTGATACCGTAAATATAAAACTCTTTAAGAAAAAAAGATGGTTGTCCAATTCCTCAGTATGGAAATAGGTCAGTAAATAATGTGTTTTTCATCTAGAGTATTAAAGAAAAGTAAAGGAACCTGCAAATACAGTCATAATAATTCTCAGATTGATGGTTTCCTTGACATCTGATTGTGTGGTGTTTGTTTTTGTTTCCATATTAGCTATTTTTGGTTTTCTTTTCTTTTTTGACCACCTCGTGGCATATAGAGTTCCCAGGCCAGGAATCAGATCCAAGTCACAGCTGTGGCAGCACAGGATCCTTAATGCATTGTGCTAAGCCAGGAATTGAACTTGTGTCCCTGCACTCTGGAGATGCTGCCAATCTTATCCTGGGTCACAGCGGAAACTCCAACATCAGCTTTTTTTTTTTTAATGGAAACAGTTCCAATAGTTATAGATTTTAATTTTTTTAGGAATTAAAAAGAATGAAAAAATGATATTAACATTGCAAAAATACGCTTTACAGGTTTAATTTTCTTATCCCATCATGTGTTTATCAAAGGCCTTCCCTGTGCCAGGTTTTTTTGTGACCGATTTAAATGCTTTAGCTAATCACACACAGATCCTTGCCATGTGCTGCTTACACTAGAATTAATTATTGCGTTATTTCAGGAGTGATTGCCCTATAAGTTGAATGGTCTCTGTAACCAGAATTAGAAAATAAGTTTAGAAGTCCACTGACAATGTTTATTACCACACACTCCTAGGTTGAAGAGTCTGAATATTTTTATTTCTTTATGGTGGATAAAAAGAAACTGAAGATTACTATTTTGAAATTTTAAAAGCTTTAAAACAATAATAATCAAGATCTTAAAAGTAAACTTTTAAATAATTCTACTAAACTTTCTTTGAAAGTTCCTTAAACGAACCATTTGCTTTGTCTCATATAATAACTTCTCATTAGAAAGCTCATTTTACCTACTAGGCCTGGTTAGCCTTGGAGTAAATTTTTGCCATATTATAGATAAAGAGATTTATTGTCCATTTGGTTACCAAACTCCAAGATTTCTGAACTTTATCCCAGTATTATGTCTCATTCTTAGAATATATTATATTTATAGTAGTGTAAATGCCTTGACTGAGCAACAGGTTAGTATTATACTTTCAGATTTTTTTATGCAGGATCATTATAAATATATTTTTAAAAAGCATTTTAAAGCTTTGCAAACTATTACTGAGGACATTGTCCATATAGTCAGGGGAAAAATGTTTTTATCTTTGTCATTGCATGGGTTTGCACATAGTATGTTTTTTCTTTTTCTAATTTTTTAAAGTATAGTTGATTTACAATGTTCCTTCAATTTCTGCTCTACAGCAGAGTGACACATGTATATATGTGTATATATATATATATACATATATATATATACACAAATATATATATGCAATCTTTTTTCAAATTACTTCCATCATGTTCTAACCCAAGAGATTGGACATAGTTTCCTGTACTGTACAGTAGGGGACCCCATTGCTTATCCATTCTAAACATAAGAATTTGTTTTTTTTTTTAATTGTTTCCTCAAATTCCCTTTAAATTGGCATTTATGAGACATAATTCCTTCATTTATTGACAAGAAATATGTTATTCTCCTCACAAATGAGAAGGCTTTTTGTCATTGGATCATGCCAGGAAAAAGCAGAATCAGATTGCCAATTATAATAACCATATTAAATCTAGATATCCCTTACCATTGTTTCCATTTCATTCTTATACATAGGTTACCTTAATCTTTATTTTAGGCTGTCCTCTGTTTCTTTGCTTTTGGTAGTCAAAGATATTAATGACAGTAAGTTTTCTGAAACGCTCCTCGTATTTTACTTTAAATTAGATTTTGTAATCTAAGGATACTATTCTAAACATCCTGCATCTGAACTTTGTCCTTTAGTCTCAGACCACTTTCTTTATGAATTAAGATAAAGTACAATCTGAATCTAGCCGGGCCTTTAAAAAACATGATATCTTATGTTGAAACACTATGATATTTTATATTTAAAATGTAAAGGTAACTGAGGTGACTCTTGAACTTTTGGCTTTTAAGAACACTTTCTCCTATGTTCTAACAGAATTAAAGAATGAAACTCACTTCATTTTTTTAAAAAATCAGTTCTACCATTTGGTAGTAGCATTTAACTTCCTCTTTATTGGTAGGACAAGATTGTATTGACAGGATCAAGCAGGAGATTAGTTCCCTCTGCAGTATATGCTCCTCAGAGGAATACTAACCCTCATTAAGATGGAAAACACTTAAAGCTGTAATTCAGAGGCAGTGTATTGCCTGATCAGCTAAATAAAATAAATAACCAGAAGAACCCTCTGGAATACAGGTTTAGCAGAGTTAAGTGACTGAAAAGATTCACTTCTAAGGCCGTTCTTAACCTTTACAATGTGGTTTGAGACAAGGAAGCTCAGTTTTGTTTTGCATTTTTAAGAATAAGAAAAACAAAAAAGGACAATAATAATGCATTACTAACATACTGATAGAATGACAATCTCTTGCTCATGTAAGCAGACATATTGGAACAGCCCATAAGGTTAAAAAATAAAATAAAGTAAAAATAAGATAAAATAAAAGGACTTCAATTCAGTGAATGTTCCAAAACCTTGCAATATGCATGACAGTGTGTTAAGCATTAGAAGCCGTCAAGATTATTATTCCAGCAAATCCTTCATAATCTGGTCATATGAACGAAGGTGTTTAAAAGGATAATAGTAGTATATTGTAAAATTTTAGAAAACTAATGAAAGCCATCGGACTGCAGTTATTTGAATCATTTTCAAAGCACCATATTGAAAAGAATTTAAGGTAGTTAGGGAACCATTGAAATATTTGTCCTTAAAATTCAAAAAGAATTGCTAACTCTGATAAGAATGTATTCTTTTATTTCTAGAGGCTGAGTGGTTAACCTCAGGTTTCTATGATGCCTTGGGTTGAATGGCATTTTTTTTTCTTTTTTTTTTTTAGCTTTCAGAGGTTAGCACTTTTTCAGCTTTATGTAAATTTGTTTTACTTTTCTAAGAGCAAAAAAGAAATATCAATTCATAAGAAAAAGAAAAACTGATTTTTTTGGTTCAATTCCTAGATAGACCCAGTAATAAATTGCATAGCTAAAAGTTAGAATACCTTTTTCCCCCCACTTTAATATGTTATTGTTTATTTCAACAGATGCACATAGATAAAGCTATCACTTCTCTATACTCCTGGGAAGTACAAAGAAGACAGTGGCAAAAGCCACCCTATTTAATGAAATATAGTACACATTATATGCAAAATTTTATAACAAATTCTAAAATGCCAAATTCTATTCCATTAGACTATCTAAAAATTCAAAACCTTTAATAAGCAATGTCTAGATAAAGGAAGAACAAGTTTAGATCAATTGACGTCTAAAATTATAGATCATAACCAAAATTTACCTAAAACTATAAATTAATGCATCATTACTAAAGCGATGATGTAAATCATTGGATACTGGAACTCTCATTCTTTTATTAAATTTGACTATATGCTTCATGTAGGTCATGAACATTCAAAGATGAAAATCCATATGTATAAACATCTAGGATGATGATGCATTATAGTATCCATAACGTGTTGGAATATGTTCATCAAATTTATTACTTGAGTTCAACTGACGTAAAAGCTGTACCTTTAATATAATTTTTGTTATATTCAGAGATCTTCCTTGCCAAATATGACTATCGTATATAGCATATATATATATATTAGCTGTAGTCCTAAATTTTCACACTATTGTTCCTTAAAATAATACTTGTTAGAATGATCCTCATGTTCTTGTCATTATTTGGCATCTTTGAGAATGTACGATGCATTATATTATCTTATATAAAAATTTATGATTGCATTTCAGAAAAATATTAAAGTCATCAGATTCCACTGAAATGTTATTATGTCCCCCTTTGTGAAAACCAACACTGTTTTATGTATGTTGGAAAGTTTTTTTTTTTCCTTTAGTAATACTATAAAGCGATTTACAATGAGATTGAGTAATCAAGCCTATTGGATTAATCTTGCAATATCTCTGAAGAGCAGATAGGTAAATTAAATCAGTCTGACCGTGATTATAGTATTTAACCCACTAAATAACAACATGCAATCTGAAAAACTTATTTTCTGATTTTTCAAAATTTTACTGTACATATCTTAAAAAACACTAAATTGAATAACATTCTGTTGATTAAACTACAACCTTTATTGAAAACATTAAATTATATGGAGCAGATATGCTTTGAAAAACCTATATTATGAAAACTCATAATATGTAGTTACTCAGATCACTTGCTTATAATAGCCTGAGATAAAATTATCCCATTTTAATTTTATTTTCTATATTTATTGTTTATATTGTCCAGTTAAAAATTTTATTTTGTTCCAAAGCATTTCATTAAGTGACAACAAAAATCCTAATAAATAACTCCCAATAGGCAATTAGTTGTAATTAGTTCTAATTAGGTTGTAGTGTGCTGTAACAGGAGGAGCATCGTTTTCAGTTTGATTTCAAGAGTCCTGCCATTGAACCTTTGCTCTGCTACATGTTTATTCACCTTAAATCTCAGTTACCTAAAGAAGCAAATGGTAGTAATACACGTCAGGCCGTGTTTCTCAGATGTAAAATAAGTAATATAGGTTAAATGCTTGGCATATCGAAAGAGTCCAGTCCAATAAGTGTTTATTTTATTGTGAATAAAATAAATGTAGCATGTCATTTTCATCATCACTGTCTCCCTGCTAGCACAGGGTTTGAAGGAACTTCAGTTAAAATTATCCGTCTCTAATATATGACCTTCCCAAAGGGGAGGGGTAAGCAATTCAACTGCTGTTTCCATATTATTATTCTTTAAATTCAACAGTTGCAATACTGTTTTTCTCTCATTAGTGAGAAGAGGATTTACATCTGCCTTTACCTGTAAACTTTCATTAATTTGGTCTATCTTTTGAAACCATGAATAGTAGAACATAAATGAAGGATTCCTTGTTTGCCCCAATTGTATGTGTGATCGTGACAATAACTTCTATTTTTACCTAAAGCTAATAATTAAAAATGATGCTTTCATATCCTTGTTCTTAACAATTTTTGAATATTAAAAATTCTTTGCTTTCCTACTGCTTGAACATTTATTTATGATCATGATTTGGACATGGAAACTGTGACCTCAGAGCTCCATTTCTCTCTTTTTTCAGCCATCAAAGCCATTGTCATCCTGAGGCATAACTCAGATGCCACCTCCTACTTAAATCTTTCTTATTTCCACATCAAAGAAGTATTCTTAGTCTTGCCATCCATATCACATTAATTGCACATCAACTTAGTATTTAATTAATTATCATTTATTCGTTCACACAAATAATTCTTATTGAGCACCTTTATTTCAGGCACTTTGCTGACTACTCAGTTGTCGTTAAAGTAGAAACAATTATTGTCTTCCTAAAATGAAGTGTAACTGGGGGTAGGGGAGATATGCATGGAAAAAGACAAAATATACAGACAAATATGCAGTGTATATGCAAAACATTCAGATAAATATGCAGTATGTATGCAAAATATACAGAGAAATGTGCTCTGATAGATGAAGTAATAGCATCATATAAAGTATGGCCTGTCTACCTGAAATGGTCACAGAAGCTTTGTGGAGGAAGTCGCAATCGAGACTGAAGTTCAAAGGTAGATTAGGGTTAGGCAGGTGAAGGGATTGGAGTAGAAATACTGAGTAAACTGTGCAAGCAAATATCCTGAGGATAGGGAGAAAGTGAGGTGCATAGGTGGAATACAATTAAGACTGCAGAGGAGTTAACTTATGGCTGATAATTGTGGCATTCAAATGTAGATGGAGAGTTAAGCTAGGGAAAAAAAGTATCTTACGTTTTCTTAAGAAGTTTGCATGTTATCCAGAGGGCAAAAACACAATTACACAAATGGGGGTAAAAATGTTTCATGTTCAGATTTTCCTTTTAGCGGTGCAACTCTGTAGTTTAACGGGCAGGTAAGAGAGAACCGCTTGTGTGTTAGGAAGACCAGACAAGAGGCAATGGTGGGAGTGTTGGGGATACAGAATAACCTGGTCAAGTAAAGTGAGTGTGGAAGAAGCTGATCAATTTGATTCACAGAACAAAGACTCCCTAGAACTTGGGAATTGGAAGGCAGAGGAAAGTAGGATTTGGACTTAAGGATTTGAGTGAATCGAAGTATCATTTATAAGATAAGGGACCAGAAAAAGGAAAAAAAATGAGGAATGTAAATTTTTAGTTGACAGAGGAATTGGTTTCTGACAGAGATTACCACAGGCAGTGGGTCCTGCCTTACATGTGCCTTCCTCAATTCATTCTAAGTTTCTGAGGACAGAAGAGGCATTTTCAGTGATACCTGTGGTGTTCCTCCATCTCAAAACATGAGGGTATTTTACACACTGTAAATGATCAATAAGGTTTACTCTTTGATGTTTGTTTTCTATGTTAAATAGGAAAATAAACAATAATTGTGGAGAAACTTGACAATTTATAGTTAAAAACATATTTACTTATACAATGTTATATTTAAGTTATTTACTTTGGAGCAAGCATTTATTCCAATATTGGAAATATAAAAAAAATTCCAAAAATATTGGAAATATAAAGCAATTACCATACATAATGTATGATAATATAATATTTTATATGTTTTGACAGAATTTGGGACTGTCATATGAAATATACTTATTTCATAATGATAAAATGATTCTAATATTTATATATTTATACTTACTAGAATATATAGGTTACAGTATACTTTTTGGAAGATTGTGGCTTTTAAATTAATATAATCACTTTGGGAATTGGAGATTTTATTTCGATAATTCAACTTTTTATGTTTATAATTCTCAATATTAGTGATTATGAATATTTAAGGAAGCATTTTATAGAGCATGGCAGTAGTCGCTCAAGTTGAGAAATTTAGAGGAAGCGTGTATGGCCTTGCAAATCATTCATTTTTCCTTGAAGTTGAGAGAGAGAGAGACTGACCCGATTATGTGGTGAAATATAAACAGTTGATGAATCCAGCTGAAGGATATATATATTTACTAATCTCTTAGCTTTTCTTTGGGTTTTACATTTTTTTCTGAATAAAAGGAAAAGTTATTTGACATGGTTATTTGCGAAACTTTACATTTGCAAAAACACGAGTGGATTTTATTCCCTAAGAAAATATTTTAGATGCATTAGCTGCAAAAAGCAGTCCAAATGCAAATGTGAAAGAAGAAATCATATAGCATGCAATGTTAATTGTTTCACAAGTAGAAATCATTCGCACTGAGTTACCAGCTAGGTATTGGGTATAGATAGTATAATAAGATAGTATAATTTTCAATGATGAGCCTCTATGATGTGACCCACAAATATAAGGGCAATTAAGTCTATGTCAGTGATTCATTCTCTTTTTATCTTTATAGTTTTAGCTGTACTAGAAATTCCTTAATGTGATACGACATGTCTAATAGATTTCAAAATTTTTTGAATTTCAAATTCACATGATATGTCAATAACTTAGATAAAAGGAATGCACTGCCATCCTGGAATAAGACTACAGAGAGCTAGGGAGGAGGAATAGTTATTATAAAATTTTATTTTACAATGTTTTGCATATGTATCATATATGTGTTAGTGTGTATTACTACATATGTAACATCCTTTTGGTGTGTTTCCTTCAGCACATATTTTTAAGGCCATTGGGGGATTGCAAGTAATAATGTTGTATGAGTTTAATAATATTCCCATTGAATCTTATTTTGTGAGAAATAATTTATGAGAGTAGGCCATGACCTAAATATATATTTTTATTGTTTATTTTTAAATTTAAATATTTTAAAATTTAAATCGATTTACTATGTTGTGCCATTTTCTGATGTACAGCATAGTGACCCAGTCATACACACACACACACACACACACACACACACATTCTTTTTCTCATACTGTCTTCCATCATGTCTTATCCCAAGAGATTGGATATGGTTCCCTGTGCTGTACAGTAGGACCTCATTGCTATATTTTAAAAACAGCGCGATGTTTCAGTATTTCTGCTGCGTTTATAATTTATGAGAAGAAAAACTTGATCAATACCACTGTTTAATTAAATGCCACTATTTAACATGAACTAAAGTTTTCGTTTTGTTTTCCATGTCCTGTTTTTTGATCTTCAGTCTCGTTGATTCTTCATAAAATCCACCCTTATATGTTCTGCAAAATATTGTGCATTGACATTTTTATTTCCTTAGCTGTTCTCTTAGGCACTGATTCAGGATGAGTAAATTCCAGATCATTTTGCACTATCCCTGCAGATCAGGGAGTGGAATTGATGAATTCACTTGTTAGTTTAATAATTTTTCCTTTCTTTCATTGCACCTTGTTATTTCTTTTCCTCGCAGTACTTCTAAGTTTAGCTGTTTACGTCATTAGGGGCCTCCAGATGTCTTCACAGGAACTCTATTCATTACTTTTGTATAGGTAGGGTACCCTAAATTTATTAGATTATAAAAGAATTGCAGAGGTAGTTCTCATATAAAAGGGTGATTCAAAGGTGCAGTTACCTGCTTTTGTAACTAACTAGGTTAATGAGACCTTTTGTTATGAATATTGAGCCTAATGGTCACTTGTCCTAAGGATCTTTGGAAACCTACAGACATTAACATGTTGGTGTATTTTAACACCACTTTTGTTTTTGTTTTGTAACTCTTCAAAGTCATTTCTCAGTAAGGCTTCAGTAAAACCCTCTGGTATCATAGTTTGATTACTGTACATCTCTTTAAAAAGACCTCATAATATAATGACTTCAATAGATCTCGCAAATTAATTTAAATTTAAACAGGATTGTTGTTCCCATGGGCTAAGAAACTGTTCTTTCAGGAAAACTCATTTCTGAACAGATATAGGAGCGTGTGTCCATATCAGAAGCTGAAGAAACAGAAATAATTAAAACATCACTCTAACATTTTTTTAGATAGTTTCCCTGTACGCAATTTAAGAAAATCTTGCCATCTTCCTATATGTTAAGGTTAGGGAATATCAACACCATGGAACATCTTCAACAGTTTTGGTAAAGGAAATAATAAAATCAGTGGTTCTGTGTAATTCTACATTGAAATATTACAGAATTTTAGAATAAGACCTTAAAGGCCATATAAGTCAATTGGATATTATTTTTTATTTTAATTTTTAGATTTTTAAAATTGTTATTAAAGTATGTTTGATTTATAGTATTGTGCCAATTTCTGCTATACAGTATAGTTATCCAGTCATACATACAGATACATTCTTCTGTATCCTACTTTTATAACACACTGTCTTACAGAATCATGTGCTTGACCATAAAGAGTTGGACTTAATTTTATGACATATCATAACATGATTTCCTATGAGTATGAAATACGCTTTGAAGTACTCCTCATGTCCTGAACACATGCTAAGTACCATTCTAGGTGCTTTGCATAAGAAAGTATAACTTTTTGGTAACGATGATTGAAAGTTCCTAGTTTGAATATATTTTATCAGCAGAATAAAAATGTGTTTCACAAAGCCAAGAAATATTTATAAGTTATAGAGGGATTATGCTATGCCATTACACATAATAATTCTTAGTTTAGGAATGAAAATGAAATGTGTTTTTAAGGTAAATGGTTTAACTCCCACATAAGCAAACTATGTGTAAAATACCTATTTTCTTCATCAGAACTGGAGGCTATGATCTGAATCACTTGACTGACCGTGCTACACTTATGCAAATAATTGATGAAGACCCAGGATCGCCTAAATCCTAATCCAAAATATTTCTATTATATGATAGTGTCCTTTCTTATGATAAATCATTTAAAAAATATCTTCACTTGTGAAACAACCTATGTTGCGTATAGACAGGGCATTTTTTTAAATCACCATATGAACAATTCATGATTGGGGCAAATCATATATAGTGTATGTTAGTGTTAATTAATTGTGTGGTGGGTAAGACTGTAAATTAGGTGACCTAGGTCAGTCATATTGTATAACTGTCTTGATTTATTTCTTAGTTGCAAAACTATTACTGTATGCCTCATATTGAAATCGTTTAGGATTAAATTAAGGTTATAACTAAAAGCAAATTAAAATGATCAATCGCCTTAACCAAACTGCAGAGAAATAGGGCAACCATTATAGTGAAAACATTTTACTTAATACTGTGCATATCCTTTGCTTCGTAAAGAGATTTTGCTGATCAAGAATGCTCACAACCAACTTTCTCACTAGTCAGAAATTATATACTGCAATAGTTCTTTGTGTTATAAATGATACTTCAAAAGATTGGTGAAATGGAAAGTAATATTGACCTCAAGTATCCATAGAATATTTTGTGTATTATATAGACATTACATTGGCTGCTTTGTGTAAAGTCATTTATACTATACTACTGTGAAGTGATACCTCTTGTTACTTTATTTTTGAATGCCTATAAAATTAATGTGTATGTTTTCATAGTTTATGTATAATCTACATTGTCTTTGTTGTGTATACGCATTTTGTAGGTATGTCTATTTTTCTTGTGAATAAGACTTAATAAGATTTAAGTCTTTTAAAGGTCCTAAAATAATTTAATCATGATTCTGTTTAAATAATCAGGGAAGTTTGTCCCTAAGAGAATAATGCAAAAAAAAAAAAATTCCGAGCAAATACGCATACCTGCATTCCTAGCTACCCCTATACCCATTCATCCATCTAGCTAAATATAGAGATATATAAATGATGGATGGATAGACAGATAGACATGCATATAAACACAATGATTTGTTAATGTATTCTTAGACACAGTTTTATTTCATCTTAGTTTATCTATATTATGGCCGTAACTACCTGAGTAATTTTAATCCATTTTAAAGCTTGCTTCTAAAAGAAGTAAAGAAAACAATAAAATACACATAGTGTTAAAATTTACAAAAATAAACAGTATTAAAATTTACAAAAATAATTAAACAAATGCAATACTTCTTTTGAAAGTATCCAATGTTATAAATCATTTAAGCTGAAACAAAAAATAATTAAATGTCCAATCTTCTGATTGTTGTGGCCCAGTAGGCTTTCAGGATCCACTTTATGACACTATCCTGACACGGCTTGTTATAACTCAGTGGCTTATCTTCCAAGAAATACAAAAGGAACGACTGTATGAAAGAGGTACAGCTCTGGAAAAAAAGAAGCATGTCGGGTTACATATTATCCACTTTGGGTATCGTCTAATTGAAAACAATGGCATTAGGTTTTTACAAAAGGCATAGCCACCTCCGCACCTTAATTGGTAGAAAAAAATCTTCCAGGGGCTAACTAACTGCCTGTGTATTTTGTCTAGGTGTTGAGGGAAAGCTAAGAGAATGAAGGCTCTAAATCCCCAGTGGAAGCATGATATGGCGGAGCAGAGCTGGTGCTGAATTGTTCTCTCTGATGGCTCTATGGGAGTGGATAGCACTGAGTCTTCATTGCTGGGTTTTAGCGGTTGCTGCTGTGTCGGATCAGCATGCCACAAGCCCCTTCGACTGGCTCCTCTCTGATAAGGGACCCTTCCATCGCTCACAGGAATACACAGATTTTGTGGACAGAAGCCGGCAGGGATTTAGCACAAGATACAAGATATACAGGTATGAAGCAAAGGGAAAGCACTTCCAGAGAGCTCTTCCTTCCTCTAAGGGAAAGTTGCAGGTGGGAAAGGGTTATCATCAGAGGGGTTATTATTTCCTATTCGCCATGGTAATGTTTTCTGGTTATTTAAAGTTATCTCTTATAGACGTAACCTATTTATTAGAAAAAAAAATACTGGAAAATGGTGACCACTTGTGCATCACTCGCAAATTCTAGACTACCACACTGCCTTAAAGTAAACGGCAGTTAACTTTGAGGATGAGTTGACCGTTTTAAATACTCAAAATTTTAAAAGGGATTTTGAGTTTCAAATAGTCAAAATTTTAAAAGGGGTTATTTCCATTCTACCTTGTACCCTGCTTTGCTACTTTTTTTTTTTAAGCTTAAGTGGGTATGGTATCTTCTACTAGTTACTGAGAAGTGGAGTCCCCTCATTCTTTTTTACCTACAAGGTAGCTGCACCTTCTGAAGCTGGAGGACATGGCAATGGCATAAAAGGAAAAGGCAGATTAATAGGACGTAGCAAAGGCCAAGAAAAAGGAAATTGAAATATATGGCCTGGAAATGTTACTGCTCTTCTATATTTGAATCTAGATACCTTGCACAAAAGGAGTCGTACATTAAATCCAATAGACTGCCTGCCCCACCCCAAGCCCAGTGAATCCATTAAATAGAGGGGTATACAAGTGGTTGCCTAAATAGATTAGATTGCATTGATCTATGCCATAAAGAATGTTTTATGAAGGTTATTAGTTTGGTTTGTTGCTTCATGATAGAAGTTTACAATTCCCAAGGGCTTGGTTTCATGTTTATGAAGAAGCGAAACTTAGTTTTGCATTTGTGTCTGTATCTATGTAGATCCTCTTACATAAATCTTTTATTTTATGTTGTATGTGCACCAGAGGGCACTGTGCTTCTGGTCTGTGTGTAGTCTTTTATACAGCACTGTGAGAAATATAGAAATCTTATCACCAATGCATCTTTACAGAAGAGACTGATGATCCTGAAAAAGTTGCATAAAGCATCAGACAATTATTGCTCTGTGTGTATGTGTTTAAATAATAAATCCTTTAGTCGAGGCAGCCAGAGCATTGTCACAAGTCTACAAAAAAAGACTTATTCTACTTTTTAAAATGACATGACAATTGTTAAAGATTTCCTTTCTAAAATGCAGCAAGCCATAGTCAATAGATTATGGTTCCACTTGTATTCATTTTTACATGTGTTTAGGGGTTTAGCCCACTTTCCTTCACAAATAGAGTGAAGCTACTTGAATTTAAGACCGTGATAATGTCTTCTATTTCAGCATTCTGCAAGAGGATTTTTAACAGTTTGTCAAATAGGCTCATACTGGGGCATGTGGCCGTGATCTTTGGGCATCTCTTTTGGGAGTTCTGAGGTGTTGTCACCTGTGTGATTGTTGCGGTTTGGCTTATTGGTTGATTGGCTGTGAGCTGCAAACATGGCTTGACATGCTTTTAGAGGTGCTGGGCTGAATGAAAGAGACATTTTCTGGATCACTAATGGTGAAAGGTAATGAAAAACATTATACTTTCGGATTTGTTTGCAAGGCTCATGCATTTCCAGTAGTCTTTTTGGGACTCTTCCTAAAGAACTTCAGTAGCCCGCATACTCCTCATCCTTCTAATGTCTTTGCCTTTGTGGCTTGAATAGACACGGATGGAAATTGTGGTTTATGAACAATGGAATAAGCTATGCCTGCCACCTGCCCAGACAAGACTACAACTTGTATAACTTTTGAAACCTTGGCTAATGATGCTATGATCATTGATGGTTGGTAAAAAATGGGCAGTATATAAGTATACTCATGAAGATTCCTTTTGCGTTGTCACCATGAGATGTTTCAACTGTCCAGCTAGTATTTCCCCCAATTTCAGAGGAAACTATCAACTTATCCATTTGATATAATGGATCTGAGTTTTTCCTGGTGAAGTAGACCTTATTTTTGAGGTATTAGAGACTCTCAAATCCAAGGATTACAACTGCTTTCTGGTTTTTGGCTTCATTTCGTTTGCACTTTTGTTTTTAATAGTTGTCTTGAAAATAATTGTTAGATACTTTATGTTTCACTAATGTTTAAAAGTAGAATTGGTGAATATCTAAGATATATAGTATCTTTCCACAGTGAACACTAGATTTATCAGGATAAAACAAAGCATAATTTTGAAAACTGATCAGCCAAATCCTACTAATGTTAATTATTACTCTCATAGGCTCCTTTATGTGAGGTTTTGTATTGACAAAATTTCTGAAATGCTTTAGTTATGAATGTTAAACAATCTCTTTTCAGTTGTCTTCATTTTGTTTTCTTCTCCAGCAAAACTTTTTTTTTTCACCTCAAATGTAGAACAGCAAGATCATAATAACTGAACATAACTAGAATCAGCATCAGGCAGGGCTTAAAAGAAAAAAAAAGTACCATTTTTTTTCTTGATAGGGTGTACTTTCGTCAACTCTCAAGGCTTATATTTATATTTTAAAGTATTTTATAAAGTATTTTTAGGTTTTATTCTGAAGCTACATTAGGACTTGAGATATTGTTTTATGAGCAGATCATTGACTTGAAGCAGATCGATTAAACTGCTATTTGGTTAAATATTAAAACTTGGGTTGTCAGCCATTATTTAACGAAAGATTGAAGATGCCACTTAGCATAGGCATTATAAGTAAGTGTTCTCTCTTTTATTTTTTCATATGTTTTTATTTTATATTGGAGTATAGCTGATTTACAATGTTGTGTTTGTTTCAGATGTACACCAAAGTGATTTAGTTGTACGTATGCATATATCCATTCTTTTTCACATTTTCCTCCCAGAAAGGATATTACAGAATATTGAGTAGAGTTCCCTGTGCTATTCTGTAGGTCCTTATTGATACAGGTGTTCGCACTTTTAGAAAATGGGCTATGCCTGGAGACGTTTGCACAGTTGAAGCGTAGAATAGGAGCACACTTGGCCCCTTAGTAAGTCAGAGTCTTGTGGTTGTAGTTATTAGACTCTAGAAACAGTGATAAATACATAATTTTTTTCCAGACCATGGAAATCCTCATTCTTTTAATAAATTAGAGGAACTCTGAACCAGGGACACACTTTTAGTAATTCAGACACCATTATCTTCAGCCATGGGTATGAATTCTAAGATTAGATGACTGGTGATTTTTATTCCTAGAAAAAAAAAGATTTCTCCTATGGAAACCTTCAGATACGTTGCTAGAAAGCAAAAGCCTTTTTTCTTTTCTCCTAACTTCCACTATTCTTTGCTTAACCACCTGTGCAAGTGAGCCATGGGGGAAATAATGATGCTTTTCTTATACTTTTAAGAATAATATTAATGTGTCATATTACTACAACTTAGCTTGCTTCCTCAGAGCAATTTTTCCAAACAAAATTTGAGTAAGAATAGGAGACAACTGAGATAAATGCAGTGCCTTATTTGTCTTCTTGGTAATGTTCTCTGAGAAAAATTGTATTTAAAGATGACTTGGAAAGGATAAGATAACCTAGAAAAAAATGTGTATGAATATTTCATGGAAGGATTGTAAGGAACCAGTGTGTGAGGAGGGGCAAACTTTTGAATAAATTGTTCTGCAATTTGGGTAGCTGCATGAGAAAACCAGAAATGGGATCTTTTTCTAATACTGTATACTATAGATCTACTTTATATGGAGTAATGATCTAAATAGGAAATGCAAAAATATTAAGTTTCTAGAAGAAAACAAAGGAAAACACTCTCGTGGTATTTGGATATATAAGGATTTCTTAGAGTACAAAGCATTAAACAGCAAAAAATACTCAACAATTCAGGTATGTTAACATTAACAGGACTATACAACTGCTAGTAGCACCCGGGTGCATCTTCCAAGCTGAAGGGCAGGTGAAAGAAGCACAACACAGGAAACATTTGCACATAATGTGATTCTATACACGAAGTTCAAAAACTAAGCAAAACTATACTGTTCAGATATGCATACCTAAAAATGGTTGGTGAAACCTAAAAAAAAAAAAAAAAGGAAAGCAAGGAAGCGACTATGATGATAGTTGAGAGAGCAATTATCTCTCTGAGGAGAAGAGAAAGATGGGATTTTTTAAAGGGAAAACATTTCTAAGGTAATGGTTTCTAAGATATTGACAATACTCAATTTCTTAAACTGGGTGGTTACACTGGTATTATTTAGACTCTGAATATATATTTTAGATAGTTGTTCATATACGTTTATATTTCACAATATAAAAATGTAAAAAGTAAGTATTATGTCATCTTTTCATTGAAAAACTGGAGTCTTCAGATTAGGTAGATTAATTATCCCCTTTGCATTATTCCCCAGTTCAGTACTTATTATTTAAGTTTATTAAGCCCTCTATATTCCATTGAAGTGTTCATTATGTGAGCAATATATGCCCCAGTCCAAAACTATATTTTGGTGTCTATGCATGCATTCTTATACAAAAATGAAATTCTTGCTTGTTGCTTGTTGTTTACAAAGAACTTCCATATTTCTTAATCTGTGATTTTTACTATAGCTTTTATTGGTAGTATTATATCAATTTCAAAAAGCTAACACGAGATTTTAAATAATATATCTATCTATGAACAGTAGATAAATGTTAAAAATAATTAAAATCTATATTTTAGAATTTAAATTCAATAATCATTTTACCACAATTTAAAAAAATCCCCCATAGGTAATTGGCTACATCTTTGGAATTAAATATTCTGATATATGAAAACAAACCCTTTGCACAACTCGTTTCTGTGTTCACATGTGTTAGTGTTTTGCTCAGGAAAGATACCCTTGCTCTAATATACATGCTTTGTTGTTGCCAGAGATCTAATAAAATCAGGTTAGACTGTTACAGTCAAGGCACCCGATGAATCAGACCTTCCCATCTCAAGACTTTCTGACTTTGCCATATCAATGTGACATCAGCAGATACGATGTAAGCAGAAGCCTGCAAAAATGTTTGTGCACTGGGCTTGTGAATTTTATCTGAAAATGCCCTGTGAAGAAGTTTAGTCTGGACAACTAGAGCAAGAGAAACCACATGGAGTAGAAAATAACTAGAACAGTTGATATTCTCTGGACCTGAGGCCACCAGACAGAAACTAATCACCAGACACGTGAGTGAGGCCATGATAAGATACTCAGCGCCAGGTGAACGGGTAGAAAGCTGAAACTGCATTAGTGGCCCTAGGCATGGAAGAACCAAACAGCTGAGCTCAGCCAGTGCTTCTCATTCATTCACATACAGAATCATTAATAAGTGAACAGAAAATCTTGTTCTAAGTTTCTATTTTGGGAAAAGTTTTCTATGTACTACATACAATTGAGGTAAGTATGTTCGTGAGAAATACAAATTTGGCATTTTTTAATGACAAATGTTAAATATTAATTATGCTATCATTTATAACAAGCTTTATTTAGGAATGTGTATATTTTTAAATTAAATAAAAGGGGATTTCTGTTTTAAAATGTCTTCTAAATAGCAATTCCCTACATAATCAGTTCCAATTTTCCACCTAATAGTGTAAATCCATGAGGCCGTGGGGGGGAGACTGAAAACTGATAACAACACGATAACCATGGTTGATATTCAACTTTCTACCAGAATATGAGAGGCATTTCAATGGTTGTAGGAATCAATGATTAGCAAAGATTTTAATGCTTAGGATAAAATAAAGTCTAATAGTCTTTTTTGAATTTTATTTCATTTTACGAAAGTATAGTTGAGGAGTTCCTGTCATGACTCAGTGATAACAAATCCGACTAGTATCCATGAGGATGTGAGTTTGATCCCTACCCTAACTCAGTGGGTTAAGGATCCGGTATTGCCATGAGCTGTGGTGTAGGTTACAGATGCACCTCGGATCCTGTGTTGCTGTGGTTGCGGTGTAGGCCAGCAGCTGTAGCTCCTGTTTAACCCCTAGCCTGGAAACTTCTATATGCCGCAGGTGTGGCCCTGAAAAGCAAAAACAACCAAAAAAAAGTATAGTTGATTTACAGTTTTGTGCCAATTTCTGCTGTATAGCAAAGTGACTTAGTCATATGTACATACACGTTTGCTTTCTTACATTATCTTCCATTATGGTCTAATCCCAAGAGACTGGGTATAGTTCCCTGTGCTATCCTCACAGGACCTCATTGCTTATCCCTTCTAAATATAATGGTTTGCATCTACTAACCCCAAACTCTCAGTCCATCCCATCCCGGCCCCTCTCCCCCTTAGCAACTACAAGTCTGTTCTCTATGTCTCTGAGTCTTAGTTTTGTAGATGGGTTCATTTGTGCCATATTTTAGATTCCACATATAAGTGTTATCACATGGTATTTGCCTTCTCTTTCTGACTTCACTTAGCATGATGACAAAGGTGACACTTCCCTTAAATACAGTTGGGAGCTGCATCATTATAGTCAGCTACCTACTCGGAAACTCAGAATTGGCACCCGACAGATACCAAGATACCATGCAGCCCTCTCTCCTGCAGAACCCTACTTTGCAATGTAGCCAGAATAGAAATGATCATCTCTCTTTCCCACTGCATTTGGAGAAGGTAGTTCCCAAGAATACTGGCATAGGCAGAGATTTTTGCCAGATAAGTATGTCCCATGAAATATTTGGGACATGCTTATATAAAAAAAATAATATATTGTTTATTTAAATTCTGACTTAACTGGTTGCTATATATTTTATTTGCAAAATCTAGCAACTCTAGGAGGAAATAAATGATTACTGACATGGAGATGCTGTATCAGTACAAGGACTCTTAGAAGTAAGTTTGGAACAGGAAAAGGAAGAGTCCAGGATGCAGGAAATAGGGTTTCTCGTGGACTTTTTTATTTAGACTGTCAGAGAAATGAATGTCAGTGTGAATCCTGCCTCAGATGAAGACAGCCACACATAGACAATTAAGCCCAAATCTTTGAACTTCAGTGCATTCTCCAGTGAACTAAAGAGTGAGTGGGGAAGGAAAAAAAAAAAAAAGGCAGACTCACATACTCTGTCTCATAGCAAAATCTTGATAGCAACAAATCCCTCTGTTTCTCAGGACATAAATAACAGTAATAGCCCCTTTGGGCTTGCAGTGTATGACTGTGTGCCTGTCACATGGCAGGGAGACCGTCCTTAGCAAAGAATGAAAAGAACAAATTAAAAAATGGCAGAGCAACAACAAAAAAAATTTGTCATAAAGATACAGGAAGTTCCTATCATGGCTTACCGGATTCCCAACTCATATCCATGAGGAGGTGGGTTCACACATAGACAAAGACATACACAGTTGGTCTTATCAGTAGGTTGTAAGAAACTATGACATCTACAAAACAGCAAAGATGGTAAGGAAAGAATACTTGGAAAAGAAAAAGGAATCCGGTAAGGTAATATTGCAAATAAATTGAATTTGGCAAGAGAAATAAAATCCACATTACAAACTATTATTTTATGCTAACTTTTTTTAATTGGGATTATTCCAAAAATGCAAAGTTTAAAACTATAGGAAAAAATCTAAGTAATAACAGTTTTTCGGGGCTTTCCTTGTCATCTTGAGTGTGTGTGTATTTAAAAGGAGTATTATTTAAAACATCATTATATTATATTTATCATATCATTGTAGGAATAAGTCCTAAAATGGCATTTGTTATGTCTTCTCTGCCTTGATATAAAATAAACTGCTATTAGACTGCAGTATTTTAAAACATCTCTAACTTTAAAATATTAGTCATAAATTAACATTGTTTTATGTTAATTTACATTTTAACAAAATGTATCATGGTTAACAGTAAAAGATCATTCAACTTCAAATTGTACTTTCCAAAGTTAAAACTGAAATTTATACTGAATATTTACGGTTTTTAATATACTTTATTAATTCAGTATCTATAATTAAATCATTCTTTTGTAGCAATATCTAGTTTTAATTTTTTTGAGATTACTTTTCCTATAAATTGTTTATTTTCTCCTTTATTTTCAACTGGAACCATAATTCTGTAATCTGCCTTGGGATATAAAAATTATCCAGTGAAATTCATTCCGCCTAGAGAAGGATCTTACATCAGTTAATTAGTAGTATTTATCCACGGAAATTACCTCTCAGACCAAAATGATATATGAAATATATAAATGTTCAGCAAATGATGGTTGAAAAGAATTACAATTACACAAAGAATGGTCATAGAGTCTTAATTTTGCTTTCATATATTTCTCTAAATAATCCAGTAAACAAAGGCAATATAAAAAAATAACTTTATTATAGAAATAAACCTAGGAGAATATCAATAAACGATTTTAGTTTGATGTATAGAAGCATATAACCTTGATTCTAGGCAAAGGAGACATTTCATCATTTTTGGTTACTATTAAAGAATTATTAAGGCTTTTCTGAATATTTTACCGATAGCCAAGAAACAGAGCTTCCACAATATTTGAAAGTAATTTATTTAAGTACAAGTTTATTGTGAAGGCCCTGGTACCTCAAAACCTCAATATAAATGTTCTGCTGACTTATGATTACTTTTGTGTCTCCACTTTTTTTTTTTTAGTAACGTCCTTCATTGTTCATGTAAGTGCAGGCTACCTGATTTCTTCCTTTTTGACACAGTTGAAAAGAGACAGAGAGAATGGCCTGGCCAAGCATTTGCATGTCCTTTTTTTCTAGCAGACATTTCCTTGGCTGCTCAGTTAAATAGATATTAGCAGCTCACTAATTAAACTACTTCCCTGTCAGCCTTGAAATTAGCAAAGTCTCTGTTTGGCTGTGGCCTTGTGTGCTGACTGTCTTATCTTAAAGACACACTACTATTATCCCAAAACATATTAGAAAATTAGATTGAAATAAACATATCCATTTAAAATCATTAAGTATTTCCTTACAAAATATAATCTTTCAAGGATTGAGTTGTATAAAAGGTAATTTTTAGCAGTCATCACTAAATTCATCACACATAAGAAAAATTTTTCATATTTACTGTAAAAAACAAAAGGATAATAACTTTTTGCATTTATCTTTTCAGAAGACAGACTCTTTAAAAACATAAAATCTGGGAGTTCCTGCTGTGACACAGCATGTTAAGGATCTGGTGTTATCTCTGAGGCACTGTGGGCTGGATCCCCAGCCTGGAGCAGTGGGTTAAGGGTTCAGCGTTGCTGTAGCTGTGGCATAGGTTGCAGCTGCAGCTTGAATTTGATCCCTGGCCTGGGAACTTCCATATGCTTTGAGTGTGGCAAAGAAAAAAAAAAAGAAAGAAAAGAAAAGGAAAACAAGCAAACATAAAAGCAAAGATTCTAATGATTTAAAATTCATCTTTTGAAATTAATGAAAGTTAACTCATAATGTATAATCCCCATCTATAATATTACTATCAGGTGGCCATCAACCCTTTCTTTAAATGTTTCAAGTGATTGAGAATTCACTCCATCCCAAGATAACTGAATCAACACATGAACCCTTATGACTTGGGAATGCCCTCCTGGTAAAGAGCTTGAGTCTTCTAACCCCTGTACCATATTCTCTGTTCCATTATTGATTCACATCATAGTACTCAAGTTTCCCATTAAGTTTCAGTTTTGCAGAAATCCTACAAATTGTGCTCTGTCTGGCACAATTTGACCCTGGTACTGCTGAGAGTACTGCATGTGTATCCATAGCTCATTTAATGTAACTAAACACATTTTTTGTTCCATTTGATAGATCTGTCAAAGAGTTTTCTGAATATTGCAATTCAACATCCTCTTTTATTTCAAATCTGCATATTTGAAAATCATACCTTCTATACATTCATTTGCATTACTAATACAAATTATAGTTGAATAAGAGAGAAATAAGAAATAAGAGAGAAAAACCACATCTTGAAAAACCTCCAGCTAGATACATTTTAGGTTTTTGTAAATCTCCAAAGCCCTTTATCACCCCCAATCTCTGAAAATGAGATTTGATTTTAAAAACCTGCCCTGCCCTGGGCAGACACAAAGCTGTAGTTTTTAATTTTGTGCTTAATGCACATATTCATGAGTTATATTTCAGGGACACTGATGTACTTGATTATGGGGTTGATGGCTTAGACTCCACTGAGGATATTACAGAAGGTACACTAGGTATAGATCATTTTCCAAAAAAGCCTGAACTCAGATGCATTTGACCTCAAGAGCTTCAGGTAAAGGCCCTATGGCTCTGTATTAACTTCCAGACTTTTCTCTCTAGCTTTCCATTAGGATATTATTGTTAGTGTTATATTTTTTGGCTGCACCCATGGCATGTGGAAGTCCCCCCACCAGGGACTGAACCTGCATCACAGCAACCACCTGAGCTGCTGCTGGATTCTTAACCAGCTGCGCCCCAAGCAGACTCCCTAGAATATTATTTTTGACTATGTTAAATGCAAACAAGTCACAGCTGGCTCTCACACTGTGCCTCTAGGATCTCAGGTGTGTGGGGGAGTAAGTGCAGGTCTAGATGGAGGGACCAGCAAAGGACTGTGCTCAGTGCCTGGGGCTGCTCAGATGATGGAGGAATGGGGCCTCACATGCTGCTGCTGAGACCATTCTTCACAGGGGAGCCTTGATCCTTCAGGTCTTGGCACTTGTATGGGGAGACAGAGGAGTCCTGGGATGAGAAACTCTTGTGTGCCCCGGATCGAGAGGACCCCGGTCCCAGACTCATCGGTAAGGAGGCTGGTTCACACCACCTATCAAGCCAACCCCAATCCTCCTCCATGCCTTCCCTGATAACACTCAGATACTTTCTAGAATTCTGTTGATTTATTAGGTTATTAATTCCATCGATGAATTTTCCTGGTCTTAATTTTCTTTTCTAACTTTTAAAACATGTATATAATGTAATCTAAGACACCCCTTTTCCATTTTCAATGTTGAAATTTAATTCATAAATCCTCATTTTTAGGTTGTGACCTTGTAATCCTTCTCCTCTACTGGAACATTTTAAAAGCTATTTTTTTTCTTCAGTTGACCTTTCACTTAAAGAGTTAAACTACTTATTTTAGCCATTATATTCATTTAATCCTGCTCACAGAATGGAAAGTGAAGGCAGCTCAGAACAGGGTTGAGAGAAGATGAACTGGCATTTTAGACCTGGGGTTTCAGGCCTGAATCTATCATTCACTTTTTGTATTAACGTTTACAATTGTTCCACCTCTCCTTATCTCTGAGTCCTTATCTAGTAAATGAGAATGGTAGAAAATTCTCTAAGTTTTCTTCTCACGATGAGATTCAGTTGAGGCAAAGTCCTTTCCAGTCTCTTTTTGACTGAGGCCATTTTGTAATATTTATAACCACAAAAGATATCATCGCTGCATATAGAAATTAAATGTCTTTAAATATGCCGTAGAACTGGCTGCATGTTTTCTCTTTAGTTTCAATATTTTGATTTGGTGTGAACAGAGTTTTGTGATTTAAAGACTTTTACTTACTGAACATCATGTCTAAATAGAAAGATTGAAGGTTTTTCTAGAATTTCTAAAATTCATGTAATTTTTCAAGATAGGTAGTATTAGCTCTTTTTAAGAGGAGAATGACATTGAAATAATCTACTATCCATGGGTAAAAAAAATTTAAATCTATTGGAAGATAAAGAAATTTCTATTGTTGACCCTGCCGTGATAATTTAACTATTTATCATTTTAGCAAGTCCTGTGGAAGGATTTATTTCCATTTTATAAAGAATTCAAATAGTTTCTGTAATCAAACTCTAGACAGTCAATAAATGCTTTTTACATTGTATTTTAGCTTTTAAAAATAATTTTTAGATATCTACCTCAGGAAACGTAGTCTAGTAAAATTCTTTAACATTGTTTTATTAGTATATTTCAGATTAAAGCAGTTTGATTCAAAGTATTTTTCTGAAGAAAACTAAGGCGTTATTTTCATTTCACCAATGGAAAATAAAATTTAAATGAGAATAAGCAAATTTCCTGTGATAAAGAAACTTAATATCTAGAGTCCCGTTTTGTCCCTATTTATTAACTCAGCTGCTTTGTTAGAGGAAACAGGATTTACTGTTGATATGAGATGAGGTTCATATTACATTTCATAAGACTGAGATTCACTTCTTCTATTTCTGGTAATTGAACCATAAGAATGGGGTTCATACTTCAGTCCTTTCTTGGCTTTCTTCACATTGTGAGCTTTACTGTTTAGGCCTTGCATTCACATTTTCTTCTTTCTGATCCTGTGTGTATAATACTCCTGATGTAGCAATATTCCTACATCAGAAGTATTATACACACAGGAGTATTACACACACACAGGAGTATTACATCACACATTTCAGTGTTTCTCTACCATTAATTCATTTTTTTAAATATATTTTTATAGTTTTTTAATTAAAGTATAGTTGATTTACACTGTTGTGACAATTTCTGCTGTACAGCAAACTGACCAGTCATCCATGTATATACATTCTTTTTAATTCATTCAACACACACACACACACATACACTTTTATAGAAAATAATAATGACCTCGTATTTATCCTCTCTTAGAATGAATTCTTTTTTTTTATCTTTTTTTGTCTTTTTTTAGGGCCACACCTGCAGCAGATGGAGGTTCCCAGGCTAGGGGTCGAATCAGAGCTGTAGCCGCTGGCCTATGCAACAGCCATAGCACTGCCAGATCTAAGCCATGTCTGCAACCTACACCACAGCTCATGGCAACGCTGGATCCTTAACCCACTGAGGCCAGGGATCGAACCTGCATCCTCATGGATGGTAGTCAGATTCGTTTCCACATGGCCACAATGGTAACTCCCAAATTCTTTTCTTAAATTGAGATACACACACACACACACACACACGCACACACATAATTGATTATACTTAGTTACTTAGCTTCAGGTGTACAACATAATGCTTTGATATTTGTACACACCGCAAAATGACCACTATAGTAATTCTAGTCCACATTCATCACTATACAGACATAGTCACAAAAATTTTTTTCTTGTAATGAAAACTCTGAAGATCCACCCTTATCAGCACCTTCTGAATTGGATATACAGTGTTATGAACTCTAGTCACCCCACTGTACGTTGTTATTTCACTGCTTCTTGACATGCTTTATAATTGCTTAACTATAAGGGGGTCTTATGCTATGCTTTTGCTATTTTAAACTTCAAAATACATTAAAACTGGAAACTCAAACCACGTTAGGGTACTGGGATTGTACAGATTTTATATTAATATAGCCAATTTCAACTGTAATACTCTTCACTTCTTCTTTGGCATACTGTTCATGTGAACATCATGCCCGCTTACGAGCAACACACTTTTCTCTCTTAGGAAGTGTGGAAGTAGTGTGTACTGTGGGTCAAAAGGGAAGAAATGCACTCACTTCCAAGCTTCTCCCCTTTCTGTGTTCACACACACACCCCTACATACACACGACTCTGAAAATGATACCATTAAACAGGGTGGATAAGGTACGATTTCAAATCAGAAAAGATTGGGCAATTCCTATTCTGCCATAGACAACCAGGGGCAAAAATGAATGTGGGTAAATCGCCAAATTGTGGTGAAATTGTTCTTTGGAACCTGGGATTGGTGGGTCCTGTAAAGAGGAACCAGAAAGTCCCGCAACAGGGCTGGCATTAACTGCCCTTCACTCACCCTCACTCAGCTTGAACCCACAGCTGAGCGTGCATTTTGGGGCTACCTTGGGAGGAGATAATCTACTCCTGATTGGTGCCCAGCTCATCAATGGCAGGGGTAATAGCCTATTTGTATCTGTGCTGGGCCCAGTGCAGGTGAGACACAACTGCTGTTCACAAATCAGTGATGGAATTGGACTTAGCATATACTAGCATTTTCCCGTGTGGATGAAATCTTTGTGAAAAGCATCCCAGTGGTTTTAAATATGAAGGTGCATAAGGACTTTCATGAACAAGGCCTTAATCTCAGCATGGGTTGCCAGTTTAATGTAACAATGGAGTTCTACTGGTAAAATGTAGGTTTCCCCAAAGTAGGGAAACATGTCTTTTTGACAAAGTAATTCTGAAAATATGGTTAATAAACACTTGTGTGGTCTTGATTTTCAAGCAGTGTACACACAGAGAGGTAAGAAAACAGAGCAGGAGAAGAAGAGAAAGATTGAGAGGGAATGAAAGAGAGAGAAAGCGGTTACAAGGTCTAAACAAATGAATAAGTGGCTTAAAATTATATTTAGCTTTCTACTCTATATTGTTTTATAATAAAATTATACTCTTGGTTATTTTTGTAATTGTGGAAGCATCTAAATGTTGTATTTACTATTATACAATGATCAAAAATTGATTCTAAAGTAACTCTTGGCCTTAAAATAGATATTAAGAATTACTAATTAGGAATCTCCTCATCTTACACTTAAGATTTTACTGTCATATCTTGAGGAGTGAGGCATATACTTTTTTCAAGATTACCTCTACATAAATGTGGCTCCCTAATGTTTGTTTTAGCATTACTTCTATAGATCCACTATATATCTTACAAGCAAAAAAATATAACAAAGCCCCATGGAACATTATTTTTTAAAATATTTGCTACTCCTCAATGTATTTTATTGTCCACAATCTATTAGTGTAAAATTAAATCGATTAGTTAAATTTGACATAATTTTTAAACAGTTAAATTGTATACCAAGAAGTCATAAAACATTTTCAAATATAGCCATAACAATTATGTAAGCAAATAACACAGTTCTTATTATCTTCCCAAAGTATTATCAAAATAACCTGCTGATAAGACAAGCCTGATTGTTCCCACCATCACAAATGAGTGTTTCTACACTAGAGATTTAATTGTGTCTCAGAGAGGAGAAGAGAAAGTTGGAATATTATAGAGATTTTCCAGTTTTGTTTAAGTGCGTCTATCAATGTGGGTAGAATGGAACTTAATTAAGATTGGCTATTGGTTCTGGATATAATAGTTTAGGAATAGTGGAAAGAACAAAGGGAGGATTTTGAGGCCAGGGCTTCTGAGTATTGGCAACAAACTATAATTTGATATTTTTTTGTTGAAGAGTCTGTTAGCCTATCATGAGGATCCTGCAATGGACAGTACAGTTATTTTTAACTCAGCTTCCAGGGTAAGAATTTCCTGGAATAATAAGGTTATATTGATGAAGATATTAGTGTTTGCATAGAGGCAGTTGTCTAAGGAGTCTATGGTTTATTGGAGATGGACAAAACGTAGATCAGAAGGGTAAAATGCATGACCTCAAATCTTGTATCTCTTTGGTTGGCAACTAGACTAGAGCCATATAATGCACCATCTTGACATTTTGTGGAAGAAATCCAGGACAGTCACCTACATTTTTAATAAAAATTTAATAATGTGACAAACTCTATGAAAACAAGAAGTCTATTTTTTAAAATTGTTATTAGAGTATAGTAGATTTATATTGTTGAGTTGATTTCTGCTATACAGCATAATGACCCAGTCATACATATATATTTTATTTCTCATACTATCTTCCATCATGTGCTATCCCAAGAAATTGGCTGTAGTTTCCATAAACAGTGAAGTTCTACTGTACAGCACAGGCAGCCACTTTAAATAATACTGATTAAACAATGATCTGATCAGTTCTTAGGTGAAGATTTGTCTTCATTTTTACCATTTAGGGTAGAATTTGTAAGACACGTCATAATCATTTTAATATCTTACATAATTATCTGAGACTATCAGCTTCCTGAAAGGAAGGATGATATCTTTTTATCATAATTCCATCATTGTCTTGCACATAATGTATGCTCAATAAATACAAGAGCAGATGACACTGACTGTCTCTAGTTCACTCCATGTCGTTTACTTGTTTGCTTCCAGATAGCTAAGCCTACTGTCTCATGATTCTGTTGCTTAATATGATTTTATTGTTTTTCTTTTTATGGCCGCACCTGCATCATCACCTGTTCCCAGGCCAGGGGTAGATTCAAAGCTGCAGCTGAGGCCTACACCACAGTCACAGCGATGCCAGATCCAAACCTCATCTGTGACCCATGCCACAGCTCATGACAATGCCAGATCCTTAATCCACTAAACAAAACCAGGGATCCAACCTGCATCCTCACAGACACTGTGCTGGGTTCTTAACCCACTGAGCCACAGTGGGAACTCTGCCTACTATGATTTTCAATCAGACATATTTTCCTATATTTAATTTTATTGTGCTGCACAGGACTCATTATTCAGATAATTATTTAGGATCAGAAAATTTTATTTTAAGAACAAAATTTTTAAAAATTAATTATGAGACTGTTATTTATCTCACGTATTTGCCATTTATATTTCAAAGATGTTAAGAAATGCAAATTTTGATCTCCTTTTTGCTCTTCTTTTAGAAATGATCATTTAGTCTGGGTAAATTTATCACAAGAGTTATTGGTGCAATTTATCTAAGAAGGTTACAGGATTACTTGCCTTCTAGGAAAGATTATTGGCCATGTAAATTTTAGGATTTTTTATCTCTGGAATTGTCCCCCCCAAATTTGTGCAAGTATACCAGCACAAAACCAAAACAAAAAGTTCATGCTTATTCTAATTCAATAGTGCTTTAATTCCCATTTAGCTATATCTTAGGCAAATTATTTTCCCCAATCCATGCATGCATTAAAGGATTATTTTATAAAAATGATGTGACTTTCATAGAAATATAAAATAAAGGTGAGCAAAATTTTATTTAACTCATTAATTAATGGGGAATTAGTAGGAGTTATAACTGGTTCAAAGAAGAATTCAATGAGGAATACAGAAATTAATTTTCAAATAGATGCATAACCAGTTTATTTCATGGTGGAGAGCATAATTAGTTGTCTTTCTTCCTTACAAAAGCTATTTTCATGTCTATGCACAAAAGTCATTTGCATTGCTGACAGTTATCTAAAACTTTCATGGTTATGAACTGTTCAAAGGCTATGAAAAGTGCAGAGTCTTCATGAAATAAAATATCTGAAAGTTGTGCTTGGACAGTGTCACATTTTCCACTGAATTCACCCGGTAATATTTTTGGTGTATTTCAAAGTCACTTGTGTTTTGTCCCTACACTCTCTCCTTACTCATTTTGCAGTCATAAAAGTCTAAATGACAGATTTTTGATTTCAAAAAAGGCTCTATTGTTATATTTGGCCTGACAGTTTACATAGGTACAGTGTGGATGTTAATTTTCCAAATAGACCTTGAATTTGCTTGCAGTAAAAGAGCTGTGCAATACTGAGTAATCATTAAGGCCATAGGTTTAATTTCTTTCTGGGGGTTATTAATAAATCTTGGATTTGACTTTTAAAAGCCTTTACCTTTTGATATCCCAATACTAGGACGCCAAGTCCAAGAAGTGCAGATTCTGCCTGTAGTTCATAGCCTGGTAAGAAGAGACTTTCTGTTCAAGCTTGAAACTTAGAAGCCATGGCTAATTTTCTTGGAAAGGCTTTATGAGAATTGATTCCATAAGAACAGTCACACTTGTTTCTTAAATAAGAAACCTTGTTGCTCTACAAATATGACACTTCAGTAAGGCTTTGGTTATACATTTGAGTTGCTAAATTAAATCCTGGTAAGAAAAAGGGCAGGTTTTTACTGACCTATGGAAATAAATACATTGATGTGAAAAGCAAAAAGCCTGCAAAGAGATGCTAAATTCCGAAGGGTTAGTGAGAATCAGATGTCACTTTAAGGAGTTTCATTGTAGTTTGCAAAACCATAGATTATGATATTACCGTGGGCTAGATAGTTTAAGAAGATAGGTGACTTCCTTCTATATCTGGAAAGTTGAACATCAAAATAAAATCAAAACAAGTAACTAATTTTTTTTCATCTCTTAATTTATTACTATGTAGATATTTTTTGATCTGCTAAGTTTTGGGTTAGCAGTTTCAGGAAGATTTATGCTTTTCAACTAAAGAAATGTTCTGAAAATCTTGACATACCACACTAATAAGAACTGAAAACTGTGAAAGTGATGGCTGTTCAGAATCCTTATCCAATCTTTTTTTTCTTTTAATGTCAAAACTTGAAGTGTCTGGTTCTTACCTGTTCTACAAATCTCTCAGATTGTTGCTTTTTGTTAAAGAGACAAATTCTGGCTGTTAGTTAAAGTCCTTTCTTTAGACAAGCATTAGAGTAAAACAAAATCTATCTACAGATGATAGAGTTTTTAAATCATTCCTGTTAATTCATTAGTAATAACTTTCAAATGGCAAGGGAATTTATTTTTGTGGCATGCAAATAATAAAGCCACTCCAAAAAAAAAAAAAATAGAAGTAAACATTGACCTTCTGTGTTCTTTATCTGAAATAATCAAGTGGATGATAAAGTCATTATTCCATAAACTAAGGAAGGAAATGTTTAACACATCCCATAGATTTCTAGTCTCCAGTGTTATAAAACAAGGCAAATAAGATTCACTTTTCAAGTTCTGTCCCCCATTATGCTTGTTCATATTCTGGATCTGAATCTTTCTTTTAAGACAAATCTCAGCGCTTCAGGAGGTCAAAGCTAATTGTATAATAAGGCTGAGGTGTTATTTACATGAACATAAAACACATTCATCTTTCTGTATTTAAATTAATCAATAAATGTATATTTTTAAAATGTATCAGTTTTAATCTCTAGTTTAGGAATTATGGTCATTATAAACAACATGGAACAAATCACTTTAGGATCATCAATAAGCCCCAAGAGTGGGAAGAAATGTCATGCCAAAATGAATAAACAACACATACATATACATATATACAACCAAAAACCACAATGTTAGTGGAAAAATATTTTTTCCTTGAAAAACAAAAACATATACACAATTATATTTCTCTGCCACTATTTCTCCTAGTGTGGTTCCTACCATTCATATGAATTAAAAATTTTAGCTAGAGTAACTAACTTCTATTTCTTAGAAATCTGGACTATGGATAATTGATAACTTTCTGTTATACACAAACATTTGAAAAGACTTAGACACAGATGAACAGAACAGAAATATTTGAAAGCACGTGACTGCTAGCACACACATCCCTTTTTCACTTTTATTAAAGTGGCAAGAATCAACTTTTCTATTGCGACCCAAAGATACAGCCTTTATAGTGTCCATATAAATAATGAATAAAAGTATGTAATGGGGCAATTACAAAAATGATGACTACTCCGCAGAAAATTTTAGATCAGAAGACGATAGAATGAGGTAGACTGACAGGTAAGATAAAATAGTTTCAGATTGTGACCGTTGCTGTAAGAGAAGGAAGTAGAACTGAAAGAGAAACCTGGAGGGGGAGGTATTAGCAATGAAAATAGGTGGGAGAGGTATTTCTGTAAAGATCTGAAGAGAGAAAATGCACCATACACAAGCTGCAAGGAGAGAGACTATCCCAGGCAGAGGACCTGCAGAGACGCTCATCAGAGAATGGGCTTGAAAGAACCGGGTAGATCAGGTATTTGGTGTTTGATTAGGTCAGAGGGGAAACCCAGAAGTTAGTTCCTGGGTATTTTGAATGTCACAGTTGAGTTCAGGTGTTACTCTAATTGTAAGGAGAGATTACTGATAGTTTATAGCCAGGGGACAGTGGTTGATCTGATTTACTTTTTAAAAGATTATTTGGTACCATAAAGATAATGAATTAGAGAACAAATATCAGTGGAAACAAGGATAGTGGCTGTGAGATTTACAGTAGTGTAATGAGGAATAGATGAAGATGTGGATCCAAGGTAGTAATAGAACCCACGTAAAATTCGCCACTTCTTTAGTTCTAATTTGTAACATATTCCTAACTTCTCAACCCTTTAGGAGTGATCCTGTAAACAAAACAGCATAGTCTAGAATATTTGTTAGTCTGTACCTCTTAATAAATCTTATATATTCATTCATGTTTATTCCATGGGCCATCTAAAAGATGTGCTGTTCAAAAAAATTAAAAGCAAATATTATAAATTACTTTCATAAATTAACACAAGTCAACCTTTGCTACTCTCCCAAATACCAGGTGTAACTGTTAATCTCTCAGTTGGTGAGTTTCAACATCTAGAAGGTTAATGCTAAGCTTAGGCAGGTCCATTATTTTCCTAATTCTCATAGCAGTTGCAGGAATTTCCACAGACGGATCAAAGATGATTTTGGCCGAGAAGCATAGAAACAGATTCATGCCTCTGTTTAGTCCTGTGAAGACAAACTTTTAACAGCTACTTCAATCCCACCTCTTACAACAGGCAGTAGATTTGCAACAGGCAATAGATTTGCAAACTAATTGCATTTTTTTTTAAAGTGCTTGTCCTGAAGCCCTATGCTTCTTCCTTGTAAAGTTATAGGCACTATGGACCTTAAAATTAATGGCAATTGTTATTAGACAAAGATGAGTTTTGGGGAATGGCAGAGGAACTGCAAACTATGACTCACCATGAGTATGTCCAAGGAGACAAAGGGAAGGCTAGCTTTTATTAGGCTCGTGGAGGAAGCAGTTTTAAACAGAAGTTCTTTGGAGGAGGAGGAGAATTCAGGGTTGTAGCAGTTTCACATTGGTTGCAGGTGATGAGTTTGCTCTTTCTGACCAAGTGATTGGTTTGCTCTTTCTGAGGAGTGAGGAAATTGTTCTTCCTGCTGGCTGTGTAAGTTGAGACCAGGGGTAAGTGTGGGAAAACTCCCCCTACATGGTTTCCCAGCTCCCTTTTAAATCAGGTTCCCATTATCTGTCTTCATTATCCTAAAACACTCATGGAACTCTGGAAGATGGAAGTTTCTGATGGATAACTGGTCAAAGGCTAACAAATTAAAATCATGGTTTTCGCCATTTTGGGATTTGATAGAGATTTTGACTATCACCAATTTTGAATGGCCGAGAAGATGAGAAATTTGTAAACTGTCAGTTGCATATTATGTTTCTTAAAATATCTTATTTTGGGAATAGAAGGCATTTATCTCTAAATGGGAACTGCATATTCCACCTTTGCCATCGCAATAGAATTCCGTGGCTTTGTTGGTGTTTGAGACTCGTGCTGTCTGTACTTTAACTATGAAAGCTATGTTTAGTGGAACATAATTTGACTTCTGTGTGAATGAGAGCAGTAATAAGGTGTGGATAGAAGGGTTCTGTCTAATAGAAAACTGCTGGGATTTGTGATTTGCAGTTTTGATTATTTCCGGGGCATTACTCTTCCCATTTGTGTGTGTATTTGTGTATGGATGAGCATGCTCTGCTACTGTATTCTCCTATTACCTTCAGCACCTTCTTTTTAAGGGCATTATTTGGTTCTTATTTTATGCTAAAAATGAATGCCTATTAGGTCTCCTGGGTTTATGTGCAAATTATTTTTTTCCAATTCTTTCAGCAATGCAGATAAGTGTTTGAATGGCATTTCATAAGAAAATGCATAATATTGGAGATTAATATTAATGTAATTTGCATTATCTGACAGAAAATGAAATATAATTATGCAATAGAAAATTCTTGAAAGAAACTTGTGGTTTACTTGTGGGGTTTATGAGTATGATTACGTTCATTTTTCAATGAGATATTTTTTTATTGGAAATGAAATACTAACCTTGTTCAGTTGAATATTTTATTAAAATAATTACTGTAAGCAAAAAGTGATAAAATGCCCAAAATTAATTTTCTATAAGATACATTGTCTTTTAAACTTGCATGTAAATATTTTAGTATGACATAGAACATAGAATATCAAATTGATTTAAAAATCAACTAGTTAAGTAATAGCCGTGCTTATTTTCTTATTTGGATACAATATCCATTAAATTCCAGAAATATTTTATTTAAAAATAATAATATGAGAATTCAGGAATGCATTATACTTTAGACATGAGTGGTCAAATTAACATTCTAGCCAGAGGAATAATACCTAATATGTTGTATGTTATCTATTTTGAGATTTTTCTTTCAGTAATTAATATATTGTCCTGCAGTTCTATTAGACATATTACCCAGGAATAAGTTTTCAGAGAAAAAAATCTTGTAAGGTTATCATCTGAACAAGAAAAACAGATTTAAGTAGTTTACAGCATCATTATCTGACTTATAAATTATACAGTAGGGCTGAACAGTTTCATTTTATAGATTGGCTCCAACAGCAATAACCGCAACAATTGAATTCCTTGCTTTATAAAGCCAAATTATGGCTTTTTATCAATACTTCAACATCCACTCTAAGAGGTAAATGTGGTACGTCATCACTGCTTTTGTATCTGATGATATTTAAATGTCATTGAGAATCAGAAATGATTCCTTATAATGGATGAAATGACAAAGTTTAGATAAGCGAAAGTCACATATAATACTAAAATGCATTTTAATTATATAATTTAGCTGTGAGGTCTAACCTATTTCCTATGTCTGCTATTCCTCTTTTCCCCCAAATTGAGATCCTTTGATTTTATCATCTGGCATAGAAATCCCCAGCTCATTCTATATATCTTAGCTCAATGGAAAAAAATGGGCACTGCTGTAGACCTATACTACAGGGCAGCTGTTTTCCTTTTGTAGCGCATCTTGAATTACATATATTTGGTTCTGATAACAGGGAGAGTCTGTCTTGTTGCTAAGAGTAAGTAATAACTTGTACAGTCATAGTGGCCTTTCCTTTCTGCTTTGGTTTTCTGTTTTAGTCACAGCATTTATATTTCTCTCGCTCTCATTTTTAAATCTTACTGCTGGCAAAATGGCAAATGCAGACCAAAACTGACTGATTTCAGATGTTTGAAAATCGTTTCTTTTTTTTTTCCCGTAACTTCCGGTAAAACCTGGATTTGAAGTAAACATCTATATTTGGTGATCAATCTTTACAAGAAAAAGCTGAAGAGATCAGGTGAAAGTGAAGTAAGGTTTTGTGAGAAATGTTCCGAAATGTTCCAAACTGTAGAAAAGTACCTGTAGACAAAAAAAACTCTAGAATCTTATGATGCAGTTGTTATGCTCATTAAGTATACCTTAAGATTATGAAAATATGTACTACTAGCATAGCCCTTTCAAAAATAGGTGGGCATAATCCAAATTAACTATAAGCTAGTTATAATTATGTATATACACACATACATACATATATACATATATACATATACATACATATACATATATATATATATATATATATATATGAAATGGACAGATTTAGTGTGAATCCAAACAGTGCAAATAGAAACATTGTGAAAATTAAGTTTCTGTTCCACTCGTGAACTTCAGTACCCTGGTTCCCAATTTTTATTAGGGGCAAGCACAGTTTTAGTTTATATAAACCTAACTTTTTTTGTGGTGGTTACATAATTTCCACCATCTGTAAAAATACAACCTATTAAACAATTCCTCTATGTTAACATTCAAGTTCTTTGCAGTCCATGTTGAAGTGAAATATATCTTCGCATGTACCTTTGTCCACAAGTGTCAATATGACTGTAAAATAAATATATATAACTAGTATTGTTGCCTGAAAAATTGTATACATTTAAAATTTTGATATGGCTTCAGATGACCTTTTATGTGAAAGTGATGCCTTGGTGTTTAAATTTTTCTTTATTATGAGTATGCTTTCAAATATTATACTTTATTTTGCTAAAAAACACTTTTCATGATGGTTTTCCCCTATTCTTGAGCAACTTTCACTTTTTTAAAAAAAGTGAAGGTGATGTTCTGAAACTGAAGGTAATGTTTCAAAAAATGGATAAACACATAGATTAATATATAAGATAATGTGAAGAAGTATTTTAATGAAAATGCCTAGAGAGCAAAATAGATTTGGATTTTTATCCTCTCACTTGACACAACCTACTGTCTTTAATTCACAAGTGAGCATCTAATTACAAAATCCAGTGACCTCTTCTCAATTTTGTGACAGTGTGGCATTAGCTAAATAGCATAATAACTGAAAAGCATGGCCTAGGGTTGAATTATGGTCTGGCCACTTCAATATTTCATAACCTTGGACAGGTCACTGAAACTCTTGAATTATCCGTATTTATTATCTGTGAAATGAAGATGTTGATAGTATTTACCTTACAGGTTTTAAGTGATAATTCAACTAATTAACATCTGTCAAGAACGCACTCAGTCTAGCACTTGACATAAAGTAAGCCAGGTTGCTATCAATGTGATTACTGCTGATATCTTGTCAATGTCTTGTACAGGGCTCCTGACCACACCTTAAAGTCTAAACTCATTTTTTTCCATTTAGTTTGTAGTTATAAGTACTTGGCTGTCTTCCTACTTCTCTGATAACTCCTGCAGCTTCTTTTCCTGATACTCTTTCATCGGTTTAATGACTGTTTCTATTTTTGGAGGCTAACATATCAGATATGAGATAAATGTTTCCTAGTCACAGTTTTGACTGATCACAGTATCAATCTGAATACAATCTTCAGTAGTTTTTCACTACCAGTACACCGATTTTTGAGCCTCTTCTATGAGCTACCTCAAAGTTAAATCCAGGGATATATGGTGTGAAAAAGAGCCGCAAATTTAAAACTGAGAGATCTAGGCTTGAATTATGGCAACTGAAATATGCATGAACTTGTTACAGACTAGTTTAACTCTCTAGCAAGCAGTTTTCTGAGGAAGTTGGAGCAGATCAAGGTAAATCAACTAGAACACTACAGATATATTATAGGGGTCATGTAAACCTCTAGGAAGCTATTACTTTTCTAATGCCATTGTGATGATAATTTGAAGAAATTCATATGTACATATTTGTATGAATTGCTTCTTGTAACTGTGTGTTTATATTGATAACTGTTTTGATGACATATAATTTGACCACAGTTTTGATGACTGACCGAATTTATCCGTATTTAATAACATCTAAGGAAAATAAAGCAATGAAAAGGAATAAAATAGGAAATATAGTATTTAAAATACAATATTTGAAATACAATATTTCAAATATTTATCACATATCCCTGATACGTGATGATCAGGCGTTCCCTGGTGGCTCAACTGGTTAAGGATCCACCATTGTCACTGCTGTGTCTCCAGTGGCTGTTATGTTGGGGATTTGACCCTTGGCCCAGGAACCTCTGTAGGCTATGGGTGTGGCCAAAAACTGTGATAATTGATGAGTTCAGGATGCCTATCATCAACACATCCAAGCAGTTCTTTTTTCAAGACCTCTGTCTGTGTGTTGATTAAACATCTGCTTTGTCTTAATGGAACCTTATTTGTTTCCGCTTCTACTCGTCCTTTTTCAGTATATTCTTTACTTAGTGTCCAGAAAGATTCTGTTAACATAGAAGAGAGATTGTCATTTGTTTGTTATGATGTCACCCATAGTTTCCCAACTCACTCAAAACAGGGATTAAAACCAGTGCATTCGTGTGTGAGTATTAAGTGAGATGGTCACGGATCACTTTTCCTATTGTTCTTCGCTCACTGAGCTCCATTTCTCTTTACAGTCTTGCTTTTCCTAGGACCGTACCAAGCGCACTACCTCAGGGCCTTTGCATATTCTGTACCTTCCCCAGAATACACTTTGACCAGATATTCATATAGTTCATTTTCTTACTTCCTCCTGTGAAGTCTTTTCAATGAAATATTTTTGCCTTTTCAATAAAGTCTTCCTGATCAGTTTACTTATATTTGATACCATTTCAAGCCTCTACACCAGCCTTTCTTGAACCATTTTTCTCAATAGCTCATTATTAGTAGGACACAAATGTGTCTGTCTTTCCCATTTAATACATGGTCCTCCATTTGAATGAAATCTCCATGAATGGCAGGGATTCTTTTCTAGTTTTTTTATTGCTATCATATATCAGAAATTTAGTATGCTATATGTCATGTGGTAGGCTCTTACTGTATACCAATCGAATAAATGTATGTAAAGCAGTTCTGATTAAATAATTATAAGTAAAGCAGCTAAAGACTTGTTTGACATACAGCAAGTAGTCAATATGTCTTCTCTTATTTTTAGGATAAAGTTAAAAGGTTGATTCTGAACAGTTTTGGTGATCTTGAATCGAAGGCCTGCGAGCTTTTATTTTAACAAGTACTCATTGGAAAACCCAATGGTATGCTTTAAGATCTGCTTCCAAAATTTTATTTGGAAAAGTTTGAGCTTTAGAAGGGAGTGTATATCTTTAAAAAGATCAAATGTTTATCATAATATATGGGAAAATATTAAGACCTGCAGCTTTAAGGTGGTGTTCAAAATAAAGGAAGTATGTCAGGGATATCATTCAGAGGTAGAACTGACATCATGTTTTTGGAATAAGGAGGTGAGACAGTTGACAACCAAAATGATTACGATGATAATGAGGTTAATCGAAGAGTAAAATTAAATAAAGAATAAAAATGAAAATTTTATTTCTACCTTGAATAATTTGGTATTTGGTATCATGAATTTAATATCAAAAACATTAGGTTAAAAACAAAAGGGAGTTCCCATTGTAGCTCACTGGTAACAAACCCAACTAGTATCCATGAGGATGCAGGCTTGATCCCTGGCCTCATTCAGTGGGTTAAGGATCTGGCATGGCCATGAGCTTTGACGTAGTTCACAGGTGCACTTTGGATCCCGTGTTGCTGTGGCCGTGGTGTAGGCCAGCAGCTACATTTTCAATTTGAGAACCCTACCCTGGGAACTTCCATATGCCACAGGTGTGGCCCTAAAGAGCAAAATGCAAAAAAAAGAAAAAAGAAACATTAGGTGGACAGTTACTAATACTGAAAAATAGATAAATAAAGGAGAGAGGTTAGGAGAAAATGGGACCCTTGTGTACCGTTGGTGGGAATGTAAAATGGTACAGCAGCTATGACAAACTCTACGGGCATTCCGGGAAAAATTAAAAAAGAACTACCAACCAATTCAGTAATCTCACTTCTGGGTATATATCCAAAAGAAATCACGATTCCTAAGAAATATCTACATGCCCATGTTAATTGCAGCACTATTTACAAGAGCCAAGATAGAGAAACAACCCAAGTCCCTATTCACAGGTGAATGGTTACAGAAATCCACACAGTGGAATATGATTCAGCCTTCACGAAGAAGATCCTGCCACTTGTGATAACATGGAAGGCATTTGGCCAAGTAAAATAAGCCAGTTACAGAAGGACATGATTTCACTCACATGAGGAATCTAAAATAGTCAAACTCACAGAAGCAGAGAATATATATTAGCGGTTGCCAAGAGCTAGAGGGTAGGGGAGAGGAGGAGTTATTCAGTGGGTAGAAAGTTTTGGTTATGTAAGATGAAGTTCTGGAGACATGCTGTGCACCATGGTGCCTATTGTTAAAATACAATAATGGCACTCCAGAGTTTATTAAGAGGGCTGATTTTACTTTTTGTTCTTACCATAAAAAAACAAACAAACAAAGAACAGGATCAAAAATAAATAGACAAAATGAACTCTGGTAGGTATTGGATATGTCAGTCACCTTGGTTGAAGCTGTGGTTTCATAGGTATATGTGAATGTTCAAAGTCATCAAATTATAAGCATTAAATATGGGAAGTTCTTTGTACAGCAAACATGCTTCAAAAAACTTTTCGACGTAATTTGTAGTGAAGTATAGAATGTTATGTAATTATGTAAACATTAATTTACAGTGTTATGTTAGTTTCAGGTGAACATCAAAGTGATTCGGTTTTATGTACATATATATTATTTTTCAGATTCTTTTACATTATAGGTTATTGCAAGATATTGAGTATAGTCCTCTGTGCTATATGGTAGGACCTTGCTGTTTATCTGTTTAATGTGTAGTAGTGTATATACATTAATCCTAAACTTCTATATTCCCTTTCCGATTTGGTAACCATAAAGTTGTTTTCTATGACTGTGAGTCCTTTTCTGTTTAGTAAATAAGTTCATTTGTATCATTTTTTTATATTTCACAAATAAGTGATATCATATGAAATTTGTCTTTTCTTCACTTAGTTTGATAATCTCTAGGTACATCTGTGTTTCTCTAAATGGCATTATTTCATTCCTTTTTATGGCTGAGATATAATATACATCTTCTTTATCCAGTCATCTGTTGATGGACACTTGGTTTGCTTCCAAGTCGACTATTGTAAACAGTGCTGAGATGAACATTGGGGTGCAGGTATCTTTTCAAATTAGAGTTTTTGTATTTTCCACGTATATGCCCAGGACTGGGATTTCTGAAGCATATGCCAACCCTTGTTTTTAGCTTTTTAGGAAGCTCCATACTGTTCTTCATAGTGGCTATGCCGATTTACATTTCCACCAACTTTGTAGGAGGCTTCCTTTTTCTCCACACCCTCTCCAACGTTTATTATTTATAGAATTTTTAATTATGGCTACTTGGATTGGTGTGAAGTGATAACTATTGTAGTCTTGATCTGAATTTTTCTAAAAATTAGAGATACTGAGCATCTTTTCATGTACATTTTGGCCATGAGTATGTCTTCTTTGGAGAAGTTTATATTTAGCTCCTCTGCCCATTTTTTGATTGACAAAAAAATATGATTTAAAAAAATGAATGAACAAAAGACATTTCAGAAAACATTTGCAAGAAGCATTGCAGAGACAAGAAGAAAAGAGAAAGTGAGACAAGGTTAATGGGAACTTTTTTTTAGCAAGAGAAAGCACGAGTATGGTTTTTGCTTGTGAGGTATTAGCGGAAAGGAAGTGATAGAACTAGAAGGCATCTTTTTTTCCTGAATTAAAACCACAACAATTCCCATTCATAATATATTTTAGTATCAGGCTTTCTGTACTGCTTTAACAAATTACCAGGAACTCTGGCTTAAAACAGCACAGTTTGTTATCTTACAGTTCTGGAGTCAGACCTCTAAAATTCATTAGAAGGCTGCATTTATGCTGAAGGCTATCAGGGAAAACATGTTTCTTTACTGCTCCTTTTTTAATGATATGCAGATATTTGCACACTCAGTAATTTGAGAGTAATCATTAGCTGTGACAGAGTAACTCACAAGTGGATATTTTAAAAAGCAGACTTCCTTGTACATTCCAAAATAATGAAAATCATTTTATACATGCAATTTAAATTCAACTATTCTATGTATTATATCATAGAGAGTGATTCTTGCTAAAAGGAGGCCTCCAAATTAATTTTGCTCATATGATTTATTTCTTCACATATAAATGTATTCCTTCAATAGGTCTTATATTTAGCATTCTGTGTTAGTGCAAAATGGGTGCACAGAAACAGTATTTTAAATAGCTTGAAATTTAGAAGAACTATTTTTATAACAAGACATAATTATGTGTCTTTTTTTTTTATCCATATGAAGTTAGATGACAAAAACACACAATCCAAGCAGTAAAGAGCACGATACTACTTTGGCAAACAGTATTTAAAAGCATATCTGGTCCTCCACACCCATAGTTAAAAGGTATGGAAGTGTTTTCTAAGCTTATCTGAAAATACATTCTAGGTAATAAGCAACGTCTTTGATTTTGAGTCTAATGTTTTAATACTAGACAGAAAGAATAACCAAAACATAGATCAAATACAAAGACAAGAGAATTCAGTGGCAGGAAATTCAACAATTACAGAGTATTCTCTTAGGTTCCAGGTAGTAGTAGTGGATATTTTGTATTCATTGTATCTTTTAATTCTTATGCTAATCCCTGAAATAACTTTTTATAGACTCCCCCCCCAAACAGATATTAGAGAAAGTTAAGTAACCTGCTTACAACATAATGTTCTAAAAGTTAATCCCAAATTCAACATTATATTGCCCTTAGCACAGTTTTCTGTTTTTTAAATAAATCAATTTTCATTATGTGGATAATTGTTAACTAATGAAAACTATATTAAAAAAACAGTGATTTGATTATCTGGAAAAAGGCTTGGTATAAATATTTAAATTATAGTAATTCTATAAGGCTACCACCCAGAAATGACCAAATTTAACTTTCGGTGTGTTTCCATCTAGTATTTTTACTGGGCATATCTTGCATAGTTGAATTATGTGTTTTTAAATAATCTTACTTTTTTCTAAATTTTATAAGATAAACACTTCTCTTATTATTATGTTCTTTATAGCCCTTCAATGCATTCAATTTCAATTAGGTCTCATGCTCCCTTATAAGGTATAAGAAAGTAGAATGATAGAAACTACACTATATGAAATAAAACTACATATAAATTGTATTATACACTTATTATAGCAATGATTCTATTTTATTTTAATTTATTTTAATTATTTTAATGTTATTATTTTATTTAATTTTAGTGTTGAGAGAGAATATAAAGCTTCCTTTGGAAATAATCCTGAAAATTATCCTCTATATTTAGATAAATGTTTCTATTACATAATAGATGATATTTCAATTACATAATTTCAAACTAAAGAATACATATAAACTTTTACAATGCTCAGATTTTAATGTAGTATTGAAGGCTTGCGTGCTTCTTTATTTGGGAAAGTTCACGTTATACATATCAATATATAACTGCAGAACTTTTTTGCAGCACTGGCGTTGCATATGCCAATGCATTTAAATTTTTGCTGATTAAAAATATAATGCTGGGCTTTTCATTATTTATTGGCTTTTCATGAAAGTCAGATTTATTGGCTTCCTGTTGAAATGAATACTGTTAGAGAGGAAGATTTTACTGCAATAATTTTGTTTGAGCCATTTACCTTTCAGAAAGGCACAAATCAACATTGTTTAGGTCTAATGGTTATTGATTTGGAAATAATTCTAACAAATATGGTTCTTTAAGGTCAAGCAAAGGTTTTGCCAACTTAGCTGTTATACAACATTACACAGTGCCTGAGCCTCTTTTCATAGGATCTGCTTTATTTGGTTTGCAGTTCATATTTCCAGTCCAAGGGGTGAAACGTTAGCCTTTCTTCATAATATGTGCAATTGCCTTGTTGAATATGTTGATGTTGACTCATGATAGAATAAATTGCCACTATTTGCAAGTTAAAGAGCCAAACTTCTTTGAAACAAGTAATTTTGGCACTCACTTTATTAGCTCTAGATCACTTTTAGATTTGTCCCTTGTTTAAATTAATTGGTCATTGGAGATTGAAGATGTAAAAGCGTCATTCGCTTATTTTTGGAGGTACATTATGCTCACTTTGAGGTAATTTTTATGTATTTGCTAGCATGTGTTAAATTTTTAAGTCATTGGTATTTCAGTAATACTGTTAAATCATTGACGTCTGTAAACAATGCGCTCTTTTCATCTCATTAAGGCTTTTTTGCCATGTTAAGTTTTTAATTATTTTCCACGTGTGGAAGTTGTTCTACAGCACTTCTAATTCATAGGTTTTTTACACTCTTTTTCTGACCTTCAAACTATCACCTTGATTCTCCCTATTTTAAACATTTTTCTCTTCTTTTCCATTCTAAGATACCTTTCTCAATATTTTGCTCCACACCTTGCTACAGTTATTTGAACTGTCAGTTCTGTTTGTTTTTGCCTTCCATCTGATTTTTATTTTATTATTGCAATTCTCATTCCCTTGAAGTTCTCCCTTACCTCATCCATCTTCCCTTTAATCACATCTCTTTTCTCTCCCTGGTTTCTTCACCTCCCAGATGTGCTCTTTGAAAGAGGCCATGTCATCATACCTACTTTTTTTGCATATTTCTGGAACAATGTGAAATTTCCTTCTGATGTTAGAAAGAAACATCCTTTCTAAGGATGACTTTCTAAAGCTAACATCCTTGAAGCTCCTGGATTTAGTTTCCTTCATCTGTAGTATTCTATAAAGTCCCTCTACTATTTTCACATGACCTGATCTTTAGGTTCTAAAAAGACTACATGCTTACGGATATTTCTACTGTACATGCTGTTGCTCACTCCTTTCTCCTGTGTCTAGCAAGAAAATAGTGTGTTGAGCAGCATCTCTAAACCAAGCTTTCTGTCAACCATTTCTTAGTGGTATAGAGTTGGAATGTTAACAAGCCATTGCATAGTTCCTTGACAATTTGAATTAAAAAATTTGTATGACTCTCTAAAGTCCCTATAGCAATATACTTTTTATTGAGGTATAATTAACATTTAGCATTATATTAACTTCAGGTAGACAACATCATGATTTAGCATCTGTATACATTGCACAATGCTAACAATGCTAATTTCAATTAACACTCATCACCATATAGAGTTACACAACTTTTTTCTCTCTTTTTCTCATGTTGAGGGCTTTGAAGATGTACTCTCATAGCAACATTCAAATATGGAATATAATATTTTTAATACTAGTCATCATGTTATGCATTACATCCTCCTGACTTATTTATTTTATAACTGGATGTTTGCACCTTTTAACCTCCTTCTCTCATTTTGCCCCCACCATCCACCCCTCTGCAAAATACCAATGTGTTTTCTGTATCTATGAGCTTGGTTTTGTTTGTTTTGTTTTTTAGATTGCACATAAAAGTGAGATTATACAATACTTGTCTTTCTCTGCCTTCCAAGTTCATCCATGTTGTTGCAAATGGATGTATACATATTTCAGTCTTACACCTTCTTTATCCATTAATCCATTAATGTATACTTTTAAACAATAAGGAAAGGGCTGTATCTTCAATAAATGGTATTGGGAAAATTGGATAGCCACCTGCAAAAAAAAGATACACTATACATAAAAATTAACCCAAAATGGAGTAATGACTTGAATGTCAGACCTGTAATAATATATTTCTAGTAATATGCATCTCCTACTCTCCTGACATCGTTCTTCAAACAAAGCATCTATGCCCACTTTAAAATGCCTGTTGGCCAATATAAGGTTGTTTTCTCAGGCTTAATGTCTCTTAGTGGATATAGGAAGACAGGGAATGGACAGTACTTATGGTTTTAAGTGACTAGAAAATAATGACCATTAATGTATTTTATGCCACCCTCAATACTTTGGCTCTGTAACATCATATTTCATACTACGTTGAAGTAATACTCACAGTACAGTTTAGGATAAAGTTTAAGACAAGAATTTCATACATACATGTTATCTTTCATGGAAAGAGTCAGGAGATGTATATTTTTAAATCTGTAATAGTTGAAACAAATTTAAAAAATAGATCTCACATATATGTGCTTTTAAAAAAAATCCTGTGTATGGAACTATCACTAATTAAATGTAATTTAATATTCTGGATGCAAAATCTATAAAAGAATAGGTTGTGAGCAATACTGAAAGTAGGTTAACACAGACTTATTTCACATTGTTCAAAACTAGGTGACAGGTGATACAAAATTATAAAGTCACTTTGAGAGACAAATGCAAGCTGCCATAATAAGAATCGAAGATAAAATCCTTATGTCTAACACAAATGGCAGGAGGTGTGTGTGCATATGCTTTGTTTCTGGGATGGAAAAGTTAAGAGTAGTGTGTGAAGTCAAAAGTCTGACAAATTCATTCGTTAATAGGAAATATCAAAAGATATTTCATTGTTTTGTAATAATTTAGTCTTTAAAATGTTTTAAGTTATACTATATTGGATGCATAAATATAAAGTATATGTAAAATTTGTTAAAAGGATTGGCTATATTTTGCTGTCAAATTGCCAAATATTTAAAGTTACAATAATTTTTCACATGGTAATTGATATCTCTGCTGCCAGTTCATAATACTTATGGAGGGAAAATTTTATGTTACTATAAGAATATATTGAAATATTTATAATCTTTGGTCAATACCCTTTCTCTGACTTTTGGCTAAATGAACAACTCCAGTCAACATAGTGTATTTAGCTGCCTTTCCACTCCTGACATACAGAAATGTGGAATAACTTGGTGTTATTGTTGATGAGTTGAAACATATAGCTGTGAAAAGGAATTGTTCGGCTTTTAGAAATGGAGAGGTAAACTCTCATACCAGAGTATGAAGCAATACCTAACCCTTCATGACTAGACTTAGAGCTCTAAGGACACTCTGTCCTGGGTAATACACTCTCAGACCTTCCCTACAGGGAGCTGGAGCTGACCAAAGCAAAAAGAACTACTCATCCAAAGACCAGTACAAAGGAGTTCCTGCTGCGGAACAGTAATTTTAAGGATCCAGCTTTGTTGCAGATGTGGTGAAGGACATAGCTGTGGCTCAGATTTGATCCCTGGACCAGGAACTTCCATATGTGGTCCAAAAAAGAAAAGAGAATGCCTAAGAAGCTTAAAAGTCAAGCACACAAAGCAGTATGAAGAAGAGGCAGGGGTCTAGAAAAATTCCCTTACTTGAAATGAGAAATTTCAGCGGAAGCTTGCTGCTTGCCTGGTCCACAAATGAAAATTGGCCACCCTTCCAAAACTAGACAGAAAAAGCTCCTAACGTTTCAACATTAATTTCCATACACAAAACAGTAACTTGAAATAGCATAATAGCCTAGCATTTTAAGTTCTTCCATAAAAATTACTAGTTTTTACAACGTATGTCTAAAAGATGCTTTAATATCAAAAGCTATTTTTAATAGTTCAGTCAAAAATTGCAAACCAAAAAATACATGCTCAACTGAAAATATTCCACATTCTCTTTAGTGTTTGAATGAGGTTCAAGATTTTGAATTCACTCTTTCTTCCATCCCACACCCCTCAAAATGGACTTCAGCTCTTATTTCTGGAAACTAGGCTTAGAATATGTTTTATGGGGAGAATAAATCACTCATAAACTCCAGAAATCCTGTAGCTGCTCTGGTTTTCACTATGTTTCTAGTTACCTATCTCATGGGGAAAAGTTTATAATGAATATCAGCACATGGTTTGAATGTATCATTTTTCATGTTGGCTCTTCTACAAGCAGATGTCATTTTTCAGTGACAGTTACTTTTCTGGTTTCTGAAGGCTTCAATAATTTCATCATATAGGATCTAATTTTCTGGTGTCTTTTCTGAGGTTCATAGGGAATCTGACCAATATGATCTTCCCAGTTGCGAATTATTTAATATATTCAAAATATACCTACTTCTGTACTGCAAATCACTTGTGAACCAGATTTGAGGTAGAGCAAAAGAATTTTCATTTAGATCACAATGGTCACAAGTTTGAGACATAGTTCTAAATGCACCACACCTTGTATTTTTTAAGTCTCAGGATACACCATGAATTAAGTAGAGCTGTGATTTTTCACTGTACAGATTTGAAGACTGGGATGTAAAAAGTTAAATAATTCACCCCAGGCTACGGGTCTATCATAAATTCAGTCATCTGATGAGAAGTCAAATCTTCCTTGGCAGACATGGCCAGGAAAGGGGCACTTTCTAGAATGGGTGCTAGGTGGATAATTCACTGAGTAGCCAGAAAGCAATGAAGGGTAAAATGGTTTTTAAAATTTCAAAGAATAAGAATGTAATGGAGAAAACAGCTATGGAAGAAACACAATGAGTAAAGTAGGAGCCGGGAGTCTGACATCATGGATATTATGTTAAGCACAACATACTCATGAAACTCTCGATTCTTTCTCAAACTATTCTTGGTAAATTTTTCAGATGAGGAAACCAAAACTCATAGAAGTTACATAATTTGTCTGAGGACACAGAACACATGGGTAGTGTTGCCTAAATTAAACGTAAATACCGCGTTAGCCACTCTGTGGCTATAAAAAGTTCTCAGACAATTATAAAAAAATTTAGAAGAGTATAACAACTATTGTTGCCAAGAGTGAGGAACATATCTTGTTAACTCTTACTTTTTAAAAACTACTTTGGACTCAGAGTTGGTGCTTATAATTGTACTTTTTCTTCTGAAACTAACAATTCTATGTGAGTCAGAAGATTCAATTTAACTACAGCTGTGTGGAATTTTGGATTATCTAGGATTTTATTCACAGAATGACATCTAAATGTTAATGTTTTGGAAACAACTTTTAAAAATTATTTAAAGGACAAAGTTGTTTTCCCTCTAGCATTTGCCTTGTAGTGGAATTCCATATTTTATTGTGTTTAAGCAAATTAGACACATCTATATGGTGGTAATATCATATTTTTATTTTTATTTTTGAAAAACTGAATTTTTCTAGTACTGTATATTTCACAGTTTTTAACACACTAAAGCATATGTTACTAAAAAAAACTCTTCAGTATGTTTATAGTAATACCTTAAGAGATTTTACTTTCTTCAGTACTTTCTTCACAGTTTACTTTCATCATGGTTCAATCCTGAAAGTCAAGATAACATTGAGTAAATGAGAAAACTAAATGTTTAGTTTGTTTATTTCTCCAACTATGAAAACTGAAATTATCTGTGTTATTTTGAACATAAGAGCCAAAACAAGGAGACAAATTAAGCTTTATTCCGAAAGTTTATGTGTTCACCATAATGTGGTGATGTGCATATCCCATGATTTAAATGAAGCCCAACAGGTTTTTTTTTGGTGGTACACTTGAAGACGTGATAAAAATAATTTGAAAAATAAGTATTATTATTGGAAATTTTAAGTGAGTATTCTAATAAGTATTACTTTTGACAGGTAAGTGTATAAAAAGATTGATAACAAAATTGCATATTAAGAAAATGCTTTTTTAAACATTTTATTGGAGTGTAGTTGATTTGCAATATTGTGTTAGTTTCAGGTGTACAGCAAAGTAAATTAGGTATAAACACACACACATATATATGTCAACTCTTTTTCAGAATTTTTACCATCAGAAAATTCTTGTTGAAGCAATTTTTAAAATGATACCTGTGTTCAAAAATATTTTCATGACACTTACCATGAATTCACATTGTTCTTAATATTTTCCAGAAATAACATTTAAATACATGTAATTTACAGTCTTAAAGTGCGAATATGCATATAACCTCATTGGTATACTTGCTTCTTAAGTTCTTAAATAGCAAATAACAGATAAAATGTACGTACAATTATATATGTGTATATGTATATTGGAAACTACTTTCTTCACCCTTGTTGGGAAATCTGTATTTACAGGAACAATATGGTCCCCCAGTTGTGATCTTATGCCCCTGTTTCTGTCCTTTATAGAAATAACTATAATCTATTCCTTCATTGTTTTATGTCTGATCCTTTTCTTAAGAAAACATACTCTACATGTCCAAGGCCCAGTTGTTTGTTCAGTTTTGTATCTGAACAGTGTCTGACACATAGAAGGAATTCAAAAGTATTTTCCGAAACATTGACTGAATGAGTGACTTTAAGAAACTTTGAAAACTTTGAGTGAACAACATTAAAAACAAACCACATTTCTTGAGCAATATAAATATGATTAAATAGAAATGCTGAGTTTTTAATGATCTTTGAAAGGCCAATATATAATATTAAGGAAAAATAATGGCAGTAACATTGTTAATGCTGTTGGGTTACAATTATATTTTTGAAATTATTTTCAAATTCCGGAGTAGATACATCCATGTATCAAAATGTTAAAAGTGGTCCATTTTAATCTGTCTGATAATGTGGAATTATTTTTCTGTTTCTTACTACTTTTGTAAATTCCAGTAGCAATAGCATGTAGGAGAAAAGAGGAAGACACTAAATTTTATTTTTTTCATTTATAACTATTTAAAATAGAATATCTTTATATCTTTAATTGAGTATAAATAATCAGTTTTATGATCCATATGCGTACATACTCAAAGAGTTAAAAATTCCCCTGATTACTAACTTCGACGTTCTTGAATGTAATTATAAATTACTTAGATTGTATTAGGAACATAATTATTACTATTTCTTTTATAATGTAGCATTTGAATATTTCTATCTTAATCATTAATTTATGCTTACCATTACTTGTCTGCTATTAACTGTGTTTTACTATGTGCTGGAGGAAATTCTGGCTTCTAGGATTACCACAGTGGGCTTTCCTTATGGAACCTACATTCTAAATGAAGGCGTATAGTAAGTCAATGGGTAAATGTGTATACATCACTTGTGTTGTATGGCCATAGGTATTATCAAGAAAAAAATACAGCAGGGAAACTGAATACAGTATGTGTGCGTGTGTGTAAGAGGAAGAGTTTGACGTTTAAGTAGAGGTTCAGGAAAGAACTCATTCAGAAAGTCATATGGAATCTGAGGAAGTTTTGTATTGTACATCCAGTCGGTTCTTCATAGAAATCCCATAATGAATGAGCTTCTTGTAAATCACTTGTTAATTCAACAATACATAATAGTCTATCCAAAGTGAAAGAAAAAATGCTTATACATGTCAATTATTTCTCCATAAAAATGGGGAAAAGTTGATAGGGATTCTGGGTATATATAACTTGCTTATGATTTTCTAGAAATCAGTTTCATCCACACAGTTTGAAGCATTGGGTGAGATTGGATGTTCTTGGAAAATGTGTGTTCTCCTTAATGTGGCATCAAAACTCAATGTATCATCAAAAAAGGTAAAGTCTTATTTCAAAAACCTCCATAATTTTGCTCACGTTACTTATCGAAGTGTGTTTCTCATAGCCCATTTTTTGTTCCAGTTAAGCTTGACTCTCAAATGTCTTATGCTCATTCTAATACTAAGGTTCTGTTCAAAAATTCCTTTATAACCCGTTATTTTCATGTGAACAGCAACATCAAGGAAACATTAAAATTCTAGTCATTTCTCATAAGAATTTTAAAAATAAGATTTAGAAATTACTCGACTATATTTTAAAAATCCTGAAAACATTGCAGGCATTTGTATGGCAACACTGAATGGTGCTTATCAGGACATAAGAATTATAAAGGGGGAACAGAAAGTTTTCTGTGAGGATAAGCTGAGAAAAGTAAAACTTTTGGAGATAAATATGTTTACAAAATTACAGAATGTGGGTATGATGGTTTCAGACTTCGTGAAATTCTAATAATTAGGATATGCCCTTTATGTGTTGTGGAGTCTAAACAGAAAAAAGATAAGGTATTTAAGGTATTTCCTTATTTACATAATCATGTATATAATCGAAATAGAGACAAAATGTATATCATAGAGAATCAGTAACTTTTCATAAAACATCTTCTGTTAACCACACTTTGTATGGTCATAGAATCTCCTTGAGTCTGGCATGTATATTTCTAAATAAGATTAAAGTAATATACAGACTCAGTTTCAGTATCACTTTAAAAAATACATCTTGAGCAGTTCATTGGTTTTAGATGGACTAAAGAATCTGTTAAAAGCCAGGGTTTCCCTAAAAGCCTAGTTGCATTTTATGCCCTTTCAAACAGCAATTTAAAAAAAAATTTTGTTCACAGCACAGGGGAACTATACCCAGTCACTTGTGATGGAACATAATGGAGGATAATGTGAGAAAAAGAATATATATATATATATATATATATATATATATATATATGTATAACTGGGTCACTTTGCTGTACAGCTGAAATTGACAACATTGTAAATCAACTATAATTAAAAAAACTAAAAAAAATCTTATTCAAATACCCTGTGCTATTTTACATAATTAGGCTATTCATTATTTTAATATTTCATTTGCATCCAGTCCACAAAAATTCACAGTTGTTGGAAATACGTATGCAAAATCTTGAGGTTAGCAATTTATTGGATTAGAATTTGGATAATTTTATTTTTAATTACAATTAGCATCAGGTGAAAGGTTTGTGCAGTTTTCAGTAGAATAGCTGATACCAAGACGATACTTCTATCATTCTTTCCCTGGTATGTGAGAATCATGCAGCTATTACATTTGCTGACGTCATAAAGGCAGGACATTCACCCCTCAGCACTCAAGAGGTCTCACCGAACAAGCTGTTGTGACCTCTTTCTGGTAATGAAAATGGAAATCTTTAGGTGGTGGAAGAAGTAAACCCCCACTGGAACACATCTTTTGCTGACACCCTTGTTTCAGCTTGACAGTCTATACAATCTCAGCCATCTTTGTAGACCTTTGAATGAGCTATCTGCTGTCACCTGAAAAAGTGACAGGATTTATAATGTTTCACTTTTAAAGAATAATACGATTTTTGCCAAGGATGATGGGTGGATGACATTTTCTACAATTAGGGGGTGAACATTGCCATTTTTCTAAACTGAAATTTGTCACAACCTAACACTTTACTGAAAATACCAGGGCAATTTGTAGGTTACTTAGAAATAGTCCAGCGCTTAGACTGTGACCCTAACTACAAAAAATGAGAAAAACATTTTTGAGATAATGAATTGGTCAGTTTGGTTAATCCGGGGTTACAAATGGCTAAAGCTATTTAAGTTGAGCCTGCCTTCACGAGGAAGGTGAGACGGCTGATCTAACTCATTTACCACTAAAGCCTCTTTTTCCCTTTGGGCAGTCAGGTATTGCATCCTTCCAGGCTCTGAAAATCTCCAGCCTTTTTCACACGTCTTACACACCTGTTAGGATGTACATTCAGGGGCGGTTACACAAAGACTGTTGCATGAGTGTGATGTGTTGAGACAATGAAAACATAATGGATGCCACATGATTGACAAAAGAGGTCAACTTGATGAACTGGAGAATTCCTAGAGCTGCCGTGTGTGTCCATCATTACCTCAAGACGCTAACACATGCTTCTTGAACAGTTTTACTTGTCAAGACATTACCACCTGCAAAGCCATCTGTGTGCTTATTGAAGCTTATTTAAGATTCATATATAGATTCATTACAAAAATATACTTTGGCCCCCAAATTTGGTTTGCTTGCAAACACATTATAGCAACACAGCTGATATTTGTAGAACTTCTCCAGAGAAACAGCTAATTTCAAAAGTCAGAATGCTCTGAACTGACATTTGCATATTGACCTGGAAATATTTTTTCTGAGTAAGGAATTTGTTTTTTCCTTACTCAGAAAAATATAGCTAGTGCTGTCCTGTCTGCATCCATTTTGCATTAACTTTCTGTTTCTTGTGCCCACTGTTCTCTTTCCAGATTCTTAGGAGCCTAAAATGTATGTATGCAGGGCGTGGGGTGTGGAGATGTTAGGATTTGCCATCTTTGTTTACTTAGCATCAGATACCAAAATTCAGTGTAAGCCACTTCTACATAGTTTTATTTCAAATATCCATTCATTATAATAAGATGTTTTTAAAGCTAGATTTAGACAGATTGCTCATAGGAGAGATACGTTATTCATCATCAAACAATTATACATATTACTACACATGTTTTTTATGAGTGTGAACAATAATTTAAACTTAAAATCCATATAAATTTTGTGTTTTGTCACATCGTAAGCAATATACTGGACTTAATTTTTTAACTATTAATTCAGTAAGAATTTGGTGAGAAATGAAATGACTGAATTTTTATTTTTGAAAATTGGTTTCAGAGTTCTGAGATTAATTTTAACTTTTATAAATGTAATCCTGTCAAAACACTCAGTTTTTTCATTTTCCCCTTTTGATCATAAAGGAACTCAAGTAATTAGAGTTTTCTAATATTTGAAGTTTAACTAAAGGATGAATATTTAAAGATTTACTTTCTTTCTTAGACAAGCTAGACATCCTCTAGCTTACTAATGGGAACCTATTCAGAAAATACAGAATAATTCTAATTTTCCATGAAACTTCTTTAATATCAGGGTCTCAGAAACTTTACCAAGAATGATTCACATTTTTAAAAATCATACGATTTAATTTTTCATAGAAAAAGTAAACTTGCAGAGATACATTTTAAATAAGGATCTGTGGTGCCAGGGTTCAGTTTCAACAGCAAAATGAGTATGTTAAGACCATTTTTAAAAGAGCTTTGATTGAAATATAGTTGATTTACAATGTGATAATTTCTGCTGCACAACACAGTGGTTCAGTTATACATATACACACATACTTTCTTGTTCAGATTCTTTTCGCATATAGAGTATCACAGAAGATTGGGTGGAGTTCCATGTGCTATACAGCAGGTTCAAGGGGACCATTTAAAAAAACAAACATGCAAACAAACAAACAAAAAAACAGCGGAGTTGTGAAACCACACCGTGTAAACGATCCGAAGGCGGCTGATCTTATGTTTGAGGCCTCTTGTTAAAGCAGCACAAGTCTTGGTTGGCAGGTGGAAGGCAAATGGGAGCCCCTTTGGGGCTCACACTGGGTCTGACTACTCTTGACAGTGTCACTTCAGTTTGCCTTTGAGTACTAATCGTTCCATTCCTTCCACAGTCCCTCTCAAACTGATTCCACACACAGCCTTTAGGTTACAAGATTCTGCAACCAATAAAGGAACTCGGGTGTTTTATTTATTTATTATTGACTTTTTAAATTTTTTTTGCTACATACTTGCAGATTTTGGGTAAAAAAAGCAGGAATATATTTAATTTTAGGATGAATTATACCTAAAAGGATTTATTTTTCTAAGTGACTATTTTCATTCAAAGGGATATGTGAAAATTTGGTTATCATTATCTGGGAAATTAAGTTCAAAACTGCAATGAGATATCACCTTATACCTATTAGGGTGACTCATCAAAAACAAAGAAAAAAAAAGCCAACAGGTTTTGCAGAGGATGTGGAGAAATTGGAAATCTCGTATACTATTGGTGGAACTATAAAATGGCAAAGAAGTTATAGGAGATATGGAGATTCCTCAGAACAATTAAAAGTATAACTTCCTTTGGATCCAGCAATCCTACTTCAGGTATACACTAAAAGGAAATGAAATCAAGATCTGAAGGAGACATCTGCACCCCAAGTTCATTGCACCAATATTTACAGTAGCCAAGATATCAAAACAATTCAAGTCCATCAACAGATGAATAGAAAAAGAAAATGTGGTATATACATACAATGGAATATTATTGAACCTTAAATATCAGTAAAATCTTCCATCTGTGACAAGATGGACAAAACTGGAGGATATTGTGCTATGCACAATAAACTAGTCATAGGGGGACAAAAACTGCATTTGTGGATTGTTTTTATCATAAAGAACAGAGAAGAATATTTAAGAAGTATTCAGATAAATGTACAAGGAGAAGGAAAATAAAAATCCATTTTAGAAAATAGAATAAATTACACAAATATAAGACACAGAAAAGAGAATTTTAAACAACTAGGGCAGAAAATGCATGAGTTATTCAGGGTTACAAATGCAGTTTGATGTTGAGTGATCTTTTAATTTCAAAAAAGAATAAGAAAATAACTGTGAATAAGAACTTGATAAAAATTTTTGTAACTGGAGTTCCTGTCATGGCTCAGTGAAAATGAATCTAACTAGTATCCATGAGGATGCAGGTTCAATCACTGGCCTCACTCAGTGGGTTGAAGGATCCAGCATTGCCGTGAGCTGTGGTGTAGGTTGCAGAGATGGCTCAGATCTGACATTGCTGTGCCTGTGGCATAGGACACCAGCTGCAGCTCCAATTCCATCCCTAGCCCGGAAAACTCCATATGCCCTGCGTGCGGCCCTAAAAAAAAAAAAAAAAAATTGTAACCAAATTCCTTTTCATCAAAACCAACCAGGTTTCATTTAGAGATTTTTTTCATGATAAATAACTATAATAATTAAAAGATGTGTTATTTTATATTACAAATTTATAAATTATACAATGAATTTTATTACATTTATGGTTCTGCAACGATCATCACAACCGAAATTTTACAGCATTTCCATCCCAAACCCCCAGCCCATCCTCCCACCCCCCAATCTGTCTCCTTTGGAAACCATAAGTTTTTCAAAATCTCTGAGTCAGTATCAGCTCTGAAAAGTTTGCTGTGTCCTTTTTTAGATTCCACATGTAAGTGATCGCATATGATGTTGGTGTCTTACTGTCTGACTCACATCACTTAGCATGATAATTTCTATGTCCATCCATGTTGCTGCAAATGCCATTATTTCTCTCCTTTTAATGGCTGAGTAATATTCTATCATGTATATGTACCACATCTTCTTTATCCACTGCTCTGTGCATAGTCATTTAGGGTTGCTTCCATGTCTTGGCTATTGTACATTGGAGTACATGAATCTTTTTGAGTCATGCTTTTCGCCTGATAGATGCCCAGGAGTGGAATTGCTGGACCAAGTGGTAATTTTGTTTTTAGTTTTCTGAAGAATCTCTATACTGTTTTCCACAATGGTTGCACCAAGTTACATTCCCACCAACAGGGTAATAGGGTTCCCTTTTCTCCACACCCTCTCCAGCATTTATTCTTTGTAGACTTTTTGATGATGGCCATTCTGGCCAGTGTAAGGTGGTACCTCATAGTGGCACAAACAGATGGAAAGAAATGCTATGCTCTTGGATTGGAAGAATCAATATTATCAAGATGACTATACTACCCAAGGTGATCTACAAATTCAGTGCAATCCCTAAAAAAGTACCAAGGACATTTTTCACAGACCTAGAATAAAATATCTTAAAGTTTGTTTGGAAGCCCAAAAGACCCAGAATAGCCAAAGACAACCTGAGAAAAAATGGAGCTGGTGGAATCATGTTCCCTAACCTCAAACTATATTACAAAGCTACAGTCATCAGAACGATATGGTACTGGCACAAAGACAGAAATATAGACCAGTGGAACAGGATAGAAAGCCCAGAATTAAGCCCACATATCTACAGTCAACTAATCAATGACAAAGGAGGCACGAATATACAGTGGAGAAAAGACAGTCCCTTCAATAAGTGGTGCTGGGAAAACTGGACAGCCGCATGTAAAATAATGAAATTAGAACACTTCCTAACTCCATACACAAAAATAAACTCAAAATGGATTAAAGACCTAAATATAAGACTGGATACTGTAAAACTCTTAGAGGAAAACATCGGCCAAACACTCTCTGACATAAACCACAGCAATATTCTCTCAGATCCACCTCCTAGAGTCATGACAATAAAAACACATTAAAAGATGTTCAACATCACTAATTATTAGAGAAATGCAAATAAAATTTTGTTATTGACAAGAGTTGTTTATTGCAGTCCCTATTCAAACCTTGGTTCTAGAAATTTTCTAAGTAATTGAGAATATTATAAACATTCATCCACAGAGTCCGTAAGCTGTGAGTCTCAGAGAAGGGGCTGAATACTTTGAAGACTTTGTTATCGTTGTTAATATGGTGTTTTAGGACTGTGCACTAAATCGTGATATAGTGAGGGAGACAGATTATAGAACAAGCACAGGATGTTGAGAATTGCTGAGAGGGTGACTACAGTGGAGATAATAGGGCTAAGGGATAAGGAATTTTCTAATTAAGAAGAAGGGAGATGCCAGACTTTCAGATACGGTGGGGTCAACAGGGAAGTCAAGAATAATGAGAACTAATATGGTGAGTCACTGCTCTGAATCATTTAGGAATTATAATTAATCTATCTAGGAACTAGATACCCAGTGGAGGGACTGATTGCAATTCTGTCTTATTCTAAAGCTGATGCAATTTAAATTCAGAGCAGAAACTTCTGTTTTTACACTGTGTATTGTGTCGAGTTATCTTTCAAGTAGTCTGTTGAAGAATAACTATCATCTTGCTTTTAAAAGGAGACGATTCTTTTTGTGAGTTATTATAAAGAACGGTCCATCCATAGTTCTCAATATTTCTTCCCACCTTGCATCATCTTTGTATTATCATGTTTTTATAGTCGAGGTGCCTTATCTTGAAATAGCATTTGCATTTTTAATGAGAATAACTTATCTTTTTGAATAGTCTGTATTTTTGTATTGCTGGCTACTGAAACCTTTCTGCTTTAACTTTTGTAAAAGGCCAACTACATAGCATTAAAAGAAAGAAAACCGAAAAGTTCCCATTGTGGCAGAACGAGTTAAGGATCCAACTTAAAGGGCTCAGGTCACTGGGGAGATGTGGGTTTGACCCCTGTCCCAGTGCAGTGGGTTAAAGAATCTGGTGTTGCCACTGCTATGGTGTAGTTTGCAGCCATGGCTCGGATCCAGTCTCTGGCCCAGGAACTTCCATATGCTTATATACTGTCGGTATGGCCATTAAAACAAAAACCGAAGAAATGAAAAACAAAGGAAGATCCAAATCTATAAAATTATTTATAAAATTCATAAAATTATTTCTTATAAAAAATAATTGACATCTAAATTTTGGACACCACTTCCAGGGGAGTACTACAACAACAAGAATGTACATAATAGCATGAATAGTTAAATATCTGTATGTTGTTGAGAAGGGCTTTTAAATAAATGTTAATAGACTATTAGTCATACTGCATTAATCAGGTATACTTAGAGCTCAAGAAAAGTTCTGCCAAAATCCTTAATATATACTTAGAGTAAAACTAATGCACAAAATATGGAATTTTATACTCAATTTTTAAAAGAAAAATGAAATCCAATGATGTGGTTTTGCCTTACAGCCCCATTTTATAGCAAATTATCTTTTTACAAAGCCAATAAAAATATGTATATATAATATTTTAAAATAGGCCTTTCAAGTGAGTTTTATTTACCTTAATTTGTGCTTCCATTTTAATAGGGTTTTTACTGTATTACAGAAGATAGTTTCTGTTCACTTGAATCCAGTGGCACTCTACAAAATTCTGGTGTCAGTTTCTTAGCAACAGAAAAAAAATGAGGATTATCATGAAACTAATTTTGGTTCTGAAATAAGTATATCAAATAACACTTCTATTTAATCTGTTACATATAATTTCCTCTGGTTTATAAACAACTATGAATCTAAAGAAAAAGATAATCCAAAATGGTTTTGTTCTGGAAGAAAACCCAGTAACTCTAACTCTTTGAGGTTTTTTATGTTCCCAAATATAGGTGGTTAATTGTGGCTAAAGACATCAGTTCTGGAGTAAGATTGTCGATGGCTATAAAACCTCAAACAAAACAAATTTGTACTCTCTAAGCTTAAGTTCTCTTATTGGTAAATGATGGATTATCACAATAACCACCTTTGGATTACATGGGATAAGGAGCGTAAGGTAGTTCACAGTGACTGGAATGTGTTTAGTGCTGAATTGATGTTTCCATCATTATAATATACCAAATATTCATGCCAGAGACATCTAACAGTCCATGGGCAGTCATGAGCTTCTGTGGGCCCTTGCTCCACTATAAAGTACTTTCAAATATTATCCTTATGTGGTCTACCCTCTACTTCACACACTTTTGAGTATGTATTATTTTTGAACTAACAAGTTAAATATAAAATTTTTCTTGTTGATGAATATTGGTAGTGTATTAGCTTATTGTGTCTTCTGTAACATATTCCTATCACCTTAATGGTTTAAAACAATAGAGATTTATTCTTTTGCATTCCTGAATGCCAGATCTCCAAATTTTAGTATCACTAGACTGAAATCAAAGTGTGGGCAGGGTAGAGCTGCTCCTGAAGGCTTGGGGGGAGAACAGGTTACTCTAGCATGTGGTGGTTGCCGGCATCCCTTGGTGTGTAGTCATCACTCCAGTTTCTTCCTTCGTGCCTTCATCTGCTTCTGTCCTATAAAGATAGCGCACCTGGATGATCCAGGAAAATCTGTTTATGTCAAGAGGTTCTTAATTATAGGTACAAAAAGACATTTTTTTTTTACTTTATAAGATAACTTATCTAAGTTCCAAGGATTAGGCTCTGGTATCTTTGAATGGCCTTTTATAAGTGGTATCATCATTTTATATATATATATATATATATATATATATATATATATATATATGTTATATGTATATACACACACTCACGCTATATACATGTATATATACACACACCATACACATATACGTGTGTGTGTGTGTGTGTGTGTGTGTGTGTGTGTGTGTATGGTGGCTGATGTTATCAGTTCCCCGGGATAGGAATTTAAGTCTCTTTGATTTTTGAGTTAATGGAAACAAAAGCAAAAACGGCACACACACAACGAACACACATATATAAACAATTTCATTGTTTTTTTTGCTAAATCAAAGGATCTGAATGTTGCCTTATCAAAGGATTTGAACATTGAAATGCCAAAGTACGTTATCAAAAAGCCCTGCAAAAATGTTATTCCTACACACTCAGCAGTGGGTAGAATTAAACCTCAACTTTAATCTGCTAAAGCAAAATATTCCAGTTAATGTTTTTCTGATTGGCAGTAAGGGTCAGTGTAATTCTCACTTTATTTAAATGACTTCTATTCACTCTTTTCTCATTTCAGTATGGAAGGTGTCCAACTTCCTTTAAGTTCATAGCAAGAGAGGGGGTCTAACCCTCTCTTTCGGTTACATATGTCATAAGCATCTTCTCCAGGTTTGTTGTTTAACATTGTTAATTGTGTTTTTATTTACAGTAGATGACTTTTTCATATTCTTCACCACAAGATCATATACATAATCCTCTCTATTTTCACATGACCATTAACATCTGTTACATATTTAAGTGTTTACCAAGTAATGTGACAAATCTCATCCCACTCTTCAATTCTTCCTCCATTCTTATTAACTTGTTCCTGGTCCTCATATGTGACTTTATCATCAAATACTGCTGTTTCAGGTATCATAAAGTCAGGTACTTCATCTTTGCTCTTTCCAAGAATCCATTATAGATTTTTCTGAACAGAAGGGAGTATGTGGGGCCTAGAGTAGGGAGACAGTGCCCTGCGGCTGTGTGGTAGCTAAGAAAGGGTCTGAGGTGTAAGCAGACTTGCAATTTTCTTCCAACTCTGTTTCTTACATATTTGGTGATTCTGCGAAAAAACTAATTTACTGTCTCTACATTTATCACCTCATACGCTTGGGTTTTTGCTTCCTCCCACTTCTAAACTGCTTTCCAGGTTCCAAAGTGTTTTAGTATCCGATCTGCTCTTATTTTGCTGCCTTTGGTTTCCCACCTTGTAAATTTACATCATTTCACAAGTCTTACTGCCATTTGAGCAATATTTCCATAGGGAGAAAAATAGACACCTGTTCCACAGACTGTATTTCCCAAAGTCTCCATTTCTGTAACCACTCCAATCAGACTTTGGCCCCAGATTCTTCCCTGAAATAACTCTTGTTAACACCGTCAGTAAATCATCTCTCACTGTGTCCGGTGGTCGATTCTCTGCCCTCTCCTGACTTTACTCCCAGCAGCAAAAGACTCTGTTATCAGACCGTCTTTCTTGAAACAGTACTTCACCTGTCTTCAAGGACAACATTTTCTATTGGTGTCCCTTCTGTACTAGCTGATCCTGTCGTTCTCCTTTGCAAATGTCATGTCATCTTTTAACCTCTAATTTTCTGATGCCTTAGCTTCTGTCCTATTTAATTTTCTCCTTCCTACCTTTATATTCTCTATAGGTGATTTCACTTAATGTAATGCTATCTGCATGGTCTTATGTGTTGATGACACCAACTTTATAACCCAAACTTAAATCTTCGCATGAGTCCCCAGTGTTTTTCCATATCTCTATTTATACGTACAATAGACATCCTAAATTTAACATGTTCAAAGCTGGCTTAATTTTTCCCCACCAACATAAGCAAGCAAGCAAACAAAAATTGCTCAAACAAAACTTTCTCCCCACTCTCCATGTCTTAGTGACAACTAATATTGTTTATCCAAGTGTTCAAGCCAAAACCCTTGGAGGCAAAGACTCCCTTGAGTGTCATAGCTGATCTCCCAGTAGATCTTAGGAGATCATATCCTGAGTCTGTTCTCTTCTCAACAATCAATAGAATCTGAAAGGAAACATGAAAGGACTAAAGAAGGAAGAAAGGAAGAGAAGGAGGGAAGAAAGGAAGGAAAGAAGGAGGGAAGGAATGAAGGAAGGCCAAGAAAAGAAAGAAAAGGAAATAAGGAGTTCCCATTGTGGAACAGAAACGAATCCGACTAGTACCTATGAGAACCCAGGTTCTATCACTGTCCTTGCTCAGTGGGTTAAGGATCTGGTGTTGCTGTGAGCTGTGGATCCTGCCTTGCTGTGGCTGTGGTGCAGGCCAGCAGCTACAGCTCTGATTCGACCCCTAGCCTGGGAACTTCCATATGCCACAGGTGCAGCACTAAAAAAACGGAGAAAAAAAAAGGCAAGAAACATTTGTGACATTTTCCTGCATAAAATAATCTAGTCCTTTCCATTACATGGCCCTCCAGGCCTTATGTGATTTTTGCTCTTGTCCACTTCACTGGGTTCATTTTATAACATTCTCTCACTCATTATTCTCCATCCCTAAAAGGCTAGTTTTGTTTTGTTCTGTTCTGTTTTGTTTTTCCCCCTGGATGGATCCAATTTACCCCTCCTTGGGCTTTTATAGAAGCATTTCCCTTTTTATTTCTCCAGCTCTTCATATGGTCTGCTTCTTCACATCATGCTGGCATGCAGCAGGTGCTCAGTAAATATGTGTTGCATGAATAGTATTCAGTGTAATGCTCAGTTTCTATTTTCTAATGTGAGACACTCGTGTCAAATTTTTTAAGGAAATGCTTGATTAAAGAGAAATTTCTTGAAACTTCTGCCGGAGAATGATCAGTTTGTAAAACATAATGGCAGTTTCACTTTTTTTAAAAAAAATATTACTCTAAAGTTTTTTTTTTTTTAATCTGGAAGATGCAAAGGAGACAAAGATCAAGAAATTGAAAGAGTGAATTTTTTGTTTTTTTTTTTCCCAAAGTAAGTTATAGCCATAGTAATGTTACTTAACCTAGAGGCATTTATATTTCTGCTAGAAGAGAGTAGATGGAAGATAGGAAAGCTGTTTCCCATCCAGTACAGGGTTTCTCTCCCTCAGCCTTGCAACAAAGGCTGAGTCCTTTGTTGCAAGCTACCGTCTTGTGTGCTCTCAGATGCGCAGCCCCATCACTGGCCTCTCACCATTAGATGCCAGTAACAGCGTCGGACCCCAAGTGGGTACAGCCACAAATTTCTTAGATACTGCCAAATCTCGCACAGGGTAAAATCTCCCTACTTCCCAGAACCACTGGTTCAATTTCAGTAATTTCTTCAGGCCTCCTCCAGTAGTGATATAGTTCCTGCTAACTTATGTGGCTGACCCTCCAAGGCTGCTAGCTTAAGAAAACTACTCACTGCTGTTTTAACAACTGAAAGTGTCTCCAGACACAGACAGATATCCTGTGGAGGACAAAATCATCCTTGGTTGTGAACCAGTGGTCCACCATCTATGATAACAGGAGTTTAAGTATATTGCTCTTGCAAATAAAAAGATACCAGTAAATAAAATTCACTGACTCAGACACTTGGAATTCATCAGTGACATCAATCTTTTCTACATATTAATATTTTCAGATCATTAATTCAGAGCTTTTTAGAGCTGAAAGGGACCCAAAGAAGAGTGAAGTTCAATATTCTCTTTTTATAGGTTAAGAAATAGAAATGACAATAAAATGTATATACTTTATCCAAAATCACACAAAGAACTGTTTTTGAAAATAATTTATATCCAGAATAATTGAAAGAGAATTATATCTGTAAAAACAGCAAAAATGTAAAAATACATAAACATAGGTCAGACATTGCAGTGAGGAAGAATGGAAATAGATCCAGTGCTCACATAATTGTTTGATTAAATTTTTAATTTGGTCTAGAAATTCTCCTGAAAGTAGTGAATTCTCATTAAATGAAAGAACATTAATATTCAAGTGATAGCAAGTGTTTGACCAATTCTAAAAGAAGTTTGCTATAAGTATCAAACGTGTTCCATTTTATTATGCACATTTTTTTTTCTATTATACCCAGCTGTACAGCGTGGTGACAGGGTTACACATACATATATGGATTCATCACAAGTGGTTAGACATAGTCCCCAGTGCTATACAGTAGGATCTCCTTGCTTTTCCAGCCCAGAGGCAACAATCTACAAATATTAACCCCAGACCCCCCTACCATCCCATTCCCCGTGTGGCTCGCAGCATAACTACTCAGTGTTGCACATTTATTCTGAATAAAAACCAAAGGTATAACATTTAAAATACGATGTTTTGTTAAAAAGTTAACATTGAAAATATGCTCTTATTTCCAGGCACAAGACCTTGTATAAATTAGAATTTACATGCTTTGCATAAATACATTGCATAGCACATACATCTCTTTTCTTGACTATCACCTCTTTGGGTCAGGATTTGCCAAAGAACTGGATACTAACAGTGCCTTCAGATTTAAACTATCTGAAGAGAACTTGACATGCAAATATTGTTTGTTGACTAGAGGGATTCAGAGACTTTGATTCCATGTTTACTGTTAGGGAACCGATAATCTACTATGTAAGGAGGTAAACCAGAACTGTGGATCTCCCATTAGAAGGACCCCCATCTCCTGTGGGCATGGTCCTCACAGTTGCTGGGAAAATTCCAGCAGTGTGTAATTTTTTCCTCAATCAATTGCTTTGCTGCTGCTACAAAATGTATTCTACAATGATCAAAGGGATTCTGATCAAGGAACATGGCCAGTATCTCAGACTGAAATATTTTAAGATCAGTTGTAATCTGGCATCTATTTTGACCAAAGAGCTTCAGTAATGTTCATGTGAAACCTCTGACTTTGTACTGATCTCACCTTTCACTTTCAAAGCTTTAATTAGAATGAATTAGCTATAAGAGGTAACTAAATTAATTGCTCGATGGAACTGTTTTGTAGTTTTCATCTGAACTTTAGAAAACATCTGCCAGAATCAATTGTTTTAGGTTTGGTTAAGTTTTAATGGGACACCCTTTTTTTTTTTTTTCCTACCAAAATTGGATAGGAGAACCTAAAGCTTTTTTGAGGAAACACGTGGTTCATGACAGTAAAACTGTTTTCCGCCTACAGGATGCTTGCCTATTTTATTTTATTTTATTTATTAATTTATTTTATTTTTCTTTTTTAGGGCCGCACCTGCGGCATATGGAGGTTCCCAGGCTAGGGGTCTAATCGGAGCTTTTGCTACCGGCCTATGCCAGAGCCACAGCAACACCAGATCCGAGCCCCCTGTGCAACCTACACCACAGCGCACAGCAACATTGGATAGTTAACCTACTGAGCAATGCTGGGGATTGAACCCACAACCTCATGGTTCCTAGTCAGATTTGTTTCTGCTGCACCACAACGGGAACTCCTGCTTGCCTATTTTAAATTAACTAGATATACATCACAGCAGGACAGATGTATTCTTTCAATCTCAAAGCTATATCAAGTTCTTGAAAAATAAGTGAGGGAAAAGCCAAACTAAAGTTCATTCTATTTTATATCACTTGAGATTGAAATCTAATCTGTCAGGAAACACATTCAGTAGTTCTGACTTTTGCTGTGGTATGAAAATACAGGCTTAGCAGAAACACTAGTATAATGTGATTTGTGTTAAACTTATAAAACATGGGCCATCGCATATTAAAGGACAATGATGGCTATGACGACTATGAAGCCATTTATATTCTTCTTGGTGACTTCTCGGTAAGATGAAAGAAAGCATCCAGGGGAGCAGTTGTGTCTAAGAACTGGTAGCAGAAAGAACTGGTGGTGCAGCTGAGTTCACAATCAATACCCTATAACCAATTCTACATGTTTACCTTTGCAGCTGCACGTAGTATTAACAGTGAACAATTCTGTGGTACTTAGGAGTTTGTACTTTGCAAAAATCCTGTAGTTTTACCCTGAAGAAATCATTGACTCTTTCTAAAGCAGGCAATGACTTGGAGGTCAAATTGAAAATGTACAAATGAGGAAATGGGCAAAAGGAGGCTGCCTCAACACCATTCACCATCGGGTATTATTCAATGTTAGTATGCATCCTGTACCATCTAAGTAACATGATAAAAAAGGCTCATTGATCTTGCTGACTTCTCTTCAGTCTTATTGCTTGAATATATTTGGATTAATTTTGTTACATGTCTGTCCTTCTCTAGTCACTGCAGCACATCCTCATGGTAAAGGATGCTTGCAAATGAAATCCTTAAAACCACCTTTAGAATCCAGAAAGCTTAATGAAGAGTACAACAATATTACTTACTGCATGCGTTTTTGCTGTATTTCAGAATATTCTGTCTGGCCATTCCTTTCCTTCAGTGTGAATTCATTTCTCTGATTGTGGCTTGCTTGCTAATGTGATACTGCACTCATTTATATGGTAAGCCTCTGAGCTGCAGTCTCTGTGATCCTGCGGCATCATTAGACCTCAAACCTGCTCATCATTATTCATGCTAGAATGATGTGACATGTTGCTGATTTTTTAAAAATATTTCTTATTACTACAAACTAAGAAAATGAGGTCTTATTAATTCTGAAATTCAGACAGTGTTGATGCAGAGTATGGATGTCCTTTTTAACCACTTTGATAAATCGAAGAACAATTGCTTCCTCTTTGCCTCATTTATTTGGTTTTCTGCATTAGATATTTACTAATTTCTGCGCAAGATTTTTGAAAACCTTCATTGGACTTTATGGCTGTTCCATCATGGCAACTATTAGTTCTGATCTTTAAATTAAAACTATTTTGCAAGTAAGAAAATTTTGTAAAACATCATCCCAAATAATAAAATCAGTGCTGTTCAAAGAGAAAGACACTAGGAGTTCCTGTTGTGGCTCAGTGGAAGTGAATCTGACTGGTATCCATGAGGACTCAGGTTTGATCATGGCCTCGCTTAGTAGGTTAAGGATCCAGTGTTTCCATGAGCTGTGGTGTAGGTCACAGACACAACTTGGATCCTGCATTGCTGTGGCTGTGGTGTAGGCCAGCAGCTACAGCTCTGATTTGACCCCTAGCCTGGGAACCTCCATATGCTGCAGGTGTGGCCTTAAAAAGACAGGAAAAAGAAAAGAGAAAGACACTAGAAAATCTAGCAGCTTGACTGTAGTAATATATAGTTGGCACCTTAAAAGCTGTGTATTATTGGAGTTCCCATCCTGACACAGTGGATTAACTGCAGCTGCTCTGGTCACTGTGGAGGTATGGGTTCAGTCTCCACCCCTGCTCAGTTGGTTAAAAGATCTGGCATTGCCACAGCTATGGTGTAGGTCACAGCTGGGACTCAGATTCACTCCCTGGTCCAGGACCTTCGTTTGTCTTGGGTGCGGCCATAAAATAAAGAACAAAAAAACAAAAACAAAACTATGCGTATTGTTATTATTATTATTATTATTATTATTATTATTACATAAGATACTTAAACTTTCTGAGCCTTACTTTGCTCACACATAAAATTAGGTTAATAATTTTTCTTCCCTTACAATCTCATAGGCCTTTTGAAGGGCTACATGATATAATGTGTATGAAAGAGCCTTGAAAATTCTAAAGTACTTTACAGATTTTAGGTAACATTATTAACTGTCATTTTACTAAAAATTGTCTTTTCCTTGATGACTAACCATCTTCTGTCTTTGTTGCTAAGCAAATATTAAAATATTTTTAGTAATATTTTACTAAATGCATTCAAAAATAAAAACATCCTTCATGTAGTAATGAGCATCTATAACTTTATTAAAGAAAAAAACACATCTATTTTATTTTATTTTATTTTTGTCTTTTGTCTTTTCAGGGCGGCACCCTCAGCATATGGAGGTTCCCAGGCTAGGGATAGAATCAGAGCTGTAGCTGTCAGCCTAAACCACAGCCCCGAGAATGCTTACACCATAGCTCACAGCAACACCGGATCTTCAACCCACTGAGCAAGGCCAGGGATTGAACCCACAATCTCATGGTTACTAGTTGGGTTTGCTAACAACTGAGCCATGACGGGGACTCCATTTTTATTTTATTTTTTCACTGCACCTATGGTATGTGGAAATTCCTGGGTCAGAGATGAAACTCATGCCATAACAGCAACCTGAGCTCCTGCAGTGACAATGCTGGATCCTTAACTCTCTAAGCCACAAGAGAACTCCCTAACTACATCTTTTTAACGTGGTATCGTTTGCCCATCAAATAAAATTGTTCAGAAAGTAAAATATAGATTTTTATTGAAATTCAGCCCTGGGCCAAAGTATTTCTTCTGTGGATTAATTTTCCTTCTTTCAGTATTAACTTTCCAAAGCATTAGTGCTGTGACATAACACTGCTATGAATTTGGTTGTGGACAGAAATTTTTCTATTGGAATTATTATTTGCAAATAATAAATCTATAGAAAGACTGCAAAATAACAAGCAAGTTGATTTAAAGAGTATGGATTATGGGGTTGAGAATCAAGAGTTCAATAATAATTTGTATACTTTTTTTCTGATCACATTTGATCATTTGTAAAATTACATGGAGTAATTATCACTTTCTCTTAAGGTTTTTTTTTTTGAAGGATTACATGAGATAAGATAGGTACACTGGCACAATGTAGATTCTAAATGAATTAGATCCTCTTCTCCACTTAATTTTCACATTGGTGTGGAGATATTTTTCATATTACTTACGGAGATAGAAGCATTGATTCAAAAATCAGTATATGCAGTAATAGATGAGTTACATTAAGGAGAATTAATATCAAATATCCAGATAATTTAAAGAGCTCCAAAATGTGGAAGAAGCACAATGCCTTTTAGTTTATGTATAGAATTTGCAGGATCACTCTTTAGTTCTAAGTTTTCTTTAGAAAGTATATCTTATCCATATTCAGAATCATTAACATGTTAATTCATCATTCTCATTAAATGATTTATGTTCTGAGGTGATATTCTGTGAAAGGCCCCACAAGCTGTGTTCTGTCCTAGGCAGCAATGATAAAATGCAATCATCTGTATCTGATCTAACATAACATAATGTTGGTATCTCCTGTCCATGCACGGTTTTGTCAGACATATTGATTGCATTCATTCTCTTTTTATCCTATTAGAAAAACTGGAACAAGGCCTGGGATGTGCAGTTGCTAAGGCTTTGCCTTTTGAATTTAAGCAATTCACTTGGCTGAACTTAGTGGACTAACTGACTACAAATTTAACACAGCTTTCCTGTTTAGCCAGAGTATCATTATTATTCTAACATTGACACATATCAGGTTAGCTTATAGATTGTTCATTTCTTCATGCACGTATTTCCCTAGGCTGATCCAGTATTGAACCAGTTTCTAATAAGTTAAATGAAAAATTTGTTGGTTCAGAAAATTATGTCTTCAGAACTTTATGAAATATTTTAATAATAGAAAAATGTAATCTCTTAAAACTATTAAATATACACATACATTAAAAATAAATCATGGCAGAAAAGTCCAACTGATATAGTGCAAGCTTAGTGCCTTTTTATTTATTCTTTGGTAGAGGTTATAATTTTTATTATTTGGCTTGTTTTTTCCATTGAAACTAAATTCTAAATATGTACTGATGAATGTAAATCCTGATTCTAATTTTCTAGTAAGTTCAGGACTCTTTCATCTGTTCCGTGCATAGACTGGGCTATTTTGACAGCAAAGCATTTTCCTCTGGAGACACCTTCAAAGATATTTTAACATAGAGTTTGAAAGGATTTTTTTTTAACGTAAATTGGATTTCTAAAATTGATAGTTGCTGTTAAGCATAAAGATGATGTAACTAATTTTAATTTACAATAAGAAGGAGCTATTATAGACCATTAACATCTGAATGTTCGTGTCTGAAGATTCTCTAGTTGATGAATATATGAATATATTAATTGCATATATTTCTATAATTTTTAAATAGCATATAATTTCACAAATGAAACTATAATCAACTCTGTAATTTTTTTAAATTTAGAAATGTATTACTTCAATTTCTTTATGTTAAACTCCCTTTTGAGGAAAAAGAATATACCATGGAAGTGAAGCTTTATTGTCATAGGTACAAATATACAAAGCTCCCTGACATAATGTGATGACATGAGTTTCCATTTAAGAATATTTTATGTGAGAGGGTTTCCATTGTGGTGCAGCAGAAATGAATCCAACTAGTATCCATGAGGATGCGAATTTGATCCTTGGCCCCACTTAGTGCCTAGAGGATCCAGTGCTGCCATGAGCTGTGGTGTAGGTTGCAGATGTGACTTGGATCCCATGTTGCTGTGGCTGTGGTGTAGGCTGGCGCTGCAGCTCTGATTCAACCCCTAGCCTGTGCACTTCCATATGATGCGGGTGTGGCCCTAAAAAGCAAAAAACAAAAAATTTTCATGTGGTGTATTCTCAAAACTGTAATTCTTCTAATGGTGATTATGTACTAACTACTAGATTTAGATTGTGCATATTAGACTAGTAAGAAAAACTTGCCTACTAAAAGTGAATCCGTTCTCTTTCCTCTATTCATTCCACAATATTTGTGATACCAAATATGTAGGGTTTTTTTCCCCCCACATCAACCAATGCTCTAACTTTCTGGACACAACCTGCAGTTCATGCAGACCCTGTAGGTTAAGGGCTCAGTTCCAGAAAACCGTCCAATTTTAGATGTAGTCACAAGTAGTGGATCCCCAGGTTACTCACCCTTGCACTGACTTGACTAAAAATGGAGGTTCCTACAGCTGCCCTCTTAGGTTTGACAGTTTGCTACAAGGGCTCTCAGAATTCAGGGAAACAGTTACTGATATTTACCAGATGCTTATAGAAGATAGGATAAAGAGTACAGATGAGCAGCCAGAAAAAGGCACGGCCAAGAAGGGTACCAAGCCCACCAGCTTCTTTCCGTGTGGAGTCCCGGTACATCATTCTCCCCACAAATGTGTGTGTTCACCAGCCCAGATGCTCTCTGAACCTCCTAGCTGACAGATTTTTATGGCGGATTCATCACGTAGCCTTGATTAATTATTAACTCCCCTCTGCAAAGGACAGGGATGGAGCTAAAAGTTACAAGCTTCGAATCATGGCTTGATCTTTCCGATGACCAGCCCCTAACCAGGATCACACCCAGTGACTTCACTGTGGAATGAAGGATGCTTCTATCATCCAGAAATGCCAAGGGATTTAGGAGTCTGCGTCAGGAACTGGAGACCAAGACCAAATATTAGAACCAAAAATGCTCTTAGCAACCCTATAATTCAGGAAATTACAAACATTTTAGGAGCTCTGTGTTAGATGACAGGAGCAGAATTTTTATATATGCAAAATCTAACCTACTGTAATTTAATAAAATGCACATATCTTTTTTCAGTGAATAAAATGAATTTTTATGAATGAAAAATATGGCTGAATAAGGCAACTTCAAATTGTTATTTTAAAGAGTTTTGCATTAAATTTAATAATTAGGATGAGTAAAATTCCATTTAAAAATGTAGCAGTAATTTGGTGATTCTAATTTATGGTATAATTGACATACTTGGTTTGATAGAAATGATTGACTTTTTTTATGACTTTGGCTACATCTGACTATAATTAAGAGAAATCTTGACTCAAAAGTAAGTCACATTATTGCCTCTCAAACTTTGGTGCACTTGAGGATGTTTGGGAGACCTTGTTCAGCCCTCACACATCCACAGGCAACACTCCTAGAGTTGGATTTTTTTGCTCTGGGATGGGGCTGAGAATTTATATTTGCACCCATCTCCCAGGTGATGCTGATCTTGCTAATCCATGCACCACACTCAAAAAACTCTGGCTTAACTAAAAAGATAGTCTGAAAATTAAGACAGTCTGAAAATTAAAAATTATACAGTCTGAACATTGGACACATTCCAAGACACCATTAAGCTCCCCCCGTGGGTTGACTTGTTTTTTTTCCTTGTCTTTCTCTGCTCTGTGCTCCACAGGCTGGATTTGTCCTCAGGCAGGCTTCCCTCAGGGTCACAATATGACTGGAAGCAGAAAGCTTCCTTGTTCTTCCTTGTTCACATTCAACAAATAGGAAAGAAAGCTTGCCCTGTCATTGTGAAATACAAGGTCTTTTGTAAGACCTGCTTGGACCAGCATAGATCCTGCACCTAACTGTGAACAAATAATAGTTGCTAGGGAATTGCATGATCTGCTTGGTTTAAGCCAGTGTTCCTGCACCAGTATTCCTGGCAAGGAAGTTAGGATTTCCTTGACTGGTTTTTACAAACCAGGATTAATTTATAGAGCTATGGATAAGAAGTGCCTTTCTGAGTTGTATGGGCTGTACCAAATAAGCGGACAATGGAACAAAATCAGTGTTCTATTATGATGACAGAAGGAAGTGAAGGGCACGGGCAAGCCCTGCTATCATTTTCAAATACTGACCAAGATGGAACTAAACACACACCAATCCATAAAAAATGAAAGAAAAGAGACATGACCCATCACGTCAAAATGATGGGTAAAACACTTCTTTCGGCAGATGTAATAGGTAGTTGTTCTTAAAATATCTAGGATTTTCATTGAGTTAAACTTTCTCCCTTGTTCACAGTTGTTTAATGCAAAGCACTTGGTAATTTTTTTTTTAATTTACGACATTAACTACTCAGGAGAATTAATTTTGTCTACCTCTCAACCATTTCTGAAAACCTAAAATACTTTGACTTGTGTTACCCAAGTATTCTTTCAAAATTAAATTATGTGACTTACCCATATTCCTTATTATTAGGTTGAGGCATAAGCAACTAACTTTGGTTTCAGGTGTGCAATATAATGGATCAGTTGAAATGATCATGGTAAATGTAGTTAACAGCCGTCACCACCCTTAGTCACAAATTATTTTCTCTTGTATAAGAACTTTTAAGATCTATTCTCTTAGCAACTTTCAAATATACAGTAGAGTATTATTAGCTATAGTCACCATGCTGAACATCACATCCTTAGCATTATTTTTATAACTGGAAGTTTGTATCTTTGTCTCCATTCAACGGTTCCTCCCATCCTCTCCACCTCCCACCTCTGCCAGCTGACAGTCTATTCTCTGTATCGCTTTTGTTTATTTGTTTTTGTTTGTTTTCAGATTCCACATAAGTGAAATAATACAGTATTTGTCTTTCTCAGTCTGACATATTTCACTTAGCATAATGTCCTCAGGGTCCATCTACTTTATTGTAAGTGGCAATATTATTTTTTATCCATTCATGCATAATGGACACTTAGGCTGTTTCCAAGTCTTGGCTCTTGTAAGTGCTTCTGCGTGAACATGGAGGTACTTATATCTTTTTAAGTTAGTATCTTCATTTTCTTCAGATATTTACTCTTAAGCAGAATTGCTGGATCATGTGGTAGTTCTATGTTTAGTTATTTGAGAACCTCATACTGTTTTCCATAGCAGTTACATTCCCATCAACAGTGCGCAAAGGTTTCCTTTCCTGTACATCCTTGCTCACCTTTCTTATTTCTTGTCTATTTGACTAGTCATTCTAACTAGTGGGAAGTTATAGATCCCGCTGTGGTTTTGATTTCCATTTCCCTGATGATTAGTGATATTGAGCATTTTCCATATACCTGTTGGTCATCTGTGTATCTTCTTTGGAAAAAATTATCCATTCAGTTCCTCTGCCTATTTTTTAATTGTATTGTTTTTTTGTTTGTTTGCTATTGAGTTATACAAATTCTTTATATAGTTTGGATATGAGCCTCTTATTATATACATGATTTGCAGATATTTTTCCATTCCATAAGTTGCCTTTTCATTTTGTTAATAATTTCCTTTGCTGTGCAGAAGCTTTATAGTTTGATGTAGTCCCACTCGTTTATTTTTACTTTTGTTACCTTTGTTTTTTGTGTCAGATCCAAAAACTTCTTCAAGACCAATATCAAGGAAGTTACTGCCTATATTTTCTTTTAGTAGTTTTATGATTTCAGGTCTTACAGTCATGTCTTTAATCTCTTTTGAGTTAATTTTTTGGTGTTGTGTAAGATAATAGTCCAGTTTTATTATTTTGCACGTGGCCATCCAGTTTTCCCAACACTGTTTATTGAAGAGACTCTATTTTCATATGGTATATTCTTGACTCCTTTGCCTTAAATTAATTGACTGTATATGCATAGATTTATTTCTGAGCTCTCTATTCTCATCCATTGATCCATGTGTCTGTTTTATGTCAATACAACATGGTTTTGATTAATATAACTTTGTAATATAGTTTGAAATCAGGATGTGTGATTATCTCCAGCTTTTTATTTCCTCTTAGGATTGTTTTGGCTATTTGGGATCTTTTGTGTCCCCTTCCCCAATTTTAAGATTGTTTATTCTATTCTGTAAAGAATGTCATTGGAATTTTGGTAGGAATTGTGTTTAATCTGTGTATTATTTTGGGTAGCATGTACATTTTAATAGCTTTCATTCTTCTAATACATGAGCATAGGGGATCTTTCCACATGTTTGTATCTTTTTGAATTTCTTTCACAAATATCTTATAGTGTACAGGTCTTTCATCTCCTCAGTTAATTTTATCCCTAGATATTTTATTCTTTGTTATGCAGTTGTAAATGGGATAGCTTTCTTAATTTGTTATTCATGCATAGAAATGCAATACATTTTTGTATACTGATTTTGGATATTGCAACTTTACTGAATACATTTATTAGAGATTTATGACATTTTGAAGATGAGTAATGGTATTTTGAGGTTGTTCTGTGTTCTTTCAAAATTAAATTATGTAATTTATTTACATTATCTAATTAACTTGCTTGAGTTATAATTATTCAATCTCTGTGATAGTCTTTAAGAACCTTTTCAGATCTGAAATCCTGGAAATCTCCAAAGCCTAATAAATTGGAGGCCTATTATAAATTCAGAATGACAAAATATTCTTTTCAAAAGGCCTCTTGGGAAGTAGATGTCAACAGTGCTGGGGAGTCAATAAATGCTTGTCATCTGAGTCTGTGGCTACATAGTGGAAAGGAGTGAAGACAGAAAGAGTTGTGTGGTATAAGGAGTAAGGGACTAGAATGACCAGACTGCTCTCTACTTAATTTTTGACGCTCGGTATGTTAATCTATAAGACTGGAGAAGAATATAGACAACCTCAGCCATGCTTTGCAGGGCTAAAAATGAATGACTTACTTGTGGCTTTTATTCTTGATCCCAGAGAATCTAATATGGTGGATTTCAGATTAGTTCAGGAGGGGATGTGGTTTTTTGGTTGTTGCTTTGTTTGATTTTGTTTGGTTGGTTTGTTTTACAGTCAGAGAGTTTTTTTAATTATCTTATGCCAAAGTGGAAGATAGTCTCTACACTAATTTCCATGATACTCAACATAGGAAATACCATGTGATATGTGCTTCTTTTTCTGTTCCTCTTATAACTGTGTAAGTACAGAGGCTGGTTGTGAACAGCAGAACACTACATACCTCTTTAGTTTTTTTCTATCTATAAAACTCCTGGGAAATTATAAATGGAAACCATCTATTGTATTTTATAAAGATGTACTTCAGTGCCATACCCAAGTACTGTCATTTTCATTTTTAGCTTGAAGCCATTGTAACTTGATGAAGAGACACATAGGATCACAAATTAGCTCTTATGGGAAGATTTTCTGGTTTTAGTCAGGGAATTTAGTAACTTAAAAAAAAAACAAAAAACAAAAAGCAGCCGACCAACCAAACAAGAAAAAAATCAGCATTTTTTTGGAACGATTTTCTGTTTTTGCTTTCTAAGGGCAGTACTAGTTTTTTTTTTTTTTTTTTTACTTACTTATTTTGATTATCGTTTGGCGAAGATATTTGTCTTTCGTATAAGTGTGTGCTTTTCATTAAAAAATTTAAGGCAATCATCTTGATTCACATATGTATAGTATGTCAGAATGTTTGAGAATTTAGCTTATAGATGAAGGGTTCCCTCTGTTAAGCTCAAAGGCTTCAACAAGATAAATTAAGGCAAACTCTGATCCACAAAGAACTCATAGTTGCTGTAGGGAACAGACTTAAAAACAGACATGAACAGTGCAGCCTGCCCAGTAACAGCACATGACTACTCTTTGTGTGATAAGAGACATGTCTGAGGAGAAATGCTGGGCAGAGGTGGCTCCCAAAGCCGTCTTAGAAGAGTTTAGTTTTGAAGTAGGTAAGATTTTAGCTAAGGGAGAATGGGGGAGGATATGGCAGCAGAGGCACACTAGGAAGGAGACGGCATTCTAGTTATGTGAGCATCTTAATTTCCTTAGCTAGTACAGTAGTAATAATACCTACCTCATAAGTGTTGTGAAATGAAACACAAAACAGTGCTTAGCACGTAGTGGGTGCTCTATAAATGTGAACTATTTTTCTATGTGTCCTTACTCTATTTCTGGAAATTAATGGAAGAAATGTTCTTGTAAATAAAACTATGCTGCTTAACCTCTCTGTTAACATAAATCGGATCATTCTCTCCCTCCCTCTCATGATTATATATATGATTATGTATATGTTTATATTTATGATCATAAACCAAAAGAGTTAAGTACTTAACTCAGGGAACTGATGAACCAATCACTAATTTAATTCACTTAAGTAAAAAGGTTTACATGAGAAAGAAATTCTCAAACTCCAGTTTGCCTAAGAGCTGCTTGTATATATGATAATGCAGATATGCAGGTTCCTGGAGCCTATGGAGTCTGATTTTGTAGGCCTTGTCCACAACTTGGAAATACAAATTTATTAAGTACTTCAGGGGATCCTGGTGCAGATGTTCAGTGTGCAATACTTAGGGAAATACACTGAATGGATTTTAGTTCATTTTCAGCCCAATGTACTGATCGATCTGAAAAGTAAAATACTATATGTCTAGCATAGTGTGTCATGGATGACATTCGATACAATAATAGCTAGAAACTAGACTCTCTAGAGTTACTTGATCCAGCCTTTATAGAATATGTGTTTAAAATTTTGTCAGCATTTTTTGGGAGGGCACACCTGTGGCATGTGGAAGTTCCCAGGCCAGGGGTCGAATCTGAGCCTCCGTAGTGACCTGAGCTATAGCAGTGACAATGCAGGGTTCTTAACCTGCTGAGCCACCAGGAAACTCTCAGCCTCATATTTAGTATGCAAGATATAGTCATTTGTAAGAAGTAACCTTTGTAAAATTAGGTTATTCTTCCTGCTGTCCATAACTTTCTGCCACCACTGCTTTTAATTCAAATTTTGACTGTGCTAAACCTATCCACTGCTTGTTAATCATATGTGGTTATCAGCGAAGGTTTTAAAACTAATAGTTTATCCTCATATAAACATACGTATGAACCTTGACAGTCTTCATCTGTAAAGCAATTGGACAGCCTCTCTATGCTCAAGGCCATGAACTAACATTAATGCTAATTTAAGTGGACCATTAATTATAGGAAATAAGTCCTCAAAAATTGTATTGTGGGTCACAGGGGAAAAACACATTACTTTTGGGTTAATTTGAATTGATGTGATTTTTAAAAACTGTAGCTTGATTGATTGGGATATTTTAAAATTAACTCAACCTTTGTATGTAGCTTAAAAAAATATACTTTAGCCTATGTTCCGGTTATATTTCTTCATAAAAATAGCATCCACATTAAACAGGATAATAATCCAGTAGTATAGTATCATTTCAGCAAAATAGGACATATTCATACATTCTTTTTCTTTTCGTGGATAAAGATTGTAGAAATCATCTCATACATAAAAATGATTCAGAAAACATAGTCAATTATTTTTGTGTTATTCAGATATTCAAATATTATTTACCTCTTTTTCATGACATAATTTTCTTAGTATATTATAGGGAGACTTTGAATAATTAAATTCACTTAATTAAATTACAAGGATAATTAATTATAGCCTAATTCAGTCTCTATATTCAAACTCCAAAAGGGTATTCAATTCTGTTCCAAACTTGCTGACTCAGGGAATACCAAATTTAGATTATAATTAGATCAGAGAGTTTCACTGTATTCTCAGTGTTAAAAAGAATTGGGATATGAGATAATTATGGAAAGTTCCAGAACAGCAACCATAGCGATATATTTTACCGGTTACTCAGGGAGGCTGCAAGCCTTCCAAAGGACACTATACATGAACAATTTCAATATGAAATGGGTGGCCTGGTGATAGAATATGCTTGGGCAGATGAAACTGAGGCATGGTTCTTGGTTCCCCATGGCTTGCGAGAATCATACAAAGGGCCATAGGTGCTTACGTGTTTTGTTAAGGGGTTGTGGAAAGTTGAGAAGTAGACTGGTGGAAGCTCCGAATCAAGTGACAAGGCCATAATGGATCTAAGTTCTGAGTGTAGAGGTGGAAGGTAAAGAACATGTTCTCCAACGAGAAACCACAGGGCCAACTGGACTTTAGTTCACGGTGGCAAGCACAACAGCTTCTGCATACTGAGCCCTGGTCCAGCCCTGTGGTTATGAAAGCCAAACGGTATGTGAAAGCCTTATGCCCACAGAGTCAGGACTATACCTAAAAGGAAATGTTGAAATATTAAAAAGGGCTGTGTTTAGCCAAATTTACATCATTTTAGTTATTATTTTCCTTCCCAAACATGCCCCATCCTCTTATCCACCTTAGCAGATGGGGACATTTAAGAAGACATGCTCAGTTAGAAATGAATGTACACATTAATTATTCTCTCTCTCCCCCCCCCCACCCATGCACATGTATATATATAGCTGACCCTTGAACCACAGAAGTTAGGGGCACTGAAACTCCCTGCAGAGCTGCAAATCTGTGTACAATTTATAGCTGGCCCTCCATACACTTGATTTCTCCATATATGTGTTCCCTGTGTCTGAGGTTCTGTATGCATGGCTTCAACCAGCTGGGGATGGTATAGTTACTTTGCTATGTACTTTTGAAGAAAGCTCACTTACAGTGGACTCCCACAGTTCAAACCTACATTGTTCAAGGATCGTGCGTGTGTGTGCGTGTGTTTGTGTGTGTGTGTGTGTGTTTATCCATCTACCCTTATGTTTGCCATTCTTCTTTGAGGGTTCTAAGAGTATATTCTTGTATTCTTGAAATGGTAACCTAAAAAAGAGACTGTAACTTATCTAGAGAAATTCATTAGAACTAGTTGGAGAATTTCTATGATTGATGACTGGTAAGGTCATTGTTTTCCAGGAAATAAGTAAATATATGCCTTGTCTTTTAAGGCTTGGTAAGAGGGAGGTATTCAATCCCAAGCTGGCTGGCCCAGGTTTGTTGAAGGGAATAGGATGAGGAGCTAGCCAGAAACTACATCCTTGGCCATTATGGTTGAGGACTAACCGTGTTTTGCTTTATGTGGCATAGATCTGTATTATAAAGTGTGTAACTGTCTTGCTAAAATAGTATTATTTAATTGAATTTAAAAATACTTAAAGCTGGAGTTTCCATCATGGCTTAGTGGAAACAAATCTGAGTCTAATATCCATGAGGACACAGGGTTGATCCCTGGCCTCTCCCAGTGGGTTAAGGATCCAGCATTGCCGTGAGCTGTGGTGTACGTCGCAGACCCAAGTTGGATCCCGCATTTCTGTGGCTGTGGTGCAGGCCAGCAGCTGCAGCTCTGATTTGACCCTTAGCCCGGGAACCTCCATATACCGTGGGTGTGACCCTAAAAAAAAAAAAGAAAGACAAAACAACAAAACTTGAAGCTAGCAATGATTCATTGGTAGAGGTATTACTTTCTTTAGATGTCAGGTTGGCTGAAAGTTTCAATCCCAGCATTGCCAATTTACTAGCTTTTTGACATTGAACAGTTCATTTAAATATAATGTCTTCTGGATTCTTCACCTCTAAAGTGGCAATGGTATACTTGCCTTCTAAGTCAGTTAGGAGGATGACATAATGAATAGTAAGAACCTTGTGTCTTACCAGGTACATTACCAACACTTTACACACCCTCTTATTTTTACCATTTCTCCTATGTTGTAATGAAAGAGAAAGTATAAAGATTTTACAAGGGATATAGTATGGCTTTGAAAAAGTGTTAGGAGGAATTCCTGTTGTGCATCAGAAACAAATCTGACTAGTATCCATGAGGAGGAGGGTTCGATCCCTGGCCTTGCTCAGTGGATTAAGGATCTGGCGTTGCCCTGAGCTGTGCTATAAGTCGCAGATAAGGCCCGGACCCTGAGTTGCTGTGGCTGTGGTACAGGCTGGCAGCTGTAGCTGGGATTCGACCCCTAGCCTGGGAACTTACATATGCCATGAGTCCAGCCCTAACACACACACACACACACACACACACACACACACACACACACACACACACGGAGGTAAACAGATGATGTTCCTTTCATTATTACCAACAACCTAGAGATAGTCAGTTAACTCTTCAGGGTTTCTAGAAAGGAATCCCCCACTACCCACTACCGAATAAAATTTATGTAAGAACCATTTACAACAAATCAATTTGAAGAGTCCAGGCAGCACCCTCCTTTAGAAGCAAAGATTGAATTTGAATGAAAGTAGGCTTTGTAACCAAATCTACAATTATCAGTAGCAGTGGTGAGATTAAATTAAATATATGAAGTTATATTTTTAAGATAATTATATAGTTCATCCCGTATAACTTTTTTGCATATTATAAAATACTTACTTCTTCAGTGTTAAGTTGACTGATATTTGCTAAATGCTTACTAGGTACAAAGAATGAGTTCGGAGCATTAAAACAGTGGTATATATAATTGCAATATACAAGAAAAACTGGATAATCTGTTTAACAATTGTAATAAAAAAACCGAATTGTGAGAGTTCCCTGGTGGCTTAGCAGACTAAGGATCTGTTGTCACTGCTGTAGCTCCACTCACTGCTGTGGTACGTGTTCGATCTTTGCCCTGGGAACTGCTGCATGCCACAGGCGCAGGCAAAAAAATTGAACTGAGTGGAAAAGATAGTTAAGTAAAAGATACTCTTTCTTCAGTTAAAATTGTTCTTTCTCTTGTTAGCTGTGCTAATGGAAACATTGCTATTGTGCAACTGGATTTAGAAAAATTACGCAGAGATAAGTCCCACATCTCCCCTTATGCTATTCTCAGTTATTGACTAATAAAAACATGTATTATTTAGAGGAGAAATTCAAGATATAATTTTGATCCATTTTTCACTCATGGTAGCATATAACAGTTTTAGCAGAATGATAAGAAAAATAAATAAATGCCTGAAGGTAAGGCCAAAACATCATAATGTGCTTTAATTTTACAAGATCTTGTCCATTAAAAGAATTATGACCAAGAATTCCTTAGTGGTTTCACTAAATTTCCAGTTAAAAAATAACAGATTATAAACATGCTACAAAGCCATCTCTTTCACAGCGTGCAGTTCTGCATGCCTTTAGGAGTCTTTCCCTTTCTAGAATGTAAAATTTTTTCAGGGCTGGGCTGTGTTTTACCCTGTCCTTTTAATCCTGTATTAGGTGAATATGCTAGAGTATATTTTCTAAGTATATAAACCCTCTTGTAAAAGAAGTATTTAAGTAACTATAGTTTGTATGGAAATGGTAAACATTAACAATGAACACAGCATATAATACATGAAAAAAGAACTATGGATACCAAAATACAGTTAATTCTTACCTTTAACTCCATGGTGTTTTCCAATCTCCTGTGCTATTTTTTTTAACTCAGTGAATTTTATTACATTTATAGTTATACAACCATCATCACAACCCCAATTTTAAATTTCCATCCCAACCCCAGCCTGTCTCTCCCCCCTCCACCCACCTGTCCCCTTTGGTATGTTTTAGTTTTAGTATCGAAGACCTATGATACTTTAACTACCCAAGTTAAGAATAGAATAGGCCCCTAGAGATTACTATTTGAAATATGCCAATTAAAGAAAACAGCATAGTTTGTAATGATATGAATTTCGAGATTTTGCTTTTTTGGCAAATACACATCAATATTCTCCACAGAAAGGAGAATTAGTAGTTTTAAAGAAAGGAACTAGGAACCCATTGACAGCTGAAATCAGTGTTATTGGAAATAATGACAATTTAATTGCACTACTCTGTTTAATAATTCCATTTTTATTAAAAAAAAGGAAATTATATTTTATTCTGAGAACTCATTAAATACTCCATAATAATAAGACTAAATAATCATAAGTAAAGAGTAAGGGAAATATTTTAAAGTATTATAAAATGTTAGAGCAGTGAAAGGCTTGACAGGTTTTAAAATCATCTACTTGTTCTCAGGTTTAATTTGTTTCTTTGAATTGAGCTCAAAACTAATTATGATGAACAATTTACCTACCATACTTGACTTACCTAACTGATAAGAAATTCAAAATACAAAAGAAATGTTAAATATTTTGTATGGATTAAAATTGAGTTTAAAAGAATGAAAGCCTTGCGGTTTAGTGATTTCTCAAGCAAAATAGTAGTTTTATTGCAGAGAGAAATTTTAAAACAAAATACTTAAACTGTGTTTCCTCAACTTATTCCCTTTTCCCATGGCTTAGCTGTAGGGCATGTGGGTACATTAAAACACTTCTTAAAAATGAAATTCTGCAGTGAGGGCCCAAAGTAGACATAACGTCCATTTTTGCATAATCAAATGCAAATCTTAGCAGCCATTTTCAGGGTAATAGATGCACTCAAGGTTTTTCAACATGCTTTTAGATTTAATAGTTCTGAGATGTGAGCTATATATAAGAAAATTAATCTTTGAATTCCTCCTTTAAGTATATGATTTTGCTAGATAATTAGAAGGAGTACAGCAGGATGTGATTTTATAAGTCTAAAGTTTTCTAATGTTGATTGCTACATTAAAAATATATGTGTAGATTAAGACTCCGCTACTCTTCTTGCGTTGTCCGTATGTGTACTGCAGAAAAGGATTCCATATATACTTTGTATCACAGGTTCTCTTCAGGTACATGATAAAATGCACATTCTGCAAGGTTTTGTGGGGAAGTCTGAAAGAATACCAACACAATGCTTATTAATATGTTTTACTATGCTTCCTCCCCTTCCCGTGGAGAGCTTTCTTAACTAGCAGAGATAGTTGAAACATAGTGTCCCTCTTAGAATTGCACCCAAATCAGAAGGCCATTATTAATCAATAAGTTAAGATGATGTAGCCATACCTGATTGCCATCCTGATCATAAGTGAATTTTATAATCAGCCTGGTCAAACTTATTGGTCCTTTCACACCCACACCCTCTTTCTCTCTCTCTCTCTCTGTGTATATATATGTGTGTGTGTGTGTGTGTGTGTGTGTGTGTGTGTTTGTGTGTATATCAATACTCATAAATGAATGTGCACATAAGTATATATATATATATCAATGCTTAACATATTTAATGAATATATAATGTTTTCCATAGACGCTTAGTTAATGTTAAAGCAAACACTGCAAATAAAAGAAAATTTGAATCATTCTCTAGATATAAAAGTCTCTTAATATTATAATTAAAGAGGTTTCAGATATTGAAAAGCCTTCTTAGGTCCTTGACAAAACAATATTCATATATATAGCTTTTAATTCAGACATGATTCATTCCCAGGCTGATTGCAAACTGATCATAGCTACAAAGAAAATAGAGTAAATAAGAATATAACAAAACACTTAAAATAATTAAATTTAATACAATAATTTCATTACCGAAACGGCATTTATAAGGTTATGCAAACTATTAAAAATTAACTGAGTTTAAGTGAAAGGATGTCTTTGTTTTCTGATCTCCAAATTTCTTTCCTTTCCTTTTATTTTGTTTTATTTGCATTGAAGATCGAGATTTCTTTTCCAACAATGTACCCAGTTATTAATAGCATGGTGTTGGAACCAGGTATTGCTCTACTGGGAACAGAGGTTTTCAATTTTTCACTCTTACCCCTTGAAAAAAAAATGGAAAATGTGAAAATGGAAAGGAAATGTGAACTATTATTACAAGTGGAGGTTATCCTATTTTTTCTTTTAAGAAACTTTTATATTGGGAAGGATCAAAAGTGACCTTTTCAGAACAACCTTCTAAACTTGTACAACCCCTGTCTCCACTGGAATATAATGTGTCATGGGTAAGAGAGGAAGATTGCTTACAAGTTCCAATTACATCACATTTCAGCAGGCTAACCTTAGTCAAGTTACATCACTTTTCTTTATTTTCTTTTTTTTTCTTTTTGGTTCACTTCTTTTTTATTTTTTAAAGTTTATTCAAGTATGGTTGATTTTCAATGTTGTGATAATTTCTGCTGTACAACAAAGTGATTCAGTTATACATATACACACATCCATTCTCTTTCAGATTCTTTTCCTAAATAGGTTATCATAGAATGTTAGGTAGAGTTCGCTGGACTATGCAGCAGGTCCCCATTGGCCAGTCATTCCATATACCTCAGTGTGTATAGACATCATTTTTGTATCCTCATTTTTTTCCCCACCATCAGTAAGTCGGGGTTAATATTAACTCCTTTGCAGATTTGTTGTGAGAATTAAATGACATGAACTCTTAAGTTTCCGGGCCATAGTAAAGGAGAGGAACATTTTAGATGATATTATTATATTTATATTATTGCCATTATTAGGGCCGCAGTAGTAGAGCTTGGCAAGTTATATTAAGAATTTTATTACTTTAATCTCGTATTTATATTATGAAATAGAGTACACAGATGCAATATCATGTTGAAGCCCATTTTAAGAGGAGTATTAATCATCTGGCACCGAAATAGTTTTGAAGTTAATCTCCAGAAGAGCCTTTTTAATTACAAAGTTTAGGATGTTTGACCAATCTAATCCCCTGTTCCATTTTTAACTTCATCCTGTATGCTGCGCTAACCAAGTGAAATTTCAGTGCATCAAAGATTAGGGTTATACACACATTACCGTTCCCGGTAAAATACTGAAGGGGATGGCTTCTGAAAGCTAATTAGTACTGTCTGTCCTCCCCTAGGTTTTGAGTGTAAAGTAATGAATTTAGCTGTCTTCACTGCTTAAAGAAGTGATGAGGACAGGCATATGTGGTCTCTCTGACTGACCCTAATAATTTAGCAAAATTGGTTCAATTTAACTTACAGTGTAGCTACAACTCAATCATTTCCTACCTGTAGATCACCACGAGAAGCCTTAATTCCTGATGAAAGTGACTGAAAAGGACATTTTTGTACCCTACACCCCCTAAAAAAAAAGCTATGTGTTTAAAAAATGTCAATTTTAACTTTTCAAATTTCTATTTAGAAAGAAATATTTTAAAATCTGTTATTCTAGATGAGATATAATTCTAGTTTTCTAATAGCTAATTGAAGACTAGATACCTATCACAACAAGGTATTGTTGTGGTACTGTTGACGTTATATCAATGCTGTTTATAATTCAAATAATTCAAATTCAAATGCTGATTGTACTGAGTATAGAATAGCAATTATATATCAATAAATGGAACCCAGAATATATATTTTTTTAGGCATGTACTATGAAGCCCTGCTGAGAGGAACTAGAAAGTTTTAGAAATGAATAATCCATATCCTCTTCCTTCCAAAATTTGGTTTCATCTTTGCAGGAACATTTTCCTGTTTTATTTTTTGTTGTTGTTGTTATAATGAGTTTTATTTTTATTTTTTCCGAGTTCAGTATTTCCTTGCTTTATTTTTTTCATTTTAATTTTAATTTTTTTAATTACTCAGTGAATTTTATTACATTTATAGGTGTACAACAATCATCACAACCAAATTTTGTAGCATTTCCATCCCAAACCCTCAGTGTATCTGCAGGAACATTTTCATGAGCATGTAAACATACTATCAATGAACAACAAGAACAAAGGACTCTTGACCCAAAACTGCTCATTTCTCTCCACTTGGGGACAGTAAATCTGATCAAAGGAATTTTATGTACAATTTATTTTCAACTCTCCTTTTTTTCTCATATGAACCCCAATTAGGATTTAGTTCTACATACTAATAACATTGAGCCCATTCATATCAATAATATGAAGAATTTTCATGTTCCTAAAATCAATGGCCAACTGGTTCATTTCCATTCTAATAATACCTATTTTCATTTATTGAGGCTTTATTAACACTTCAGAGAAAAGGGTCTGATAAAGTGTGCCAAATGATTATGACTTCAGCTTATGATTTTTGTTCTTCCAGAAGAAAGAAAACTCTCTCTTCAATTCCTAAGAATTCTTCACTTTAATATGATTGGATCAAATTAAGTCCTGGGGAACTGCCCTTGGTAATAGTCTTTTAGACCCTTTGCCCCGGTTTGTTAGCTGAAGTCTTGATTTCTAAACCAGTTATTTGCAACGGAATATAATGGTGTCCGTTTATGAAAATCTGTTCTTAGAAGTAGGAAAATTGTCCGTTTTTGAAAGATTTATAAGACGTGGTATATGGTTAGACATTTGGTCAAAAACACAATTCTGTTAGGAAGAAGAAATGGGGAAATAGGAGGAAAGGTCTGCCCACAGTTTTAGAGTCATTTTCACTTTTATGGTGAGGATTTTATCACATATAGGTATGTCAAATCTTGGCCACTCATTCAAACTTATAGCTAATGAAAAGGGGATGAAATATTTATTATATACTTGCATTTTTATTATTAGTGCAATTTTTTCATCTTTATTTTGTGCTAAACAACATTTTGCCTCCTACACAGTGTTCTTTCTGTCTAGAATATTATTTCAGCCCCAGTTTGCCTTATTTCTACTCCAGACATGAAATCGGTCATTCATTTTTCTTTCAAGCAATGATTAAGCATCTATTTTTGTACCTAGTACCCTGCCAGGCTAAATAAGTAAGCTACAGCCTGCCCAATGCCTCACTTCAGGAAGGTTTTACTACAATTTCCTGCTAAGTAATCTCAGAGCATCCTATGTGTCTTCATAAGACAATTGCATGGTGGTGGTTATTTAACTTTGTTGGATTTTCCCACTGATCTCTAAGCATAGGGACTATGACCTCTTATCATTCTATCACTAGTACCTACTTATATTAGTTTTCTAGGGCTATTGTCATAAATGATCCGAACTGGGTACATAAAGAAATAGAAATGTACTGACTCACAGCTCTGGAGGATAGAAGTCCACAATCAAGGTGTCAGTAAGGCCTCTGAAGGATCTAGGGAGGGACACTCTCTTCTCTCTTTTTTGTATTTTGGAGGGGTTTCTGGCAATCCTTGGTGTCCCTTGGTTTTTAAATAATTACTCCAACCTTTGCCTTTGTCATCACAGGCTATTTTCCTTTTATATCTTTGTGTCCAAATTTCTCTCTTCTTCTAGGAATACCCGATCACTGGAATCATACTAATCCTGTCTGACTTCATTTCCAAAAACCCTTTTTCAAAACAAGGTCACATTCATAGCTCCTGGGGGTTAAGACTTAGACACACATTTTTAGGAACCACGATTCAACCCAGCACTCTATGATATCTGGAACATAGTAGGAGTTCAGAAAATAGGATTGATTGACAGAGTGAGTGACGTTTTCCCTCTATGGATACTGAAATATATTCCACATAACTGGATGAATATAATAAATTAATATAGTTCACTCTTCATTTTTAAAAGCAACTCACTCAAGGAAGGAATTTCTTCATGATTTATGCTAAGATGTTTATTCTGCCTCTATTTGTACATTTATGTCGAAGGAGAGGTTGTTAACTTTGGGAATGGTTTATTTTTAATAGTTGGTTAGCTCTTAATTATATGGATAACTACATATGTGTACATAAAATTAATGTATATTCATGTATGTGTGAACAGACTTTTTTAAAATTACTGTGACCATCATGTTGAGAATTGACTTGAGTGAAGCAAAGGCCAAAGAAGGGAGTGCCTTCTGTTGCATTTATCCAGGTGAGGTGGTGACTTGAACCAAGGTAAGAGTCTTGGCATTGATGAGAAGTAGATAGTGCACACAATGGAAGTTATCAATTAATCGGAGGTGAAGTGAGAAAGAGAATTGTCATGGATGACACTTGATGCTTTGTTTACGCCACAACAACGTTGAAGTCATTCAGTTAGAAGAGGCGTTTAGAATAATTATTTTGGAAGATGATATCAATAATTTAATTTTTGATTTATTGAGTTTAAGATTTATTAAGTTTCCATGCTATGGAGGGTGTGGAGACAAGGGAACTGTACTACACTCTTGGTGAGAATGAAAATTGGTACAAGCACTGTGGAAAACAATATGGAGTTTCCCTTTAAAAACTAAAAATAGAGCTACTATATGAGCCAGTTATCCTACTCTTGGACATATATCTGGAAAAGATGAAAATTCTAATATGAAAAGATACATGAACCCCGATGCTCATTGCAGCACTATTTATAATAGCCAAGACATGGAAGCAACCCAAGTGTTCATCAACAGATGAGTGGACAAAGAAGACAATGGAATATTACTCATCTGTAAAAATGAATGAAATAATTCCACTTGCAGCAGCATGACTGACCTAGAGTTTATTAAACTAAGTGAAGTCAGACAGAAAAAGACAAACATCATATATTAGTTATACGTAGAAACTTAAAAATAATACCAACAAATTTACAAAACAGACACAGACTCAAAGACTGAAAACAAACTCATGGTTACCAAATGGGAGAGGAAGGGGAAGGATTAATTAGGAGTTTGGGATTAACTCCTAATATGTAAAATAGATAAACATCAAGGACCTACTATATAACAAAGATATACAGTATATGCAGAATACCTATGTTATACAGGTATTTATGATTAAGTATTGCTGCATAAAGTTCAGCAAAGAAATCCAGGCAGTGAGGACAAGCAAACAAATAGGACTGAGAAAAAGCAGTCAGTAAAGTAATATAACAGAGTATGGTGTCCTACAACTCAAGTTCATTCTAAATGTGCATAATCTCTTCAAGAATTCTCATATAGTTTGCCAATATTTTTGAGGATTTTTACCACTATAGTCAACAGAGATATTGGCCTATAATTTTGTTTTTTACAGTGTCTTTATTTGATTTGGGTATCAAATTATTGGTGGTTTTGTAGAGTAAGTTGGGAGTACTCCTTTCTTTTTAATTTTTTAGATTAGTTTGAGAAGGATAGTTAGTATCTTTTCTTTATATGTTTGGTAGAATTCCCCTGTGAAGCTCTCCAGTCTTGGACTTTTCATCGCTGAGGTATAATCTATAAAAATATTGAATCAATATGTTCAGAAATCCTAAACAGACATTTCTCCAAAGAAGAAATATGGATGGCCAACAGGTATATGAAAAAAATCCTGAACCTCACTAATTATTAGAGAAATGCAAATCAAAACTACAGTGAGGTAACACCTCATACCAGTGAGAATAGCCATCATGAACAAGTTAGCAAAAAACAAATGCTGGAGAAGATGTGGAGAAAAAGGTACACTTCTTCACTTTTGGGAATGTAAACTGGTATAACCACTATGGAAAACAGTATGGAGGTACCTCAGAAGACTAAATATAGATCCAGAAATTTCATTCCTGGGAATATATCCAGAGAAAACTTTCATTGAAAAAGATACATGCATCCTTATGTTCATCACAGCACGTTTACAATAGCCAAGACATGGAAACTACCTAAATGTCCATCAACAGGTGAATAGATTAAGATGTGGTACATATATACAATGGAATATTACTCAGCCATAAAAAGACAAACTAATGCCATTTGCAGCAACATGGATGGAGCTAGAGGTTCTCATATTAAACGAAGTATGACAGAAAGAAAAATACCAATACCCTATGATACAACATTTGTGGAATCTAAAATATGGAACAGAAGATTCTATCCAAAAAAAAATAATAATAATAACAAAACAGAAACAGGTCATGGCCAAGGAGAGCAGACCTGGGGTTCCTAGGGGAGACAGGGGAGGAGGTGGAATGGATGGGCAATGGGGCCCTGTTGTACAGCCCAGGGAAATATCTGTGTTTGGGTCACTTCGCTATACAACAGAACTTGAAGGAACATTGTAAATCAATTATACTTTAATCAAAAAATGAAAAAATTAAAAATATGTTGTATACTTGAAACATAACATTGTAAATCAATTATACTTTAGTGAAAAAAAGAATAAAATAATTCTCACATTTCTCCTCATTCTCACACCTGTCCTCATCTCTAACAAATAATTTTGGTCTCCCATTTTCACTGCCCTTCCTAAAATTTAGTATCCATAATTATACAGTGTTCCAAATTCATTTTGACAGTGCCGAGTATAGTGGACTTACCAATTCCCATGATAAGCACACTGTAACTCTATTAATGCTGCCTAGGATTAAATTACCTTCTGCTAGCTTGTCATATTATTTGCTTTGATTAACTAAAAATCCCCAGATCTTTGGCGCATGAACTGTTTTCAAGCCAAGGTTTGTCTATTCTTTAACTTTTACTGTTGATTTCTACAAATTACATCCAGGTATTTGCATTCATCTTTATTAAATGTCATCATTTGGTTTTCGCTGATTTTGCCTTTCAGATTACTTTCTCATTCCTGATTCAGCAGTCAAATAAAATAGGTGTAGTTTTAACTAGATGTCATATCCAAATTTGGTAAGCATTCATGATCTGCATTCTCTAATTCAATGACAGCAGTGTTCAGAAGAGATGAGGTCTGTGGCTACTAGAAACTTCTGTACAGAATAATACTGATTATTCATGCCATTTTAAGACGTATTTTTTTCTGATGTTGTTGGGATTACCAGATTTAGAAATGTTTACAAAGCATTTATAAAATTGAGAAGATAAGTCCTGATTTTATCCTTTCTTTAAAAAATTAGAAGGCTTATTATGGTATGATTAGAGAATAAAGACATAATAGAAGAATTTTCTCCCTATAGCATAGTGCAGAAATGGCTAGTCATTACTGATATGAATTGTACACTCCTTACATGGAGAATCATTTAATCCTTCATGAGACGCTAAACTACATACTATTATCATTTCTATTTTAAGAAAAGGAAGCTGGGGTTTAGAAAAATTAGTGTACTATCTCTTCAGCTAGTTATCAACACTCATCATGTATGACATGATGTGATTTGTGTATGTTGAACCATTCTTGTGAACTTGGGTGTGTTTGATGTTTTTTGTGTGTTGTTGGATTCAGCTTGCTAAAATTTTGTTGAGAATTTTTGCATGTATACTCATCAAAGATATTTGCCCATAATTTAATGGTGGTATCCTTGCCTGATCTGGGGTATTAGTGTGATGATGGCTTCATAAAATGTCTTTGGGAGTGTTTCCTCCTCTTCAATCTTTCAGAAGAGTTTAAGAAGGATTGGTATAAGTTATTTTTTGTATGTTAGATAGAATTTTCCTATGAAACCATCTTGTACTGGACTTTTGTTTGCAGGGAGCTTTTTTAAATTATATATTTAATTTCACTTCTATCGATCAGTCTGTTCCAATTACCTGTTTCCTCTTTCAGTTTTGGAGGGCTGTATGTTTCTAGAATGTTGTTCATTTCTTCCAGGTTGTCAAATTTTTGGCATATAATTGTTTATAGTATTCTCTTTTTATAAATTTCTGTGGTGTCCATTGAGGTTTCTCCTTTTTTATTTCTAATTTTATTTTAGTTATCTCTCTTTTCTTCTCAATGAGTCTGGTTCTTTTCAAAAATAAGTTTTTGTTTGTTTGTTTGAGCTGTACTGGCTTATTTTAGTGACAACTTTCCAATTGTTGTTTCCTCCATATTATATCTTCTCACTTTTTTCCTGTTTAGAGGAGACCTTTCAATATTCTTTTTTAAGATTTGTTTAGTTTTGCTGTATTCTTAGGGTTTTTGTTTCTCTGAGAAATTATTTCTCCTTCTATTTTAGATGATAATTTTGCTGGGTAGAGTATTCTATGTTGCAGTTTTTTTTTCCATTTTAGAAATTTGAATATATTTTGCCACTCTCTTCTGGTCTTAAGCATTTCTGTAGAGAAATCAGCTGATAGCCTTATGTGGGTTCCTTTGTAATTAATTTTGTTTTTGCTTTTGAATCCTTTCCTTATCTTTAACTTTTGCCATTTTTATTGTAAAAGATTTTGATATAAGTCTGTTTGTGTTCCTCTTGTTGGGGACCCTACGTGCTTCCTGTATATGGGTATATGTTTACCTTTTTTTTTATTTGGGAAACTTTTAGCTATAATTTCTTCAAATACATTTTCAATCTCTTTTTTTTCTTTCTTTTCCTTCTGGGATCACTATTATGCATAGATTGGTATGCTTTTTATTATCCCATAGATCTCCTCTATTGTTTTCTTTTTTTTATTACTTGCCTGTCTTCTGTCCCAATTGGGTGATTTCCATTATTCTATCTTCCAAGTCACTTATTCATTGCTCTGCATTATTCACTCTGCTATTTATTGCCTTTAGCTTAGTTTTGTCTCAGTAAAAGAATTTTCTAATTTTTCTTGGCTCCTCATAGTTTCTAGTTCCTTTTTATAGTAATCTGCATTATTATCAATCATTATTCTAAACTCCTTTATTATTTTCATTACCTCCTTTTTGAACTCAGTGTCTGTAGACTGCAGAGGGCTGTTTCATTCTTTGCTCCTTCAGGGGTCTTCTTCCTCTTTCCTTTTAACTGGGAATAGCTCCCGTGATTCTTCATTTTGCTCATATTTTTCTTATTCTGTGAGTTTAGGGAAAACAATTATCTACTGTAGTTTTGGAGGGCTATGTATGCAGGAGCATCTCTGGGTAGCTTGTAGTTTTACTATTTTTTTTTTCTTGGGCTAATGGCTGCTTTTGGTTTGAATGCTTGCTGTCTCTTTCTTTAGTGTGTACAGGTCATTATCCCCTAAATAGGGGGTGTGCAGGTGCATGGCCTGTGCATGCTTCCAGGGAGGTGGGGGTATTGGGCAGCACCAGCAGATAGCGCATGATTGCTGGGCCGTTGGCCTTGATGGCAACCCACAGAGAGGTTTGGGTGGTGGCCTGCTCTTGGTTGTAGGGCCTTTGGCAGTGTCAAGGACCCCTAGGTAGGTGGAGGCAGTGCCTAGTCACAGGGCCCTCAGCAGCAGCAGTGGCGTGGATTGTTTGTTCCCAGAGAGGTGGGAGTGGAGGGTGGTGACAGGTTGCCAGACCCTTGGCAATGGTGGTGATGGTGAGCCACATATTCCCTGGGAGGGAGACTGGCAACTACCAATCACAGGGCCCTCTGCAGTAGTGTTATTCTCTGCGGTGATTGATCCGCAAACAGTGGTAGGCTGCACCCACCTCTGGAGTCCGAGGTAGCTTTGGAGGATTTTACCCGAACTTGTATCCTGCGCAAGAGGTGCCTGGAATGAGAGCCTGCCATCATGCACAGAGAAAGAATATCTTATGGTGGTCCATCTCCCCCTCCTCTAGCACTCCCCCACCATGCCCCCTTCCTTCTCGCCCCCTTCCTTCTCTGCAGGCTCAGGCGTCCTCTTGTACTCCCCCAGCTGTGGGAACCATTCTATAGCCCTCTCATGCTGTTTCCTTGCAGCCAACACTAGTCCTCTCCCCAAGAATGGCCTCCAAAAATAACAAGTCTCAACACCCAGCCCCTGTCTGAGTGTCTCATGCTGGTGTGTGTCAAGGAGTGGTACTGATTTTCTGGGAAGCTCTTTCTTTGTTTTGTCCTCATACTGCCTGCTGTGCTTTCTTCTGAGTATCTGAGGCTCCCCCTCTATCCAGGCTGACCTCCCCATCAGTTAGACAGCCTCCCAGGGTTAGGATTCCTTTCCTCTTTCAGGGCTCCCTCTCAGGAGTGCAGGCCTCATCCTGGTTCCTTTTTATCTCCTCTCTCCTTTTTTTTTTCTTTTGTTCTACCTAGTTATGTGGAGGTTTTCTTGCCCTTTTTGGAAGTCTGAGGTCTTCTGCCATCACTGTAGATGTTCTGTAAGAATTGTTTTACAGCAGCCCCCCTTGTGGTGCAGCAGAAATGAATCCAACTAGTATCCATGAGAATGCGAGTTTGATGCCTGGCCTCGCTCAGTGAGTTAAGGATCTGGCGTTGCCATGAGCTGCAGTGTAGGTCACAAATGCAGCTCAGATCGGGCATTGCTGTGGCTGTGGCATAGGCCAGCAGCTGCTGCTCCGATTTGACCCCTAGCCTGAGAACTTCCATGTGCTGCTGGTTCAGGCCTAAAAGGCAAAATAAAGTAATTGTTTTACATGTAGTTTTTTTGTTTTATTTTGTTTTGATGTGTTTGTGGGAGAAGATGAACTCCACATCCTACTCTTCCACAATTTGAATCCAGCCCAAGAGCTATTATTTTTACCCTTACATTTGTGCAAACTATCTCATACTTCTGTAGACTAAGTCTCTGAAGGTAAAATTTGGGGAACATAAAATATTTATAGTTTTATTTTTTGGAATATATGTGGACTTTCTTTCCAGAAATATTTTGCTAGAGGCCATTAAAATTTTACAAAGACAAGCACATTTAATGACATTGATATAGATTAGAGTTTTAAATTACTTAAAATAAGAAATGACATTTAATGTTTGATTTTCCTAGGAGAGATATGTAATCCATTTGCCTTGGTATTTTCTTTTACAAACATGAAGTTTTCTTCTTATTTCATATAAAACTTAAAGCAATAGTCTTTTTTTAATCCAATTTTGATGGCTACAAAAATGATAAAATATTCAAAAATAAAAGTTCAAGGAAAAAGAAAGTAATAGTAAAGAAATGCAAAAGGAGGAGGTCCCATCGTGGTTCAGTGGAAATGAATCTGACTAGTATGCATGAAGACGCAGGTTTGATCCCTGTCCTTGCTCAGTGGGTTAGGGATCTGGCATTGCTGTGAGCTGTGGTGTAGGTCACAGACACAGTTTGGATCTGGCATTGCTGTGGCTGTGGTACAGGCCAGCAGCTACAGCTCTAATTTGACCCCTAGCCTGGGAACTTCCATATGCCACAGGTGCTGACCTAAAAAGACAAAAAGACAAGACAAGAAAAGAAATTCAAAAGGAATTTAAGGCCAAGGGTTTTCCAGCAGTAAAACAGTGTGGAATGATACGATATTGTGTCTTCTCACATACTAATGAGGTGACAATTTTAGTGCTGAAATGGCTACACACGTGTAAAGAGAGCCCCTGGGCACTATATCCCCATAATTTGGTTCAGGATACCAGTACTCCTGGGCCTTTCCCCAAGGAACATCTAAGACTGATTATATGAGTACCAAGAGTCAATTTACCAAGAAGTTTGAAGCTATGGAACTAATGCTGATGCACAGTGTTTCAGTTTAAGGGGAAGAGCAGATAGGATGTGGCCCATAAACTAACACTCCAGTATTAAACCAAAGGAGACGTATGCCCTTATAAATTTATATGTAACTCAACCATCTTTGTTTGCCCACATGTGGAAAGTAGTAGGTATTATGTACCAGTGTTTTCACCATCTGAGGATTATATATTGAAAATATTAAATGGGCATATTCATAGTAATGTTCCCTGATAGAGGCTGATTCTGTGTGCTTCCTTCTTTGTCATTAACCTCCCTCTGGGCATTGCTTATCAGTGTACAACTGTTTTAAACTTTTTACTATGTGAAATGTATATTCTTTCCCCAGAACATTACAATTGTACTAAATTTCAACATAGAATTTCTTGACCCTCAAAATAACAGTGATTCTATGTTGAAACTTCAGTTATAATTGCAATACCTCCTGGAGCCTTGGAGTCACTAAGTAACAGAGGACCTTAATCTTAGGTTTTGCTTTATTTTTGTTGTAAAAAATATAGAAGAGAAGCAGGGCAAATGCATTTTTCATTTTAGGCAATGTAATTTTGTTTTGCAAATTAATGTATAATGGAAAGGCATTGCAGGGTAATGATTAGGTTGAAACAAAGACTCTGGATGTAGATAGCCTGAGTTATGGAACAGTCCCATTATTTACTAGATATGTGATGTTTCTTAACTGCTCTATGCCTCAATTTACTCATTTGCAAAATTAGGATAATTATAATGATTACTTCAGTTTATTGTAATGATTGAATAAGAAAATACATGTAAAGTGCTTGCAACAACAACTAACACCTAATAATCACTTAATAATTCATAACACATATTATTGCATGGGTGTATGAAATTTGGAAGAATGGGAAAACCCTTGCCTATAAGAATAAATAATCATTAACATCTGTTTATTACTTAATAATTCTAGAAATGCCCTTCTCACAAATATTAGATGCCATATAATCTTTGAAGTCAGTGTTCTTATTTTCACTCTAGGTCAAGAAAAAATAAAGTTTAGAAATGGTAAGGGTTTTTTCCAGGTTAAATAGATTTAAAAATGACAGAGCTAGGACTTATTCCCAGGGCTTATGATTAAAACTCACCTCACTATTCATGCTTTATTTTGTTTACTAACAAAAAGATGATTTACCCTCTAATACTGTAAAACATACTAAAAAGTCCTAATGATTATGAATCTCACATAATTGAAATATAATTCACTATTGTCAGGAAATTTTTAGGGAATCAGTGCAACCTATTGGAACTTCGATATTAGTTCTTGCTAAGAGGAGTATAATCAAGAGAGTAATATGATTTTACAAGGAAAATATAGTGTTAGAACTTAATCATGGTGCTTTGTTTTTTTCTGTATGTGCTCATAATTACGGATGCCATATTATTGCCACCCTAAAGTGGCAGATAATGCTTTCAATTAATCAGAAGCCAGGTTTTATTGTTCTTTTAATACTAGAAAAAGAAATTGAGCCTCTCCTGAATCTAAGGTCCACTAAAAAAAAAGAAAAAAAGAAAAACAAGGGAATTACTTTGTGAATGACCTCATACAAAGCACCCAGTTAGATATTTTCCTGGTCAAAATGAGATGAATAGAGAGGAAAAAATACATCCAGGAATGGATGTGTGCCAATATACTAATTTCAAGAGGCTCCTTTCATTTCCCTGTTCCACCTGCACCACTGAAGGGACACAAATCAATACTGTATCTATTCTGAGTTGTCAGTTTGCCAAACACAAGTGGTGAAAGCACTTGAGGAAATTCAGAATGAGGCTGGGTCTACATGACTGCAGGGACTTGGAGATGGCTGCGGCGTTTGCTCTGCCTGAATTGGGCTGGAGTGACTCACCAATGCAGCCTGAACCTCAAGGTCCATGAGGCACCTTCACGTGGATTTTACCACCTTGACAGACCTGTTGGAACTGTGCTTTGGCCAAGTCAGTGGCTGCTAATTTTGTCAGCGGAAATACAGGGATAGGACATTTTTCATATCTGAAAGCCGGTGAAATTTCTTACAAGGGCATTTGAATTGGCAGTTCAAAAGACAACTCTGAAGGGCACGTTCTGAAAGGATAAAGTTTTTGATAAACATGGACTTGGCTTCAGCATTTGCCAGCAGTAGGCTATCCGTTTCTCGGCTGGATGAAAAAAATTTGTGTCACACCTCTCCTCTTCTTTAAGTCAATAAATCCTGGCTCAGCATCATATTTTATAGAAATTTATAGTTTGCTTTTTCAAAAAATATATTACACCATTAAGCTGAAGTATGAGTTTGTTAGCACTTAATTGAGTGAATACACATTTCTAATTTTTTAGCATTTGAATATGCCTTGGGGGCCCCAAAACACTGTTTTTATTGATGATGGCATTTTAGGAGGGTGCATGTAAATTCCAGTTTTGTAGACAAGGAAAGATGTGACAGGACGTCTAAGTATGAAGTAATTAAGAACATTTGGAAGGATTGAAAACAACAAGAACAAAACCACAACTCAAGATGCTTTGGAAGTGTGTACATGCATCTTGGAATTTTTCTTTTTGATTTTATATTTACATCAAGGAAAAAGTCAAATGGAACGGGACGCTTCATGGTAATGCAAATTTTTAGACTTCCTGAGGTAGAGAAATATGATATTTTAAAGCAAGATACTTAATACTAAAAGAGAAAACGTCACACACATTCTCAGCAACCTGTAAATGGTCTTATGCTGCATGTATATCTGTGTTTTGTATGTTCACGTGTAATTTCTTGCCCTACTGATTATTTGTGCCTTTGTACTTCCAAATTTATACATCATAAGCTTTACCCAGGGGATTTAAGCTTCATATAAAACTTTCTAATGTGGAAATTGCCACATAAATTCTGAAGTTAAGTTCCACAAATTATCTGTATGAAAAGGAAAAGAATACTGAAACAGTCTTAGAAATAAGTACTGACCCATATACCTAGGACCTACAAGATACAAGTGTGTGCTAAATGAAATTGAGTTGGAAGATGAAGGAGGATTAGCTGATGGATTTAATGAAAAATGTACTGTTCACTGCCATTCATTTACATTATTATTATTTGATATTTAATGAATCTCTGCTAGAAGTTATGAATATTTTCTTATGATTTAGACTAAAAGGAAAGGTGGCTAAGAGGAAAACTCGAGGCCATCGGGATATGTGCATGTGGCCAATTAAAAATTTTAAAGAACCAGTAAGGTTAGAGCTACCAATGTATAAAAATAGAAATGACATAAATACATGTTTATTTTTTCACCTTTATTTCCCATTAAAATAGCAAATGAGAGTCATATCCTATGATAAAAATTAATATGAGTGCTCTTGCAGTGCAGGGCTGGCTCGGCAACATAATTGTAAATAGCGATGCCAGTGGTTTGTGGTCCTTGAGAGCCTGTGCTCGTGCAATGCTGAGAACATTCTGTGTGTCGTCAATGCCTTTTGGGTGGAGGAAAAAATCAAGGAAGCAAAGTATTGCCAAAAGGAGAAACTAGGACCAACACACTATGTTTTTTTTAGTAATAAATTTAAGAAAACATAATTGAAGAAATGCAGAGCTTCTTTTAGAAGGGAAGATGGTGAGACAAGGCAACCCGGTATGAGGTAAAGGCTGAGACCTGAGCTCCAGCCATGACTCTGTCACTTATCAGTATAACTCTGAGCAGAATCTCAGATATTTTTGAGAGTCCTCTTTCTCACTGGTGAAAAAAAATGAGTACAACTGGCTTTACCGTTCTAGTTTTGTAGGTTTGTGATATCATAATGAGGAACATTAAGTATATATATGTATATATGGGAGATTGAATGGGATGATAGAAATGAGCCTGGACTTTAAAGCCTCACTCCTTTATTTAGTAAATATATATATTTATATATACTTGATAAAGTTGTTTTTTCCTCTCTGCTGCTGAGTTTTGTTATCTGTAAAATAGGTAAACCATAAATAACAACTCCCTTTTGGGTTGTAAGTATCATTGACATGGTGAATCCGAAAACTTTAAATCCCATCCTACCTCCAGATTTATTTATATGCTACTTAATGTTTCCCTCTTGATTCATGTTGAGTTGGAGAAGTTTTTATATTGATCATAATTGATCTAATGCTCCCCATTTAAATGTCTTGCCTCGAATCTCAGAGAACTGGTACATCTTTTCCTCTGAAACTTAAATCTCCTTCCAAGAAATTTCATCCAATCCCATCAAAGTGTTAAATAAGAGTATTTGCTGATATAGACGTAACATCTGATTCTTTAGGTCAGATCTCTCTTCAGAAGGTCATCCCGATTCTAATATTCATCTGCTGTTTTTTGACATCTTTTTTGGCTATTAAATGACTTTATCAAAATTAATATGTTGAAAATGGAGCTCTTGATATTCTTCCAAAAATGTTACCTTCTCTCATTCTTTTACCATCACTCAGCTGCTTGCTCTGTTTTAAAACCTACAGATTATTCTCAGTACTCTCTTTCCCCTCATTAACCATATTCAGTCCCTTAACAGACATTTTTAGATCTTTAACTCAGCCATTTTGCTCTATCTCATAACTCAGCCTTAGTCTAAGACATCACAGTATTTGACCTAGACCATTGTTACAGGCATCTAACAGGGCTAAACAAATGTACCTTAGAGGAGCCAGAGTGACTTCTCGAGAATGTGAATTAGATCACATCAATTCTTGGAATGAAAATATTCAGGGTTTTTTTTTTTTTTTCCTGTTGCTCTTGGAACAAATTCCAGATCCCTTCATATAACCCACATTTCTTCCTTCCCTCTTACTAAGCTTTACTAGCTTTTTTCTTACCTCCTGATTGTTATATTTTTTTCCATAGAATGTGTTCATCAGATGACTATTTGAATAGCAGTATTGTGTGTGTGCGTGCGTGTGTATGTGTGTGTTTTAATCAAGTTTGATACAGTGGCTCAATAAGAAATTCCCTCCTTTTGCTCTACTCTTCTTAACAAGCTGTCTTTCTTACACAGCCTTATCTTCGTGAGGAACCACACAGGGTCTGAGACTTCACTGTGCATGCACAATAAGTGGTTAACCTGCACAGTTTCATGGGTGCTGGCAGAGGACAAGAAACATCTGGGTCAGAGAACAGAAGACTTCATTACACATGGAGTGAGAAGCATGAACATCACATTGACATTGGTTTTCAAGGCCCTGCAGCCCCCTGAGGGCCCCTCTGGAGCTGCACACACACTCAGACAGTGTCATAGCTCAAAAACCCCGAGGTGGGAAATCCAAAATCATATAAGGGGATGGCTGGCAAATTGCCCAAACTTTGCACGGGAAAGGGGCGTTATCCTTATTATCCTGGTCAGAAAACAAGTGTGCCCTCTTCCCCAAGGGAAATGCTATTTCTAGATATCAAGACTGTCATGCAAACATCCTTAAAAAAAAATCCAAAATGAAAGCTGTCACAATAGGAATGGAAACACCTCGGAGAATCACCTTCTAACTTGGTGATGTCAGATGGCTCTCATAGCTACAAAATCATGTCTTCACACAACCCTTCAAGACAGCAAGTACAGAGCATTATAAAAACAGGCACCTTTTTTTTTTTTTTTTTTTTTTTTTTTTTTGTCCTCTCAAGCCTGTATTTTCTATGAGTGATGAGTCTTTTCTAAAGAGATGCCAGGGGACTTTTGGATAGGACTCCTTGGCCAGAAATAGGTCACGTACTTACCTTTCTATCAAAGACAGTCAAGCAGGAAGGGGATTCCCATGTCTGATTTTAGCTCAACTGAGATACAGCCTTACAACTGAAGGTGGGGGCGGGGATTTCCCTGGTGGCACAATAGGTTAAGAGTGCCCACTGTGACTGCATTGTGACTGCTGTGGTGCAGGTTCGATCCCTGGGCCGGAAACTTCTGCACACTGCAGGCACAGCCAAGAAACCAAAAAACAAAAAACAACAACTACAAAACCCAAAACAAAACAAGGAAAAAAAAAACTGAATATAGGGCCTTAGTCCACTGAGAGGGATGCTCGGTCCACCACCAGATTCTCTTGGTAAGGAAGGGACAAGAGGTGGGAGGAAGAGGGAAAGATGATTCTTGAGTAATAAAAAAATGGGACGTATTCAACAACATTTGCCATAAGCCAGCCATTATTCTAAGGACTTAACTGTGTTAATTAATTAACTGATGCAATACCCATAACATATTGGGCTACACCCATGATAATCTCATAAGGCAAGTTTTATTATTATTCTCTTTTCACATTAGAGGAAATTGAGACATAATACCTTTCAAAGTCTTGGGTCTAGTATATGATGAGGTTTGAATGTAAACCCTAGTAATCTGGCACTACAATTCATGGGTTTAACTATAAAACTACGCAATTCCCTTCTCAAAAGCAATAGAATTGGATTTATACAGAAAGCCAACATCTGTGTGTTGCAAAAATATGCACTAGGTTTTATAGATAGTCAAAAAAGCTGATATAAAGGTCCTGAGTTAGAAACAAGTTTAGCGTGCTCAAGTAAAAGACACAGGACCCCTTTATGATTTGATGTGGCAGAAGCAGACAGAAGCTAAAATACAAGGGGCTTGGGATTTTATTTTTTAAATGATGAGCATCTACTGGAGGATATCTTGGAATGATTTGAGAGTTTCTTTTAAATATACCTTGGAGATTTATTGTTTTTTCGTTTTTTGTTTTTTTTTTACACTTGTGGTAAAATATACACGCATAACAAAATTGGTCATTTCAACAATGTTTAAGTATAAAATTCAGTGGCGTTAATTAAATTCACAGTGCTGTGCAGTCATCACTACTATTAACTCTTTTGAAAAAAATTTTATCAACTCAAACAGAAACTTTGTACCCACTAATAGCTTCCAATCTACCCCCTCTCCAAAGCTGTGGTAACTTCTAACATGTTTCTATCTCTATAAATTTCACTACTTTAGATATTTCACATGAATATTTTTACACAAATCATACAGTATTTTTCTTTTTGTGTCTGTCATATTTCACACAGCATACAGTTTTTAAGGTTTATCCATGCTGTAGCATGTACCAAATTTCATTTTTTTTTTGTAATGCTGAATAATACCCACTACATGTATACATAAAATTTTATTTATCAATTCCTCTGTTGGTGGACACTTGGGTTCTTTCTACCTTTTGGCTACTGCGAATAACACTGCAATAAATATTGGTGTATAATCATCTGAGTTCCTGTTTCCAGGTACCTAGAAGTTGAATTGCTGGAAAATCTATGTCTGCAGTTTCGAGGAACTGCCAAGCTCTTTTCTATGGCAGCTACAAGTTTTTACATTCCCATCAGCAATGTACAAGTGTTCCAGTTTCTCTACATTTTTTGGACAGCAAATATTGGACAACATGTGTTATTTCCTTCTTCCTTCCTTCCATTCCTACATTTTCTTCCGAGAGTCATTTAGGTTAGCTCTACTATTCAGATCTTTCATCCATGTTGAGTTAATTTTGTATCTGGTATAAGGTAAAGATCCAACCTCCCTCTCTTGCATGTGGGTATACAATTTTCCCAGCATCATTTGTTGAAGATACTCTTCTTTTCCACTGAATGGTTTTGGTACACATGTCAAAAATTAATTGACTATTGTTGTGAGAGTTTATTCTAAGATCTAAATTTTATCACATGAGTCATTCCGTCTATTCCATGTCAGTCATATTCTGTTTTAAGTATTGTAGCTTTGTGGTAAATTTTGAAATCAGAAAGTGTAAGACCTCCAACTGTGTTATACTTTTTTAAGATTGTTCTGGCCATTTAGCTCTCTTGAGATTTTATTGGAATTTTAAGACACCTTTTTATGTTTCTGCAAAGATGTTGTTGTATTTTGATGGGGATGTATTGACTCTGTATATCACTCTGGATAGTGTTGTCATCTTAACAATATTAAGTCTTTCAATCCATGAACATGTGATGCCTTTCTATTTATTTAGGTCTTCTTTAATTTCTTTAGAAAGTTTTGTACTTTTTACTGTACAAGTCTTGTACCTTCTTGGCTAAATTTATTTCTAAGTATTTTGTTCTTTTTGATATTATTGTAAATGGAATTATTCTTTTAATACAGTTTTTGGATTGTTCATTGCTTGTGTATAGATATGCAGCTAATTTCTGTGTATTGATTTTGAGTCCTGTACTTTGCTGAATTTACTAGTTTCAACTGAATATATGTTCATCAGGCTTTATTCTATATAAGATCATGTTATCTACAAATAGAGATAGGTTTAGTTCTTCCTTTCCCGTTTGAAAGACATTCATTTATTTTTCAAGACAAAGTGCTCTGGCTAGAAATTCCAGTACTATATTAAATAGAAGTGGGGAATGTGGGCATCCTTGTCTTGTACCTGATCTTAGCGGAAAAGCTTTCAGTCTTTTACCATTGAGTATTAAATCGTGTTAATTTGATTTTTTAAAAAGACATTTTTATTGCTGTCTGGAGAATGGACCTTAGAGAGCAGAAGCAGGTGTACTAATTATAAAGAAATTGTAGCTTTTGTTGCTATGGAGGTTTGAAACATGAAAAAAATCAGGCACTTTAGAAACATACTTGGATGTGGGTTGAAAAGACTTTGATTCCAAGTTTCCTGAGATACGATAGATAAATAACATTGTGTAAGTTTGATGATTGATGAATTTATATATATATATATATGTATCTCTCTCTCTATATGTGTGTGTGTGTGTAAATGATTACCGCAGTAAAGTCAGTTAACACATCCATCACTTCAAATAGTTAGCGTGTGTGTGTGTGTGTGTGTGTGTCTGTGTGTGTCTGTGTGTGGTGTGAGGACATTTAAGATCTATTCTCTTAGCAACTCTCAAGTATACAATACAGTATAGTTAGCTAGAGTCAGCATGCTGTACGTTAATTCCCTGGAATTTTATTTATCTTATAAATGAAAATTAATGCCCTTTGAGCATTAATTCTTCCCATGTGGCTAGTGGCTACCATATCAGCCAGTGAAGATACTAGAATAATTTCATGATTAGAGGAAATTCTATTGGACAACACTGCTCTAAATCCTGCCTCTGTATTGAGCTCTGCCTTTTCCCCCTTCTCATAGCTAAGAAAGAGAAAATGAGTTTAAAAAGAAAAACAAACATGAACATTAACCTTTAAAGAGATGAAATTAATTTACTAATGTAACGTATTTAAGTCAGTTGACATCGATGTAAGCTAGATGCATTAGTTTATGTCAAAAATTCAACAAAATATATTTGTTATAAATGAATATTCATGACAGTATTTTTAAGGAGTCAATATTATCTGCCATTTAAGAAATTATACTATAATGTCATATTTCTTCTTTGTATTCTACATCAAAACGAATTCATGAATATATGTAATCCTCTCTTTTCTGTAGATACTATTGAGATAAGATTTTTTATTAGTTGCATTGTTGCAACTGTAAACAATAAATATATTATTATATAAATAAATAAAACTTATAGCACAACTTGTAGCACATTTAAAATGCTTACTTCCAGTGCTTACTGAAACCCAAAATTAAAAGTATCTATGAGAAAAAAAAATCTATGAAAAGAAGTTATGAATAGATGGGCAGATAGATGATAACAATTTCATTACCCAGCTCTAATTTAGTTATGCCTGCTTCAAATTCTGAGTTAAGATCATAGATTTAATATGAGATTTAATATTTGCACATTCCTTTGTGTAATACACAGAACATTCTAAATTTGAAGCTACTTCTATATATCATTTAATCAAAACAATGACAAAAATAAAAAGGTCTCTGAACACCAAAAAAGTAGGCACTTATTTCAGCTGATTAGATCTTGTTTCTTAGTGAGCTGCTAGAGTATTAAAAAATACTCATTACTATGTGTATGAAACACAATAGAGATAGGATTTGTATTTCTTTGATTCTTCATTGATACAATGGGGATATATTTTTAAGTGCTCAGATTGTTATGAGAATGAAAAAAGAATGTGTTGTTACACTTCTTTGTGGCTTGGAAAATTGTGTGTCCATAAACATTTTAAGATGTTCATAGTCTTCAGAAGTGTGCTTCTTTGGCAAATTACTGAGATATTTTTTGTCATCAGAAAAGTGTATGATAGACATTGTGCCTGATGACACTCTTGGTTTTGTTATAATGAAGTATATATTTGATGGAAAAATAAGAATGTCATTAAAGGGAAATAGAAATTCTCATTAGTTAAGATGTGAAAACTAAATCCCTAGCATATTGTTTATTCTATATCCTTAAAATGGTAATGTTTTCAGATATCAAATACTTCAGAGTGCCTTTTTGAAATTATTCTTTGATCATTGTGGAAATGAAAGTTGGAAAGCTTTTTAAAATGAATTTTCTATATATGTAGGGACAAATATGATTAGGTTAGTAAAAAACACGATTTCTTCAGAATCCGGCTATATGAGGTAATGAGCTTATTATACAACATATATAATTGCCTATTCATATGTTTTACCCATTTTCCATTGGGTTGATCTTTTTCTTGTTAGTATATAGAGCTTTTTATAAGCTAGATATGTTAGCCTTTTTATCATTACTATGAATTCTACTTTTTTCAGTTTGTTATGTCTTTTGCCTTTGATTATGGTGTAAGGTGGTGGCTTGGCACATGTTCTTATATGTGTATAAAGTAGAATAGTAACCCTTTTATGAATTCTAGATTTGAAGGATAGTTAGAATACTCTCTTACACTCCGTGGTTATAAATAAATTAGCCATGTCATCCACACTTTTGGAAATAAATATAAAAATTACATGGATATATATATGTGTGTGTGTGTGTGTGTGTGTGTGTGTCTTTAATCAATTTTTATTCATTTAAGTGTGTGATGAGGTATCAGTTCAACTCCATGATTCCTCAGATAACTACTGAATTTATCACGTTACCACTGATTTAAACTTCCAGTCCTAACTGGTTTATTTGAAATGCTAACTGTGTGATATAGCAAATTTCTGTACATATGTAGGTCCATTTCTGAAACTTTAGATTCTTTTGTTGGCCTGTTAATCCAGAAGTCAATAACTCAATTTTTAATTTTATGTTTGGTTTCTCATAGGGTTAATCACTCTTTTTTCCAAAGTTTTTCAGGATATTTATGCCTATTTATTTTTCCATATATTTCTATACATGACATTTCTATGAGTCTAAGTGTTTCTGTGGTATATATTTTCATGTGCTTCATTCTGCTTTTATGACTGTTAAGAATGTTTAAAGTTTTTTCTCAAGTAGACTTTTTCCATTTTCATTGTCTTTTTTTTCTATGCTTTTTACTTTACTTTTGTTGCTAATATAAATAAGGTCTTCTTTTATCTTATATCTTCAGTTGGTCATTATGTAGGCTATTGATTTCTGTATTTTAATTTCACACCCCACTACCTGAATGAATTATTTTATTGTTTGTAGAAGTTTTCCAGTAAGTCTAGTAGAATTTTAAGCTTAAATCATATCATTGGCAAATATTGATATTTTAGTACTCCCTTTTTAGTGTTTATATTTCTAATTTTTCTTTTTTTAACCAATTATATCAGTGAGAACATCTAATACTGTGCTAGATCGTAAAGCTGATTCTAGCATTTCCATGTTTTTGACTTAGCAATAGAACCTCCAGTATTAGCGCATAAATCCCACACTTACTTTTAACATACACACATACATATAATATATACATATATAATATATACAAATATGTGTATAATACATACATGGATGTACATTCATACAAATAAACATATGTCATACATTAAGTATGAGTATTATACATATGTATATAACATATCTACACACACACTTACTTGTCATTCTTGGTGGTTATGTTATATAAAATCACCACAAACTCTGAATTTGTAAGTACAGACACACCTTGGTGATACTGTGAGTTTAGTTCCAGATCACTGTAATAAATCAAATATCACAATAAAATGAGAGAGTAGAATTTTTTCCCAGTGCCTATAAAAGTTATATATTACACCATACTGTGATCTATTTACAGCACAATAGCATTTTGTCTGAAAAAGCAAAATGCATACCTTAAGTAAAAAATACTTTATTGCTAAAAAATGCTAACCATGATCTGAGCTTTCAGTGAGTTGTAATCTTTTTGCAATAGTGACCTCAAAGATCACTGATTACAAATTACCACAATAAATGTAAGAATGGAAACATTTGAAACGGTGTGAGAATTACCAAAGTGTGACATAAATATGGAAAGTGAACAAATGCTGTTGTAAAAACGAAGCTGCTATACTTGGCTCAAGTCAGGGTGGCCACACACCTTCTATTCATAAGACCACACACTATCTGTGAAGCAAAATGAAGCAAAGCACAGCAAAATGAGGTATTTATGCTCCTCAGGGTGATAGGAATGTATGTGTGTGTTTGTGTGTGTATGTGTGTGTGGGGGGGGATACTGATATATTTTGCATAGATTTTAATCTTAAACCTTGAAGCAACTCATCCTGACATTTGCTTTATTTTACAAAAGAGGAAACAGAATTCATCAGGGTTAAGTGACTTGCCCAGACTATTCCACTCTTAGTGCTGGAGTTGGTGTCCAATCCCTGTATAAATGGCTGCAGGGCTGGGTTCTTGGACCACGCTGTGCTGCCACCTGCTGTCTGCATCCTGTGGTTGGCCCTGTAGTTGAGCTGAAACAGGAAGGCAGAACAGTGCCTTTTAGGACCTCACAAAGTATGAGCAAAGTATGTGAAAATTTGGACAACTCACATTTTTCACTGTGCATGTGCATGTCTTGAAATGACTAGAAAAGGGCCCAAGTATTAATTTTAAGGTTACTAATAAATTTATCCAGTAGGCAAATTGTAGATGCAGATCAGCAAATAATAATCTTTGGTAAATATATTTGCAAGTTACGTTAAGGAATCACTCATCATTTTATATTTTATGCAGTGTATATTTTTATGAATAATTACTCTTGAGTTTGACGAATGCCTTTGAAGTGTCCAACAGGGAGATAATTTGAATTTCCTTCTCAGATATATTAATATTGTGGCTTATATTAATGGACACCCTAGTATTTTTTGTGCCTCTTTGACTTCTTGACTTCCCCTCTTACTTATAATATTCTTTAAATAAGTTCCTGGAATTTATTTTCTAATATTATGGTTAATAATATTATGTGATTGAGCTTGGTCTTTGAACTATTTGTGCCATATTTGTTGCCTTTTTCTACTGACTAAAACTTGTTTCATCAAAAAAATATTTGGATTGAAATCTATGCTCTGGAGTAAGTTAAATGGCATGCAGAAGATACTTCTCTTTCCAACAGGCTGTTTTAGTGTAATTCATGTTTAACAAACTGAAATTATATCATAAACAGTGTATGAAGGAGTCGTGACCATTTAATGCAGTAGTAGTCACATTGGTTCACACACAAACTTTTTTGTGCATCTGGGGTATACAACACTAAGTAACAACAACTTAAGGGAAATTTTTTTAACACAGATGCCTGCATTCACCTCTTGTTCCAAGTGCACCTTCTTATTTGCCTTCCAGCTGGTATAGGCCTTGACCATGTGACAGCCAGAATCCTTCCAGGACCTTATGGGGCTGTGGCTTGAGCTTCACAGAGCTGCCCTCTCTGTCTCTAAACAGCCAGTGGATGTGGACTGTCCCAGACCTGGAACACCCTGGGGAAGAAACTAGGGGTTTTCTGACAAGGAGGGTCATTGCAGGGTGCTAGCCAGTTTCCCTTGGAGGAACTGGTCACTCTCTTGAACTTGGCCAGAGCCGCTGCAGAGTCAGCACAGGACAAGTGCAAGACACAAGGCTGAGTAGTCTCTAAGTAGCTTTGGCTTCTCATGTTCAGTGATTCCTGAAGGTCTTCAAGAGCTGGACTCCTGAGGTTTCCTCTCTTAGCCTCCTCTCAGGAGCTCCCTCCCCTGTGCTTCTGATACCAGGGGCTTCTGACACCTCTCTTTGCTCTTAAACACTTCTGGTCATGGACCTGTGAAAAACCAGCTGTGATTGAAGCAGAAGCCATATCTCCAATCTGTGGCATTTCAGTTTTCCAAATGGGGTTTTGGGGAAGGTACAGAAGTCACTGCAGATCCCTGAAGTGGGACACTGGACATGAACAGCCCTTATTCCAAGGTGGTGTTGCTTGAGGGCACATAGCCCTCCAGAAGTCTTCAGGAGCTGGGTCCCAATGCATGATCCTGTGGACTTGACTATGGCTCTCAAGGTCAGTGTAGCTGTGAAGGTCAGTGGTCAGTCTAGCTCAATGTGGGAGACAAAGGCATCACCATTTAGGGCTCTGCCCTGCCTCTGCCAGGCCAGCCCCTCCCACTGTATCTTCTAATCAATTTTCCCTATAAGCTTAGTTATTTTTAAACACTATTTTGTTTGGGGAGGGCTTTATAAACATACACATGAAAAGATGCTCAACATCATTAATTATTAAAGAAATGCAAGTCAAAGCTACAGTGAAGTGCCACTTCACACCACTCAGAATAGCCATCATCAAAAAGTCTACAAAGAATAAATTCTAGAGAAGGTATGTAGAAAAGGGACCCCTCATACACTATTGAGAGGAATGTAATTGGTGCAACTACTATGGAAAACAATATGGAGGTTCCTGAAAAAAACATATGGTACTACCATATGATCCAGCAATCCCACTCCTGGGCATATATCCAGAGAAAACCATAATTCAAAAAGCTACATGCACCTCAATGTTCATTGAAGCACTATTTACAGTAGTCAAGACATGGAAACAACCTAAATGTCAATTGATAGAGGAATGGATAAAGAAGATGTGGTACATATATATATAATGGAATATTACTTAGCCATGAAAAAACAAAATAATATCATTTGCAGCAACATGGATGGACCTTATCATATTAAGTGAAGACTTAATATTAAATATTAAATGAAGTCATAGAAAGACAAATATCTCATCACTTATATGTGGAATATAATAAAAATGATACAAAATAACTTTACAAAACAGAAACAGACTAAAGGATTTTGAAAATAAACTTATGGTTACCAAAAAGGAAACTTGGGAGGAGGGAGGGGTAAATTAGAATGTTGGCATAAATACTTACCCACTACTATATATAAAGTAGATAAGTAATGAGGACATTATTGTGTAGCAAAAGGAAATCTACTCAATATTCTGTAATAACCTCTAAGGGAAAAGAATCTAAAAAAGAATGGATATAGGTATATGAATAACTCCTTCACTTTCCTATACACCTGAAACTAATACATTGTAAGTCAGCTATACTCCAATAAAATTTTTAAAAATAAATTAATTTAAAAATGCAAATATAAGAGCTCTTCCTGTGGAACAGCGGGTTAATGATCTGGCTTCTTTCTGTTGAGGCACTGATTTGATCCTTGTCCTGGCGCAGTAGGTTAAGGATACAGCATTGCTATGGCTGTGGTGTAGGTTGCATGTTGATCAGAATTGATATCTGGCCTATAAACTTCCATATGCTCTAGGTGCAATGGAAAAAGAAAGAAAATACAAATATACAAAAATTTGCATCTTATACTAATACCCTCTGAATCCACTATTGTGTGTTTTCTCAAAGTAGCTTTCTTTTCTCCAGTCTTTTTTTTTCTTTTTTGGTATCTCTGTAATGTCTTTAAAATTCTGTCACCCTCTAGGGTCAGTTTTGGTAGAAAATTTGCTAGGAAATTATCAATTTTATCTAGGTTTTCAAATGTATTGGCATAAAGTAGTATAAAGTAGTTTCCCATAATTAACAAGTACATATGTATACACATATATATGCACATACATATCTATGTGTATCTTCTGTGTCTACGTTATTTATTTTGTGCTTGTGCTTTCTCTCTTTTTTTATTGATTTGATTATCTGATGGTTTATCTACTTTATTTTCAAGGAATCAGCTTGGAATAAGTGTGTGTGTGTGTCCGTGTGTGTGTGTGAATATGTTAATTTGATTATTATGAAAATTTTAAGGGTATGGGAATGACTTGGAATCATTCTTTGTGTTTCTTCCTTTTTCCCAACCCCCTTATACACATTTCTGTTCTCCTTAGTCACGGGGATGTTGTTCCTGTGGATAGGGTGAGGAGAATGATAATGGAAATGAATTAAGCCAAGAAACCCTTAGCAACCATCTCCAGGATGAGTTACAAATATTTATAATTCAGATTATTCACAAAGGTACAAGTGATATCTACTCAGGTCCTTTTTTATGATAAGTGACTCAATTATTAATTCATAAAAATATAACGTATTTACTAATATGAAGCATTATATGGAAATGTAGATCTAAAAATATACCAGTTGTCTAGTCAGTAAGTTCGTAGTTCAAGTAAAACTTGTCATGGACTCAAAATTTTTCACGCAAGCTAGTTATAAAAACTATATAAGTGCCTTTTAAAATGATAAGCACATAACTTCGGTGGACCTAGTGGGTATTCTGCTAAGTGAAATAAGTCAGAGAATGACAGATACGTATGATTTCATTTATATATGAAATCACAAACTAAACTAACAAACATGGCGAAGCAAAAAGAGACAATGATACAGAGAACAAACAAGTGGTTTGACAGGGAAAAGAGGAGTGGGTTGATGAGAGAAATAGGTGAGCGAGAGGAAGACGTGTAAATTTCCAGGGACACTATAAAGGAATCACAGTTATGATGTATAGAGTGTGGGGGTACACAGAAAACTATTAGGTACTAGCTTTGTGTGGTAACAGACCCTAACTAGACGTACCCTAGTGATTATTCGAGACTTGGGACAAAATAACAACCAACAGAAAATTTCCAGTTATTTCATCTGGTCCTTTCCTACCTTGCAGCTTCTCTGAACAAACTGTTCTTTGTGTGTAGGTGTTGAAAGATACACTGGCTATGTTCTTTCATGCTTCATTTCTTGGAAAGCCTTTATCGCTCCTTTTCTAGTTATTTTCATCCTGCTCTTCACAAGTCACCCTAAATTTCTTCAAAGAAGTTTTCCTTGACTTCTTAAAATTTGACAATATATACATGTATTCTCTCTCTCTCTCTCTTTCTGTCTCTAACCATTTTTGGTATTTTTACTAGAAATAGAAATTTTTGTATCATTTTTGATATTTTTACTAGAAATAGAAATTTTATAATGTGTATTTAATACTCATTTCCCCTGAAAAAATGTTAGCTTCACGAAGGCAGGAATCCTGTCTGGTTGGTACACTGTTGCATCTTTAGCCCCTAGCAAAGTAAAATCATAGAAGACCATCAGACTAAGATATACGTGAGTGGACATGTGAATGAACAGATGGAGGAAGGAGCACAAAGCCTTTTGAACACACTCACCAACACCTCAAACAGAATATTCGCCTCCAGTTTCATGCAGGTGGAGGCATCCTCAGCTTCTCTTCCGTGGCTAACTTCATTCTCAGGAATCAGACAGAAGTCTGGTTTCCTTGAGACATTCCTAATAAATTAATATTCACTAAAGAGATAATTAGCACCCTCAGAAAGTGGTTGAATTTTATAATTAGGATCTCATAGTGATTTGAAATCTCCCATGGGAGATTTTGCTTTTGGTGAAGTAAACAACCCACTCTCCCTTGTCACCTTTTGCTTTTGTTATTTAAAATAACAAAATAACAAAGGATACTTTTTTTTAAACCAAAGTACAGTTGATTTAGAGTGTTGTGTCGATTTCCACTATACAGCATAGTGACCTAGTCATATGCATGTACATTCTTTTTCTCATACCATCTTCCAAAATGTTTCATCCCAAGAGACTGGATATAGTTCCCTGTGCTGTGCCATAGGACCTCATTTTAATTGAGGTGAACGTGCTGGTGGCCAACTGGCTCCAGTCCACATCTGATTCTGATCAGTCCATGGAATCTTCAGCCAGTTCTTTTAGGGCAGTCCTATCTGCAGGAACATTAATGATCTAGACAGACTCTTTGTAACTCAGCTATCCCTTCCTTTTACTCTTTTCAATGCATTTCTTTAGATTTAGTGGGTTGGTAGCCAAATTTCAGTTTTTAAGTAAATAAAAGGAATTTTTAAGTAAATAATTTTTAAGTAAATAAAAGGAATTTGCAGAGTTCCCACTGTGGCTCAGTGGTAACAAACCTGACTAGTATCCATGAGGACACAGGTTCAATCCCTGGCTTCGCTCAGTGGGTTATGGATCCAGCGTTGCCGTGAACTATGGTATAGGTCACAAATGTGGCTCAGATCTGGCTTTGCTGTGGCTTTGATGTAGGCCACAGCTGCAGGTCTGATTTGACCTCTAGCCTAGGAACTTCCATATGCCAAATGTGCAGCCCTAAAAAGCAACAACAACCAAAAAAAGAGAGAGAGAGAGAGGTATTTGCAAAGTATTTTGATATATTTTATAGTTAATACATAAGTACATGTTAGAATTTATCATTACAGCTGTCACAATACATAATAGTTACATGTTGATCCACAGTTTCCCAGAGCAAGACTATTCTATGTTCTTCTAATTCTTAGCTTTTTGATTGTCACTCTTCTGTCTCCTTTCTGAGCTCCACAATCTCCCTCTCATAGTCTGATTTGTTCCATGATATCAAGACTGATATGCCTAACTTCTTACCAGCAAGTTCATTTGCATTTTCTAAAATTAAATATTCAGAACATTTAGATAGGAGCATACATTCAAGTACTAAGTTAATATTAGTGCAGATTTCTGAAACAGGCTAGTTCAGATGTATGCTTACTAGAAACATCTATGGGGAAAAAAAGAGTCATAATACATCATTAGAAATTTAAAAGAGAAGAAAAACAAAACAAAACTTAGATAATTAGATTCTTGATTGGCAGCGTACGGAAGGGGGGGGTTGATTTCCCAGAATCAGTCTGAATACCATTAAAAGTTTATCTTGAAATTGACTGAACATTTTTATCAGAAATGCTAATTTCTTCTGAGAAGGACGTTGTGAATTACAAAAACATCCAACAGATTTGGGACGTCATCTTCCCTTCACATTCTGTTCTGTAGACACCCAAACACTGTTATTTCCAAAATTTAATTCATTACTTCTTCCCATCTGCCAATCCAAATCTGCACTTTCTCTGGTGTTCCTCTAAAAGATTGTAGCCCGCCATTCACTTGGAGGTCCATGGTAGAAATCTGGGAGTCACTCCAGACAATTTTCTTCTTTCATTCACCACATTAAAAAAAAAAATCTCTATTCCTGTCGTTTTACATCATAATCTTGTCTAATGCATTCACTTTACTCCATTCTCGCTACCACTGCTCTAGTCAGGCTCTCCTTATCTATTTGCCAAGGGAATCACATTGCCTCCTATACAGTAGTAGTCTCCTATGTGGTCAGCAGGAACCCCTTCATATTTACCCTCTATTTTGCCGCCAGACCAACTGTACACAAAAGAAATCTGACCTGTTGTGTCCCGGCTTATGTAACTCAGACAGTCTTACCATCCACATAATGAAGTCCAAGCTCCTTAAAAGGCTCCAGAAGATTCAGGAAAATCGTATCTCTCCTGGACCTTACCTCTGCTAGTTTCATAGTTTATGGTCTCTAATAATGTATTAGGTTTTTATTTATCTATTCATTTATTTGCTTTTTAGGGCTGCACCCACAGCATATGGAGGTTCCCAGTCTATGGGTCGATTTAGAGCTGCAGCTGCTGACCTACACACCAGCCACAGCAAGGCCAGATCCAGGCCATGTCTGCAACCTACACCACAGCTCACAGCAACGCCAGATCCTTAACCCACTGAGCGAGGCCAGGGATTGAACCCACATCCTCATGGTTCCTAGCTGGATCCATTTCCACTGCACCACTATGCAGCGGAACTCCTGTATTAGGTTTCTATGGTAGCCTGACTAGTGACCACTAAGTTACTCATAACAACACCAACTTACTGTTTCTGTGGGTTAGGAATCTGGACTTGGAGGAGCTGGTTCCCCCTTGATCAGTTTCTTTTGAGGAAAATCAAGCATTGATTCGGTAATGCATTCTTCACTGGAGCTCAGGGTCATGTCACCCTCAGACAGGTGCTGACAGCACTCAGGTTTTTGCAGCTGTAGGAGTGAGGTGTCTATTCTTTTCTGGCTATTGGCCCAGGGCTACTCTTATCAGCTCCAGACCCCACTCAGTTCCCCACCATGTGCACTTTTCCATATAGCCTCTCATACCTCAATATCCGTTTCTTCACAGAAGCTCCATACCCTGTTAAGGGCTTCCCAGGTTAGCTCAGGTTTAGCCAGTTAAGCTCCCTTTTCCTGAACTCAGAGTTGACAGATTAATAACCTAATCATAGCTGTGATATCCCATCATGTTGACATTTTTTTCTGGAATCCAGAGAAGAAGGAGGAAACCTAGAGCCTTGCTAAGAATTCTGCTTTTCACAGGTACCAACCCATTTGGATTTTCTAAGAATATCCAGGTGTCTGCTTATGCTATTTCTTCTCTTGAGAAATCGCTTCATAACTTTTTTCTCCTGGTTGATTCTTACTCATCGTGAAAGCCTTTGCTCTAGCAAAATACCCTGCAGAATATACACTTTTCCTGAACTCCCAGAAACAGCTAGGGCTCCCTCCAACATGCTCTTATGTTATGCTACATATGCATGTCCACTTGCCTAAATCTTATATAATTTGAGGCTTTGTTTGTTAGTTCAGTCCCAAGGGTGGAGTATTAGTCAGCTCATGCCACCATAACAAAATGCCACGGACCCAGTATTTTAGGTAATAGACATTTATGTCCTCAAAGTTCTGGAAGCTGGAAGTCTGAGATCTGCATACCAGGATGGAAAGTTTCTGGCTGGTAGGATGCCCCATCTTGCTTTGTGCTCACCAGATTTTGCACCGGAAAGGAGAGGGAGCAAGCTCTCTGCTGCCTCTTCTGAAAAGGGCACTTATCCCATCACGCGAGCCCCACCTCTAAGACCTCATCTAATCCTAACTCCTTCCATAAAGACCCTACCTTAAAGTCCAGTGAGAGTTTAGGACTTCTACATATCAGCTGGGTGGGGGGGGTCATGAATATTCAGAGATGGTGACTTCTTCCTCTTTGTAGTATCAGTGTCTAATAGCCTTTAACACATTTCAGCATCTCAACATGATTTGTAACTGGACAGGTCTTGCAGGACCAAAACTCACCTTAGTTGATGTCTTTCCCCTCTAGCTTCTATTATGCAAGCAGTTACCACTTCATATTGATTCTGTCTTAATGTTGTTTTTTTTTTTTTTTTGGCCGCATTCTTCAGATTTGTTACCCTTTCTCCAGTCTTTATGCAGAAACACTGCTTTATATCCTCCATGGAAAATTTTTAATGGCTGTACCCACATCATAGGGAAGCTCCCTGGGCCAGAGAATCAATTAGAACTGCAGCTGCAACCTACACCTCAGCTGTGGCAACACTGGATCCTTTAAGCCACTTGGTCAGGCCAGAGATCAAACCTGCACCTGCACAGCAACCTGAGCCTCAGATTTCAGATTCTTAATCCACTGTGCCACAGTGGGGCACTCCCTTCCAAGTAATTTAATTCATCAACTTTCGTCTTGATTATGTCACTCCCTTACTTAATTAATGTATAAAGATGAAGTCTATATTTCCTAACTTGACCTAGCTCCAGAAGTCCAGAGAGACAGAGAAATACCGAGATAAGAAACTTTCTTTGGAGTTCCCATCATGGCTCAGTGGAAATGCATCTGACTAGCACCCATGAGGATGCAGTTTCAGTCCCTGGCCTTACTCTGTGGGGTGAGGATGGATGCAGCATTGCTGTGAGCTGTGGTGTAGGTCACAGACATGGCTCAGATCTGGCGTCACTGTGGTTGTTGTGTAGGCTGGCAGATACAGCTGCGATTTGATCTATAGCATGGGAACCTCCATATGCCGTGGGTGCGGGCCTAAAAAGACAAAAACCAAGTAATAATAAAATAAAAAAGTTTTCCTTAATTGAAAAATTAGGGAGTAGCATACAAAGGAAAAGAAAGAAATGTTCTATTATTAGGGACTGGTTATACTAATTATTTATGTATCCACTGAAATGATACTGTAGAAACTAATGGCATTGTATAAAAGTCATGCTGAAAGAAGTTAAAAATTAATCTAAATGATATATTTTTGTTACATCATTTATTTTCCTATTTAACCCCCCCCTTACACACACCCTGTATGATCCTTGAGGAGAGGGCCTGTGTTTTATTCATCTTTATATCCTTGAAATCTAACAGATTGTTGATAGACTGTAAACACTGAAAAATGCTTGGGCATTTTTCAATGGAAGAGATATAAAACATGAAATTATTTTTAGTAACACAAAGATACACACACATATTGCCATATATTACTATGTAATCTTAAATGCCAAATAGCTTACTTAAATTTTTTTGGACACACCCATGTCAGGTGGAAGTTCCTGGGCCAGGGAATGAAACTATACCAGAGCAACGACCCAGGCTGTTTGAGTGACAGTGTTGGATCCTTAACCTGATGTGCCACAAGGGAACTCCCTTGAATTTAAAGCAAGATTAAGACTATCAGTGGAATTATGAAAAGAAATCCACTTTGGAAGTGAAAGGAATTCAACTATTTCCTTTAAGTACAAGTGTTTTTCTCATTTCACAATATTTCTCTACCTGTGTGGTTGTAATATCATTCCAATTTTGTCAAAAGGGCCAAAATTATTGCTTTTAAACTTCTTTGACCATTTTACTTACTCATGATTTATATAGATTGTGTAAAACACAAATGTGTTCTGAATAGACTTCTTCACACACCTGCAGGGGAACAACCCTTTGAAAGCCTGCAGCTCTAACAGCCAGCAGTAGCTAGAGAAACAGTTCCCTTAATAAGAATAAACTATTACAGTCCTGAGTTTATTTATTTTTTAGTAGTGGATTGCATCACCAGCATGTTTATTTTCTTTTTCCCAACTATAGAGGCTACTTCTTTTCTCGCTATGGGCCCCATGGATTTATTATACTGCCGTCTTTTGAGTTATTGTTCTCTTACTTTAAATTATCTCAGCAGAACATGCAACAAGAACAGAAATAACGTTATTATATGTGAATTTACTTATTTTTCATAAGGTTAAATGTATATGTGTATGCACAATTATATATATGTGTGCATCTGTATTTTCTATACAATAGTAATTTTTATAAGCTGAACAAATGCAGGCATAACATCTTGCTTTATTTTAAGATAAAAAGAGCAACTACGGTGCATAAATAATCACTTATCCATTTAACAAATATTTGTTGAGTGCCATATATATCACATTGTGCGTGGCAGTGAGTTTAAAATGTTAAGCAACGAAGGTATATATTCTGTTGTCCAAGGCTTATTTGTGTGTGTGCATACGTGTGTGTGTGTGGGTGTGTGTGGGTGTGTGTGTGTGTGTGTGAGATCCAGGGAGATGGTGAGAATATTTAGATTCTACTGTATTACCAAGTATAGTCATGCTTTATGCATTAGGATCTAATATTTATTCATCTAATAAATGAAAGTCTGTACTCTTTCACCAGCTTCTCCCTATTTTCCCCATTCCTCAGACTCTGGCAGTTGTTTGTCTCCTCTCTGTTTCTATGAATTTCGGTATTTTTCCCATTTTTTTGTTTGTTTTTTGGTCATACCGACAGCCTATGGTAGTTCCCCTTGTCAGGGTTGAAATCTGAGCTGCAGTTGCGACCTATGCCACAGCTGCAACAGCACTGAATCCTTAACCCACTGCACTGGGCCAGGGCTGGAATTGGCACCACCACGGAGAGAAGCTGGATCACTAACCCACTGTGCTACAGCACGAGCTCCCTTAGGCTGCTTCTTAATTTTCCTGTGTGCTACTTGTATACTTACTTCTAACAGCTGCCTCAGAGAGGGATGTTTTTGTTCCTCCTCAAGACAAGCGCCTCTATGATCTTATTTCCTTAAGAGTTATATCTGTCAGATTTTTCCTTTTTTGTATTCTCAACATTTTCCTTTTTTATTGGCTCCTGTCTTAACCCTGCCAAGACTGGAATATAGACTCTATGAAGGCAAGTAATGTGCATTGCTTTTCCTCTTCACATGAAAGAGTGCTCAGTACCTCCTGGTCCTCATTAAATGTTCAGTGAATGTTGAGTAAATCAACTGAGCTTAACTGTCAACTACCTTTAAAAAGTAGCAACAGAGGTCTTTCTTAAATGCTGATGGTTTGTCACCATTACATTTGTTGAAAGAGAGGTGTTCTTTATTCTTCTTTCCCTCCCACCACTCCTCAACTCACTATAGTCTAATTTTTGCTTTTCCCTCTCCTGCTGCTGCTTTATTGATGGTTAAAACTGACCTAATTTCTAAATGTCATTAATTTCTAAGTGTCATTTTGGCGTTCAACCTACTTGCATACTCTTGTGCATTTTTAATAATGTGGATCACTCCTTCTTCCCTGAAACCATCAATTGTCTTTGTCTTCTTGGACTCCTCTCTCTTCTTTCCCAAAGTATTCCTTGCCTTCCTCACTCACCTGGCTGAAATTGCTAACGCAATCTGCTTCTGAATCCCTCCTCTTTCCTAAATTCCAGTCTTTTATTTCAACCTATCCAGCATCATTGTATGCAACCAAAGGCATATCAGTCTGAGCATATTCAAATGTCACTCATCTAATTTACATCCCTCTTGATTATGTACTTAGGGCTTATCTGCCAGCCTCATGAGCCAGAAATTGGGGATCACTGTTGAACCCCACCTGTAACAACTTAGTGAAGCCCAAGTGGTACCTATGTGAGAAGTAGAAAATTGTACTCATTACTCAGGACTCTTTGCTTTCATTTCCCAGAATATTATTACGATTTTGTTAATGTTTTCATTGGAACAAAATATTTTGCTACCATATATCATAAACATGCTCTAATGAATTTAAAAATTCTATAATGTCTTCTTTCTGAATGGTGGCCTTTAGATATAGCATCCTTGTTCATGAAATGCATAGTCAGAGGCCTGTTGATTCTGTCTCTTGATCTTTTTTTTTTTCTTTTTCTTAAAAGCTGCAACCAAAACATCTATGTGGAAGTTCCCAGGCCAGGGATTGAATCTGAGTCATGGCTGTGACCTATGCCACAGCTTCAGCAATGCAAGACCCAGACCCTTTTAACCAGCTCTTCTGGGCTGGGGATTGAACCTTCACCTCTGCAGTGACCTGGACACCACAGTCAGATTCCTAACTCATTGTGCCACAGTAGGAACTCCATTTTTTTAAATGTCTCCAACATTTTTCAGATCTGGTTTTACCTTTGCCTACTTTATGTACCCATTCCATTTTGCCCATATGGCATGCACTAGTGGTGCCTTGACCCACAGGACATCAAGTCTTTTGCAATAATGTCATAGTTATTTCATTAGCATACTACCCAGTTAATGTCATCCCCTGACTGCAGTGTCTTACTTTGATGGCCTCTCCAAGCCTCAGCTTCTCACGAGCTGACCTCAGTCTTTCCTTCATTCCCTCCCTGTCCCTCTACCTTCACCAAGCATCTATGCTTTGGTTGAAAGTAGTTGCTCATTATTCTCTGAGCAAGGTTTTTCTCCCCCAAACTTTTAAATATTTTCACACAGTTTCCCCTTCTTTGGGATATTTCTTCATCTCTTCCCACCTATTAAAACAGATGCATTTCAATAAAATCTTTGGTGTCTCTTTCCCTTACTGCACTACTAGAGTTATTTATGCGTTTCTTGATGCTCTTTTAATATGGTATAGATACATAGCATAACATTTGCCACATTAAATAGTAATGATTTGTTTATTTCCCTGTCTCTTTCTCTGGCTTACAAATTCCCTGAGTAAACTATGGATTATTTTTCTTGGTAACTACAGTTCTCAACACACTGTCTGGTTGTTTTTGAAACCAGGAAAAACACAGCTGGGAATAGATAGAAACCTAACTCATGAGTTTCCAACCAAGGCAGTGATGGAGCTTGGGAGAAAATTAGTGTCATTGCCTTTTGACTTTTCCCCACTTAAGATTGTCACACGAGTAATATATTCTTTTTTAAAATTCACTAAATGAATTTTATTTTAAAAAGGATTCTTTGAGAAATTCATATTTTGCAAAAGCAGTCTTCATTATCTAAAACGAGTGGAAGCCTATGATAGAATTCACATGTAACTCACCTTAAAAATCTAAATTCATTGTTAGATATGCTTTATAAAACTTATGAACCTCTCCATCTTTTTTTGTTTCTATTTTATCTAAATATAGTTTCTCAGGCAGATATGCTTCCAGAGCAAGGTAGAAGTACACTGATGACCATATATCACTATTTGCTAGGATTGTCCTGCTTTAAGCTTGTTTTACTGATATAAATTATTAATAGCCTTGCTCTTCAATATCCAAAGTATTCTTATTTGGACAATAATTATGTAATTATCTTAATTATGGAGGACATTAGTGGTTTAATTACAGTGCAACACAGAACTTTGAAGGACAGCACTTTAGAAGGGTCAAATAAGTATCACCGATTATTTCATTTGTATTACAAAGGTAACCTTCATTTGAAAAGAATTTGAACAGTGAGATCAAGCAAATGTAGTATTTAGTTTGCCTCTCCATTGTGGAAAGGATGGACAGCTTGAAAACTGTGCTACCACATTTTTAAATGTAATATTTTATGACCTGAAGTTAGCCTTCCTTTCTCTGTAATGAAAGCGTTATTAATCTTAGCCCAGGTGGATGAGCCTATCATCCAAGCACTCGTGTCAGGGAGTATGAAGAGTTGAGCCAAGGATGTAGTCAGAGAGAGCAGAGCCCTCCATAGACTGCTCTCACTTCTGACACCAATTGCAATCCCAGGGGGTTCTGAAAACTACTGTCAAGTTTTACTGATTTGCTAGATAAATTCAAAGAACTCAATCATGCTCAAATAAAGGGCAAAAATGTAAGATTAAATCAGGCAAGAAAGAACTGCATAGAATGGAATCTGGGAAAGTACGACACCTGGAGCTCCCCTTGCCTTCTCCCCCTGGAGATGGCTTGTGCCACTTTTCTAGCTTCAATACGTGATCATACTCAGAAGGTATCGTCAAACTCACACAAGCATATTGATGCCCTATTTTTGTAGCTGTGACTGATTGCTTGTCCACATGCTTCTCAGTCTCCATGCATACTGTTATTGCAGGACAAGAGGCGTCTACCCCAAATCACATAGTTCATCTTTTTCGTGTTTTAATGTGGCCAGTCTTCACTTTAAGTTATACTGTAAATACCTGCCTAGCCCAAGGCTGACAGTAACCTTCCACGAACTAAGGATAAAGGCTAGGCTAGACCTCTTTGGGGAGAGGGTTAAAGGCTTTACTAAACACAGAGCTCTTGTATTTTAATATTCTTAAAGATGCTACACTGAATGCAGATTCAGGAGTATGCCACAGTCATAAATTCAGCCTCCCAACTCTGGCAATTTTAAACTAAAAAGACCCAAATTTCTCTATTAAACATAGAAGGCAGAAGTGAAATGTTTGTGAAATAATGCTACAAATTCCTCTGGATATTGTGTTAAAAATCTAATTTATCTAAAAAATACATTTTTTTAATGGCTGCACCTGCAGCATATGAAAGTTCCTGGGCAGGGGACTGAATCTAAACTACAGCTGTGGCAATGCCAGATCCTTTTAAACCACTATATTGGGTCTAGGATCAAACATGCACCTCCACAGTGACCCTAGCTGCTGCAGTCGGGCTCTTAACCCATCGCACCACAACAGAACTCCAAAATAAAACTTTTTTAAACACAGACATCAGTTAAGTAAAAATATGGGTTGAACAGCTGACTCAATGAGGTCAGACAGAAGCTCTTGACTCTGTTTTGCCACTAAAATTCATTGTTCTGTAAAACTAATAGTTATCTTAATTATCAGTACTTAACCACATGGCTATAAAAAAAAATGATTGTTAAAGTAAATTATGATTCTGAGCCAAAAGGAGGAGGAGGGGAGGAGTGAAAAATAATTGTGGGAGAGTCTCTATAAACCCTGATCATTCCCAAAGCCCCTTCCTTTCTTCCATGAGCGCATTTATCACTCTGTCACTCTGTACAGTCACTGTTAACCTAGTTGTCTGACCTCATATCCTTCTCCTTCCAACACCTTCAGGCAATCTTGCTTGGTGCATTTCCTAGAGTAAACTGTACCTTTGTTGAATTAAGTGAATAAATGAATGAGGGATGACTTTCCATTCAAATGGGAGAAGAAGATTATTGTGTGGTAGTCAAGATAATAACTTCAGCCTACCCCTAAGCCCCTAATCCTCCAAAGCTAGGACCATGTTACTTAACTGGTAAAACGGACATTGAAGTTGTGATCAGGTTAAGGACAGTGTAATGAAGAGCTTTTCCTGGATTATCTGAATGGGCCCAATCCAATTTCAGGTGTCTTTATTAGATGCTTAGGGGGGTCAGAATCAGAGAATGAGAACTGACCACAGCTTTAGAAATAAGAGAGGAAGCCAGGTTTGAAGATGCTTATACTTCTCTCTTTGAAGACAGAGGAAGAGGCCATGAGCCAAGGAATGCATTCAGCCTCCAAAAGCTGGAAAAGGCAAGGGATTAAAAAGATTTGTCTATAGTAAGTCCCTTGCAGGAACACTGCCACGCTGCCACATTTTAGACTTCTGACCTCCAAAATTCTAATACCTTTGTGTCCTTTTAAGCCACTAGGTTTCTGAGAATTTGTTACAACAGCAATAGGAAAGTAATACACTTGGAATCTAATACTGAGCCTCAATGGAAAAACTGCCATTTAATACCTGATAACCCAGAACTCTTCTTCAGGCCATAGACATCAAAAATAATATTAGAAAAATAAAATAAAATGAAAATAAAGGAGTTACCAAAGTGGCTCAATGGGTAAAGGATCCAACGTTGTCTCTCTGAGGATGTGGGTTTGATTCCCTGGCCTCACTCAGTGGGTTAAGGATCTGGCATTGCCACAGACTGTGGTGTAGGTTGCAACTGTGGCTCAGATCCAGTACTGCTAAGGCTGTAGCATAGACCTCAGCTGCAGCTCCAATTCGACCCCTAGCCTAGGAACTTCCATATGCTGCCTGTGTGGCCATAAAAAGCAAAGAAAATAAAAAATAAAATAAAAATAATACTATTAAGAGTTTCTCTTTTATAGATTGATAAAGAGGATGAGTAGCCATTCACCATTCATTTGTTTGAAAAATACTTACACGCTGCCCTACCAAGTTCCACAAACTCTGCTCAAACCCAAAGACAGAGTTAAACAAAATAATCATGGTATGTACCCCTCATGGAATACACATCATTTCAGTTAACATTTTAAGTGGCTCAGAAACCTAGTAGAATAGGTTTTTGCTTTCGGAAATCAAAGCTTGAATGGGTTGATTCTTTCTGGCTAGAATGTTGAATGGCTGTAACCTGTTAAACAGATATTGAATGATTAATTGAATTGAAGTACGCCTCCCAAGATTCCCTTAATATCTTGGAAGGAGAAGTGTACTTGAGTACTTATTTATATGTCTTACAAGTACATATATACCTCTATATTCTGATGAGACACACATCAATGATATAAAGAAAGAAAAGGATGGATGGAAGGAAGGAAGGAAGCAAGGAAGGAAGGAAGGAGGAATTGATGATGTCTAGATACTGACAGGCAATCCTACATGCAGTCATTGAAGAAAGGACATTCCTGAAGAGTGAACCAAATGAGTCCCTTGAAGACTGAAGGGAAAGACATTCCAGGCAGAAGGAGAAGTGCATGAAAAATCCCAAATTATGGGAATAGCTTGGAGGTCATAAATTGTAGAAGGAATAATGGTATGGCGGAGCTTGCTGAAATGAGAATTCCTTCCTGGAATTTCTTGGAAGATGTAAATGTTTTTATAAATCCCAGTCCTGAGACCAATAAGTTGGGAAGTCTGAAAAGTATGAAAGACTCAGGAAAATGCCAACACATGGAGTGGAAGGCTAAGTGGGGAACCAGGACCATAGGAGGGAGAAAAGAAGTGCTCACAACCTCCTGTCTAGTCTTGGTTGTAATTATTGCCGCACTGTTCTGTGTGTTTGTGGCTTTGTTTATGACTAAGGCTGAGTTGTTCATGTGAGTAGAATACATATCAAGAAGTTAACTTATGTACTCTATAAGAAGCCTTTAAGTGTTTCCAGAAATGTCAAGTTTTGGAAGCAAAATAAATCCCTAACTTGGCAGTCTTACAGGTGATTCTGTGTGTTGTTCACCATACCAGGGGATCTGAATGATATGTTATTCAAATGTCCTTTAGTTCTGTTTGCTGGAGTTTTCCTGTGTTTGAATATTTACTATATAGTTCTTTGTAAATACTACTAAACTTCATTTATTATGGAAACATTTTGCATTTTAAAAACCATTACTGGGGATATGAAGAATACTGGATAATTATTTATGATTTTGGAGGTGCCTGAGTAGTCTGAAAAACTCCACATTCTTGTTCACCAAATCTGAAGAATTCAAAAAGATGCACATTGATGCAGCCAAGTTAGATAAGGCAGAAATAAGGAGAAACAAGAATACATGGGATCTTAAATATCTAATTAGGGCTTTATTGTTATTCTTAATTTTCAGTGAAATGGGACAAAAACTGCCCCATGTTAAGCAGAGGAGTATTTTGATTAATATTATTTTTTAGGTGATCACTGGCTTCTATATACAAATGGATAGATGGGGTACATAAGCAGAAGAACACACTCAGAAGATTATTTAGAATGAGAAACGGCTACGACCCGAAGGAGGATGATGGCAGTAGAGACAGAGTGGAATGGGCATATTTGAGGTGTATTTTAGACATAGAACAAAAGGTATTTGGTGGATATCAGAAATGTGAGAAGGCAGGTAGGGTGTTTCCAGAAATGTCAAGTTTTGGAAGCAAAATAAATCCCTAACTTGGCAGTCTTACAGGTGATTCCGTGTGTTGTTCACCATACCAGGGGATCTCAGTCCCCTCACTGTGAGATTTTGGGCTGGATAATTCTTTGCTGAGGGGCTGAATGTGCATGGTGGAATGTTTAGCAGCGTCCCTAGCCTTTATCCACGGAAGCCAGCAGAGCTCTCCTTCCAGCCGTATTCATCAAATATTAGATGTCGCTAAACATCGTCTGTAGACCTGGGTCTGGATCAGTAGGTCAGGGCCCAGCCTTTGTGTAACTTGCATGTTAAGAAATTGGGATTTTGTTGGGAAGGCAGTGAGGAACCACTGATGCCAGGAGCAATATGCTAAGCTCGATGTCCTAGCTAACACAACTAGGAGCAAAAAGCAAACTCATAAGTACACTGAAGGCACGATTATTTAGAGGGTGTTCCAGTGGAGAGATTTGATCCCATGAAGCTAAGGGAGTATCAGTAGGATAGAGAAATAGGGACAAACTTGAGGGATACTTATATGGGGTAGAATACAGATAATGCGCAGAAAAATGGGCATAGTGCAGAGAACAACAGAGGAAGCATTGAGAATAACAGGATAAGAGGTCGGTGGCTCGTAACTTTTGTTAAAGACAGGGAAGTGTGATTCTGTGCAGCCACACACATACGTATAATTACTTAAGCCTCAAATAAGGAGAACAAAGCATCTTTGATAGCCGACTTCGTTTGCATTATTTTTGTGATATTCGTGTTGCCGTTGTAACTGCTTCTAATCAGAATTGAATTTTGTGTGCGTCGCCGTGATCACTCTCTGTGCCAGTAACAGTCGAGTTTTAATCAAACCAAATTGTATCATTGAATGTGGAGTGATGCTGTCAACGCACATTCAGCATCTTTTCACTTTCAAAAGCTGTAGTTTCTCTTAGCCAACTAATCAGCTGGCAGTAGTGAGGAGTTTTTGGCTTATTATGGCCACGTTTCATATCATGCTGAAGAATACTGAAATATAGTAACCTTTTGCCTCTTCGCTTCGTGAATTTTGTATTACTAATTACAGGCCACATTTATTCTTACGCTGCTGTACTTCTCTCCTTGCCTGATAAGCAATGTACCTTATTATCCAAAGCCCAGCAATATGTAAAATGGGGAATAGGTTTAAAACAAAGCATGTTCTCTGGTGAGAACCTGCATGTATCATTTTAGTTAAAATGTTTAGTAAATGAAGATTTTTTTTTTAGTGTGGTTGTTCACAGACAGCAAAAATAATGCATCTTTCTTCAGTAAAACCACCCACATGGCTATTCTAAGCCCTGGAAGTTCCAGAAATTGTCCTATATGCAGAGTTCTAACTTTCCTGGATTTAAATTGCAAGAGAAGATGAGAGAGAGAGAGAGAGAGAGAGAGAGAGAGAGAGAGAGAGACAGAGGCAGAGAGAAGAGATTAGAATACTTTTCCCATACCATTACCCTTGAGAAAAATTTATGACAATATTTCTATCTCAGCATGAATGTAATGAAAAAATGGGTTTTGTAGCTATGTACTTCAGAAAGATTTCAGGATAAGACAGGATAAAAGAATGGTACAAAGAGTATAAATTATGTTAAGCAAGACATTGCATAAAAACATCTTTTGATGTTTTAAAACAATGTCTGGACTATCTTTCCTTTTTACTAATAGAAGGAGAGATTCAGTGGACTTTATATTACTTTATTTTATTTGAGTAAAAGCTTCAGCCTCTCTCTCTTACTCTCTCACCTGACTGGTGTGAGGTGGTACCTCATAGTAGTTTTGATTTGTATTTCTCTAATAATCAGTAATGTTGAGCATTTTTTCATGTGCCTGTTAGCCATCTTCTTTGGAGAAATGTCTGTTCAGGTCTTTTGCCCATTTTTCCATTGGGTGGTTGGCTTTTTGCTGTTGAGTTAAGTTGTTTGTATATTTTAGATATTAAGCCCTTGTCAGTTGCATCATTTGAAATTGTTTTCTCCCATTCTGTAAGCTGTCTTTTTTTTTTTTTAATGGTTTCCCTTGCTGTGCAAAAAGTTTGTAAGTTTGATTAGGTCCCATTGGTTTATTTTTGCTTTTATTTCTGTTGCCTTGGGAGACTCACCTGAGCAAACATTTGTACGGTTGCTGTCAGAGGATGTTTTGCTGATGTTCTCTTCTAGAAGTTTGATGATATCTTGTCTTATGCTTAAGTCTTTAAACCATTTTGAGTTTATTTTTGGGTGTGGTGTGAGGGTGTGTTTCAGTTTCATAGATTTATGTGTGGCTGTCCAGTTTTCCCAGGACCACATGCTGAAAAGACTGTCTTTTTCCCATTTTATGTTCTTGCCACCTTTGTCGAAGTTTAATTGACTATGTGTCTGGGTTTATTTCTGCGTTCTCTCTTCTGTTCCATTGGTCTGTATGTCTGCTTTGGTACCAGTACCACACTGTCTTGATTACTGTGGCTCTGTAATATTGCCTGAAGTCTGGGAGAGTTATGCCTCCTGCTTGGTTTTTGTTCCTCAAGACTGCTTTGTCAATTCTGGGTCTTTTTTGGTTTCATATAAATTTTTGGATTGTTTCTTCTCATTCTGTGAAAAATGTCATGCATAATTTGATAGGGATTGCATTGAATCTATTACTTTGGGTAGTATGGCCATTTTTACAATATTAATTTTCCAACCCAGGAGCATAGAATATCTTTCCATTTCTTTGAATCCTCTTTAATTTCCTTGATTAATGTTTATAGGTCTCAGCATGTAAGTCTTTTACCTCCTTGGTCAGGTTCATTCCCAGGTGTTTTATTTTTTGGTTGCAAATTTAAAAGGTATTGTATTTTTTATTCCTTTTCTAATGTTCCATTGTTCGTGTACAGAAATACAACTGATTTCTGAATGTTAATCGTGTATCCTGCTACATTGCTGAATTCATTGATTAGTTCAAGTAGTTTTGGCGTTGAGTCCTTAGGGTTTTCTATATATAGTATTATGTCATATGCATAAAGTGACAATTTTACCTCTTCTCTTCCAGTCTGGATAACTTTTATTTCTTCTGTTTATCTGATTTCTGTGGCTAGGACTTCCAATGCTATGCTGAATAAAAGTGGTTGAGAGTGGGCATCCTTGTCTTGTTCAAATTTACTCAGTACTTTGTAATAACCTATATGGAAAAAGAACCTGGAAAAGAATGGATACATGTAAATGTATGACTGACTTACTTTGCTGTACACCTGAAATTAACACAACTTCATAAGTCAACTATATTCAAATAAAATTAAAAAAAAAATGTCTTTCCAGACATATAGGGAGAAGACCTCTTTGGATTACATATGTGAAGAATGTAAAGACCCAAATCCAGTGTTAATGTCCGCAGAACCGTGCTCTTTCATTCAAATGACAGTGAACTTAGAGAGAAATGGACATTAGTCGCAATGGGCCTAGAGCCTCTATATCTCCTAAATCACACCAAGAGAAGTTATATCCTCTACCAGGACAGAAATAGATGAACATCCTTAAATCTAACCTTGCCTCTCTCTCAACTCTCTTTCCGTCATGTGGGTTGCCAGTTCTTCACCTAAAGGCATTCCAGAAATTTATTTTGCTCAGTCAGTCCTCCTGTTTTCCCTTCTGACCCACACCCTACTCTATTCCATTAACAATCTTTACAAACTATTCTACAATTAAGAGGTTAAAAATTGGTGAGATTAAATAGCTCTTGAGACTAATAAGGGGAAATGTTATTTGAGTATGCTTTTTTTTTTTTTTTTTTAGTGGGGAAAATTAAACCAACTCAAAATCTAAACTAAGATTGCAATTATTTTCTGGAATCAGCTATCCTTCAACTACCAAGCCTGTCTCCTATTTCATTCTTTCTTATGGCTGAGTGGTACTCCATTGTATATACGTGCCACACTCCTTAATCCATTCATCTGTCGATGGTTATTTAGGTAGTTTCCATGTCTTGGCTATTGTAAATAGTGTTGCTATGAACATAGGGGTGCATGTATCTTTTTGAATTACAGTGTATGTCCAGGAGTGTGATTGCTGATCGTATGGCTGTTAGTTCTATATTTAGTTCTCTGAGGAACTGTCACACTGTTTTCCATAGCAGCTGTACCAGTTTACATCTCCACCAACAGTGGAGGAGAGTTCCCTTTTCTTTACACCCTCTCCAGCATTTGCTATTTGTAGACTTATTAATGATTGCCATTCTGACCAGTGTGAGCTGGTACCTTGTTACCTTATTGTAGTTTTGATTTACGTTTCTCTAATAATTAGTGATATTAAGCATCTTTTCATTTGGCTATTGGCTATGTGTATATCTTCATTTGAGCCTTCTGCCCATTTTTTGATTGGGCTGTTTTTTTTTAATTTATTTTTGAGTTGTATGAGTTTTTTGGTATATTTTGAAGATTAATTCCTTGTCAGTTGCATCATTTCCAAAGATTTTCCCCCATTCTCTGGGTTGTCTTTTTTTTTAATGGTTTCTTTTGCTGTGCAGAAACTTTTGAGTTTTATTAGGTCCCATTACTTTATTTTTATTTTTATTGTAATTATTCTAGGAGGTGGATTCAACAAGGTATTGCTATGGTTTATGTCAAAGAACATTCTGCCTGTTTTTCTCTAGGAGTTTTATAGTATCTGGCCTTATATTAAGACTTTAATCCATTTTGAGTTTATTCTTGTGTATAGTGTTAGAGAATGTTCTAAATAAATATCTTCTTCTGAGTAGGGGGTAAATGAACACTGAGCCTGGATTGAAGCACGTTTCATCCTAAGTAGCTATTAGATAAGGTGAAAATGAGCTCCATAGGAGAGTGTTTCCTATTCTTGAATACATGTTAATAGCTTAAACCTGGAGGATTTAAAAAGGGAAGCCAAACATGAACCAAAAACCTGATAGTATACCTGTGTGTGCGGGTCAAAATGTTAGACCCATTGGGAGATACAGAAGTGCTTCGTATATTGGCAGGGTCATTTAGTTTACAAAAAATATGGGGCAGTGGGTAAGACACTGTTCATAGAACAATAATCTGCTGACCAGTTAGGAAAGCAGCTCCCAGGATTCCTTTCGCAACCACTCAGAATGTAATCAGGAGAATTTTGGACATTCGATCATTGACACAGGCTGGAAATAAGGACTGGTGAAGTTTTTATTTATTTCACATAAAGGATTCCGACCACAGAGCTGCATTATTTGGGCATGACTGGCTTTCTCTCCAGTTTTCTTAGGTCCTGGCAGAACGTTTTGAGATTGATCGGAAGTATTTACTGAGTGAAGTTACAGAGGGAGCCCTCTACTCAATTTATGGAGCTGGAAGCATGTGACCCAAACGTTTACAGCATCTTAAGGTCACAAAAGACTAAGGATATAATACATTAATTCAAAGTAAAAAGCCTGAATTATCTTCCATTTTCTAAATTCTAAGGTCTACAAGAGGCCATTTCCTTCCTCTCTGAGTTCAGTGTTTCTGAGTGGCTACTTGCAGTTTATTTATCTGCTGTAATCTGCAGTCAGCTTGTCTTCTGTATTGGAATTTTACTGAAAGTTGTGTAAACAGCAAAGCAGCAATGGTAATATTCTGGATATGCTCCCCATGTTAAATTCCCAATTTGATCCACTCAAATTTTTTAATTAAAATATCACTGTTTCCACTTATCCTCCTCCTTATGAACGCATCTCTCCAATTCATGACCTCATTCTTTGCTTTGTTTGTGATCTAGGTACTTGTCCACATAGTGCTAAAAGGGGAGCAAACATTTTTCTTTATAAATGTAGTTGCTCCATTGTAACTGAAAAGCTCCAAGCAAAAGAAAAGAAATGAAGCAAGTTCCACTTCAGGAATCTGGTGGTCGCCTTATGGGTCGTAAAGTCTTTAATGATCCTAAAGTTAGTAGGAACAGAGGAATAACCTTTCTGGCATTATCAAGTAGAAAGAGAAATTCACCCTTCTTTGTGCTGGGTTCTGGAAATTGTTATTTTAGAGGGTAATAAGTATGTGGGCAGTGACCTCTCAGCAAATAGGTATCAGATGTCTATTGTGTGCTAAGATATGGGGAATGGACATGAATGACAGACAAAATATGGTTCTTTTCTTTCCTGAAATATATGGAATAGTAGGAGACAAAGACGTGAATATGTTTTATTCTTATCATTGATGGCAAGTTCTCAACCAGTTTTATCTGGAGGCATTTTCCATATTCTGTGTTCTAAAAGTTATTTTGTTGATATTGATTGGTTACTTCATTATTGGCAGGAGTTGGATTTGAGGCTAGACACACAAACACACACACGCACACACACACACGGCTTAAAACTGTATAAAATGCAGGCTTTAATTGACTAAATAGAAAGTACCCCTTTTTATTAATTACATTTTCACTGAAATATTTGCTAATGCAATAAAAAAGAGGCTGCTTCGATACAGTTCTAGACGCAGATTCCCATGCCTTTCAAAATCCTGCTTTTAAACCTTGGCTTTCATCAGAATTTTCTCAAGGAGCTAGGAGAATTTCTGACAAATATATGAGTTAAGGAAATTTAAGTGGACGGAGGATCACACACATTGGAGAATTAATCTTTCTCTGCTTTTGAGAAGGTATTGTGCTGTACATAATTTCTTATTTTTTGAAAATAGAGTGTTCATTCCAGCCACTTCAAACTTAGGATATAAATGCCTTCAGTATTGACCTCCATTTCTGCTTCATGCTATCTCTCCACCTTCGTTTGTATATTTTCTCTTCCCCTGCTTTCTTGGCATGGAAAAATGTACCTTTATGCATATTGTTTATTCATAATGGGTACTCAATCTTTACGTTTAAGTTAATGAACAGATGGAAGGGGAAGTAGGAAGCCAAAGAAGTACAGCACGGTGTCTAAAGTGGAATCAGACCACTAGATTCAAGATCCTGGAGGAACTGCTTCTTCTCTTAAGGCCTCAGTCTGCTCAGATAGAAAGTTCTGACTTTTTTGTGGGTGTGAGGATTAAAAACTGTACTATCTATAAAACTTTGACATATAGCAAGTCCTCAAAAGATAGCTAATACGATGATAATTACTACTGCCTTTGTGTGTGGGGGGTGGTGGTGGCTTGCATGTAATAAGTGTTTTCCTGCTGTCTGTGTACTATTTTTATTACTGATTTATCACAAAAATCCTTCGATGAATCATTTATTTATGTGTGCTTGTTAGTGAGAATCCAACAATAAAAATATAAGACAGTTTCTTTCCCAGGCTATTTACATTCTTCCGGGGGAAGATATCCAAGTCAATAATAACTCAGTGATAAATGCTGTGAGAAGGGCTAAGGCAGTTTGCACAAAGTTTGGGGTTAACCAAGGAGAAATAATAACCTCGTCTTTGGCATTTCAGAGATTGCTCCTAGGGAGAGGGAATTCTACACTGCGTTCTCGACAGTGAAGTGGAGTTTGTCAGGCAGAACATGGGGGGAAATTTAAAAGGGGGCTTCTGGGGAGAGGAAGGAGCCTGTAAAAATGTCCAGAGACATTTTCACAGAGAGAAAGAGAGTGCCTGCACAAGAGGACCTCATTGCATATCCATTCTAAGTGTAATAGTTTGCATCTACCAACCTCAAATTCCCAGTCTGTCAGTATAGCACAGGGAGCTATATCCGGTCTCTTGGTGTAGAATATGATGGAAGATAATATAATAAAGGGTATATATATATATATATATATATATATATATGCATATATATACACACACATATATGAGTCACTTTGCTGTACAGTAGAAATTGGCACAACATTTTTTAAATAGTAAAAAAAAAAGATCAAGAGAGAGAGGCTGGCTAGAATTTTCAGATTCAAACCAATCAATTATTTTAGATGGAAAATGACAAGTAATGAGTATTCCTTGGTTATGATTAGGCACAGGAATATAACACTTTCAAACAGTAAAAAGTTATTTGGGGATCATAGACCAAAGTACAAAGACAGCAAAGCCAAAATAAATACATTATTATCTAAAAAGGAAAAAATGTTTCAAGATTTGTTGGAGGTAACCAGCTACATCGTAGAGCTTCTGACATCAATTAGATTGGCTTTCTAGAGCCAGAGCTTTGAAGTGCTCCCCAGTGGTTTCTTCTAGCTGTTGTGTAATACATGTGGATAAATATGCACATCTTTCTCATTGCGTGTTTTGGCAATATTCTCCTACCTCAATTGAAATACCACCTTTACAGTCTTCTCCTAGGATGTTCCCCTGAGTTGCCTATACAGAAATTGTTTTTATGTCTCATCACTTCAGTACAGTTGATTGCTGTTCTCACCAATGTGTGAATATCTCTTCTTGCCTTTGAAAGTATATTAAGATAACTGAGCTGCTAGAAAGCTCAATTTTCTTAACTATTTTATGGTTCTAATGTCTGATACTGTGAAATATTATCATTTCCCATTTTAGCTAATCTTTCTCTTCTGTAGGTCATGGTTATTACGAAGTATTTGAATGAGGACCTTCTTTAAAATAAGCTGGATGTTTCTGTTCTTATTGATGTTGATCACTTCCAGAGAAGACACATATTTCCATATTTAGATTAATTTTAGAACTGGAAGATACTCGGAAATGATTTCCAATAAATATTTTAAAGAAAAAAGTTACTTCATTTAAATGAATAGGTTATCCTTTCATTTTTTACCGTTTTGAGGGATCCAGTGATAAACTATTCCACATATTGTAAAGATTATTGTTTTTCTGAGGATAAACGGTTATTCTGTGCTTGGCTTAGTAACTTAATTCATTTCATGACAGATTTTCCAAGTTAGGTTACCTTGTTTTATCAATAATCTTCTCAACTTGCAAAATGTGCATATTTTTTTCATGTTTTCCAATTCTAAATTATCACTTTGTTTTAATCCATGTACAGTATAAATGAAAAAAAACTGCATATAAGTAACACAACTGATAATACTTTATCTCTAAACAGAAATGGATTAAAAGACTGAGAAGATAGGAAGAGAGGTGACGGAAAAAGTAATTTCAGATTTCCTAAATCCATCTTCCTGGCTCCAGTTCTTGATTTTACGTTCATTCTGGGCTGTAAACTATTGCTTCGTTTCATGGCAGAATTGGCATTTTTTGAATTTTTAAAATTTAAATGATCTTGCCTTGGTATTCTTGAATTCCTTCTCCAGAGAAGATCCTAATGTCTTTTTCTGGAATGATTGAGGTGCACAACTAGTCAGTGAGTGCTGGAGAGACCAGAAAGCTTATCAAGGGCCCTTCCAGATCTAAACGTCCCAGCGTTTACAATTTTCAAAGTGAATATGACATTGGGCCTTCATATAAAGGAACAAAAATCTCGACTAAAATATGTCGTGGGTTAATGGACTTAATAAAATGATCTGAAACTCATACAGTGATTTAGAGAATCATTAATCATTTGTGACAATTTTTATGACCATGTATGTAATGTATATTCAATACAATTATATTGAAGCCAATTATATAACTCACACAGTGCTCACTGCTTCTACTTCAAATTAGTGTTCTTTATCACCCTGTCATAATAGTCTCTTTTGAATTTCTACTCCCATAAGGTCACTGATGACATATAGGTTAAAGTAATGCTAAATTGTTCAGATATTTGAACTTTATCCTATGATTAGTAATAATTTAATACTATGCCTATTACAATCATTATTGAGCTAGGTTATTTATTATGCTAAACTTTTCAACTACCTCATAGCTAAGAGGTTCCTATATGATTGATCATCAGTGAACATTTGATTTTGTTCTTTCCATTGTGGTCTGATTCTCATTATATTTTTCAAGATAGATGGGAGAGGAGATCGGGTTTGTCAGAGAAAGTGTTCTCTAAGAATGTCATAATGATGAAATTCATTTTAAAAGATTTTATTTTTTTAGAGGAGCTTTAGGTTTACAAAAAAATTGAGAGGGGGGGTACAGAAGTTTTCCGCAAACACTCTGTCTCCACACATGCATCGCCTCCCCTGTTGTCAACGTCACTCACCTGAAGGGTCCCTTTTTTTCTTTTTTGCCAAGGATGAAACAACATTGATACATCGTAATCTCCCAAAATCCATAGTTTACCTTAGGGCTCACTATTGCTGTTGTCCGTTTTACGGGTTTAGATACATGTATAAGAATATATATTCATCATTATAGTAGCATACAGAGTATCCTTACTGTGCTAAAATTCCCTGTGCTAAGCTTATCCATCTCTTCCCACCCCCTCTCCTCACAACTTCTGATCTTTTTCTTGTCTCCATAACTTTGCTTTTTCCAGAATGTCATATAATTAGAATCATACAATATGTAGTCTTTAGGGATTGGCTTCTTTCACTTAGGAATATGCATTTGTGTTTCCTCCATGTTTTATGGTTTGATAGCTCATTTCTTTTTAGTGCTGAATAGCATCCCGTCGTCTGGGTGTACCACAGCTTATTTATTCATTGATCTGCTGAAGGGTATCTTGGTTCCTTCCAAGTTTTGACAACTATGAATAAAGCTGCTACAAACATCTATGAGCAGGTCTTTGTGTGGACATGTATTTTTAACACCTTTGGGTAAATAGCAAGGACTGTAATTGCTCAACTTCATCTTGTGCAAATGAGTGAGAAAATTACTGAGTAAAAGACATACGCAGTTGTCTTAGTCTGCTCAGGCTGCTATAATAAAATACTACAGATTGGATGACTTACAAATAGCAGACATTTATTTCTAACAGTTCTGAAAGCTGGAAGTTTGAGATCACGGTGTCAGCATGGTTGCATGCAGACCCTCTTCCAAGTTTCAGACTTCTCTTTATCTGTCACATTGTAGAAGGGGCCTCTTTTCTAAAGACGTTGATCTCATTCACGAGAGCTAAGCCGCCATGATCTAATTACCACCCAGGCGCTCCACCACCCATTGTCATCAATGGGCATCATGTTTCAGTATAAGAATTTTGAGGAGACCCAGCTATTAAGTCCACATCAGTGGTAGACAGTCACAATATTGCTGCTTCTATATGCACTCAACGGTTTGGAGATGGTACTGTTGGCAGTCAATTTAGCAATAAGTGGTTGAAGGTATCAGCTTTGTAGTGTCAAGCTGCTTGGGTCATAGTCAAGTTTAGCACCTTCCAACTGTGTGACTCAGAGTATTTATGCATCACCTCTTTATTTCAGTTTACTCAGCTTAAAATTGAGAATATTAAGGTGACCGGTTCATAGGAGAGATAAATCAATTGCACATAAAACAACTGGAGAAATGCCTAATGGAAAATTCTCAAATAAAATAGTTATTCTTCAATTATCTTTTCAAAGAGTTCTCATTTTATTCGGTAATGACTGAAAGTTCTTCACAATTGCAAATGAAGGGCACCATGTCTGACCTTGGTGAATGCAGTGCATTTAACCACATATCTGGCATATAGTTCTCCATTGTTATTTATTATCTGTGTATTTATTTATGAGCCCAAGGTCTATTCATAACATGGTATACCAGACTATAGCATACTTTGTCTTTATGCTATGATTAAATTATTGCAGTAAAATGCTTAGAAATACAGTCATAGGCAATATGGATTTATGAGCAAGCCTGGTGGAAAAGCTTTTGCCCATGGATATTTATAAGAAGAAATATGCTCTCTAATGAGTATTATTCTCCCTATTCTATTTTTGAGTGAAAATAATTTCATTATGTTATCCTTTGGCTGCATAAATGGAATTAAAGGACATATTTAGGCAGTTTATGATTTATAGTAGAAACTACCTTGGCGATTGGATCCATTTCCTTAACTTTATACCTCTGTTAAACTGAGTAACAAATATAACAAGAATAATGAAAATGTTAGTAGTAATAATGACAGTGATTCTTCTCCTTTTTAACCTCCTCCACTTCCTCGCCTACTTTTCTTCTCATTGCAATGATAACAAATATCATTACTGTAAAGTTATTACAGATGAGACATTTAAATAATAACTTTATTTATAGTATAAGCAATTCTTTATAGTACTTATGCAAAGTGCATATTATTTTCCCATTTTGTAGTTGAGTAAACTGAGACTTGGACAGGTTAAGTGACTTCTCGAAGGTGCCACAGTAAGTAGCAAATTCAGATTCAAAATCAGTGGATTTGGTTTAGAAAAATATTTTGTTCTCACTTTACTGTGCAGTTTCTGCTTTTATTCATATCCATCCTCCTCTTCTCTCAAATTCTTGTCCTAAGTGTTGAACTTCTTTCTATCAATATGTGTCACAGACACCTCAATATATTTACCTCACCAAATCCAAGTTGTCTTATTTTTCTGTTGACACATTTACTCACTATGACTCATTTGCTCCTGAAAACTCACCCTGGTGGTTCTTTCTCAGTATTTATCCACCAGTTTCTTCTTTTAGTTCGGTCAGTCAATGATTAACACATCTGCCTGCTTATCTCAACTCAAGCCAATCTTTGATTAATATTTTTTTCTTAAAGTATAGTGAAAGAGTACAATTCTGATCAAAGATGTCCAGTGACTCTCCAGTATCTACTGGATGAAGTCCACAATCCTTAAACTTATAATGAAATTTTCATCATTTGGTCTTAACAGAATTTCTTTTAGCCCATATTAGATTTCTATATTCTAGGCTCCTGCTAAATATGTCTAGTTTTCATTCTAGATATTCTTTATCAGTTTTTCAGATCTATATTTATTTATTTTTGAATAGAAATAGATCCATTCGTTGAAAGCAAATGTGGTTTCTGGAAATCAGAGTTACAATTACTTTTGACACATTTATTCCCTTTGCCTAAAGCCCCAGGGTGGTGCCGTAAGAGAGATGTCAGTTGCATGTACAGTACAAGGTCTGTACTGCAAGGCAGTCGCCTCAGAACCATGAATCTAGAAGTTTGTGTGGGTTACCTTCTTCCCAGTTGCTACTTCTACCACTCCCGAGAGAGAGAGAAAGCTTCCTTCCCTGATCTAAACATATCTTTTTGAAAATAAAAGCAAGAACAAAATCAAAAACAATATAAACAAAATTAAAATATCCCACAGTTCTCAGGAGGAGAAAGGGGGAAGTGCCCATCTGCCTAAAATGCAAACTTCTGACTTCGGGAACCTAAGTTTTAAAATTCTTCGAGTGGCAGGAGATGGCTCCAGGATTAATACCTTTAAGGAGCAAATGATACAGCAAATGAGGGAAACTCAGAGAAACAGCAGACTGGAAAGGGCTCAGCCCAGCCATGCTGGCTTTGAAGGTATAGGGATGGGGCCGCAAACCAGTAAATGTGGCTGCCTCTAGAGACTGCAAAAGGCACGGGAATCATCCTCCAGGATGACTTCCAGGATGAAAGCAGCCTTGCCAGCAGTTTGACTTTACCCAGTTAGACCCATTTAAGACTTCTGATGGGAAAGACTTCAAGAAAATCAATTTATGTTGTTTGTTTTAAGCACTTAAATTTGTGGTCATTTGTTATAGAAGGAATAGCATATTAATACAATGTAGAAAAATGAAAATGTTAATATTACTTCCTGACCATGGCCCTCACGTTATATGTTTGTAGATGTATATTTATATATGTATTTACATGTATTTTTTCCAACTCTGTTCCTTTGCTGTCTGCCTCTTTTTTTTTCCCATCTCCATCACTGTCTCAAAATAATATTATCTTGTAAGACAAAGTCAAAGATACTTCTTTGAAATCCAGCGTGATAATTTTTCTCTGTGAACATATGTATGTTGTTTATTTATAAGTTACTTTTTGCTGCTGTAGCCACCAGATGCTGTATTGTAGATGCTTATAAACTAGGCAGCATTGTTTATACATTAAAGGTATCATTGAACTGTGGAGTGTTTTATACCATGGAATATGCAGAAAAACATATCTTAAAGATCATGGTCAGGAGTTTGCATCGTGGTCCAGCAGAAACAAATCTGACTAGGAACCATGAGGTTGCGGGTTCAATCCATGGCCTCGCTCACTGGGTTAAGGATCTGGCATTGCTGTGAGCTGTGGTGTAGGTCACAGACGCAACTCAGATCCTGCATTGCTGTGGCTGTGGCTTAGGCTGGCAGCTGTAGCTCCGATTTGACCTCTAGCCAGGAAACCTCCACATGCTGCAGGTGCAGCCCTAAAAAGCAAAATAAATAAATACTATAAATAAATTTTTTTTAATTAAAATGAATACAATGAAAATGAAACAATGAACATATAAATGTTCATAAATGATGAATATATAAAGTGTGTTAAAACAGGATAGAGTATCGTGAATAAAAATTGTATAGATTTTACATTAATCAAATAGGGTAAATATTTAAAAAGGATCCATTTTCTCTTCTAGGTTTTAGTTTGTGTGTAAGTTGTCTGCATTTTGTTATGCAAGTGTCTTTCATGAGTTAGGATGAAAAGGATCGGTGCTTGCTAAGTGTACCAAAGTGCAGAACAAAAAATAAGTAACTGGTAGCTGATTGCTTCCTGTGAACTATGATAACAACTGGTCTTCTAAATTCCAGATGCCTGGACTATATTTACTTTACACTGCTGGAGCCCATCACTCAGCTTAAGTAACTAAAAGAGTGAATGTGTCCCTCTATCCCTAACACCCTAAGTGTAACTTTTACTCACTTGGAGTCTCTAAGTCAGAACCTAGTCTACTCATCCTTTTCTAAGAGAATAACTTTAGGACGTGAGCTGAAGATCAGGTATTGAAGGAAGCATCTGCCATTTCATTCCACATTAAGTTTTTCGAGAGGGCTTAAAAGATGTGGTTATTTCATGCATAAGGAAGGTTCTATTCTAATATGCATGTGTGAAAAAGGGATTAAGAACGATGGTGCTCAAAAACATAGCAAAACAACCTTCTAATTTTGGAACAGGAGTGTCAGCAATATTTAGCCTGATTGTCCAATTGATCCATTAGAAAGGTTGGTGTAAGTTGTTCATACGTCACAGCTCTGAGGTTATTTCCCACTGAGTTCTATGGATGAGCAATACAACCATGGAGAGATAACACAGTAAATACAAAGGCAGACAAAAAAGGCAGTGCTTTGAGCTGAAACACAAAGCAATGTCTTCAAAGACTTTATTTTGTAGCAGAATCATCAAATATTTGATTATGGACTAGAGAAGTTTGGGCTTTTGGGTGGATAGCACAGAGAAAGCCTCCTTGAAACCTCATGTGGTTGGCCAGATGTCTCAAGAATGTCCTAAGCTTTTCGAGTCAATAAGTCCTCTCCCTGCCTGCTATCTGAACGTACCCACCTTAACTCAGAGGTCGGTCAGGACTCCCATGATGGATTGAATGGGAAGCTTTTCTGATCTAAAGATCGTATTTATCTTTGATTTCCTCAGGCTACAGAATTGATATATAAAATAATACGAGTCATTTTTAATGTGATTATAGAAATAGCCATTTCTGCTTCTCTTTGCATGGTACGCAAGAACGGCTAGAAAGTTTAGTCAGTCAAATTTCACTAGATATTTGTCATTAGTTACTCAAGCTCTTGAGTTGGGCCAGAGGACATAGATGTCTAATTTGAAGGATACCTCCTTCCACAGAAAAATAAATCAGTGACTTTTCTATCTTCAATTATAATTCATGCACATACACAATATCCAAGCATTGTTCTAAGTATTGATCTAAAATGTGTCTCGGTTGAGTAAAAAATGCTCACTTCTGAAAACAAGAAACCTAGAACTCAGAGTGCACCTGTAGGCTGACGAACAGAGGCCAGACTGAATTACATTATTGTGGAAAGGATTTGATTTTTTTTCTTTTGTCTTTTTGCCTTTTTTTGTTTTGTTTTTGTTTTTGTTTTTGTTTTTGTTTTCGTTTTTGTTTTTTAGGGCCGCACCCGCAGCATATGGAGGTTCCCAGGCTAGGGATCTAACAGGAGCTGTAGCTGCCGGCCTTCGCCACAGCCATAGCAATGCAGGATCCGAGCCGCATCTGCAACCTACACCACAGTTCACGGCAACGCCGGATTCTTAACCCACTGATCAAGACCAGGGATGGAACCCGTAACCTCATGGTTCCTAGTAGGATTCATTTCTGCTGTGCTACAACGGGAACTCCATCGTGTTTTTTTTTTTTTTTTTTTGAAAGTATGGGGAGGAGGTGTGCCGACAGGATCAGCATGAACATCTCACACTGGAGGCACAACTCTGAATGAATTCTTTACCACAACATCATTTCCGTCCCTTCTGTTTTGGGGATGGAAAAATGAGGAGCTACCCTTCTGAGATTCTCATTTTCTGCTTTAATGTCATCTGTGTTTTTGCCTGACCGGCTTTTACAATGAAGAATAGATTCCTTCCGATTTTTCTCCTAGCTCAAAAGCACAATGACTTGAGATGTGATCTTGGTGCAAGTTGTCCGAATATTATTGAAAGTTATGTGAACGTCCTCCGAGTTATCGGGGTTTCTACCTGATGGGAAGGGAAGACTTTAATTTTTTTTTCAGTCTAGGATTACAGCCCTTTTCCGGAGATAGTCTCCATTTTAATGACCCCGGAGGGCTATCTGCAGTGCCGCTGCTGCTTCACAAAGTGTTCTGTGAAGCTTTAAGAGCAATGGGGACAAAGCAGATTAACCATTTTTGTGACACTTTGGAAGCGCCACTGTCCTGAGGAGAGTGAAGCAAATTGGTTTGTTGCTGAGCATTCTTTCAAGATTATAGATATGCTGCCTAGTTTAAGCGCTGAAGGCTGAAGAAAAAGCTTCATTCTTCTTTTCATACAGGATCAGCTACACTCGGCTGCATAAGATGAAAATAGATGGAAAAAAATTGGCATGTCTCCTCACGTGTGCTTCCTTGCGCAAATAATATGTTTGCTTTAATCAGCTATCACACCTTGAACCTATACACAAGAACTGTTCCCTTTTGTGAGCAAGAATACGTGGCAAACTCCCCTTTATCCTTTGTGGAATGGCAGTTGCTCTACAAAACCCTTCTACTTAGTTAAAGTGCCTCACTAACCGTTTCCAAGTCAATTTGCCTATGCCACATTAAAAATTGAGACACTGTCATTATTTCCACAGGGTTCTTAGATAGTACCTATAAGATAGTGCAGATCAGCAAGGCACAGCTCACCAAGAAAAGCTACTGCTACTGCAAATGGACTTATACACGGATAGATAAAAACAAGAATGAGATTTAAATTTGCTCAGCTTATTTCAATCAAGCAGGCCCTATGTTTTGCTGTGCAAAGGTAAATTTACGATAGTTTTCCCTAGAAGTCAGACCAAGTTTCTCAGAGTTTGTTATCTCTGATTTTTTTAACTTAATTTTATTGGTGTATAGTTGACTTTCAGTGTTGTCTTAATTGCAAGTGCACAGCAAAGTCAATCAGTCATACACATGAATATATCTCTTCTTATTTTCCCCCACATAGGCTATTACAGACAATTGAGTGGATTTTCCTGTGCTAGACAGTAGGTTTTCATTAATCAACTATTTCATATAGTAGTGTGTGTATATGTTATTCCCACCCTCCCAATTCTACTCTCCCCCCAGTGGTTTCACCTAGGATAACCATAAGATTGGTTTTGAAAAATGTGAGTTTGTTTATGTTTTATAAATAAGCTATTTGTATCATTTTAATTAGATTCCACACATAAGTGATATCATATGACATTGGCCTTTGTCTAACCTACTTCACTCAGTATGATAATCTCTAGGTGTTGCTGCATTATTTCATTCATTTTTTATGGCTGAATAATATTCCATTGTATATATGTACCTCATCTTCTTCATCCATTTCTCTGTCAGTTGGCATTTAGGTTGTGTCCATGTCTTGGCTATTGTAAATAGTGCTGCAATGAAGATTGGGGTGCATATATATTTTTGAATAATGAATAATGCTTTTCTCTGTACATTCACAGGAGTGGGATTGCTGGATCTTACATCAATTCTATATAATTTTTTAAGGAACCTCCATATTGTCTTACATAGTGATTGCACCAGTTACTTTCCCACCAACAGTATAGAAGGGCTCCCCTTTCTCCACAACTTCTCCAGAATTTATCCTTTGTATACTTCTTGATGGTGGCCATTCTGACTGGGGTGAGGTGGTACCTCATTATAGTTTTGACTTGCATTTCTTTGGTAATTAGTGACGTTTAGCATTTTTCCATGTGCCTGCTGGCTACCTGTCTGTCTTCTTTAAAGAAATGTCTATTTAGATCTTCTTTCCCTTTTTTGATTTATTCTTATGTAAAGCTCCATGATATATTTGCATATTTTGGAGACTAGGCCCTTATTGGTCACCTTGTTTGCAAAGATCTCAGTAGGACTCAGCTGGACCTCCCACGTAATCCATGGCTACAACTGCAGATAAGTGTTTGCTAGAACTCCGGCATTTGTGTACTACTGAAACTGCCGAAGTTTCAATTCAGAGAACCAGGGAGCATAATCATGGAATCAATGAATTCTGTAGCTTCATGGAATCTTAATGGTCACCGTATTTGATGTAATGATGGATGGGAAGCAGAAATTAAGCCATTTGCCTTAATATATGTCACACAACTGGATCTGGATTCTGAAGTGCCAGACTTCCCACAGTCATAGGCTTACTTGGTTCTTATACAGTCCTTTTACTCCTGGGCATGGTCATGTATTTCTATAACTTACCAGATACCACATCTGAGAGGAAAAGAAGATTTCTACTTCTAATATTCTTAGAGTTTGCTACTGAAATATCAAGGGGAAAAACCTTTATTTGTCAAAGTACATGATACAATCTAAACATGTAAGGACACTGGCTCTGTAAGGATTTTAAAATCTCATTTATAATGAAGAGTCCCTGTCAGTGTTATATTTTTTTTATCTATTAAAATTATTTTCCAGAGGCTATCTTTAGTTTGAAAATATTTCATAATTTCAATTCAGATTTATACTGAAGTCTACATGAGTCACATGTCCTTTGAAATTTCCTAAAATTTTTTGGGGGAATAAGATTTCATACATACTTCAGAACACAAGAAGCATATTTATAACATCTCATGCTAAATTACCCACCCAACCTAAGATGTCTTCTTTAACACTCTGTGATTTAAACCACTCGATACATAAATGTTTATATCTTATTTAAAAACCAGCAGTCCCAGTTGCCTAATGGATAAGGCATTGGCCTCCTATATCTAATTTAAAAACTATCATGTTAGGTAATTTTTAATGAATGAACGAGTTTTAGTCAAAGTGAAAGTGTTCCTTGTCTTTGATGCTTGTGGAAATGTGACATTATTTCTAGTCAGTCAGGGATTTTCAAAAGAAGAAATGTGAAAGGTGTAAACAGGGCGAAACAAAAAGAAGGGCACTGTTGTTTCCAGAAATATTGTTCTCCTAATGGCATTCTACCAGAAGACATTACTGAATGCTGACAGGTACAAGTTCGAGCTTGGCAACCCTGCCTGCTGATGAGAACACACTGGCCAAGGAGAGCAGATTTAAATTCACACTCTGAACATCCTGGGGGAGGTGGTCAGAATGGGTAAATGCAGTGGTCCATATGAAATAAGAATAATGAGCAGTCGGCTACATACAATATACAAGTTCAGCCAACTATCAGTTCTTTGGCAATGACCTTCAAGTTTTCTTGATGATGGACCCTATAGTTAGAGAGCAATTTGCCCTTTGTCACTCATCTACCATACTTAATCCCACCTTCCAGGAGTAAACTAACAAAGAGGGAATAGAGCAGGAGTTCTCTTGTGGTGCAGTGGGTTAAGGATCTGGTGTCACTGCAGTGCTTGGGTTGCTGCTGTGGCACAGGTTCAGTCTCTGGCCTGGAAGTTTCCATATGCTGTGGGCACAGCCAAAATAAATAAATAAAGTAAATAAATAAATAAATATTAAATAACAGATGCATTGTGCAAATTCATACAGAGACACATATACCCATTCATATATTTCTTCTTTGACATATATGATTATTTTATCAATATTTAATATGTAAACAGAAATGTGTATGTATTTTAAAATCTGATTCTCATAAAATCGTAGTTCAAAATATGGTTGGTGTAAATATGTGTTATTACGAATGATTAAGTAAACCAAACAAAATAATGACAATTAAAAACCATTATCAGAAAGCAAGAATAGACAGCTAATAATCAAAAGCAAATCAAGAAAATACAAATGATGCTCTGCTAACAAAATAATATTCCTTAGAATTTGGGAATTTAAGCTATCGATGTGTCTGCATTAACTGAAACAGCTTGTTGAGGCTGCTACACTTTGTGTATTAGTTATAGTAAGCTAACTGCTGCAACAAATAGCCCTAGACATCCAGGATTAAGAGATAAATAGGATTGATTTCTTGCTCACATATCAGAATTGGGTAATCTGCTGTCTTCAATATGTGGTTTCTGTGTTTGCCCCGGGAGTTAACCCCATCTTAATTAGCTGGAAGAGGAAAAGAGGATGTAAAATTTCAGACTAAATTTTCACAGGCCAGACCTGAAAGGGGCCACACACCATGCCTGCTTGACCATGCCTGCTTGTAATCGATGGCAGCAATCAGCCACATGGTCATCTCTGGATGTCTGCAGGTGTGCCCAGGAGTAACAAAACATTGTGTGTGTGTGTGTGTGTGTGTGTTTAACAGACTCCACCATATACTGCATAGTAATTACACTTCTTAAAAGCATGATGAACAGTCTTCTGTAAACTATTGTCCTAACAAACTAATTTAGTTTATAAAATCTAGATAAATTCTTTCATACTGAAAATTAGTGCTTTCAAGTGGTTGCAATATGTAGGTTAAACAAACAAAAAAAACAACCCCATGAAATTGTATGTTATTCAATCATGAACTCATTTTTTTCATTTTTTTTTTACTTTTCCGCACTTTGCATTTTAATTTTTTTTTAATTTTTTTTTTTTGCATTATAGCTGGTTTACAGATTTCTGTCAGATTTTCCAACTGCACCATGTGGTGACCCGATTACATGTACATATATGGATTTGTCACATGTAATTAGATATAGTTCTCCGTGCAATACAATTTGATATATAACATTGCATAATTTTAAAGTTAATTATTCATTTGATACATTTGTATATCGCAATGTAATAATTACCATAGAGTTCGTTAACAACTTTATAATGTCATGTGTTTATCATTTATTTTTGTGTTGAGACCTGTTAAGATTTAATCTCTTAGCAACTTTGAAATTTATAATGCAATATTGACTATGGTCACTATGTTGTGTATTAGGTGTCTGGAACTTATTTATCTACTAACTGTAAATCTGCACTCTTAAACAGTCTTCCCCAGTCCCCCTTCAACTCCCAGCTTCTGATAGCCACCAGTCTGCTCTGTTTTTACAGATTAAGTTTTTGGTTCACATATAAGTGATATTACGCAGTATTTATCTTGCTATATCTGACTTACCTCACTTAGCATAATGCTTTCAAAATTCATTCGCGTTGTCACAAATGGCAGGATTTCCTTCTTTCTCGTGGTTAACTGATATTGCATTGTGTTATGTATACCAAAACTTCTTTATCCATCCGTTGAGAGATACCTAAGTGGTTTCTTTATCTTGGCTATTGTCAATAATGTTTCAATGAATATGGGCGTTCTGATATCACTTTGAGAAACAGATTTCAGTTCCTCTAGATGTGTAGCCAGGAGCAGGATTGATGGATCATACATATGGTAGTCCAATTTGCAGTTTTTGGAGGAACCACCAAACTGTTTTCCACAACGGCTGCCCCAATTTGCATTTACACCAACAGTGATGAAGGAGGCCCTTTTCTCTCCGTCCTACCAACATACGTTATCACTTGTCTTTTTGATAAAAGCCATCCTGACTAGTGTGTGTTAATGTCTCGTGGTGGTTTTTATTTGAGTTTCCCTGATGACTAGTGATGATGAGTTCATTATTTTTCATGTCTTTTGACTCACACAAGGTTGAGCTTTGTTTATATTTGTCTTTCCAATTTTGTAATAATAGGATCAGTTTTAGTAGTATAAATGAGAAACAATAAAAATATTTTTTGGATACGGGCAGAACAAATAACAAACACAATGTTAAAGAGATTTGGCAAAGGGACTACTAACCGTTTTAGGTCTGTTTCCACAGGCACATTATATAACTGGATTCTAGGTAGATCTATGCCTCATCATTTGATTATTATCATGTAATGCAGGATAGCTTTCTTGAGTGACCTAGTCTACATCATCACCTAAGGAATGCCCATTTCTTACACCTAAACTCTTAGTTTACAATTCTGATTAGAAGTTTGCATGGGCTTGAGATCAAGCTCTTCAGTATGAAGTTTGAATATCTCTTTCCTACCATGTCCAACCTTTGGAGGTCAGTGTAAGTTTCTTAACAGTTTTTGGTATGTTATTGCTCAATGTTTGCTGATGGTAGTTTTATCATTCTGTCAGTCAATTTATCAGCAGTGTAGGCAGTAGTAGTCCAGATCTGAAATTTCAAACCCTGGCCCATCATAATTTTACTTTTGCAAACTTTGTTCATTCTAAAACCAACAAATACTTGATTTAAATAGAACTTTTAAAGGAAGTTGTAAGCAAACCAACAATTTTGCTGTCCAAAGCAATGTGTTTCTCTTTGTTACTCAAAATGACTTTAAAATTTATTTTTATTCCCTTCAGTATTTAAAGTAAGCTTCCCTCTGGGTATCAGTCTTTCACACGAAGATGCTTGATGTTTGTGACTTTCTTGTATTTGTCCTGTTGATGCTCCTTTTATCTAATTTTTAATCACTTTGAAATCCAAGCACCTGAAACTATCATAAGTTTATTAATTATTACCTTTAGTTTTCATCCTCTAAAACCAGTTTGTTATCAGATTTTTCTTTATTAAGCTCCCATGTTTTTGAATCTTACTCCCTCTGGCTAACCTCATGATTGCAAGATACTGCACTTTTTTAAAAGCTGTCAATACTGCTCTCTTTTCAGTGCTTCCTTTCATCTCTTCCAGCTCCAATTAGAGCTAATTTATGTCACTAAACTTATGACAAAAAGTATCATCAAGATAGTAACTGCTTTGTGGGTAAAAACTATTTTCTATGGCTAATTGTGTAAACATTTCACCTATTATTTAAAATATTACAAATTATATTTTAAGAAATATTTGATAAGTAATAGCAGGAAACATTATTTATGAAATAATTGAAACAGGATATTTTCCCCCAAAATAAATCAAGAAGAACACTTACCAAACTTTGACAAATATTTCAAGAGCAGTATTTGTCATCATGTTCTGTAAACAGAATGATATACTACACTTTTCCATGTTTATCAAAGCTAAGTTTTCCACCAAAATAACTTCTTGTTTATTACTGATAACATTCAATAATATCTTAGGGGGAAGTGTTTATGTTCAGTGGCTTGTGATTGAAGTTATTGGCTCTGAAATATAGCTTCATTTTGTACTAGAGACAGGTATGTGTAATCACAACCTCCAAAAATTATAATAACACATAATTTTGGAAACCTCCATATTACTTTTCACCCATTCATGTTTTTGGGGTTTTTTTGGTTTTGTTTTTTGCTTTTTGTCTTTTTTAGGGCTACACCCCCAACACATGGAGGTTCCCAGCCTAGGGGTCTAATTGGAGCTGTTGCTGTCTGCCTACGCCACAGCCACGGCAACGCCAGATCCAAGCCGCATCTGCAAGCTACACCACAGCTCATGGTAATGGCGGATCTTTAACCCACTGAGCAAGGCCAGGGATCGAACCGGCAACCTCATGGTTCCTAGTCGGATTCGTTTCCGCTGCACCACGACAGGAACTCCAACACCAATCCCTGTTTAACCCTGTTTTTGTCTTCTCTCTCCTTCTGGCTCCTTGTTTTCAGACATCACTCAAATTTTGTGACTATAGATTATAGAACACGATCTTTTCTCCTTGCTACTTACCAAACCAAATTAGTAGCTTACATTACCATAAAAAAAAAAAGACATAGTTTGACTAGATGTACCAGTTTCTTCCACAGATTCCTTCCACTTTTTGCACTGTGAACAAGCTGAAAACAATTTCAACTGCTCTTAGCCTCTCATGAATGGTCATGAAACGGTCATTCATATTTATTTATTGTTTGTTTAAAGTTACTACCTTTATGCCAAAAGCATAATCTTCCAATAGTATACTTGCCTTCCTTTAAGCATGCTTTATTCATTTATTTAATTAGAATTCACGTTGTAAAACTTTCGATATTTTCTTCCAAAAAGGCTAAGAATTCATCACTCAGCACTTTCACGCACTCAAGCCGTGAAGCTGCAGAGGGATTTTCTCTGACAATTTCTTACTTGTAACCAAAGGCTTTCATTTGCAGTAATTATGCAGCTGTCTCATGATTCTGTCATGCTTGTCATGTTTGTCTTGCTTTTTTGCGTAGTCTCGGTGACGTGAGTTATAATATTCAACCACAAAGAACAGTTAATTAACCAGTCCTAATGCAGATGAGAAGAAAAATTCTTGTGTAAAGTTTCTATATTCCTTTAAGCATTTCTCAGAGGTACAAGCAGTTTTGTTATCGGTTAAATATTAAATCATTTATAATTATTTTATCCACTCAGTTGGGTAAATCTTAGATTAGAAAAAATTAAACTGCTACACCAGACTCAATTCTTCAGGAGAAGGCGTGGCAATGGTTAGAAATGCTTTTTTCCCCCCTCCTTTGGTAAATGTTATGCTTCTTAATGAGCATCTCCTTTGCTAACACTTGATCACTAAAACTATGTCAATTAAATTTTAAAATCAAGGCCTCATTTTGATACCCAACATTCTCTGAGAATGTGAGAAAAAAAAAAAAAAACTCCTAATATCCTTTCTATTTTCTAGCCGGTTTTTATGCTAGCAAAAGATGGTGGTAATAATAAGAATAATAAAATCCAACTTTAGGCGTTACTGTTGTGGGGCGGCCTGATCGGCGGCATCTCTAGCCTGGCAGGTGGGTTTGATCCCTGGCCCAGTGTGGTGGATTAAGGATCCAGCATTGCCATGCTGTGGTGTAGGTCACAACAGTGGTTCATATATGATCCCTGGCCCAGAAACTCCAAATGCTATGGGGCAGTCAGAAAAGAAAAAAAAAAAGAAAGAAAGAAAAAAGAAAAGAGAAAGAGAAAAATCCAACTGTAGGTAAAAATTTGTGGTGGAAAAGAAGCTTTCGCCTTACCTTTGCTCCATATTATGTTGTAATTGACTAGGACAGATACTTAAGCAATGAGATTCTGCTGTATAGCCCAAGGAACTATATCTGATTACTTGTGATGGAACATGGCAGAGGATGATGTGAAAAAAATAGTGTGTATATGTATGACTGGGTCACTTTGCTGTACAGCAGAAATTGGCAGAACATTGTAAATCAAGTATAATAAGAAATTAAAAAAAATTAAAGGAGATATCATATGGCAGCCTATCTCTGTATCTATGTACTTCTGTAGGTAGCTGATCAAAGACACGACTAATTAATATTTTAAATAAGCTATTAATGCTCTGAATTAATACAATCCTGGTAAAGATCTTGGCTCCTTAAAGTATGATTTGGTTGAGTTACTTAACCCTGATATCTGTATAGGTAAAAAAAAATGTGAGTTATATCACCTACCTTTTAAAGGAGTTCATCAGATTAAATAAGATCATAAATGTGAAATAGCTCATTACTGCTTGAAACAAAATGAGCATTTAGGACATGGTAATGATGATAATGATACACCTAACAGTCACAAAATTGCAGAAGTAAAAGGAATATAACTTTATTTTCATCAGAAGATTTACATTTCAATAAAAATTTCCATCTGGATAACAGAAATGTAAACTCAGTGAATTCAAGGTTTCTTCTTCCTTTATTGGAAATGGGGAGTTCCTTATTCTAAAGAGGAATAAGGATCGCTGTGATTTGGTTCACTGCAGTGGTGCAGGTTTGATCCCTGGCCCAGGAACTTCCCCATGCTGTGGGCATAGCCAAGAAAGAGAAAGAAGGAAGGAAGGAAAGAAGGAAGGAAAGAAGGAAGGAAGGAAGGAAGGTAGGAAGGAAAGAGAAAAAGAAAGGAAAAGGGAGAAAGATGTCTCCTAGCTTCATTCTTCACCAAAAGAATGTTTCATTTCATCCTCTCTCATTAATAAGGTTTCACTCATTCAATAAGATAAAGTAATTAAAACTGTTCACCTAATCAAATGAATGAAAGATAAAATTAAACAACTATATCTGATGTAATCATCTGAGGGAAGAGGAACCAATCACAACAGGCTCTAGTTTCATAAATCAAGGATCAGCTTGGGTGAAGCTTAAGTCCCGTATATAAAATGGCATAGTATTTGCATATAATATGTGCATACCTTCTTGTATACTTTAAATCATTTCTAGATTGCTTATAACACTTAGTGAAATGTAAATACTTTGTAAATAGTTGTAAATACAATACCAATGTTATGTAAATAGTTGCTGAGTGCACAGAAAATTTCAAGGTTTGCTTTTTGGATCTTTCTGGATTTGTTTCTGAATATTTTTAACCTGTGGCTGCTTGAATCCACAAATATGGAATAATTCCTGAGTATGGAGCACCAGCTATGTCCTTGCTATTTTCTCCAGCGTTAGTGTAAGACCTCTTTCCTGAAGCAACTTCCTTTAATCTGACCCCTACCTGGCATTTTTCCCCAGCCTTCTGGGCCGTCTGATTTCATAGTAAATACACACCGCACATAGTAAACTTCTTTACCTCCTGGTGACATAATTAATACTTAGCAGGCCACTGACGCTATTTCCCCTGCTGCCAAATCAAGGAGGAGAGTCTTATTCTCACATATCCTTCCTTACCTTAAATTCACTCCCTGTACCACTACCATATTATTACTCCTTAACTGTCAGTATCTCCTCTGCCCCTGAATAAAATCATCTGCTGTTTTAAAGCTTAAACTGTCAGACCATTTTACCCTCAGTCCCCTCCTCACCACCTAAAATATTGACCAATAGGTCATTTCATGACTTTTACTGAAGCCTGGATCACCAGGCTCTAAGCATTCCTCTTAAACCAAGTCTTGCTTATTATTTGGGGCTAATTTATAGGTCCATTGGGGCCACACACTATGTTAGTCTTTCAGTTCTTCTACAGTTTCATATTTAGTGATTTTCACCCCCAGTTTACTTGAACAACCATTTTCTTGGTCATGTTCTTGACTTTGTCATGACCTAGAGCTATTTCACATTGGAAATGTTACCGTTTGTCGTCTGCTTCTTTGTCAACGCATCGATCTTGTATTAAGCTGCATGCCCATGCTCTTTTCTACTAGAGAAGATTTCTTCCTCCCATGCACGCCTCTCCTCAGGAGTCTGGGCTCATCTTACCTCCCTCAGCTCAAACATCGCTTTTCCTCTAGACCGTCTTAATGGTCTTTCTGGCATCTACCTTAAGTTCAATTCTCCCTCTAGCTTTTGCATTATGGTGCTCTTTCAAATTTTGTTATAATTGCATGTGATTGTTTTAGCATTAGAATACCTATTGGGCTGGAGGCAGGGATCCTGTTTTTCATTGCGCCACAGTCATTAGCCCCTTTCTTCTTGGTTAACTTATTATTAATATTTGTCTTTAGTCGTGACTACTCTTTCTTTCACACTCAACTCCTAACACTTTAACACTGGTGTGACTTTCATAAATATAAACCTTTTACCACTTCCCTGCTTATGACTTTTGAATGCTTCATTAGAAACATCATGATTCTTATTAGTACCTTGAAAGTCTCAGTATAAGAATCTGTATAGTTTTCTATTGACATTATCACATATCACCACAAACTTGATAGTTTAACACATATTTAGTATATCTTAGTTCTGGGGGCCAGAAATCCAATATGGGTCTTATACTGAAATGAAGTTGTCAGTAGTGCTATACATATTTTAAAGCCTCTAGAAGAAAATGAATGTCCTTGTACTTTTTTTTTTTTTCCCTAGAGGTCACCAACATCCCTGTTCTATGGCACGTCAAGCCAGCATGGTCAGGCAAAGTCTTTCTTAGGCTGCCATCTCTCTTGATTATTGCCTCCATTTTTTAAAAATTATGGTGGATTTACAGTGTTCTGCCAATCTGCTGTACAGCATCATGACCCAGTAATACATATATACATTCTTTTTTTTTCATTCTATTTTCCATCATGTTCTATCCCAAGACATTGGACATAGTTCCCTGGGCTATACAGTAGGGCCTCAATGCTTATCCATTCTAAACATAGTGGTTTGCATCTACTAACCCCAAACTCAGTCCATCCCACTCCCACCTTGTGGTGATTCTCCACCATTTTTAATGTACCTTTTGGTTACATTGGGCCCATCTGTTTAAACCAGGATAGTCTTCCTATTCAAAATCAGCTGATTAGCAGTCTTCTTCCCTCTTTGTCATATAACCTGTTATTCCCAGGTTCCTTGGAGTAGAATGTGGACATTTGAAAGTGGGGACATTGTTTTGCCTAACCCAGAACCTGTTGCTCAGGAAAACTTTCCTTACTCCCCAGACTAGACTGTTCTTCCTCATTTCTGTTCCCAAAGTTCTACTTCTCAAAATTTAATTATCACTTATTATTCTATAGGTCACAACCTAAATATTTTGTATCTCTACTGCTAGGCTATAAACTGCGTGATAGCAGGGGTTGTGTCTATAGTAATCACTATTACAATACTCAAACACACAGCAGTTCCCCTAGAAATAAACTAAATGAATGAATGACTATATTATGCAGAAAGCTTTGATTTCAAGTTGGAGAACTGGGTTAAGTCTTAACTCTACCACCTGCAAGCTAATGATATGGAAACTAGGTAATATCTCAAATCTCCATTTCTTTATCTACAAATTATATAAAATATTTTATGAACTAGCTTTCAAAGTTATCAAATTAATAATATGAGCTAAAAACATAAGGCATGTTGTTAATTGATAAGCATGTTAATATAAATATAAAATGATGTTATTAAAACACAAATGGAATCTTTTTACTTCCTCTCTCAAAGGCCTAGTCATAAGAATTAGTCCAGAAATAAATGTCAAATTTGATGTCATTTTCTTAAGGTCATCCATTAGCTAGCCTAAATTTATTTTTCTAAAACAGTGTCAAAGCATATCCCACAGTCATATTTTTTTTAGTCAAATTGTATTTTACTCTATTCCTAAGTCACATCATTTGATTATTCTCTATAAAACAACATATTATTAAATTTTATTGTAAGATGTGTTTTCCAAGAATACTCATGGCAACTGCCAATTATATTCTCTAACTATAACAACAACATTAGTGATAATGATAACATTTACATTATTTCAGATATTACATGAGCTGTATATTCATTGCCTTTCTTGAACTTCACTATAATATTCTGAATTTTATTCCCACCAAGCAAGTGAGAAAACTGAAGAAATGAAAATTTCACTGTTTCTTCTTTATCAGAATAATCTTTACTCATTTTTCATTTGTTGAAATATTAATAATCCTTTAATACCTTCAAGCGTAACCTACTTTTTTGAGTTAATGTCCATTAAGTATACTTTTTTCTACATTTCCAGTGTTCTGTGTGTGTGTGTATTCCTCAGACATTTTAGTCTCCATTAAAGAGTATATTTTTTGATCCAGTTTGATCCCTGATGGAGATTAAGGTTTTAAAATATTCTTTTTAAATGTCAAAATGTCTAGCCCAGTGCTCTGTATGTACAAGTCACTCATTATATGTGAAAATAACTCAGATCATATAGGAACAAAAAACATAAAGTTTCTAAGTGGACTAGGTGGCTGTTAACATGTCTTCCAGCTATATTTCTATATTTTATTTTATAAAATTGCATTTTACAGAAGAAAGGTCAGCTTAGATATTCCAGTACTTAGCTGTAGTTTTTCTGAATTTAATAATACCACTTGAAAATTGTTTTATATATTTACTCCACAAAGTATCTGCAAAACAAAGGCATAAAACTCAAGCAACAAGAGGCCATTAAGGTCAGGTGAATCTGAACTAAAGTCCCACTTTTCTTAGTGTGTATCTATTAATTTACTTACTTCCTTAAACCTCGGTTTTCTAATTTGTCATGTAGGGAGAGTCCAAGAAGCTACCTCAAAGGTTGTTATGAGGGTTAAATAAGATACAGCTTAGCACATGTCAAAGTGCCTGGCCTATATTTTTAATGATGTTATTATATGAATAAAAAACACACGTGTAAAAATGGATAGATATACTTTGCATTATATGTGATTACTGTTCAAATATATATCACATCATTTGAAGAGTTTTCTTTCTAGTTCTCTCCACTTAAACAGGCCTCTCTTCTTAACAAAATGCAAGTTCCCATTATCGTTTTGGTGCATTTTCTTTTATCACTTTTGCCACTTCCACTTTGCCCTCCTCACCTACCCCAGCCTGCCTTCTGCTTTTTATTTTTCATGTTCCTAAATCATATATGCCACCTATTTCTTCTACTTTCATCTTACCTGTTGACTCTATAAATGCATCAGACTAAGACACTACCAAATTTTGTTGACCTCATTTACTAGGAATATTTCCAACTTCTCTTGAGAAAGTCTCAAAAAACCCTGGAGGTACTAATCCCCTGTTCTTGATTAGCTAGACAACCAATTTTTCCCAATCATTTTAACTACACACAGATAAGTACAGCCAAGTATACCTTTAATTCTTTTCTATTTTCATTTTTTTGTAAATCATTTGGAGTCTCTGGTTCCTATCTTAACTAGCAGTACATGTGTTAAAATTTATTGGTAAACCAGAAATCGTTATGCACTGTAAAGTTTGTAGTTGATAAAAATATTAATTATTACAAGAATACAGTGGGAAATTTAAAATGAATGTTTTAAACTCAAATTGAACAGAATGAGAATTTTGCTCAAGCTATAAGCCACATATTCCCAGAATAAGCTATTGTATCCACAAGTTGACAAAGATTTCCAATTAAATGTTAGAGACTATGAAAGAAATAGCCCTTCACATATGATGTGACATTTCTCCAAAATATCACCCATATCCCTAGCTATCGCTTATTATCTGATGATACAAAATGAGATTTAATTTAAGATTTGGGGCCAGTATTTTAGAGCTTTAATTTAAGAAATTTTATCTTGCTCTTCCTTCAAAACCTCTGTACCTTTCACATTTGAAATCTGTCAGTAACTTTGGAAAGAATCCCTTCAGAAGAAAACCTGAGAATATTGAAAACACTTCTGAATGTCTATTTCATTTCCTATTCAGAGACACAGAGAGAACAGATATAGCTGGATCTACAACTAAGGTATTTTGAACTTAAGAAAAGCCGCTTTACTTATTTCAAAACCCTAGGTTAGGGTAGATAAATTTAGAAGATCACTGAAATGTCTTTTTTTCAAATGCCTCTGGGGAACATATAAATGTATTGTTACTAATTCTCTATTTTGAATTGTCGTCATGCTTTGATACCATTACAAAACTGATTTAGCTCTTTGGTAGTGTATGTGTATTCCCTTTCACAACATCTCTAAATTATAACTCATTTTCAACTATGTGGAAATTCTTTGGGCTATTATTATATTCAGCTTTGCAACAACACAACTTATAAATGACCATCATTTTCTATTAAGTCTTGGCATCGCTTCAGATGTGGCGAATTACTTAAACACAAAAATGCTTTCATTATTAAGTTGTTTCGTCTACAAGGTGACCTTAGAAATAGCGATCATGACTGAAATTTCCTGGACAATCTTAATTTTAAATATTCTGCCCAATTAAGAGACCATATGCTTTGAATTTGTATTCAGAAAATGTGATGAACATGCCTCTAGGCGTGTAAGTGTTCATCCACTGGCGCCATCCTTATAAGTTTTGATGTTTCCAGTCTTAACTCTTTTTGACTTATGGGAATAGACTTTACATTTGTTTTATCCTTTTATTCTTTTTAGATCGAACTTTCCTCCCTCTCATCTCTTTAGTGTCACCAGTTTTTTTGTATTCTTATTTTGCCTAAAAGATCAAATACTCTTCTTTTTATGTGAGGAAAGCTTTTTCATTTCTTTTTTTTTTAAATAAAACTATGACGATTTAAGCTTTCTCACAGAATAAAGCAATTTTTATTCTCTATATACTCAAGATAGCAGTAAAATTAATAGTGGCATTTGGTTAATGCTGTTTTCCTGATTCCGTGATTAACTCATAAACATTACTCTGATCCTCCAAACAAGTATTATTACTATGTCTATTTTATCCCTATTCTTTTTTGGATTCAAACCTCAAACTCTACTGCCAACCGCTCTATTTGTTTGTGTGTTTTCCAGATTTTATTCTTTACCTTTCAGTCACTTGGGATTAATCTCTGCTCCATCAACATTCAGTGCACTTTTCATTATCCATGCATTGGATTGAATCTTTCCTTTAACCTCTTTTCTCACGTTTCTTATATATGAACATTCTTGTCAGTTTTCAAGGCAAAGTTTTAATCCTGTATCTTCCATGAAGCCTTCTCTGATGATCAAGATTAAAATAAATGACCTGCTTTTTCAAACCCCAAAAATTAACGATGCTAACTAGCATGTGAGACTCAGGGCTTACTGTTTGAGTTCTTTGTCACTCTTACTAGAATTCTGAGTCTTAGCACCAAGAAGAAAGTATCAGATACCAGAAAATGCTTGGGTTTGGAAATGAAAGATATATAGGTTTTTAGATTCAGCTCTAGCATGAAGAACTGGTTAACCAAATGAATAAGAAGATGAGAGGGAAACAAAGAGTCCTTGCTTCCTTCCTTAAACTATGGGGTTCTGCCCATGGTTAAGGAATTACTTATATTAGCAGCTAAGTATTCAATCAATGTTCATTGATTTGAATTATTCAAGAACTACTTTCTCTCTCTGTTATTCAGACTAAGGGGAATCATATTGTATTTGTCTTTTGTGACTGCATTATTTCACAGAGCAGAATGTCAAGGTTCACCCATGTTGTGGAAGGTGTTAGAATTCCCTTCCATTTTGAGGCTGAATAATACGCCATTGCATGTTTTTACCACATTATCTACTCATATCTCTCTGAGCTCTTGGTTTACTTCCACCATTTAGCTATCTCTGCTGTGAACATCAGTGTACAAAGATTTCTTGGAGATCTAGCTTTTAATTTTGGAGGTTTAGTACCCAATGTAAAAACTCTGCATCACATCATAATTCTATTTTTAATTTTAAAGGAACCACGGTATTGTTTTCCACCGCAGCTGCTGGCTGCACATTCCCACCAACAGTGCACAGAGGTCAGCGGTCCTGTTGTTTTCACATCCTCACCAAGCCAAAACTTATTTCCTTCCTTCCACCCTCCCTTCTTCCCTCCCTCCCTCCCTCCCTGCCTTTTCTTCCTTTCTCCCTTCCTTCGTAGCCATCTTAATAGGTGTGAGGTGATTTCTCATTGTGGTTTTGATTGCATTCCCCTAGTAATTAGTGAGGTCAAGCATATTTTTATATGCTCCTTGTCCATTATTATATTTTCTGAGGAGAAATGTCTCTTCAAGTCCCTTGCCACTTTTATCATTGAGTTGTTTTTTCGGGTTTTGTTGTTTTAAAGGAATTCTTTACATACGCTGGATATTAACCCCTTACAAGATACATTCTTTGAGGATTTTATCTCTCATTCCATAAGTTTCCTTTTCTCTTTATGGATTGCATTATTTGATGAGAAAAAGTTTTACTTTTCATGTAGTCAATTTACCTATTTTTACTTTGTTGCCTGTGCCAGGATACAAACTTTTGCTTTTATTGATTTTTCATGTTGTATTTTTTTGTTATTAATTTGCTCTTTATTTTTGTCTCCTTTCTTTGTTCTTGTTTTGATTCATTATCCTCTTCTTTTCTTTTCACTATGGGTGTACATCTAACTACTTTTCAATATTTGGGAGGCTTCTAGTGTAAGCATTTGAGGTTATAAATGTCATGCTTAGAACTACTCTAGCTGTGTCCAATAGTTGATATTTAGTATTGTTCAGTTTTAAATAGTGTATTTCTATTTTCTAACATTTCTGTGTTTTAGCTTTTTCAGATTTTTGATTCTGAAAAATCTAATTTTCTTCTCAGTTCAACAATTTTAAAATGTTTAGTTTGGTCTGGCATATTTAATTATTTTCAGAGCAGAGACAGTCTACCATTCTGCTATAAATGGAAACTTTATTTATTATTTTAATTGTCTCTTTGTTACTATTACAAAGCATAGATATAAGGTAAAAGAAAAAAAAACTATTTCTAAATGAAGAAACCTTTATTTATTTGATTATTTTTGGTAGAGATAAGCCATGGCTTAGCATTATTCATGACTAAAATCTACCCTTGAAAATATTTTAATTATGAAAAGAAAAGTAAGATATTGCATTGCAGGAGTAAATGCCATCATGTTGTGGTAATAAGTAATTTAAATTAATGTGTGATATTTCTTTTTATCCACTAACATAGTAAATGATAAGGCTACTTGAATATAAAAGAGAGATGGGAACATAACATACTCACTTTTGAACAGCCCAGATCTCTCTGATATTTGACCAAATATATTATTCTCACTTTTAGGGATAACTTAAAGGTGCTTTAAATAGAGTTCAGTTTAACACCATGCTTTCAATTTAAAAAAAGCCTAAAAATGTTTTAATACCAATTATGTTTTAATTTTTAATTCATATTTCATAGCTATTACTCCTAAATTTCAGAAGTGCCATTTAACTGAGCCTAAATAGAACTTTTTTTTTTCAAATCTGTAAAGTGACAAGTGCGCAGAGAATTTTACACACTGCACTCCTCGGTACCACACAATTTTTATTGTTTTAGAAATTAGTACTGCCAAGTGTAATTTTTGCTTCTAGGCAAGGATATAAAATTTAAGCAGTGATAAAGATCAAGGTAATATATTATTATATGAGTATATTTTATTCAAATACCTAAAATATTTTATGAATTTTCTGCACAGGGATTACCTCATGTACTTTTGAGATACAGCATTTTATGTAATTTTTTTCCTTGACCTGTTGTCTTTGCCTCATTCTTGTGTCTAAATGTAACTGACATTGCTGGCAATGAATCTTGATTATCTAAGTGAGCTTTAGCACAGGAAACAAATAACTGGTCTACCCAGTTGAAATATAAAGTTTGCTATGTTGCAAATTAATCAGCTAGTCCCAGGCCATCAGTGTTTTCTCTAAAATATTATCTGTTTCTCCATCATCAGCTTTGTCTTTAATCCAAAAAGAATTCTGTCCTCTCAAAGAGACAATTTACATTATTCATTAGGTCATGTTGCAAATAAATAAAAAAAAAAATATCTTTCCGTCTCTTCTTTTCTTTTCATTCCTGTCATTATGATTCTTGGTCACACTTTTCTCACAACCGGAATGTTTCATTGGCCTCCAAGATGGCTTATTTAAATTCAGATATCCCTTGGACTCAGAGGGTGTTATACTAAGCGAAATAAGTCAGACGGAGAAAGGCAAATGCTATCTGATTATCACTTATATGTGGAATCAAAAAATATAGCCAACTAGTGAATTAAAAAAAAGAACAAGACTCACAGATGTAGACAACAAACTAGTGGTTACCAGCTGTAGAGAGACAATACAGGGGTCTCTAGTAGGTGAGAGAGGCTCAAGGGTGTATTTACAGCATGGGGAATATAGTCGGTATTTTGTAATGACTGTAAACAGAAAGTGACCTTTAAAATTTGTATAAAACATCTTTTTAAATTATTTATTATTATTACTTTTTTCCTTAGGGCTGCACCTGTGGCATATGGGAGTACCCTGGATAGGGACTGAATTAAAGCTACACCCACCGGCCACAGCCACGGCAACACTGGATCTGAGCGGCACCTGCGACCTATGTGGCAGCCTGCAGCAATGCTGGATCTTTAAACCATGAGCAAGGCCAGGGATCTGCATGGCTCTTAAACTGCTGAGCAACAACAGGAATTCCAAAATTAAAAAAAAATTAAAAGAGAAGTAAGGCATAATGATAACCTAAGGACACCACCAGCAAATTCAGATACCTCTTTCTAGCCTGAGTGTCACCACAAGAACTATCTCTTACTTCCCTTAGGATCATGTCATCCACCTGCTCAGATGCTATCAAGAACATTTGTGGGTCATAAAATTTTTCTCTTGGGCAATATGACTTAAAAACCATTTCAGGGAGTTCCTGTCATGGTGCAGTGGTTAAGGAATCCGACTAGGAACCATGAGGTTGTGGGTTCGATCCCTGGCCTTGCTCAGTGGGTTAAGGGTCCGGCGTTGCTGTGAGCTGTGGTGTAGGTTGCAGATGCGGCTCGGATCCCGCGTTGCTGTGGCTGTGCAGCTGGAGCTCGTGTTAGACCCCTAGCCTGGGAAACTCCATATGACACAGGTGCGGCCCTAGATAAGGCAAAAAGACAAAAAAAAAAAAATTTCAGATACGGCAAGTATTTAACTTGATTATGCCTTATTTTATCACCTATAAAACAGTGAAAATATTTATACATGCTTTTCAGGGCCATTGCAAGTCTTCAGTGACAAAATAATTATCAAGTCATGGTATATTATGGTGATTATTTTCACAGAGTATGAGTGGAATATTTCTTGAAAAAGTAAACAAGCAAACAAGCAACATTTTATTTTTAAATTATGTACATATGATATGATGGTAGAGGAGAATTTTTAGTATAATAGTCCATATAAAATTATGTGAATTCAGACTAGCAATCTAGAGATATGCCTAATTTTGAGAAGTTTAAGTGTGTAAATTTTCTTCTGCAAAAGTATATAGATTTAAAGCAGGAAATCAGAAATATGAAAAAGGCACTTGCATTTTTAAAGTGCATTGCTTGATTTTATAGCATAGAAAATTAAGAATCAAGTGATAACATGATTTACTCAAGGTCATAAAACAATACATTGCAAAAACATGTTTGCTTTATTTAAACTTTTTCTTTATTATTTTATTCAATATGGGGTGTTAATTCTCTGTTAGATAACTATTTGTTAACTTCTATGAGAATGATTACTTGTGTTATTAACTTATGGGAAAAAATAAATTACCTGTGATTTTATTTTGATTTTTTTTTTTATTATAGAGTCAGTTGCTTTAAAAAATATCTAAGGGGAAAGAGGAGACACTTATTGTGTCTAAATCTGTGACTAGGAGAACTGAGTCATCTTCCATTGACAGAGCAAATTTCTGGCAATTTTCCAGTTTGCCAGATTTTCACATATATCACATGAATAATCGAATAATGAGAATAAGCCAAATCCAGGAGAGTTAATTTTAGTTGGGTGAATTCAGTGCCATCTGGACTTCTGGCTTTACTAACTTTTAATTGACCTAGTTCTTTCAGGAGGATCCTAATATTAATTTATAAAATAGTTATTTAAGCACAACCCAGAATGTGGAAGGCCATTTGTTTAAATGCATAATTGCAGTTTTATTCTAAATTTTTAAGGGAAATAAATGACTGATTTTTCACATTAAGGATTCATTTCTTTTCATTGCCAATTTAATAATCATACAATTTAGCTTAGTTCCTTAACATTTAACTTGCACTTTCTAACCATTTCCTTTTACAGCCTTTACGTGTTATTATTTTTGTATAACCTGTTGATGCCTTTGATCAGAATATATCGTCTTTACCAAAAACATGGCCATCTTCAACCCTGTGGTCACCTTAACTCCATATGAATTATTTCTTTCCTATGAAACATTGTCTTTAAATTATCATCAAGTCATTTTACAATTTAACTTAGGTTTCTATGGACATCAAAATATTAATGTCATTATGTTCTCCACCTATACAAAATGATGCCTTGGAATACACCCACCCCATTTCGATACTAATAAGGCATTTATTTCAGATGTTAAAATTTTAAATCTATATTTTTCAAAAGTTGGTTCATTGAAGCGAACACTGTAAAGCACAAACACTAAAGAGTCTATGCCTTCAAAAAATATTTTATGGTCTTCGTTAATTTTGCTTTCTACTAAGTACTTAAAATAATATACAGCAGGTAGGAGCTGAATATTATCTGCATTTTAAGAACATGTTTGCTTTATATTTGACTATGTACAGCATTTAACTATTAAAAAGTGTTTGTACATAGAGGACCTCTGTAGTCCTGAGATTCTTGCTCGTTTTTCACATTTATGGCCTGAGCAATCAACAAGAGGAATTCTAAATCTGGGAGTCATGGGGAATATGTAAAATGTGAGAAGTAAGTTAAATAAGCCATATATTAGTAAGTCACATACTAAGCACGATTTTTGTTGTTGTTGTTCTTAGTCTTGCTGTTTTTACTAATTTTGGATTGCTTTTGTCATTACCTCTTTTTTATTCACAGTATAAGATTTTTTCTTTTTAAAGTATTTGATAATCTTTACCACTTTCCATTATAAAAAAAAACTTGTTCTAACAAATTTGTCATCGTAAGCAATTTCAACATAGAATTATAGAAAAACACAGATGAAAAACCATTCCCATATCATGCATAGAGATAAATATAGTTTTAAACCAATATTATATATTATTAAATTATAATTTTTGGGGAAATGCTTGGTTTTGCTACCAATATATATTTTTATTTTATTTTTTATTGAAATATAGTTGATCTCCAACTTTGTGTTAGTTTCTAGTGTCCAGTAAGGTGATTAGTTGTGTGTGTATGTGAGTATTTATATATATACTTATATTTTCACATTTTCCTATTTTTTCCACTAGATTTTACTACAGGATATTGAATATACTTCCCTGTGTTATACAGTAGGACTTTGTTGCTTATCTACTTTATATGTAACATTTTGTATCTGCTAGTCCCAAACTTCTAATTTATCCCCCATCTCTTCCTCCTTTGATAACCATAAATTCCTTTTCTACATCTGAATCTGTTTTGTAAATAAGTTTGTGTCATATTTTAGATTCCACATATAAGTGGTATTATATGGTATTTGTCTTTTTCTGACTTACTTTATTCAGTATGATAACCTCTAGGTCCATCTATGTTGCTGCAAATGTCTTTCTTTCTTGCTTTGTTTTTGTTTGTTTTGTTTTGGGGTTTTTTTTTGTCTTTTTAGGGCCACTCCATGGCATATGGAAGTTCCGAGGCCATGGGTCGAATTGGAGTGGTAGCCACTGGCCTAGCCACAGCCACAGCAACAGGAGATCTGAGCCTCCTCTGAGACTTACACTACAGCTCACAGCAACGCTGGATCCTTAACCCACTGAGCGAGGCCTGGGATTGAACCTGCATTTTCATGGATGCTCGTCAGAGTCATTTCCCCTGAGCCACGATGAGAACTCTTCATTATTTTTTATAGCTGAATAGTATCCCCTTCTACATCTTTGTTATCCATTCATTTGCGGATGAACATACAGATTCCTCTTGGCTATTATAAATGGTGCTGCTATGAACATAGAAGTGCATACATTTTTTCAGATTAGAGTTTTCTCTGGATATATGCTCAGGAATGAGATTGTTGGATCATATGGCAACTCTAATTTCAGTGTTTTGAGAAACCTCCATACTGTTTTCTGTAATGGCTATACCAATTTATATTCCCACAGTGTAGGAGAGTTCCCTTTTTCCCTTTTCTCTACACCCTCTCTAGCGTTTATTTGTAGGCTTTTTAATGACAACCATTCTGACCAGTGTGAGGTGATAATTCATTGTAGTTCTGCCTTGCATTTCTTTAATGATTAGTAATGTGCATCTTTTCATGCTTCTATGGGGCATCTGTATTTCTTCTCTGGAGTAATGTTTTTATCTTCTGCCCATTTTTTTATTGTGTTTTTGGTTTTTGTTATTGAGTGTGTGAACTATTTGTATATTTTTAAAATTAAGCCATTGTCAATTGCATTGTTTGTAAATATTTTCTCCCAGTCCATAGGCCATCTTTTAGTTTTGTTTACAGTTTCCTTTGCTGTGAAAAAGCTTATAAGTTTTACTAGGTCCCCTTTTCCCCCATTTTAATCTTAACAAATAGCATTTTCTATATAGTCATGTGAACTTTCTACAGTTTCTTACGAAAACTCTATCTTTAAATGAACATAACTCTCCCATAGATTACTCTTATTATACTTTTACTAAATTAAAATGTGTATGTAATTACAAAGGAATAGTTTCTCCACCTGATTTTGTTTTGTAATTTCCCACTATTATATTTTTATATATTCCAAAAACTCTAAAAGATTTTAAGATACTATATATACTTTTCTCTGTGTTTTCTTTCCACATAGCTTCAGAAAGCTGTGCAAACTTGGCAGAAAGTATTTTTACTCAGCATTTGTCACAGACACCTACATTAAAAGTTTCGTAACTCCTCCTTACCATTTAACAGGATTATTAGCCTCTTAGCCATGTTTCGTATTTAAAAATGCAATTATATTTTTACTGTCCATTATAAAATAAATGAAATGTAATTTTCAAATATTAACATTGTTATAGCAGTTCCTGCTTCAAGGAAAATGTAGCTGTAGTTCTCTTGATTTCTTCCAGTAAGCACGATTAGAAAACCTGGGTATTAGATATAAAAGAAAGCTAAGAAGACTTTAAAAGTTGTAGGAAAGAAGGTGAACTGAGCTAGGGACATTGAAATCCAAACAGCAATGTGTTCCTAGGTTTGCTTTTTGCCTTATGTATCCCAGACTTAGAATGAAAAAGCCAGTAAACCAGAAATGCTAATCGATGCAGACAAAAAAAAAAAAAAAAAGGCTTAATAAGAGCCTACTCTCCAGGAAAACAACCTGGAAAGGAGTTGACTAGCAAGACAGGAAAAAAAATTAGATATCAAATTCTCTATCCCAGGCAAACACTTACAGAAAACCGCTCTGTCTTCATTGCTCCCATGACAGCAAAGACCATATGGGTCCTCTACCTCTAGCCTTCCCAGTCTGTAATTAGGGACCCAGTTAGAGTGAGGTGGTGCCAGGACAGTTCAGGCGAGTAGGAACCTGAGTTTTTCATCCCTGATGAAGGGTAACAAGACCCCTCCCTCACAGTGTCAATGGAATCTCTCTGTGGAGCCTGAACATGAACTTCAACCAAGCACTAACCAGATGTGCCCTCCTCTATCCAGTGGTGGGTATCAGAGGAGGCCAGACAGATGAGAAGACTTTTACCAGAACCCAGCAGAAATGAAACCCCACCATGGTATCAGGAGAAGCCAGGTGGGCAGCAGTAGCACTACTAGTAGTACTAGTAGCATTATAACTAGTACTACTACTCCTCATAGCAAGGGTGGGGTTAACAGAAGTCCATTTCAGAGCTGGAACTCTCATCCCTGGCCAAGGAACCACTTCTTCCCTTGGGGGTCAATAGGTGCTGAGTAGGGAAACTGATGTCTGCTTGCATGCAGCAGCACAACAGTGCTTCCCCTTCCTCTGTATAAGTGGTATCAGGAAAGCCAGCTGTACGTGCAGATTTAAATAAGGTTTTTAAATAATACCACACACTATATAAAATATCTAGGTTTTAATTTAGAATCAATTGTCATACAAAGAACTAGGAAAATATCAGTTGGAATTAAAAAATAACTTGAATAGATGAAAGCACTGAGCTATCAGGCACAGTATAATTATTTGAGATAGATTTAAAAACACATCATAGATTGTGTCATTGCACAATAATGAACATGCTTAAACAGGGGGTAAAATAGAAATCTTAGCAAAGCAGCGTCAGTGTTTATTCAAGACTCAAGGTGAAATCTGATCATTTTCATTTTCCCCTAGAGAGTGAATATCTTGCAGAGTGATGCAGTGGAAATCTTTTAAACTCTGAGTTAAATTTGTTAAAACCACTTCCTTTTCTTTCTCCATGCCAGGCGAGCACTCTGAGTTGGTCTAGTTTGGGTGTACACTAGTTGGACTAGTTTTGGTGTACACTGGGGACAGTATAGAAAACCACAGTCTGAGGCCAGCCTGGATCTCACAGGCCTTTGGGCTGGGGGGCTCAAAATTGTCCCTGTATCGTTTGCCTAGTGATGTTGTTTCTTAACAAATGGCCCAATTATTCTTCAGGAAGATCATATAAAAGAAAAAAAATGTATTTAAAAAGAACCAAGTGGAAATGTCAGAATGGAAAAATACAAAAATTGATTTAAGAAACTCAGTGGAAGACTTCAACATCCTCCTATCAGAAACAGACAGATAATCACACAAGAAGAAACAGCCAGTATGAATAGGCCTATATCTATTAAATAAGTTGAATCAATATTTAATTACCTTTGAAAACAGAAAGCACAAGTTCCAGATGGGATCACTGGTGAATTATACTAACCACTTGAAGAAGAAATTGTATCAATTCTCCAGTCTCTTTTAGAGGATAGAGGCAGGATAGCAAGGTAGCTTACTTGTTAACTCATTCTAAGAAACTAGCATTACTCTAAAAACAAACCAGGCAAAGATACTACAAGTAAAGATAGTTATAGAGCAGTATCTCCAATGAACATAGACGCAAGAATCCTCAATAAAATATTAAGAAATGGAATCCACCAAAGTATAAGAAAGAATTACACACCATGATCAAGTGGAAATTAATCCAGGCACGTGAGCATGTTTCAGCATTTGAAAATTAATCAAAGTAATCCATCACATCAGCAGTCTAGAAAAGAAAAATCATGCGATCATTTCAATAAATGCAGAAAGGCATTTGACGAAATCCAGCACCCATTCACTATAAAATTCTCAGTAAATTAGAAATAATGGGAGACTCCTCAACTTGATAAAACATATCTAAATGAAACCTACAGTTTATATCAAATTTAATGGTAGGAAACTAGAAGTTCGCTCCCAAAGGCAAGGTTGTCCTTTATCACTACTCTTTTTCAACAATGTGTGGGAAGTCCTAGCTAATGAAATAGATAACAAAAGATAAAAAATCCATACGTATTAGGAAGAAAGAAAGAAAACTGTACTTATTTTCAGATAATATGAAAACCTGTGTAAAACATCTGAAGAACTCAACCAAAAAACTCCTGAAACTCAAGTGATTACAGTAAGCTTTCAGGGTACCAGTTTAATACAACAGGTCTATTGCTTTCATATACACCAGCAATGAACAAGTGCAATTTGAATTTAAAGACACAATACAAAAAAAAAAGAATACTTCCATAAAAAGCATAGTAAGATATATACAGGATCTATATGAGCAAAACAGCAAAACTCTGATGAATGAAAACAAAGAAAAACTAAATAAATTGAGAGAACTTCTATGTTCATGGAAAGATAATGTCAAGATGTCAGTTCCTTCCAATTTGGTCTGTAGATTCAATGACATCTCAATTAAATTCCCAGGAAATTATTTTATGGATATTGACAATGGGACTCAAATGTTTTAATTAAGAAACAAAGATTGGTGAATGAATCACAAATAGATTGTTTATGATAAACCTCACTTCAAAAATGATAACATTGGTAGGTTAAAGGTAAAAAGTAGGAAAAAATCATGCAAACAATTAAAATAAACTAGTAGTATCCATTAATATCGATAAAATAAGATTCAAAGCAAAGAAAATCATAGGAAACCAAGAACTTCCTAACATAATCATAATGCACCAATATAATAGGAAGACATACTAATCTTAAAAGACCAGGCTACAGGATATTAGAAATGAAAATTAATAAAACTGAAGGAAGAAACAGAAAAATCCACAATCAGTGGAGATTTCAATGTCTCATCAATTGAAAGAGGAACTGGACAAAAATCAGCAAAGATACAGAAAAACAATGCTCTTAGCCAGTGGACCCTCAGTGTTTACTTAATACTTTACAATGAAACTGTCCAGTACATATATTATTCTGGTACTCATGGAACATATAGCAGAAGATATCCTTAGGTGTAAAATAAACCTCAACAAACTTGAAAAAATTAAAGTCATACAGAGTATGTTCTCTGACCATAATAAAATCATGCAAGAAATCAATAATTGAACAATATGAAAATTTCCAAATACTTGGAAACTAAATCACACACTGCTAAGGAAACCATGAGTTAAAGAATAATTCTCAATGTAAGTAAAAAAAAATGCTTTGATGTTAATGAAAATGAAAATACAAAGTGTCACAAATTATACTACACAGTTTAAAGAGACACTGAGAGATAAAGAGTACGAACTGCTTATGATAGTAAAAAGTCATATCAATAATAAAAAGACCCTCCAAAAGAGCAAAATAAACCCAAACTACACTTTAAAAAATACAGATAATAGCACAAATCAGTGATTTAAAATACAGAAACTAAATTATTGAAATAACAAGTTGCATTTTTGGAAAAGTCAATAAAATTGGCAAAACTTTAGAAAAAAGATAAGACAAACTAACACTACAGGATTAAACAGTGATTATTACTACAGACCCTATGAATATCAAAATGATAATAAGTTAATACGATGAGCAACTCTACACACATATATTTGGCAACTTAGATTAAAATGGACCATTCCTTAAACACAAACTTCCACAGAACATCTACTATAAAAGATATAATTTTCCTAGCTCTATGACTATTGAAGAAATAGAATTTTTAATTTTGGAACTCCATATAAATAAATTTCCAGGCCCAAATAATTTCACTGCAAAATTCTACCAAATGTTTAAATAAGAATTCACATTAATTTTGCAAAATCTTTCCCAGAAAATAGGAGAGGGGAAGACACATAGCAATTCATTTTTATCACCCAAGGATTACCTGATATCAAAACCAAATAAAAATTGCTCAAAGTAGAAAACTACAGACAAGTCTCCTTCTTGAATATTGATTAAAAATTCATTAAAAAACAATTGAGTAAGTAGAATTCAGCAACATATAAAAATAATTATGTATAAATGGCCAAGTGAGATATATTCCACTATTGCAAGCTAGCTCACCATTTGAAAATTAATAAATGAAATTAACCATACTAACAGGATAAAAAAGAAAAAAAAGATGATCTTATCACTTGATGAAGATAAGAGATTTAATAAAATTTAATAAGTCATGGGCATCTGTTCTAAGCTCTTCTCTATAATGCTGGAAGTTCTATCCAATAAAATAAGGCAAGAAAAGAAAATTAAAATTCTACAGATGATAAAAAAGATAAAAAGCTGTCATTATCTGCAGATGACATAATTGTCTGTGTAGGAAATTACAAAAGACTCTATAAAACACTTCCAGAATAATGAAGGAGTTTAACACGTTTATAGGATACAAGAAAAAACTTTAAGAAGCTATTACATTTATAAGCTAGGAAAGAACCTGTCCATACCGGAATTAAAAATACAATATCATTCGTCATTCAACAGAAAAAGAAAACAGATGCAAATCTAAAAATTCAAAAACAGGTCTTGTCAAGCTGACAACTACAAGACACTGATAAAATAAAAAATTCAAACACTCATGAATTTGAATATCTAATATCATGAAGATAGCTGTAGATCTCTCCACAGATGATAATAGTTTTAAAATAATCCCTATCAAAATTCCAACAGAACTGAATTTTTTTTGAATCCAGCAGAAGAAAAATTGTTTTTCTATAGAGTAAAGAATATTAGTCCAAAATTTGTATGGAAAGGCAAAGAAACTAAATTACCTGAACAATGGAAAAAATTAGAAGGTGGTGGAGAATAAAATGAATTACTCAATTTTTTGACATTATATAGCTAAAATAATCAAGACTGTTATTTATTCAAGATAAACACATACATCAACTGAAGCACATTCCACCCCTGGCCTGGGAACTTTCATATCCCTTGGGGTGTGTCATTGAAAAGCAAATAAAATAAACTAAAAAGCCATAAAAGAAGACATAACATATGCCTAGGTGGCACTTACTGTATAGTGGAAGAAGCAGATATTAACCAGATTACCCAAAAATAATTACTTTGAGTACAAGGAAGAAAAAGAATATTCTTTGACTACATATAGCAAGACTTGAATCAATTGGAGACAGGCTTGGCAGAATAGATAAGGTGGTTATTAATGTCTTTGAAGGATGTGTATTGTTGGTGATACTCAACAGATTTATTTTATGTGAATCCTGAGAATAGAAGACAGAAAACGAATTGCCTGTCAGATACTAAGTTTCAATTTGTAATCCATAGATTCTGATGATAATAGCCAGATATAAGTAACATTACCAGGTTATGGTTCACTAACTTTTTGTGTATAAAGTGGTATTCTGACAACTCAAGCCTGATTCAAACTGAAAGGTAATAATTTGGGAGATGAGTAATTTATACCTCATGAAATTAAGATTATATATTTTTCTGAAAATTTATTTTATTATAAAATACTGCATCCAGCCTCCCTAGCACATGTGGCTGTGAAAGACATAAAGTTAATAGCAAGTTGAAATAAATTATATGTATCTTAAAACCTTTGACTTGGCTGTAACATATTTTTATTTTCCTTAATGATGTGGGAAAAATTACAAATTTAAGAAGAATTTTCTTTAAGACATTTAAAACCATACGTCAGGAAAAATACGCATTGGGTTACTACTTAAAATAATTTTTATTATGGAAAATTATAAAATGTCCATCATTTTATTATGGAAAATTATGATAAAGGGATTAACAATTGGTATTCACTGTCTCTAAAAACTTAATTACTCTAAAAAGAAATCCTTGATCTTGCCTCTTACCTCATGTGCCTTGAAATGAAGACGTAGATGAAATTTTAATTTAGTGCAGGTTCAGATGTTTATTTGGTTAGCCACCTTGTCATAATTCATAGTTTATGAACGTTTGAGTCAATGTTTAAGGTACATGTTGTACCATCATAAATCTCAGTGAAATTATGGCCTAAATGTTTAAAGAAATTATCAAAATACAGATGAATTTTTCTTTAGCGGGTAACTGTTCTGCTGATATTTATTCTTTCTGACAAGCATTTAACTCACTAATCTGTGCCTGAACCAAAAACACAAAAAACAAAAAACAGAAACAATTTGCAGATTCTTTGGATGTGATTTTATTTAAAAATTCTTTTGTTAATTTTACTCACCAGTTTCACTAAAATTTATTACCTTTATGTATGTGTATATAAAGGTGATATTTTGGGACAAAAATGTGTGACTTGTCACACTATAATTTACCAAGAAATAACCAATGCTCCTTGCATCATTTTAGTGAATCTGTTACAAATTTTACTTCTTTAAAACCTCTACAGTCAGTATTACTGAACATTCGCTTATAAATGAAAAGGCTTTACATCAGTGAGGTTAAGAACCTGCCAAAACATATAGAGCTTTGGATTTTCTGAACTGAATTGGTGAGAATTATATTTGAACTTTCAGCTCTCTGACTCATAAATCCATTATCCTTTGAAAAACTGACATTACCTCCCTAAAATATTTAAATTTAGGTTAAGAAATGTAAATTTTGTGACATAACCAAAATAAATAGTTTTGTAACTATAAATTTAAATAGACGAGTATTTGTTTATTGCCTTTTCCAGAGAGAATGAGAGTAGACATTTTATTTTAGCTCAGTTGTGTCTCTTAGCTTGTCTGCAGTGATCAATAATTACCAAATCTGTATAATTATATGAATGTGATTGAGGAATAATTATGATGAGTGGTAACAGATGTTAAACTATACTTGCAAAATTTAAAAAGAAAAGCTTTTTTGCTTGTTACATAATTCCATCTCGCTTCAACTTAGAAAGTCATTCATGGACAGCTTGCATATATATTTTTTACGTCAAAAAGGTTACTAATATCTCTTCCAAGGAGTGGTTTAATTTAAAAATGGAAAATAGGTGTTCCCATGTGGCTGAAAGTGTTAAGGATCTAACATTGTCACTGCTGTGACTTGGGTTGCTGCTGTGGCATGGGTTCAGTCCCTGGCCCAGGAACTTCCATATGCTGCAGACTAAGCCAAAAAACTGGATAATAATTCTCTATATTACACATATATCTATTTGGGTATAATAAGCATGTGGTACCGTTATAACCCTTTGAAATGTATTACCTTTGGGAATAATGGTAGTGACTATGAAAATAAAATTCTATATTTCCCTTAAAATTCAAATAAACCCTGTTTATTAAACTACAGAAAATGTTGTAAAACTGTGTAAGATAAACTTAATTCATTTTCAGTTATTTCATATCCCTAAAAATTTAACATATTTATTTTAAGAATTAGACATATACATTAACAGCTATCAAGCGGACCTTTCTTTAAAAAGTTTTTAATAACAACACCCCCATTTTATATATTCCATAATATAGTCAAGAGGCTACAGCTACAGTGAATTCTTGTTGCTTCACTGAGATGGGGAGTGTTTTGTTGCAATCGTGTTAACTTGTCTCTAGTCTGTTCTGAGTTTGGCAGCGCCTTCAGAATACAATAGTCCTTGATGGTGCTTCTCAAAAATCCTGCACATAAACATTTCAGAATAGTACATTTGCCATTGTGCCTTTCTTCCGGTATTTTTTTTTCCCCATAGACTCATTCTGCTGAATTCCTATCTTCATCCAAAAATACCTGCCAAGCTATAAAAACCCTGCTACTGTTAAAACTGTAAAGAATCATATTAGTGTATTAAGGAGCAGGAAGGCGAGAGAGAGTAGATTCTCAACCCTGCCAACTTTTGAGCATTCAGCTGCTTTTAAAAAACTGGCTTCAGAACTATGGTTATTCAGGCCATTAGGAACATTCCCCTGCACTGGCCAAATGGAAAACAGTGTCATTTGTGTGATGTGCGAGTTCTACGGAAAGGACACTAAAAGAACCAATTTTAGATATAACAGTTACGTATAATAGAATTATGGGGAACTAGTATTGATTATTAGTGGCATTCCTGAAGATCAGTATGACTTTACAGATGTAATTAGAAGGTTATTGCTGCTAAAGATTGGCAAGGCAATTTATACTTCTCTTGCTGGATTCGTTCGCAGATGAGTGCTCGGCTATATATATTTTGTTTTAATATTCTGTTGTGTCTGCAAGTTTTAATGAATATTGACAGAATTAAAACTGTAAGCCAATGAATGTAGTATTGTGAAAAGTAATAATAGCTTTTAGGGCTTTAGACAAACAACTTTATTTAGTGTCAATTAGCAGTTAAAGATTAAGCATTTTCAGCAACGGCAACATCTGATTTTATCAATATTTTTATGCTGCCTTTCCTGTGGCATTGAGTCCAAAATATCTAACATCAACAGTGGCAGATTCTGTGTTTTTTGGGAACCAAGTATACGTGTCTAATGTTACCAAAATAATAATAGTTAATATATTTTAAATACCCTGAGTACATTTATGTCCATGGCAATGCGGCAATGATGTAACCATTATTTAAATGGAATTTGTTGATGTCACTCTGGTTTTCCAATTTTTTTATGAGATGGGTGGGATAAAATTATAATAAATATCATAGAAAAGTAAACATTATGTGGACACACAAAATAAATGATGCTTGCAAGTCAGAAATTTTAGCAGCATACAACTCTGATCAACTAATGGAGGCTCCTGAGAGCCAACAAAAACATTTTCAAAGTAACGTTCTGGCTGAACAGGTTACAAGCCATTTGTGTGCTCTACAAAACAGTGGTGCTTCTAAAGGGGCTAATTACATGAAATGCTAATGATTGTGCTGATTTCATTTAAAGGTTTCCAAAGGCTCTGATGAGAAGACATGTATGTTCTGTGAAGCCTTCAGGTAGAACACGGCCTTTATTTAATATAAACATAATGCATCTGGTTGGAATCCTTAGATGGCTTTAGGTAAAATTCTCTCATTATGATAATCATACCGAGCTGCGTGTTTTCAATTCAGCAGTCCACTGCTTTGTTTTTCCAAAATTTAATGAATGCAAAGTCTGATTCCAACGGAAGTGAATCTCTTCTTCAAGAAGGGAATAAAAAAAATTGCACCCTAATTTTCTGTTTTCTATACAACCGTTAATTCCTTATTGCCTTCTTAAGTTATCCTAAAGTCAAATTTTTCAACATCAGTCACGAGATACTAGTTTAGGAATTCCCATAGTGACTTAGTGGAAACAATTCTGACTAGCATCCATAAGAATGCCAGTTTGATCCCTGGTCCTGCTCAGTGGGTTAAGGAGCTGGCATTGCCATGAGCTGTGATGTAGGTCTCAGACGTGGCTGGGGTCTAGCGTTGCTGTGGCTGTGTGTAGGCCATTGCCTACAGCTCCGATTTGACCCCTGACCCCTAGCCTGGGAACCTCCATCTGCTGGGGTTGTGACCCTAAAAAGACAAAAAAAAAAAAATTTATAAGCATAAAAAATAAAATTAAAAAATGAGATACTAGATTCTATTGCTAGAAAGCAAGCAAAGCAGTTACTAACTCTGTAATCTTGGTAGATTTCCATGACAGGATCTCTTTGTAGTTTATACTCTTGTTCATCCCAGGAAGCTGCAGGGTTAGGGCTGGGGATCGGAGATTCCAAGCATCTTGGTTGATTAAAGTCTCAGATTGACGGTCCAGGCTAACTGTACATGCCCACGCTTTATTAGTCATAGTAAGCCGCATGGCCACACTGACTTTAAAGAACTCCAAGGAATGCAGTTGCACCTGTGCTCAGGTAAAAGAGACAGTATTTGTATTCCTATTTATGTCTGCCACTCAATGTGGTACTTAAGTGTCCAGAGATAATTTCCTTTACTCGAATTGCTCTTATCATCACTTTTCAGGATTAATCCTGTATGTTCTAATGAGGCTTTCTCCAAAACTTATACAGATTTTAACAGTGATCACATAGCATTACAAACCATAAACCAAGTGTGAGTGGCAAATGAGGGCTCTCAGATCTCAAACCAACATTTTTGTTTTCTACACAAATTACACTTTGGGGATAAACACGATAGAATTTTACTTCATTCTTTATATGAAAATAGAAAAAAACAAGAGAAGAATTTTTAGATAAAGCTCTGAAAATTAAGAAAATTTAAGAAAACAATTTGCTGTATTTACTAACCATTCATTCATTCATTTCGTTAACTGACTGGTTAATTGGTTTAGTTTTAGTCTTAGTTTGGTGATATTCCCAAAGAGTTTATCCTTTCCTTTTGGTGCTGCATGACAGAGAGAATAAATTAATCAGCTGGGATGGCAAAGTGTTTTGTCCCACTGAAATGTCAGAAGGTGAATTGAGACCATAAACTTAATCGAGGTTGACAGACTGAGGTAATAAAAGCAGGCGATAGCTGATGCGAGCTCCCTGGAAGGTTGTCCCCAGTCTTAGGCTCTTCACAGCCTTGTGAGGTATGTGAATCTGAAGGGAGTAGGTTAGAATTAACATTTATATAAAGGAATTGGGCAGAAGGGTTGAGTTCAATAAGCTACTGGCCCACTTGTATTTCTGCACGTAGACATATTGTAAAGCCTTGAATTTGGAATGTATTCATTCATGTTGGATTTCACTCAGTAAAATTGTTGATCCTTTGGGGTCAGAGGTTTTCTGTATAGCTCCTCATCTATACTGGTGGCAAGATTTCTGGTATTAATGACAATAAATAGTAAATCATTAATATTCTTATTAAAGTAATAATATAAACTAATTTCAGGAAATGATATAAATTTGTTATAGCTTTCTCATATTACATCTATTCCTGGTCCAATTGAAAAGGAACAAACTAAAGAAAGTTGCAAATATTTCAAGTTAGAATAGATCATGAGTTGAAATTATATGCTAATTAGTTGTTAATAAAATAAAGGAGGCTAGAATTGTATTCTTGCAATATGTATTTTCCCACAGCCTCCCAGCAAGAAATACTCAGTAATTTGAAAAGAGTTTATTTGGATTGTAAAAATATCACCATTGAAACAATATTCTTGGTTATTTAAAGTCCAATGAATTTACTTAGCAATTCACATCTTAATTTATGAGTATATGCATATGAGTATACATATGGTAATTTAAAATATTGAAGATATACTACAAATTTAGATTCAAGCTATTTTATTCTCCCTTGATCAAATTATGAAGTTTTTACAGCAAATAAAAAAGTAAATGGAAATTAACACAACATTGTAAATTAACTATATTTCAATAAAATTTTTAAAACGTACCTATTTGAGGGTAAAACTTTGAAGTTAATGAGCAACTATTATTTAGATCATGGTTTAAGAAATTCTTAAAATTATTATATTACTATATACCTTATCACAAAATACTGAAACTTAAATATTTTATTTTAAATACTCTCCTTTTGCAGTTTTGAATGTAGATTTATATATACTAATATATTAGCTGTATATATATTCTACACATATATCAAACACACCCATGCATAAATAAAATCAGGTAAATTTCTTACAAGATAAGAAAAAATTATTGGTATCAACAGGTTTGGAAGCATAACAAAGACACTCTTCTCTGAGGAAATGTGAAGTAATAAATCTAACATAGTATCTTTAAAAGCCCTACATTTACTAAAAACAGAGCACTTTGAGTAAATTTTAAATGTATACCAAATTATCAGGAGTTCCCTTCATGGCTCAGTGGTTAATGATCCCAACTAGGATCCATAAGGGTGCAGGTTCGATCCCTGGCCTCTCTCAGTGGGTTAAGGATCTGACATTTCTGTGAACTGTGGTGTAGGTCCCAGTCACAGCTTGGATCCCAAGTTGCTGTGGCTGTGGTGTAGGCCAGCAGCTATAGCTCCAATTTGACCCCTAACCTGGGAACTTCCATATGCTACCGGTGTGGTCCCAAAAAGCAATATGTGTGTGTGTATGTGTAGGTATACACACCAAATTATCTAATCAGTAGATTTTCTTCAAAGTATGAAACCCAGAATAGCAGTATTAGCATTGCTTGTTAAAAATGCAAACTCTTGACCTCATCCCAGGCCTAATAAATCAGAAACTCTGGGGTAGAGTTTCCAGGTGATTCTGACATTTGAGAACCATTGGTAGAACAATCTATTTAAAACTGTTTGGATCTGCTGATTTATGAGAGAGATAGCAAGGATTTCTCAATGAAGGAAATGCTAAGTCGACACTTTTTCAGGTCAAAATCTTACCTTGATTCCTTAGTGAATCTTATTTTGTAATTAGTTTCCAAAAGACTGGATGGATTGTTTGACTGTCAAATGTGTGTCACGGCCACAAGTAATACATGGTTACAGATCCTATCAGGAACTTGCACTTGGTCCTGGAAGTACTTACTGGTCCTCATTGTTCTGTGTAAATCTTCTCCTTGTTTACCCACATCTAACCTCTTTTATTTTTCCTTCTGGGATCACTGACATATCAAATACCACCTCTCCAGAGCTGGCCCCTCTGGTCACTTAAATCAAAATAGGGCCATGTTCCCACAGCACCTCAACCCATCGTGGTAGGCTGTCTCTGGTAGCTCTCAGCACTTACCACAATCTGAAATTTTTTAAAAATGTAACCCATCTTTATTTTATTTTTGAATCTTTCTCTAGAATGGGAACTCCATTTGGTTCACAGATTTATCTTTATCATGCACTTTTTGTGTGCAGTGCAGGCGTTTTGGGTAGACCAAAATGTAAATAAAGATGACATATTTATACAATATTTAATCAACATTTTATTTTCTAATAATAGTGTTAAATAATACACATAGGAGTAAATCCAGTTGAGGGAAGTCTTCCCTGTGGAAGGTATTTGAGATTTTTATTAGACCACTCTTCAAAAAAATTAAAAAAAAATCTGTACAGTTGATTCCAGCTAGTCTGGTTCAACCCAGTTATTTTCTAATGTATTACTACGTTGACTTTCACTCAATATAAATGTATTCATTTTTTAATGTATAGATCTTTTATAACCATATTTGCCACTTCTCAGCTTTAACCAGATCCACCCTAAAAGTTATACTGCATCTTGAGAAACTGCTTATTAAGTTGAATTTGGGTTCCCAAGTATGTTGTAAACAATAATTACTATTAAAAAATTTTCCTATTTAACCATATTTTAAAAAAATATTCTACAGCTCCTTAATATTCTTGAGGTTTTACAGGCTCCCACACTAAAGTGAATAGAGAAAGGAATCATTAATGATGAAAACACATTTATTCTTTTCTCAGTTTCAATTAGAAAATGATAAAATATTCATTTCCCTTTTAAAAAAACTCCACTTTGATATTTTATATATAATCAAATCATTTATAAAAGTACATCTTTCCTTGGGTTGGGGGTATCTGCTTAAGTGGTTTGTTTTTCCTCTACATGACTTGGTTTCAGAATATTCACTCTAGCTACATAAATTATAAATATTGCTTCTGCTACTTACAGCACATGAAGTATTATTACAAGCAGGAATCTTTGTAATGGAGTGACCCCAGTGAAACTCCCAAGTGAACTTTTCAAATGAAAACATTCAGATAGATTATGTATTTATGAATAAAAATAAATTTGCTTTTCAGGGAGTTTGGCCGCTGGAAAGTAAATAACCTTGCAGTTGAGAGAAGAAATTTCCTTGGCTCTCCTCTGCCTCTTGCCCCTGAATTCTTCCGCAACATAAGACTTTTGGGACGTCGACCTACCCTTCAGCAAATCACAGAAAACCTTATCAAGAAATATGGGACACATTTCTTGCTTTCTGCTACTCTGGGAGGTACGACTCTTTGAAAATATTTGTGCCTGTGTGTGCTTGTGCATAAAACTGTATAAGTCAATGAAAAGTGTGGATTGACCCAAATAGCTGCAGTTGTAATAATCCTAAATTTCATTCATTAATCTATTGAACACACTTATTGAGTTATTACAAAATATCCTTTGTGGTGTTCACAGTGGTGAGGTAGGTGATTAACACTTAGTTTCTGCCTGAAAGCAATTTCCAAGCTAATAGCATCATATATTAAATATAGTTATTGCACTCTATAATGCAGGGTAATGTGCCAAATTTTGTTTAAAAATTAAGTAATAAGCAATGGAGTCATTGGTGGGACTTCTAGTTACAGAGAGCAGGAAAGGTCCTGATCATGGTTGATGTATGGTATGAAGACAGTAATAAGTATCAATTAAGATATATAAGATGAAAGTAGAAATTGATCATATCACATCTTCCTCAATGTGATTTAATGTCATTAAATGTATGTTTTGTCGTGGTGGTATATAATTCAGTCTTTTGAATGCATTTAAATGGTTTAGGGAGAGGCAATATGTAGTGAGAAAGAAATGAAATTTTCCTAAAACTAAAAAATACCCCAGGATTCCATATATTTAATTTCATGGAGGGCTTTAAATAATGTCCAAACATGCCATTTGAAATGGAGCTTACTCTTTCCTATAATAAAGAGCATTGGAAAAAATTGGATAAGAAAACACTGATTCCCCTTGTCAGTTTCCCAGTATTTTTACTGAAGACAGGCAGGCTGGTTCACACCAGTGGTGAAGGGGCGTGAAAATCTACCCGCTCCTCATTTTCCCAGCCTTATAAGGTGCGTTGTTTTCCTTTTACCTGCCAGTCCAACCTGTCACTATATCATATCTGTTCATTCCTCCAAATACATCCCATAGAAGATTCTTTCCCAAATTCTGCCCCATGTTCACCATCATGTTTCTCCTAGAATATTCCTAAGGTCCATCCTCTACACATATATTTTTAAAACTTGAGTTGGGTCAGATCATTCCCTGTTTTATTTATTGTATTTTTTTTTATTGAAGTATAATTGATTTATAATGTGTCAATTTCTTCTCTACAGCAAAGTGACCCAGTCATACACACACACACACACACACACACACACACATATATTTTTTCTCACATTGTCTTCCATCATGTTCTCTCTCAAGAGATTGAATATAGTTCCCTGTGCTATACAGCAGAACCTCATTGCTTATCCATTCTAAATGTAATAGTTTGCTTCTGCTAACCCCAAACTCCTTGTTACACTCCCTCCCCTTTCACCTTGGCAACCACAAATCTGTTCTCTATGTCTCTGGGTCTGTTTCTGTTTTGTAGACAGGTTCTTTTGTGCCACATTTTAGATTCCACGTATAATATATTATATGGTATTTTTCTTTCTCTTTCTGACTTAATTCATTTAGTATGATAATCTCTAGTTGCACCCATGGTTACTGCAAATAGCATCATTTTGTTCTTCCTGATGGCTGAATAGTATTCCATTGTTTATATGTACCACATCTTATTCCATTCATCATTCTCTGTTTTAATCAAACCCATAATTAGCCACTTGATATGAAATCCACATGGATGATCTGGTACTGTCCTTCATCTCAGAACTCATCTTTTCCCCCTCTTAATCATGCTCTACTTTTCAGCCAAAAGGAAACTTCACATTTTTCTGCTCCTATGCTCAGAGAACTTTCCTAATCATCCTACCAGCAACAATGCCCATAGAACATTAATATTCCCTACTCTTTCATAACTCCTTTGCATTCTTCATAGAATTTATTATGCGAAAAAAATGTTATTTCTTTCCTGTGTTATTATCTGTCATTCCTGCATATTTTCTTGAAAATGAGAACCTTGCCTGGATTGGTACCACTTTACCCATATAGTTATATTAGCAGGAGGCACACAATAGGTTCTCATTAAATATTGTTAAATGAATAAATCAGTGCAGCTACACTTGCTAGGAGGCTGGGGCTGCTCAGTCTATATTGGATACATGTCAAAAGCGTAATATATATGGAGGACAACTAATATTTAATTCGAGAAGAATACAACATGATAGCAACAAATCCAGAGAGCCGACACTGATCAAACAAGTAGATTCCAAATAGGAAAGAATAAGTATGAAACAGGGAGCTGGTGAACCAAGCCTGGAGAGGGTGGAAAAGGAGTAGCTCCCTGGACACACCAAAGCAATATGTCTTCCATGTAATCCTAAGGAATAAAGGTGGAAGATGCAGGGGATCCCAGCAGACAGAAAGAGTAGCCATGTGTACATACTCTCTCTTCATTACCTTCCTCCGTCAATGATTAATATTAAAATACTGAGATAAAGAGATCAGACAAGCCTGGTGTTGAATCCTGACTCTTTCTTTAAAACCAATTGTGAGACTTTAATAATAACTGTTAAGTAACTTCACCGAGTTTTAGTTTCTTTTAGTAGAAAGAGGGAGAGTAATAACCCTGTGACAGCATCATGGGAGGATTAGGGTAGGAGTAGAAAAATGTCCTTTGCATAAACATGCCATCATTTACGTTATTGCTATTGTGGATAGCAAGACAATGACTGGCAAAATAGCTTTATGATTGTGAAAAATGATTCTGTGAACACTGTCTTTTTGGCCTGGTAACGACGATGATTATAAGTTCAATGAAATCTGAAGTAAAAATGAAAATTAAATTATGTCTCTAATATCTCTTTTTAAGAAATCCATTGGTCTGGAGACACATACTTGGTTTCATGATCTTTCAACAATGCAGAGTATCCAGAAGAGTTTCAGAACATAAAATATATTTTTCAATAAGAAAGGAAGGAGAGGATGGAGGGAGGGAGGAAGGCAGAACAGATCAAAAAGCACAAATGATTCTCAAGAATTGTTTTGTTTCTTAATAGCAAAATTACAGTGACATTTTGATTTGTGTCATTTTTTTGACATTATGGATGCCACGTTTCTGTCTTAAAATAGTTTTTGTTTTGTGTGTTTTTTGTTTGCTTTTACAAGCCTGATTTATAAAAACCTTTGCGGTAAATTGCTTCTCCAGGTTGATTTTCGAACAGTGACAGTATGCTTTCTCAAAATTGCTTTGCTTCAATTATTTCAAGGTCTTGTTCAGGCAGACTTGAACAAAACTTTTAAATAATGGGGTGGAGAGTGGGGAGAATACAATTGCCATCCTTACTTGCTTTCTAATCTCCGATTATTCCTTGGATTTAGCGTTCCCAGTATTTTCCATTGGAATGCTACCTCCTTCTTTAAATGTTGCTTATATTTTCTTTCAGGAATCTCTCTGTTGGGTAATGTTAATAATTTAGGTAAAATGCATGAAATTAGTTAAGTAGCTTAAGGATACAAGCTATTTGCAATTAAAATGAATACCAAATTGATTTCAGGCGATTTAAATATTATTGCTGTTGTAATTACTCTAAACCTTTTTTGTTGCTGTAAGTGTATTTTAGCTTCATATGTTTTACCTGACTGAACATGAAATTGCATTACTTTCTTTCTTTAAAAATTGATATTGGTGGTATTTAATTTGAGCAAATTCTCTCTCTCTCTCTCCTTAATTGGCCAACACGGAGAAACAGTTCTAATATTAACCCACTGAGAGTGCCATGTATAGAAACAAACTTTTTTTTTTTAACAAAAAGCCAGTTATTTTATAAGTAGATGCTTCCTAAGCAACTAGAACTTCAATGAAATTTAAATGTTTTCTAAAACAAGTTGAGTGTAAAATACTCCCTACATCATACTATTGACTTGGACATAAAACTTGGGATAGCATATTTGAAGCCTTTAATGGGATATTTTATGATAGATAAAGCCAGTGATTGCATTATCTTCTTATAGAGAAAAATAAATTTAAAAAACCTTCTTCAGTATATATCACTTTCCCCATTTGTTTCATCTTACAGCTTCCAGACTATTTATCAATATAGTAATTTAACTTGCTTCTATTTGGGATAATGATATCTAAACTCCATCACTGTTTAAAAATCTAAAATAAGCTACTCAATTTAAAGAATCAATCTTGAAAAAGATTGCACTCCTGGGATATATTGATTTCTAGCTATGGAATATATTTCATGACTGTTTTTATAATGTATTTCATTATAATACAATATATGACAAACACTGAAAAAAGTGTATCTGTGTACTGAATATAGAAATACCAAAAAAATGAGTGAATGAAAATAAAAAGATGTTAAAATTGTTGGTCTTACTGAGTAAAGGGAGGGCATAGCTAAACAATAGCAGGTCGGAGTTCTGTATCAATCAAAAAGGACTCAGGGAGATGAAAACAAAAACGTTCATTTAAAATGTATAAAAAATATTACAATAAAATATTTATAGTAATTTTCAGTGTGGCCTGATCCTCATCTCCGGAATTACCCAGATTTGTCCAACCAGTCATAGTAAATGCCTCAGCCACCTACAGTCACATAAATTGTGAGCACCTCCTGGGTAAGACTTGGCTCCCTAAAGCTTAAGGCATGAGAAGCAGATCCCACATCCTAAAGAGGAAGCAGAAGAGGCTGGTTACTTCAATCAGTCCCTTCCCTACACCCAGCCTGTCTTTCACTCATTGCATCTCTGTGTGCGGGCGGCGTCAGGAACGTGGCTACAGTGAGGGCTGTTTAGGTAAATGCCTTCCCTCTAAAATACTCTCTTTGCGACAGCAACGTTTTGTTTTATTGTTGTTGTTGGACCAAAATTCATTCTAGCAGCCAATCGGTAATATATTAAGCATTGTTTATTTACGACTTTAAAGAGTCTTCTTCATTCTGAGCAGCATAAAAACAGTTCCATTTTGAGCACTGGAGTTTGAATGCACACAGTTTTAAAAACCATAATTAAAATTTTAGCGGAAATAGTTACTTTTTTTCACTTACAGATTCAGTTTGGAATTTTTTTCTGAAAGTGCTTCTTGTGAGAATCTATTTGTAGTTACTATTTGGTCAACTTCAGCATATTGTCAGATATTTAGTTTTGTTAAATACAGAAAATATTTTCTGTGTTGTTGAAGTGAAAAACTGTATGATTGATGTCCATAATAGCATTAACTTTCTAGGGTAATTATCTAAAATAACAAATACTACCTCAGTGACTACATGCTCTATAGCTAACTATACCTGCAAGGTAGTTTATTTCACCCAAATTTTATGATATATGTTTCTGTGTGTATATCTCTCAAGGAAAAAAAAAAGCTGAGGTAACTAAACTAGAATATGATAGATTTTTTATTATTTTCTTACACTGTGAGTATAGGAAATGCAAATATCCTCATTAAATTTCAGAAATACTCAATTCTCACTTTTCTCTATGCAAATTCCATTCTGTATAAAGTATTCACAGATAGCTTTTTATTCTATGTCATGCACTATCTTCTTTCAAAATATATTAACAGCTGCCTTTCTCATTTTCACTTGGTCTCTTCTTACAAAGTGTACATTCCTTTTATTTTAGTTTATCTGTGATATAATTTAAATAAGTTAATCTGCTTATATATCTATACACTTTATTTCTTAAGCAAATGTGAATAATTACTTGAAAATACATAGAACTATCTCCTCTACTAGAATTCATATTCTGTTTAATAAAAAGAACTTAAAGAAAGAAAAGAACTATTTTCTGAAGCTTTCTATCCCAGGGAATAATTAAAATAATTGCACAGATGCAGAGAAGATTGCCATAGTGGTATTTATAACTAAATATTTACTCATACTCCTACTACTTAAGATTAATTCTATTAGTTCATCTTTTTGTTTCTTACCTCTCTCTGTCTCTCCTTTCTCTCTTTCATTCTATCATCTCTAACCCTCTCATGTTTCTCTGGTAAATAAGACAAAGACTTGGAAATTCAAGTAATATTGTTAATTCACTTAATGGTTTATAAGACAGTTACATACTAAAATGATTTCAACCCACTTATTAAAATAATAAATATAACAAAGGAGGAATTAAATTAAAATAGCTATGTCCATTGATCTTAATAATGGCATTCTTGGCAACTAAGTCAAAAGATAAATGCTAAGCTTTGGAATTTCATAAATTTAATTATATTTTTCTTATTTTTCTTTATAGCACTTTGACAAGACAGATAAAATCACCTGTCCATTTATTTGACAAATTTGTACTGAGTTACCTATAAAACTGCAAAGATTCAGGACTCCGCTTAGAAACACTCAGGTCACTGATAAAGACAGACATTTGCATTGGTAGTAAAATTTACTGTGGTTTAGAGCCATATTACTTGAGTGTGGTCCATGGTTCAACAGCATCAGCATCACCCTAGAGCTTGTTAGAAATGCAGAATCTCAGATTCCATCCCAGATTAATGAATCAGAATCTACACGTTAACAAGATCTTCAGGTGATTTATAGGCACATTAAGTGTGAACAGCACTATTTAGAGTATCTGTATAAATTTAGAGTGTACTTAACTGTTCCAGAAATCTCACTTCTGAAAATTAATCTTACCAAAGTAATAGCAGGAGTTTATAACTACATGTAACAGAGAGTTCATTATAGCATTGTTTGTAAATAGCTCCAAAGTAGAAGTAAGTTGATTGTATTTTATTCAGGGTATATACTGTCATTGGAGTTATACATTTCCAGTTCCTCTTTTTTTCTTTTTTTTTTTTTTTTTTGGTACATGTCATTGTTCTCTAAAGACTATTGGATCAGGGCACTTTGGTTCAGAAAATTTTCAGGCTTTTTTGAGGGGGGAGACTTTTAATAACCAGAAGGTCAGTTGCTTTCCTTTGGAGTGTTTTGCACAACATCTTTTATTTCTTTGCTAAAGCTTCGTAAGACTAGCTATTTCCTTCCCATAATATCTTGTAGAGTCCAAGTGATATTAAGCCAACATGTTTCTTTTTTACTGTCTTTATATATTTGGCTCTACTCCTTGTCAGAAGCCTATTTTTCTAGGATATTTTTTCCTTCTACCTGTTTCTAAAACACTTTTTTCTACAAATTTATATTAGTGGAATGATACATATCGCCAGGATTTATACCTTTTAAGAAATTAAACTATGGAAAGGTGATCATTAGTAATGTGAATAAGCACTGTGAAAAGTGAAATAAAACTTCAGAAAGACAGAGATGCTTAAAATGTAGCACAAGGGAAAATGTGACCTGTTATTACCAAAAATAGGATAACATTTTTAGCTATAACGATACATCAGATGTAAAATGTGCAATTACATATAAGGTATGTTTGCACTGGTTATTCCTGTGCGAAGAATTTCTACTCAAATAGCAGTTTGAGTAGAAACTCACACAAAAGCAAAACTGACATTCAATATCAGATTTTCCAGTATAAGGGAATTGAATGACCAAGAAGACATTTGCCATAAATGCACATTTTTTGCTGAGTGGAATGGTATGCTAGCCCAATGGCAGTAGCAATGAGAAACTAAAATAAACAGAACCAACATCAAAGTTCTTCATTGCAGTCAAAAAAGAAATAACCACAATCTCCTTACGATGTTGTAACCGTAATGCTTGTGTCTCCTTAATATTTGTTTCGATTGAGGAGCCCCTGTGATTTTGCTCTGAGGGTCTCCTCATTCTGGGACTCAAGATGAAGAAGGCCTTTTTGTGGAACATGCTGTCCTCCTGGCAGAGGGCAAAAGCAAAAGCAAAAATGAGTACCTTTCTGGTTCCTCTCAAAACCTGTACTGAATCTTGACATACCTGGCTCGGATGTATTCCACTGACCAAAACATTTTCATTTTCAGTGCCAGGTTAAAGGGAATTACTCATTGTTCTTCTTTACAAGGGACCAATAATCCATGTGTGCGTGTTTGTATCTATGACAGAAAAAAAAAAAATTGCAAAGAATCATCTGTCGCGTCATCCTATTGATCTAGTCCTGGATTCTATTACTCATTCTTGTATCCACTGCTTTCTGTTCTAACAATTTGAAAGCATTACCTCTTCCCTAATAACTATATACATGAGAATGCCAACTGAGAGCATCCAAATGAAAAAATAGTTGAAAGTTCTTTATTTTCTGTCTGTCATGGATGCGGTTTTGATGACTTGAAAACCAAGACCGAAAGATACATAATAATGAGGTCCAAATCACAATTACCTGATCCTACCTTATGGAAAGGTCATGATTTTTGGGGTTGTTTTATTGTCCTCTGTTTCTCATTCTCTATGAAAGCACCCTCCAATATGTGCTTTTAATGTCCTTAAACTACCACAGCAGTTGAGTTGTAAAAGGCACAGCTGCATGATTTCTATGTGAAATAATCACATCTTTTTATGCCCATCATCATTAATCCTTTTCACTTTCTAACAGACTCAGAATGTTGAATCATTTCAAAACCCATTTGGTTTTTACAAAGTGGGTGGATGTCCTTTGGCACTCCTGTCATCCTTACGAGTCACAGCTGGCTTAAAAAATGTGGATGAAAATGACATTTGAACACAATTTTTTTAGTTGATTGAATAATATCTCAGTTTTTAAATCTGAGTATTTTTACATAGAATTCTGATGAACTTGTATCATTGACAGATATTTACAATTAAAGTTGAGAGTGTATGCTTCTTAAGACAGATCGTAAAAGTCTCGAAGATAAATAACATGAACATCACAAAAGCATTTTAGTCATGTAAAATTAATAAAAAAAATTTAAATTTCTTTCCTGTAGGAAAGAAATAGGCTTATTTTCCATCTAAATTGAATGGTCTTGTCAAAATATCTTAGATATTTAACAATCCATGACTTGCAAAACTTGAAAGTAGCATAAGTTAGCCTGCTGACATCCCTGGTTATCTGTTCTGTTTCTAAATAAGAGTTTTAAGACAAAGGATGCATAACAAAACAATTACAATCATTTCAACTGAAGATTTAAGCTGCCTCATGTGCTTTACTGCAGCGAAAGCTTTTGCCTACGTGAAGTACTGTTCCATTGTTGAGAAGAACTAGGAGCAATTTATGAATGGCTTCTCTTTATCTGGTTATTGGAAAGGATAACCAAGAACTATCTTTAGTAATCCCGTATATCTTGATTACAAATTCCATTAGAAAACAGTTTTGACTAATATCAGGTTCCTGGGTTGAAGTTTAATATATATGAAATTCTAACATATGAAAATTAAAAAACCCAGTCGTTTTCTGTTAGGCCCCAGGAGAGGAAACTGAAATTTATTGTATACATCATACGTGTTCTGCCAGACTATAGATTGGAAGTGTATTATTTAATCTTCTCAAGCAGTTGAGAGTGGGATATTTTTCCTCTGTTTTAGAAATGGAAATGCTAAGCCTGTGCATGATTGTATAGCACAGGGAACTATATCCAATCTCTTAAGCTAGAACATGATGGAAGATAGTATGAGAAGAATGTATGTCTACATATGACCGGGTCACTATGCTGTATGGCAGAAATTGACACAACGCTGTAAATCAACTGTACTTTCTAAAAAAAAAAAAAGAAAGAAACCCCAAGAAAACAAATTTCTGCAGTTATCAAGTAGAGGGAATACAGGCTATCAGGATAAGCACTCACACACACCTGGCTCCAAAACTCATGCTTTCCTTGCTCTTGATATATCATGATGTATCCTTCAAATTATACATTAAAATAAAAACAGCAAAATTAGTAATAAAGATTTACAATGATATTTTTTATTTGATTTCCCCTGATGTCTGTAAAATATATTCTCAGCATAGAAGGCAGAAGACCCATTTATCCATACCTTCCAAGCAAATGTGAAATCTTTGAAAAATAAAAGAATTATTTTCACATCCAGTAGAAAAAGAGTAAAAACTCCAGATATTCATGATGATGTCCATAGGCCATTATTTTCCTACCTTTGTCTTTGATTACTTAAGCGCATTAACATTTGTCTTCCCTTTCACACTGTTATAATGAGAGCCACTCTGAAATAGTGATCCCTAGCTCTTTTTTGTGTGTCATTTTGCAGTAGTACCATGAGATGGTCTAATATTTATAAAATATTCTTAAATAAAATTAGTTGAGTTTGGTTTTTTTTCTGTTTTTTTTTAAATCCTTTACCCCTACACCACCCCTCCCTGCTTCCTTCTCTCCACTGGTAACCGCTAGTTTGTTCTCATAACTGTGAATCTGCTTATTTTTTTTCAAATTCACTTTTTGTTGTATTTTTTAGTTTCATCAGTATTTGTCTTTCTCTGTTGGAATTATTCCACTTAGCATAATGTCTTCCAAGTCATCCATGTTGTTGAAATGGCAAAATTTCCCTCTTTTTATGGCTAAGTCATATTCCATTGTGTATGTATGTATATGTATATGTATAAATATATATAGAATATATTATATATATTAAATAATGTTGCTATTAATATAGTGGATGTATGTATCTTTTCAAAATAGTGGGCTTTTTTATTATTGCTATCAGATATACATTCACAGGAGTAGAATTGCTGGGTCAAATGGTAAATCTATTTTTAGAATTTTGGGGGGATCTATTTTTCATAATGGCTTCACCAATTTAAATTCCCACTAACAGTGTATGAGATTCCCATTTCTTCATGCCTCACCAACTTTTGTTATTTGTAGACATTTTTGATGATAATCACTCCGACAGGTGTGAAGTAATATCTCATTGTGGTTTTTCTTTGCATTTTACTGATGATCAGCAATGTTGAGCATCTTTTCGTGTGTGTTGTCCACTTACATGTACTCTTTGGGATAATGTCTATTCAGTTATTCTATCCATTTTTTAATTGTGTTTGCTTTTTTTTGATGTTGAGTTGCATGTGCTGTTTGTATATTTTGAATTTTAACCATTTATCGGTAATATCATTTGCTAATATTTTCTATCATTCGGTAGGTTGTGTTTTTATTTTGTCAGTGCTTTTCTTAGCTGTGCCAAAGCTTTTGAGTTTAATTAGGTCCCACTTGTTTATTTTTGCTCTTTTTATATTTGCTTTAAGAGACAGATCCAGAAAAATATTGCTACAATTTATGTCAAAGAGTGTTTTTCCTGTTTTCCTCTAGGAGTTTATGGTTTCCAGTATTAAATTTATATCTTTAATCTATTTTGAGTTTATTTTGTATGTATGGTATAGGAAAGTTTTCTAATTCCATTATTTTACAAGTAGCTCTTTAGTTTTCCTAGCACCGCATATTAAAGACACTATCTCTTCTCCACTGTTATTCTTGCAACTTTTGTCATAATTAAAGACCATCATTGTAAAGGTTTAGCTTTGGACTCTATAGTCTTTCATTGATCTAGTGTTTGTTTTTGTGACAGACCATACTGTTTTGATTACTATAGCTCTGTAGTATAGACTGAAGTCTGGGAGTGTGATTTCTCCAGCTCTGTTCCTCTTTCTCAATATTTGGCTATTAGTCTCAATTTTTTACTACTTTTTGACTATTTGGGATCATTTGGGATCATTTCTATTTCCATAAAATTTTTTAAATTATTTGTTCTAATTCCATGAAACTCATCCTGGTTTTTTTTTTTTTTTTTTTTTAAGGACCGTATTTAATATGTAAATTGTCTTAGGTAACATGGTCAATTTAACAATATTAATGCTTCAAGTCCATAGACGTGGTATATAGTTCTATCTGTATCATCTTCAGTTATCTTCATCAGTGTCCTAGTTTTCCATGCACAGGTCTTTTACCTCCTTAGGTAGGTTTATCCCTAGATATTGTATTATTTTTAATATGGTGGTAAATCAGATTGTTTCCTTAATTTCTCTATTAGTTCATTATTAATGTATAGAAATGCAACAGTTTTCTGTATGTTATGTATTTAGTTTTGTATGCCACAACTTTCCCCAGTTAATTAATGAGAAGAGTAGTTTTCTGCTAGTTTCTTTAGGATTTTATAGACCATGTCATCTGCCAAGAGCAGCAGTTTTATTTCTTCCTTACAAATTTAGATTCTTTTGTCCGTTTTTCTTGTCTGATTGCTATGGCTAGGACTTCCAAAAATTTGTTGGATAAAAGTGACAGGAGTGGACATCTTTGTCTTGTTTTTGGTCTTAGAGGAAATGCTTTCAGGTTTTTGCCATATGATGTTTTCAAATATTATATTAACTTTTAGTTTGTCATGTAATGTCTTTATTGTGTTGATATATTTCCCTACATCTCTGATTTGACCCCTAGCCTGGGAACCTCCATAAGCCATGAGTACAGCCCTAAAAAAGACAAAAAAAAGTATATATACGTATATGTGTATACATATACATGTATGTGTATGTGTCTGTACACACACACACACACACACACACAAACACACACTTTATTTTGCAAATGAATATTCTGATGTCACAATGCCATTTATTGAAAAGTCTACCTCTCCCCCTTGAATTAATATTCTATCCTTATATACTAAATTTTAATATATACTTAATTTTTTTTCCTGTTCCAATGGTCTGTATATTCATGCATCTAAACTACACTGTTTTAATTATATACACTTTACGATATGTATTCATATACAGAGAGGTGTTTTCACTCTTATCCATTCCTTCAGAAAGTTTTCTGCTTACTTTTCTTGATTATTTTTTCCCATAAAATTTTTATAATTAACATCACTTGCTCTAGGAAAAAAATGACACATTTGGTTCTAACTTATAGAAAATTAATTAGCAATAGGTGTGTTTATCAAATGCATTGTAGTCATTAATGGAGATCAAAGATTTTCTTTCAAGATATGTTTATATGCAGAATTTCATTGAACTATCTTTTCACGTCTACAATTATTCTATTTGGTCATGAGATATCAGCTATAAAATTTATTATAGGATACTGTTTACTATTGATTTATTTTTTTTATTTTGCTTCAATAATAATACATTGTAATAATTGTGTGTGTGTGTAATTTTTTCCAGATTTTTGTTCATTATATTCAATTTATTACAACTTACTAAAAGTTTTCCTTCATTTCATATCATCTGGAAACATTTTAAATAGTATCAGATTTTGTTTTGTTTTGTCTTTTTAGGGCTGCACCCATGGTATATGGAAGTTTCCAGGCTAGGGGTAGAATCAGAGCTACAGATTCTGGTCTGTACCACAGTCATAGCAATGCAGGTGGTGAGCTGCATCTGCAACATACACCACAGTTCATGGCAATGCCAGATCCTTAACCCACTGAGCAAGGCCAGGGATCGAACCTGCATCTTCACTGATACTAGTAACCATAAAGGACAATTGATTGTGATTTTTTTTTGTGTGTGTGTGGAGGTATTCTGTGACATTTAAAATTATTTACAAAAGTTTTACAAAGTAATATTTATCTTAAAATGTATCTGTTTGAGAGTTCCCACTGTGGCTCAATGGGTTACGAACCTGGCTAGTATCCATGAGGATGGGGGTTCAAAACCTAGCCTCACATGGGTTTAAAGATTGGCATTGCTGCAAAATGTGGTATAAGTGACTATGGTATAAGCTGGCAGATACAGATATAAAAAGAAAAAATCTATAATAGAAATATTTTACATGTGAAATATCTTTTTAAATTTTCTATGATTTTTTTCTGACTTAAAAAACAGTTTGGTAGCCTTTATTCAGGGGGGCGCCTACAAAAGATTTTACAGTAGGAGAGAGATTAAGCTCAGTTCTGTGAAGAATCAGGAAAAAAAGGGGATTTATAGGCAATGAGCAGTGTAGGGGGGCTGGTGGATAGAAAATTACAAAGAGAATAGTGTAATTCTTGTTAAAGAGATCTAACAGGATTTTTGCAGAAAACAGACCGGGGTGAGTAAATATTACAAGGGAGATGGTGGGAGAGAAAGAATTTGGTTAGATACTAAAGGTGAGCAGATGTGCAGGGTAAGGGATGCTTGTTAAAGTAGCTTGACAGAAGTCTTCCTAAAACTGGGCTCTTGAGAACATGCCCAGGGAAAAGTTCTAGCCAAAACAAGCTCCTAGGAGCTTGTATAGAATTTGGTTAAGGAGAAACTATGTCAAATGATTTTTGTCCCCAAATTTTTGGAATTCACTAAGACAGAATATGACCTGATTTTCTAAATGTTCTGTATACTCTAGGAAATAAGTTTTCATTTTCCTCTCTACTAATATAAGGTTTAGTATTTACTTCTAAGATCTACCTTATTAAATTGGTTGTATAGATCTCTATCATTACATTTTTTTACTCCCACTGCATCTATTTAGGTCTAGGAAATGTGCATCGGAGTCTCCAAGTAATAGCAGTGTATGCATATTTTAATCTGTATCTTCCATGCTTTCTGCTTTGAAAAAGTGCTGCAATTAAAGCAAACTTGCAACTTTTAGTCTTTAGCACTACTCAGTATATTTCATTTTCTCCTTTCATTAATGTTGGCCTGAGTTCTACAATATATGATACAGACATTATTAACTTTGCTTCCTTTTCATTTACATTTTCCAAGATATCTTTGTCATTTTGTTTTTAACTTTACTTCAGAAGATCTTTGTCTTGCTGTCTTAGTCTGTTTAGGCTGCTATAGTGAAGCATCACTAACTAGATAAGTTATAGACAGCAGACAGCAGAAATGTTTTGCTCATGGTTCTGGAAGCTGGAAGTCTAAGATCAGAATGTCAACTAGCATGATTGGATGAGGGCTCTTCTGGGTCACGGATTTTTGTCTTTCGGAGTCAAATCTGTGGCATAAGGAGGTTCCCAAGCTAGGGATCAAATCACAGCTATAGCTGATAACCTATACCACAGCCACAGCAATGCCAGATCCAAGCCACATCTGCGACCTACAGCACAGCTCATGGTAACACCAGATCCTTAACCCCCTGAGCAAGGCCAGGGATCAAACCTGAGTCCTCATGGCTGTTAGTCAGATTAGTTTCCACTGAGCCATGACGGGAACTCCTTTTCCTGTGTCTTTACAGGTAAGAAAGAACAAGGAATTTCTCTGGAGCCTCCTTTACAGAGGCACTTATTCCATTCCTGAGAGTTCTGTCCTCATGGCCTTCCACAGGCCCTACCCCCTAATACTACATCATCTTAGAAGGGTAGCATTTCACCCTGTGGATTCTGGGGACACAGACTATAGCGCTCGTAAGTGTCACAGAGCAGAGCCACATTAGGAGTTCACAGACTATCACAGCACTGTTGTTCCTTCTGTATCTACATCCAAGATGTTTGTTTGGGGTCTGCTCACAACTTGGCGCATGATTATTCTCAGATCCAGAGGTTTTTCTGAGATGCATTCACTCAAATTTCCTTCCTCGCCTTCAGAGGCAAGTAATCACTGTGGGTTTTCTACAGTATTTTACAAGCATATGCCCTTTTTTGCTCTCCGATGTTCCCACCTGAAAGCAGTGCATCATGCACAAGACTTAATGCTATTGGTAATCTGGCCCACTCATTCATATTTTTTTCCTTCAACTCTTCTAGTCTGCTTGATTCCCAGATTGCATGCTGATGTCCCCATACAAACTCAGAATGCAACTTTCCAAAATAACATTGCTGACATCTTATTTCTGATACCGGTTTACCTGATTTCTTGAGGAAAAGTATAAACCATCACTTAACACTGGATGGTCACTTAGGCTGTGTCATTTTAAAGACAGTATTATTTTTAATTTGGAGAAGACATGCGAACTACTGTTCTCTTAGAAAAATCTCATTTTTTCTTTTATAAAACCGGCTTTTGCCAATTTGTCAGTGGGCATAATGCCACCTGAACAGATGGGTTCCTGAAAGAACAAGAACAAGCTTCAAGTTCAACAATTACGTGCTGCATGAACATCCAAGAATACAAAAGTCTGAGGATGGCAAGTTCTTCATGTTAAACTTGTGGCGCTGACATATTTTTTTTTTAACATTTGAACATTGAAAACTGTAGTTTAATTGTAATACACTTTAAAATTCACCTTTGTGAAACCATTGTCAAGTACCTAAAATTTCCGTGGAGGTTAATGATTTCCCTAGAGAATATCATGGAAAATCTCTGAATTTAATATATATATATATATATATATATATTTATAACTGTATATTCATATATAGGAATTCTCTCCATTTTAAAGATACAGTTGAAAACAGCTAATGTTTTGTATTATACTTGGTCATGTTTCCATTTGCCATGCTGATCTGCAGTAAATATTGAAACTATTTAACATATTTTTTCATCTGAATTTGCTTTGGGGCCTCATGAGTGTTAGGTAAGATAAACTATTTGAGAAAGTCAACAAAATCTAGAGAAATTGTTACACAAAAACTTACTCTTCAATATTTACTAAATAAGTTCGGTTTTTGTTTTGTTGTGTGTGTGTGTGTTTAGGGCCACACGTTAGGGGTTGAATCAGAGCTACAGCTGCTGGCCTACACCACAGCCACAGCAACACGGGATCCAAACCACATCTGGGACCTACACCATAGCTCACAGTAACGCTGGATCCTTAACCCACTAAGCAAGGCCAGGGATCGAACCTTTGTCCTCATGGATGCTAGTCAGATTCATTTCAGCCACAACAGGAACTCCCTAAATATGTATTTATGGCCATCCAAATCCCAGGCACTTTTCCAGGGAAATGGGAAATAGGCCTTAACAAAACGAAAATAAAACTCCCTGACCATTTGTTGTTTATCATTCTTTTGTTTCCTCGTGGCTATAATCCAGGCTTCCTCACCTGCAGGTAATGGAAAACATTGAATTGAGGTGGAAAATGGAATAATGTAAAATATTATTTATGCAGGAGAGGAGTCGCTCACAATTTTTGTGGACAAGCGGAAGCTGAGCAAGCGATCTGAAGGAAGCGATTCCAGCACCAATAGCTCCTCGGTCACCCTGGAGACGCTCCATCAGCTGGCTGCCTCCTATTTCATTGACAGGGACAGCACCCTTCGGAGACTTCACCACATTCAAATCGCATCCACTGCCATAAAGGTAGGAGGGCTCTGACCCTAAGATTATGTCCTAGCATCCCCTTTTCTGTCGCTAAAATTCGTTTATGCTATGCTTGTGCCACACTGATTTCAACAAATGTATCTTGGAAAACAGTTTTAGATTTCCTTTTATTTTGAGTGTTGCAGTATAGTAAGGATGACATTGTATCTATTTTCATGTAATTTGGTGGTCTTGATAATTGGGTCAAGGTTTTTCATGTCAGAGTATTAACTGAAATACATTTGAGTTGTGCAAGTTTATTTGGGGGTACACAGACCCCCCCCCATAAAGTGTACATGGATAAATCTTTGTTTTAATGACATTGATTTCTTTTGTAAAATTTCATGTTTTATCTTGTGCTTTTAAAGCATCATCCCGAGAAGGGGGCTTTTTAGGTTCCAAGCAGGTCAATAACATAAAAACATTAAGTCTGATTTAAGGAGTATTTTCTTCCAAAGCTTTTAGGACACAATTAAGACATGTAAGTATTTATTTGTAAGTTTCTAGAAGTCAGGATACACCCATAATCTGGAATTAGCAGATAAACTTCACGTGTTCACTAAAATCCTTGGCTTCTAATTCAACAAAGGTTAACTTTGCCAGAGAAAGGGAGAATAAGATACCTTTACTTTAAAAAACAATGAAGGGAAAGAGAAAGAGAGAGTCAGGCAATGGTTTCCAAAACAGTAGATGTTTGGACGTATTTCTCTGGCAGTTTGGATCTACATGTTATTGTGCTTGGCCAATGGCCATCGGAAATCTAACAGACCAGAGATTTGGCACAATGTGTCAATGTGATTCTGCACTAAGTTAACAAGAGCAAAATAAAACATGAAGAGTATTTCTTAGGGTTTCAAGAGTAACATTTCCTAACTAATGTAAAAAGTAGTCATTAAATATATCATTTTATTGCTTTATGAGATTAAAATTGTATGTATTATTTTTTTCATTGAGTTAAAAAGTTAACATGTTGATATGTTGAGAATGCTAAGAAAAATTACTCCAAGGTATATGTTTTATCCAAGATTATATTCAGGAGAATCAAAGATGACATAAAAATATTTTTATATTAAGGGTTAATCAAGCAATAACTGCCCATCTTTAATATTGCTAGTAGATGAGGTTAAGAAAAAAGAATTCTATCGATATAAATTATACATGTATAGTTAGTTAACCTCTGACTGTAGGACTTGCATTATATTGAGTAATCAGGTACATAAATAGTATTTATGCTGTATAGATAAAAACGTAGCCAGCGTGAACACAGATGTAGTTAATTTAAAAAATATTGTAAGGTAGAATAGTGTTGTAGATATTTAGCTTGAGGTTGCTGAAAAGAAATAGGCTTTTTCAGAAATCGATTTCAATGATATACACAGTAACATAAAGTGTATTTTCTAATAGAAGACATCATTGTTGTAAGTGTGTTTATTATTTGGCTATCGATTTTTTTTTTGCTCAGCACCAGGTAGGATTATACAATACAGTCTTTGTACTATCACTAAGTAAGAAATATTCATTCACAGTTCATGTCAAAACTTAATGGATATTTGTAAATACTCTTTTTCCCCACAAGAGAAGTGTGGGTCACAAAAGGCGTGTGTTTTAATGGTTCAGACTATTGCATGCAGGCATTGTTTTTAGATCCCTATGATCCCACTGGCAATGGTAAGTCTTCATAAAGGTCAGAGTCTAGCTCTGTGGTACAAATGAGCCAGCCCCAAAGGACAGGTGACTTTTATTAGTGAGTGATCTATGAACAGTTCTGGGGAAGAGAAAGGAGAAACCGGGAGAGTGGGAGAGTGAACAGCCTTACTTTGAAAGGACTCCAGAAAGTGTGCATTATCTGTTAATCTTGGAGGGGAGTCCTAGAGCCTATAATGGACATATTTTAATGTGTCTGTATGTAGAGTGGCAGGGAAGAGGAAGGAGGGTGGGGCTTTAGATCAGGGAGAGGAAACAGAACAGTAGGGGAATGATGCAGAGATGGGTTGTAAAGAGAAATGCACCTAGCCTGTGAGCAACTGAGGGAAAAAAAAGGACATGAGGTACGTGCCACGGGCAGCAACATGGCCAAGAACATAATCACAGGAGTACATAGGGAGCATGGGGGTGAGGTTGCGGGGACTGGGAAAGGCGGGGTGGTAGGGGTGATGGGACCTTTCAGGGTTAAATGTAGGCCTAAGACAATTACAATTTTAAGTGACTGGTGATTATCTGGTCTGGGGTCAGCTGCAATCTGGATTATTGTGTCAGCTCTGGGGAAAGCGTGTCTCCTGAGCGTGTCTACAGAGTCCCTCAATTTCATGTACATTTTCTTCTGTGCATTTTACTGGGGAGCATACATTTTTTATTTTCATTAGTTATCAAATGTGTCTCTACGCACATAAAAAGTGTCTCTCTTCAGTGCTGAGATTTTTATTGGCTAGATGTAAGTTAGCGAGGTAAGAAGGACTGAGTGGTGAGGGGAGTGGGTGTGGAAGTGGAATCCGAGGACATGCAACTACTGAAATCCTTTATACTTGAATAACTAACTCAATGCAAAGTGCTTTTGTAGTATATCTGAAATCAAAAGCTCAACTCCTTTACTAAATCTTTAAAAGTTCGATGCATTGCTTTTTTATTCTAAAGATTCATACTAAGGATAGCGAGATCCACAATTCCTTTGATTAGGTAATACACCTTGTGTTTTAAGTGCCTCGTAGTGGACATTTAGTTTCTTGAACAAGTGTTATATGAAGATGTCCCTTGATTCACATAATTTAGGAGACAGAGTATTGTTAAAAAATAAAGTCACGTTAAGATTATTATCAGTTGACAGCAAAAATATAATTAAAGCTGCATAATCATGCCTGCTCTTATCATGCTAATTCTTGCAAAAACACAAAAGAGTTGGACAAATAGCATTGACTATGAGCCAGTTTCTAGAAAATGGAGTAGAACAAATTGTTGTTTTTAATCTCATAATTATGAATGTAAATGTAGACTGCAGTTCATTAATACATCCGTAAACAAACAAAACAAAAAAAGAATGGCTCAAATGCCCATGGAGCTTAACTAACTGCTAAACTATTCCAATAATAGCATTTATATCAAATATTATCTCAATATAATGATTAATGCAATAAATAACATGTTAAGTTAATGTCAAGAATTCTCCACGGTTTTCAGAGGATTCAACTCAATTGACACAGGTTATCTAAAAGATCACACTAGCATATTCTTTAGGTTTATTTTGAAATGGTCAAATAAACTTTAATATGTTACTGACAATGATGAGAAAATCAAAATACACATTTGGGGGAAATTTTAATCTATCCCCTGAAATAACATCTGTATTTTAAAAAATTTCCCTAATACTCTAAATTTTAAAAATCAGATTACATGCAGTAAATGAAATTAAAATATTTTTGAAATGGATAAAAAATTTGAAAGACCTAAGTTATCATTTTTCTAAAAGAAGAAATAAGATACTCTATTTTTGGCATATTTCTAATATAGAAAAAAATTGGAAGGATTTTAAAATTATGATGTTTAGAATTTTTCCCAACAAATTTAGGAAAAAGCACAAACAATATAATAAAGTTAACTAATGGATCAATATTCAGCTGAAAATATTCATCTTCAAATGATGTTTTAGTGCTGTATAGTTTCCTAAAGTATATTGAAGGTGATGTTGAGAAGCTCCACAACTTTAGAGTTACATTTCTATTTCTAAAATTATAAAAATATGTTAAAATATCAAAAGTTATTTATAAAATTAGGATAGACGTTAAAAAATACAGTGGAGAAAAGACAATCTCGTTATCAAGTAGCACTGGGAAAGTTGGACAGGTGCATGTAAATCATGGACATTAGGACATTCCCTCACCCCACACACAACTGAACAGCCACTGGTAAAACTGGACATCCACTGGGAAAACTGGACATCCACTGGGAAAACTGGACATCCACTGGGAAAACTGGACCGCCAAGCGTGAATCACTGAAACTGGAACATACCTTCACGCCATGCACAAAAATAAACTCAAAATGGCTTGAACTTAAATATAAGCCCTGGCACTACAAAACTCCTTGAAGAGAATGTAGACAAAACATTTTATGACATAAATCATAGCAATATTTCCTTAGGTTGATCTCCCAAGGCAATAGAAATAAAAGCAAAAAATAAATAAAGGAGACCTAATCAAACTTACAAGCTTTTGCACAACAAAGGAAACCATAAACAAAATGAAAACACAACTAATGGATTGGGAGAAATATTTTCTAACAATGTTACCACAAGGCATTACTTTACCAAAGATACAAACAGCTCTTACAACTCAGTAACAAAAACAAACACAAAACCCAACAAAAAAATGGACAGAAGGCCTAAATAGACATTTCTCCAAACAAGACATATAAACAGCCAAAAGGCATATGGAAAGATGTAAAACATCACTAATTATCAGAGAAATGAAAGCAAAATGATGAGGTACCACCTCATACCAGTCAGAATGGTCATCAGCACAAAGTCTGCAAATCTGGGAGTTCTCCAACGCCAAGCGGGTTGAGGCTCCTGTGTTCTCACCGCTGTGGCTCTGGTTGCTGCTGTGCAGCATAGGTTCAGTCCCTGGCCCAGGAATTCCCACCTACTGCCTGTTTAGTAAAAAAGAAAGAAAAATACCAAAAAAAACCCCAAGAGAACCTGAAGTAAATGTTGCAACTCTCATTAAAAAAAAAAAAAGTCTATAAATCTTCAATAGTCTACAAATGCTGGTGAAGCTGTGGAGGAAAGTGATCCTTGCCTTCTGTTGGTGGGAATGTAACTTGATGCAGTTGCTGAAGAGAACATTATGGAGGTTCCTTTAAAAACTAAAAATATGGTACAGGTTCAGTTGCTGGCCCTGGAACTTCCACATGCTGCAGGTGAGGCCAGAAATCCAAAACAAAACTTGAAATGGAGTTACCACAGATCCTACAGTCCTATTCCTCAGTATATATCAGGAGAGAGCTCTAATTCCAAAAGATACATGCACCCCAAAGTTCGTAGTAACACTGTTTATAACATCTGAGGTATGGAAGCAACCTAAATGCCTGGCAGCACATGAATGGATAAAGATGTGGTGTATATGCAATGGAATACTGCTTAGCCATAAAAAAGAATGAAATAATGCCATTTGTAGCAACTTGGATGGACCTGGAGATTCGCCTAAGTGAATAAGTCAGAAAGAGAAAGACAAATGTATGATATCGCTTAGAGGTGGAATCTAAAATATGATACAAATAAACTTATTCACAAAATAGAAATAGACTCACAGACATAGGAAATAAATTTATGGTTACCAAAGGGGAAAGAGTATGGGGGAGGGGTAAATTAGGAGTGTAGAATTAGCAGTTACAAACTGCTGCATATGAAACAGATAAACGAGATCCTACCATTTAGCAAGGTGACAAAAAAATAAAATAAAGCTACTTATAAAATTAGGCTTGACACTAATTTTCCAAGAAGCTTTTTTCATATATAAATTATTTGATTTAGGGAAATAAAATTAGGAAAACTTCACAGTTTTTTTTTATTTTACCTCCATATGTTCAAAAAAAAATCTTACTTTAAGAAAATGCAACCTAAGAGTTTCCACGTAAACCATTCGTTATAGTTAGACGTTTGACTTCATATATTAGTTTTATTTTCAGGAAGACTCTCTTTTACACAGCAAATTCTCTTAGAGTTTTAAAAGAATGGTTTAACTTTCAAACTTCTAAAGGTATCTAATTACTTAGTGCAACAGAAGTTGTACATTTAACTTAGTACATTTAGCAAGTTGGACAATCAAGTTGACCACAAACTTACCTGAATTTTTCACATATACATATTTACTTGCCCCCGTTTTTTAGTGTAAAGAATAAAATGTAGAATTCCAGAGTAATTCATATAATTAATGTGTGTAAATTTAGTGTCATGGTTAAATTCATGAAAGCAAAATTTCCACAATAATTAAGAATCATTTTTTCACATTCTGAATTTTTATATGTTTGATAATTTTCTAATTTTCATTTAGATGTTTATTTCCTCTTTGTCATGTCTTTACTTTTGACAATCCTGAAGTCAGAATCTGTTTTTATATATGTTTTGTTTTTAATCAAAATAGTTTATATATAGTGGCTACCAAACAATAAATTAAGCTTTGCCATTTAA